>BDMV01000003.1:28007573-28674639 GCA_008326285.1 Oryza officinalis | reverse complement strand
GCCGGGCAGCGGGGCGCTGGCTCCGGCTCGGGCAGCGGCCGTGGCTGCGGCGCGACGCGGCGAGGACGATGGGTGCGGCTGGCGCGGCGTTGGCCGGGCACGCTGCTTGGCGCGAGTTGGTGCAGCGGTGCGGCAACCTCAGCCGGGGTAGTGCCGGCCGGGGCGACTCGCGTTCGTCGGTGTGATGGCGACAGTGAGCGAAATAGGGCGGTTTTTATAGCCGTCGCAGCCGGCGGACAGCGACAAGCTTGCTCGGCCGAGTGGGGCCGACGGTCCTGTGGGGCGGTCGTCGTCGACAGGGAGTTATCGCAGAGCGAGGATGGGACTGCTGCAGGACGGCGTGGACGCGGCGTACGCGTTCGGTGTGGACTTTGCTCACTGTGTTGCCGGTGTTTTGGGGGAAAGCCTCGGTGGACTGGAAGCTTGGGGCAGGGGGGAGCCGTGGGGCTCGGCGCTTGCAGGCATTCCGTCGAACACCTGGCGTGCGAGCTGGCTGAGGAAGAGGGACAGGAAAAAGACTTGTTTTGCTGGGCAGGCCTTGGGCCAGGGGAAGGGAAGAGTACTAGGCTGGCCTAGAGGAAGATGGGCTGGCCCAATAAGGAGAGGGAGGGAGAAAAGAGTTGGGCCGAACAGGAAAGAGTCCAAAGGAATAGGATGTTTTGTAATTTTGTAGGAATTTGGATTTATGGAATTTGAATGAGATTGAATTCCAAAATTGTAAAGGGACTGTATAAATGGACATTTAATTTTGAGTTTGAATTACAATCGGACTGTTAAGTGAGCTCTTGGATTTAATCTGGCATTTAGATGGGCAAGGATCAGACTTAGAGATTTCCCCGAATTTAATCGGATGGATGGACCGCGTTACCGAATCAATGTTCGATATACGAATTCATCGGTAGTCCTAGGATTCCGAGGAAGGGACTAAATTAGGGAATTTTGAATAAAATGATTTATGAGGAAAAAGGATTCGAACAGAGAAGATTTTAATAAACTATCCCTTAATGGGTTTTATCCAAAATGGTGATACATTTAGGTATATAGCTTTATTTATAAAGTAAATATGCCCGAGGGTTTTTTTTTTGTTTTTCAAAAATAATTGGCATATGCGAATCATAGCTCCTTGAATAAATAATAATTGAAATCAAATACCGACGTATCCTCAGACGTTCGTCTATTAGCCCACGTGTAAACGAAACACGACAGAACGAATTGAGTTAGTTCAGACATGAATGTATTTTGAAAAGATTTTTGGTTATTCTGAATTTTTAATTCCGTATTCCAGAGTCGAAATATTCAGGATGTTACAGACGAGATGATCGATAAACATCACCGATCGAGACGACTTAGTCAGGGAACGTTTTGCAATGTGCTGAAAATGCGGGGACTGGATCAGTATTGGCGTATCGATCCTCGTTGGGTTTCAAGGCATGTGAAAAACCATTTGTCACCTCGTGCTGTCATTTAAATTTTCTCGCATTGCTAATTATTTATTTTTGACATGTAACAGGTTAAGAGCCGCTGGCTTGTTGACCTTCGCACGCTTGGTTGAGCCTTCACGTGGAAGGTCACCCCGTATCAACATTGATGCGGCCTTGCTTAGTGCTTTGGTGGATAGATGGAGGCCCGAGACACACACCTTTCACCTGACAGTTGGAGAGATGGTACCTACTCTGGAAGATGTGTCTTTTTTGTTGGGCCTACCAATAGCAGGTGCAGCAGTTGGCCCGACATAGGTCCATGCTGGATGGGCGGATGATCTGTTGGCCAGTTTTGGTGGAGTGGTGGCTGCTCCGCTGGAGGATCTCACAGATGGGCATAGGCCCACGAGGAGTTGGTTGCACCAGTTCCACCAGGAGGTGTTCCCAGAGGACCAGGAGGACTGGGTAGTGCGCCGACACTTAGTCGCGTATCTACTGTGGTTGTTTGGGTGGGTGATGTTCACGGGGACTCACGCTGACTCCGTGGACAAGCACTTCATCCACTACGCTGAGCAGATTGCCGAGCTACCTGCTGAGGAGATTCTGAAGTACAGTTGGGGGTCGGCTGTTCTTGCGGCGACGTACGCCGGTCTCTGTGATGCTTGCACCAGGAACAGCAAGGCAAGTTCTCTGACAGGATGCCCTCTGCTTCAAATGTTATGAGCGCATGAGCGCTTTGACATTGGGAGGCCACAGCTACAGTTGTACTCAAGCTACAGCGTCGATGAGATGTACAAGTCTGGACTTGAAGACATCGACGATCGTCCCACCATGGTATCGCTGTGGACACACCGCGAGGTAAATTGTACATTGCAAGGCATTTTTTCATAGCACTCTCTTATTCTACGCATTATCTCCATTTACGGGCACTAATCATATATTTCTTGCTTTTGCAGCCGAGGTGGGTGAGCGGAACGACACGTCGCATGTACACACAGTTTGTGGCGGACTTCGATCAGCTTACGCTCGACCGTGTTCGCTGGACCCCGTACACGCATCACGATTTCGTCGAGCGGGTACCGCACGGTCTTGTGCAGCTCTGCACGCGTGACGTAGAGCTCTGGAGGACCACTTGTCACCTCGTGCTGGACGTGCACGTCGAGCCGTACCACGTGCAGAGGGTACTTAAACAGCTCGGCATGTACCAAGACTAGCCTCCGAGAGGTGGACGCTCTTTAGCTGTTAGCCTCCACAAGTAAGTACATGTCCGACAATGTTAATTTCAAGTAGTGTGTTTTATCCCATTGTAAAAGTTTCTTACGTTCTCAGTACATCCTACGCAGGTACTCCCGAAAGGGGCTCGGTCTGTCCCACGAAGGGACCATTGTTCGGACGATCGCGCCAACGGTTGCGGAGTGGGAACATGCGGCGGAGCACTTGGTTCTCCAAACACCTCCAGACGATGGAGCTTCGTACGGACAGTACCTTCATTGGTACCGTAGTGTTATGCACTGGAGGTGTTTCCCGCCACAAGGGGATATGTCTATTCCTCACCAGGCGTCGATCACGGACACGTTTGCCCCACAACCTCGAGCTACGTACAACTCAATGGTATGTCGTTGCTTTCATTGATTATCATTAAATGTGGTGCACGGAGGTTCAATTGTTCTAACGTCGTTCCCTATTCGTTCAATAGGCCGAGTTTGTGGAACAGGTTCACACTGAGTCCAACACGTTGCTACAGAGACTAGAGACGAGGCCTCAGCACGTCAGGCAGGACGATGTGGCGTCCGTCCTTCGCAGTTTCCGTTCGCGGGCTGCGGCACTACTTCGTCGTGTCTCCTGTCGCAGCGCGGCTGATGTTGTGCAGCCCACCAGACGGGCAGGATCGCCACCACTACCACGACGCTCTAGTGTGGACCAGTTCCGCTCCTCTACTTCACGTCGCCACTACGACGACGCCGGTCCATCGCACGCTCGGCCTTTGATTCAGGAGACGTCGGCCCCTGTTCGCCCAGGGAGATCATCTGACTTTGGGGTTCCGGCATCGAGTATGCCACCACGGCGGCCTCAGGTACGACACGTTTGCCTTGCTTAACATCCAGTTCATATCGTACTTAACATTCGTTTCATACCATTTCGTAACCTCCGCAACGTAAACAGCCACAGCAGGTGTACGATACGCAGACAGCTTATGAGGAGCCAGACTTTCCCTACTTGCCGACAGGTGACAACCTGGCGCCCACACCGGGTTGGGGACTCTACTGTACTCCGCGCGCACCGGAGTCCGGGTACACACAGCACACAAGTAAGTATTGTTTACAACCAAGACTAGCATTATCGTTCGGTTAATTTTTATGCATAGTTACTAACTATTATAGGGAGGCATCGCCTCTTTTTTGCAACAGGGGACGACTATGGGTTTTCGCATGGGCATTCTGCACTTCCTGCTGTCTCTCCTCGAACACAGTTCGTGGACGATTTCTTTGCGACGGATGCACCCGATGCGCAAGCTGGCATAGACTACTGGTACGGTGCTCCTTCGGTCACGCAGCCTACGCAGCAGGGGGAGTCCGGTCAGCCAGAGGATGCTACTCCACAGCAGCCAGCACGACATAGGCACCCACCTGATAATTTGACCTATCCCACAGAGCAGATCAGACAACGTAAGAAGGGAGGGCCTAGCAAGCGTGCGAGAGGGGGGCATTCTTGACTTGTAGTTTCTGTAAATTCATAAATTATAAAATTATTAAATTATAACTCCGATATGTTTCTCCAAATATTCAATTACAAATGTGTATTAATCAATTATAATAAATTATAATTATAAAACCTACTTAAAGACTTAATTATAATAACAGCTTAAAAATTATAATTAATCAACTATAAACAATTCTGTCATTAATTAATTACTAACAACTTAATACAATTCTTACCAAATTTAAAAAAATGTTCTACAAATTACAATATTAAAAATGGATATATCTAAAATTAATAAATTATATATCCCATGTGTTTCTCCAAACAATCAATTAAAAATGGGTATTATTCAATTATAACAAAATTTTATTTACAACAACTACTTACAAACTTAATTATGAAAACAACTTGCAAATTATAATTAATCATTTCTAAACAAATATGTCATTAATTAATTACTACAAAGTTAAAAACAACTCTTAACAAATTAATATTAATTAATAACTAAAAAACAATACTTAACCAAAAAAACAGCCGGCAGGCCCGGCCTGTCGAACGGCCGTTGTTCGACTAGGCCGGCTGCCCGGCCTGTCGAACTTCCGTTGTTCGACTGGGCCCAGTCGAGACTCGGCCGTTCGATCGGTCCGGCCTGTTATTGCTCCACCGTTCGATTGGGTCCTGTCGAACCTCCGTGGGTCGACAGGCCCATATATTTACGATTTTCTGCAAAAGCCCACTACTTTTATGATTTTCCATTAAATTTATATTATTTCTAAAAAAATTCCCCATATACCTCTCTGTTGGTCTCTCTCTGGATTATCTTCTTCCCGTCTCTCTTTAGATCTCGAGTTGCTGCTTGTGCTGTCCCTGAAGAAGGGAACTAATAAGGGCAGTTGGTGTTGGCGAAAGGGGATCAAGGTAACAAACACCTCTCCGCACTTCTGCACCTGTGTACGGTACCCTCTATGAATTGTGGTTATAATTGTCATAAGAAATGCGCATCCATTTTCTAGTTTTGGGCCTGTTTGGCACAGCTCCAGCTCCAGCTCCACCTCTCCTGGAGCTGGAGCCCAACCAAACAGTTTCAGCTCCACCTAAACTGGGAGCGGAGCTGGGTGGAGCGCTCTCACAAAATGAACTAGAGATGTGGAGCTGGGTTTAGGCTGCTCCACAACTCCACTCCAGACCCAACTCCTGGAGCTAAATTTAGGAGTTGGAGCTCTACCAAACAGGCCCTTTGTGTAGTACGAGCACAAAATATTTGCGTCCGCTGCTACTCTTTGGCTCTATGGCACGCAAAACGTTACATACATTAACGCACGATTAATTAATTGTTAACTAAAGTTTTTTAAAAAATAGATTAATATGTTTTTTAAATCAACTTTCGTATAAAATTTTTTTGCAAAAAAACACACTGTTTAACCGTTTAAAAAGCATGCGCGCGAAAAACGAGAGAGATGAGTTGGAAAAGTGAACTCCCGAACTTAGCCTAAGGCTGTGTACTTCCCCTTCCTTTTCCAACTCATTTTTCTCGTTTTTCACACACACGTTTTTCAAACTACTAAACGGTGTATTTTTTACAAAAGTTTTCTACGAAAAAGTTTCTCTAAAAATTCATATTAATCTATTTTTCAAAAAAAATAATACTTAATTAATTATGTGTTAATGAGTCACTCTGTTTTACGTACGTGAGGAATTAGTTCCTAACTATGTATGCCAAACACGGCCTAATTGTACATAATACATGGCAAAGTGATTCTCGAAAGTATACCAAATTGTACTTTAGACAAAAAAAAAATGTTACCAAATTTCTGTACAAACATCATGGTGAAGCAGCCCGCGAGGAACGATGGCTTATCCATCGGAGTAGTATACACACATTAAGGGGTGTTTGATTGGTTGTCTCATTTTATCACGTTATTTTTTTTAGACATGTGTTTGTTTCGCTGTTGTAACTATGTTATGTCACACTTTCTTACTTTATAACTCACGCTACACTCTCAAATTTTAAACTAACCACACAGTACTTATGTCTAACTATTTTTTAACCGCACTTATACTATCATACTACGACATGTGTAACCACACTACTTATAATAAGGTTAGGCATTAAAAAAACCTTAACTAGATCGTAGTAGTGCAAAGTTGGGGCGTTGGGCCGTGCTCTAATCCATCCATATCATGTTTGTTTGTTAGGTTAATTTGATCCATGCCATTGTAAAGATGTCATTTCAGATAAATGTCATTACAATTCATCTATTCGTAGCATGTCATTGAAATTTTACAAAATTGAAACTATGCCACTGTCATCATGTTTTCCATCTTCTTCCTCATCTACACATGAGACCCACCCGTCAGATTCATCTTCTTTCTTCATCCTCCTCTCTTATTTTTTCCCCATCTCTCCACCACCTATCAGCCTCCCACCACTCGTCAGATCTACGCCCAACAGCGGCGGCGAACTCTGATGACCACCATGGTCGTGGACCTAATGGGCTGTTACGCCCCATGCCGCATCGACGACCAGCTCGCCATCTAGGAGGCGGCCTCCGCATCCTGGAGATGCTTGTATTGTCCCTCTCCTTCTCCTCCTAGGCCATCAAGGCGGCAACCGAGGAGGCTCACGACGCGGTTGCTCTGGTCGCCGTCGAGCCACAGGGCGAAGCGGTCAAGCGGGATGAGATCTGGCGGGTTGAGGACAGATCTGAAGATGGGGTAGTGAAGCTTGTCCTTGAAGACACCGAGGAGGGAAGGATTCCCAGTGGTGGGTGCAAAAGCGGCGGAGGAAGCCAAGGTTGGAGACAAGACGGCGCCACTGCTTGAAGAGCGCGAGGGATGGAGGATGACTGTGAGGAGAGGCGGAGGAGAATCTCCTGGATGAGGTTGTCGTCGTCCGGCGAAGGCATTGGCGCTGGTGCCGCCAGGGATGTCTGCTACCGTCGTCTTCGTGCCTGTTGCTCCGGTGGTGGGTGCGGGTGGCTACCACTATCGTTTCCGCGTTTGTTGCTTCGGTGGCGGGTGATAGTGGCACTGCAGTTGAGGAAGAAAGAAGGAAGAAGACGAAAAAATAAGAAAATAGATGAAAAAGATGACGAAAGTGACATGATTTTAATTTTATAAAATTTTAATGATACAGTTACGAATAGACGAATTATAATAATATTTATTTAAAATGATATATTTGTAATGGCATGAATCGAATTAACCATTGTTGGTTTGTCCGTACATATCGGATGCTAGTTTTTCTTGTCCTCCTTATCCACAAGACCTTCTGCCGGCTTGCGCTTGTTCCTCAACTAGAGCCGTGATGATGATTGCAACCCAACACAGGTACCGTGCCAGGCTGCCATAGGCCAGCACCAGCATCGGCGCCAACAGAGATGCCACAAAACCGCTTCCTTTTTTTTCTTTTTTTTGTTTGTCAGTGTCTACTACAATAACATTGGTGGCGATATGATACGTGCAGTGCAGAGAAGCAAAGCAACGAGACTCTCCGTTAATTTTCTCACTCACTATAAGTGGGAGCCTCTATCTTCTTATCTCCAATTCTTCAGACTCCTCTCTCTCTCTCTCTCTCTCTCTCTCTCTCCCTTCCTTTGGCCTCTACCTCGGCATCATCCTCAATTCTCCTCTCCCTCTTGCCGGTCTCTCAGATCACCTGTTCTTCACCCCCTCTCTCCCATTCTGCTGCAGCCGCCGCTTACATCGAGAGTTTAATTAGTATTTTAATCTCTGCACATCCATCGGTATGTTCTTTCTTTCTTTCTACATGATTCAATTTTCCCGTTGTTAACTGTGATGATCCGGCCATGCATCTATCCGGGACTGGTTTCCCTCCCTTTTGTTGGTCTGTTCTTGGGTTGGCTTTTCAGTCAGGAGGACGACTCGCTAGTCTGGATCTGGTGATCAAACCGCCGTCTCTGGAAAACCAGGGTTGATGTGTGTGTGTGGGGGGGGGGGGGGGGGGGGGGATCGAGTTCATGTCTCTTTGTTCATCTTTGATGGGAGAAAAACGAAGTAGGAATAAATTGCGATTTGATTAAACTTAATTAGTTATTTTTGTTGTCCTAGAAATGATGAGGTGTTGCTGTTGGGAGGGAGATAATAATGTTTGCAGAATAGTCGCCCAGTCACAATCAATCGTCCATTGAGGATAAAGCGCTTATCCAACCACACTATGGCACCTAACTAGAAGAATCTTGCCTCTCACTCACTTTGTCACTTGCGAGCTGCTCGCTCTGAGCTCTTTAGATATTTAGATCGAACTTTGCTTTGGAGTTTGGATGATTAATTGAGCATGTTTTCTTTCTAATAATGAACAAAGCAGATTAAAGAAATGAAGGTAATAAAGGTTCATAACACCAAAACCCCATCTTTGATTGCTTTGTTGTTCTTTTGTACTGTACTTACACAATACAGGCACCACTGGTAACTATCACAAAATAAATAATTCCAATCTCTGAATTCTGAAACCTGTATTCAGTATTAATGGTGTCAATTGATTGATGTCCCAAGATTGCCCCTTTTTTTATCAGATAATTATACTTGTTTGATGCTTACAAGGTTACTATTCATGTTGTTTTCCAAAATTCACTGAATGTTTTGCCTCTTGTTTGCTGTTTGTATCTCATTATCTGTATCTCTCTGAACAGAGCTCATCATCAGACTGAAAAAAAAGGGGAGAATTTGATCATTTATATGGCCCTCAAGACACTGCAAGTTCCATCTAGCTTTGCAAGGCCGATCA
Source organism: Oryza officinalis (assembly GCA_008326285.1). Lineage (NCBI taxonomy): Eukaryota > Viridiplantae > Streptophyta > Magnoliopsida > Poales > Poaceae > Oryza > Oryza officinalis. The sequence goes on along the minus strand of BDMV01000003.1, from coordinate 28,665,771 downwards.
ACCGCAGCATCATCGGTTCTTCTTCGTCGTCCCAGCATTCTCTGCGGCCAAAGCCTGCATCGGCAGGTCTCGCCGCAAGTGTCGCTGGACAGAGGCGCCGCTGGCGCCGGAGCACGGTGGAATGCAGGGGCGGTAGCAACCTGCATGGCTGCGTGGACGAGGGCGCCGTGGCGTCGTCGAGGCATCAGGAGCAGGCGGCCGAGATCCCCATCGTGCTGTTCCCGTCGGTGGTCTTCCCCGGCGCGACGGTGCAGCTCCAGGCGTTCGAGTTCAGGTACCGGATCATGGTGCACACGCTGCTCCAGGAGGGGCTCACCAGGTTCGGCGTCGTGTACTCCGGCGGCGGCGGTGGCGGGGACGGGGTGGCGGCCGGTGAGGTGGGGTGCGTGGCGCACGTGGTGGAGTGCGAGCGGCTCGTCGACGGCCGGTTCTTCCTCACCTGCGTCGGCGGCGACCGGTTCCGCGTCGTCGGCGCCGTCAGGACGAAGCCGTACGTGGTCGCGAGGATCCAGCCCCTGACCGACGCGCCCAGCCAAGAAGGCGGCGGCGGCGACATGGTCGGCCGCCTCGTGGAGCGAGTGGAGGAGCAACTCAAGAACGTGGCGGCGCTGTCGGACAAGCTCGGGTGGAGCCGGCAGCCGCCGCCGCTGTTCCGCGTGACTTGTTCCCCGTCGTCGCTGTCGTTCGCCGTGGCGAGGGAGGTCGTGGAGGACCGGGAGGAGCAGCAGGCGCTGCTCCGGCTGGACGACGCGGCGGCGCGGCTGGCGCGGCTGGGGAGATACCTGGAGCGCAGGAGCAGGTACCTGGCCGCCATTGCGGCGATCAAGGACGCCCTCGGTGGCCACCTCTACTGCAACGACAAGTAGAGACGACGACGATCGAGTCAGGGAGGAGTAATTTAATAACCGGTCACTGGTGAGGACTCCCATGGCCATAGTTTTTTTTCTTGGGCTTCTCTGCTTCAGAATTCAGAGTTCTAATGTAAATATTTTGTAAATTCCTGATGCTGTTTGGGATATATCCGGTGAAAACGAGTTGTTGAAAACTCATAAAAATTACATTTAAAAGTTTTGTAAATTAATAAAAAATTACTAAAGATAGGTGTAGATATGAAATATATTTTTGTCAAATCTTAAGTCCAAATCAACTTTATTTGGGAGTAATAAATTTTGGGTGAATACTAACATGACACTATTCATCTCAAATTTGTTATTTTTGTTTCTATCAAATTAAATTGAGTTTGAATTCGAGATTTGTTGAGAATGTATTTTATATCTACATCTATTTTTAGTATTTTTTTATGTATTTATAAAACTTTTAGGTATAATTTTCACGAGTTTTTAACACTTGACTTTTTCATATGATATTTTGTCGCTGTTTTTTGTGGTGGAAACTTTGCATTGAGTATATGTATGTAGGGAGTATTTCATAATGTACAGAAGGTTTAATATCTGCAGGTTATTCAGAACCGAAATAAGAGTACACCATGTAGCATTGTAGCAAAAGGAGAAACATAACGAAAGGGATATCGGACGAATGTTTAATGTTCGTGCAAGATCCAGGCACTTGAACACTCGCGCTTACCCTACAGTTTATACGTCGAAAGTTTATATATTCGATCTTCGATTGGATTCGGATTCAAATATTTTAATATAAAATATTTCTATATTAAAAGTTTCTAAACATATAGGTATCGTCATAATGTTTGGATCTCTCATGACATTTTTATTTGTTTGGTTGCCGAAGTTGAATTTACTGTCAGTTTAATAGCAAGTGATATTAGAGCCTGGCCATAGAAAAAGATCAAGGTCGAGGCAATATGGAGCTGCCCCACATCGTGACTAGGACATTGACAAAAGGTGAAGCACAACGACGATTTAACTGAGTTTGATCGGTGGAGTCAAAACTTTGAGCGGTGTCTTGAACTATTCAATGGGATGCAATCGACAAGGAGGCAACCAGAGGTGGTGCTTGGGTCGATGGTGGTGGAAGCGGTTGGTGATTCAATCAATTGTATCGAACACTTCAGGTGACTTTTCACTCCGCTACTTTTAATAGGGAGATGATTAGAAGTGACACTTAGGCTGTGTACTTTGTTGTGTGTTGGGAACATAACTCCTGCGCACGAAAAACGGAGCGGTCCATTAGCGCATGATTAATTAAGTGTTAGCTTTTTTTTTTCAAAAATGGATCCATATGATTTTTTAAACAACTTTCGTATAGAAACTTTTTACAAAAAATGCAACATTTAGTAGTTTGAAAAGCGTGCGCGCAAAACACGAGAGAGATAAGTCAGGAACTCACCCTCAAGAACACAGCCTTAGAGTTGATTGAAGCTAAAGGCGATCATGATTTTGTTCCTTTCATGCATGTTAGGTGTTTGTTATTATTCCACGTATTCTATGGGCTCGCTCCAATTGAGTTGGAGCGCGTCGTGCGAGTTCACGTCGGGCGAGGAGTATGCAACTTGCTCACCACGATCTGACGAGTGGGGATGGCGCTCGTTGCGACGGGTGGTGGAGCGAGCAAATCAACCAAGTTGTTAGGCCATGTTCCTATATTTGTGTCAAATAAAAGAAAGAAGAAAGAAGAAAATGCTACAACAAGTTTAAGAAGCACCCAAAACTTTGTCTCCTCTGAATTTAGCTTGGACCATCTTCGAGTGTTTGTTCATGAGCTGTGAGTGCAATCCTATGATTTGCTAATAAGTGGTATCAGAGCCAGGTTGGCTCGGGCTAGTGCCACAGGCCACAACCGCCACCTCCGGGCTCATCAAGGACACTGCCAGCATGCCCATCAAGGAGGACGTCGCGGGCATCGTGCACACCACAAGGTGGTGGGCGGAGGCGATCACCATCACTTCCTCCATGTTGCAACCATCGTCGGGAGGGTGGCGAACAAGGCGACCGTGAGCTCGCGGGCCGGTGCATGGTGGAGGTGTGTGTCTGTGTCTGTGTGTGTGCGTGTGTGTGTAGGGCGAGGAGGGGTTGGATCGGCACACTACCCCACTCTCACGAAGACAAACTATGGTGAGTGGTCGCTAATGATGAAGACACGAAGGTGTCGGCATCTAATATTGTGATGTTGAATTTCAGGAGGATCGAATGGCACTGAAGGCCATTCTTCGGCTGTCCTGATGGAGATGCTCTCAACTCTCGCCATGAAGCGAATGATGAAGGGCACATGGAACTCCATCAACTGATGCGAGTCAGTGTGGACCGTGTGCACAAGTCCAAGGTGCATCTACTCCTGAAGCAGTACGATGCAATCAAGTTCAAGGACCGCAAGTTCGTCAAACAGTTCTCACTTCGTCTCAATGACCTCATCAAGACGCTTACCACCCTCGGGGCACCAATTGAAGAGAGCAAGGTTGTTCAAAAATTCCTCAACGTTGTCCCTGGACACTAGCAACAAATTTCGCTCTCGATTGAGACGCTTCTTGACATTGAGGAGCTCGTTCTCAAAGAGGCCATTGGGCAACTGCGCAACACCGAAGACAAGCTGGCGGCCAAGCGAGTCACAATGGAGACCGGAAAGCTCATGCGCACTGAGGAGGAGTGGGCTGTCAAGTTGAAGGAGAAGCAAGCTGATGAGGGATCATTCGGCAAGGGGAAAGGTGGCTGCAGCTGTCGTGCCCTAAAGTTATGCTAAAATTGTGGAAAATGTAGTATCATTCCTAGAAATTGTAAAAGTCATCAAAGTCCTTCAACAATTAAAAATCACCAAATTGTAACTCAAAATGGCTTGGGGAAATTTTTGTTCAATTTATCATACCCAAAATATTTAAAATAATTGTTTACTTTAATTTTCATAGCATAATAAATATTTTTAAGCAACAATAACCTTTATCAGTTTTTTAAAAAATAACAAATTAAAATAAGTCTCTCCATCTCTTTCGGGCCATTTTTGGCCCATTCTTCCAAAACTTCCATTGTCGAGCCGTACAACGATAAAAGACATGGCCGTTCACATTGGTGGTAGCAAAAGCAAGGTGCAAAAAATTAAACGTGAAAGTACTATAAAGCGTGTCTCAAGCACCTTGAGGTCCTACTTGATAAATAAAAACATGTTTGATTGACTAAAGTTGTGCTTAGCAAGGCTTGACCCATGGAGTGTTCCTGGTAATCCCATCTTCAAAGCACTATTTGATTATATCTTCATCGATGAAAAATTGTCCAACATCAGAAGGAACACAGAGAGATACTAAACAGCTCCAGGTGATGAGCAACCTACAAGGAGATGCCAGCACAAGAACTATATCCCCAAACAATAATTTTAACTACTCTTTTAGTTGACCAAGGTTTGAATCTAGTGGCAATTGCACTTTCGATGGAAAAAACCGGCTCTTTCATGATATACACAATCACAAAGGAAGTCATTTGGAATTTCCTAATTGAAAAGGTTTTACCGGCTATTCGTACTAAGTGGCTACATGAAGACGCTGAGAAACTTATATTCATTCAACAAGACAATCTTTGGCCCCATATTACACCTGATGATAAATTGTTTTGTGATGCTACTAAGCAAGATGGGTTCAACATCAGACTCATGTCAGCCAACAAATTCACCAGATATGAACATCTTGAATTTAGGCTTCTTTAGTTACATTTAGTCCATCGAATACAAAACAACATCGAAAATAATAGAAAAACTTATAAGCGCTGTTGTAGAGCATGTAATATGCTACTTCTTAATATTATGAACCAAGATCTTGTTATTATGAGCTAACATATTGATACTTGGTGTATTATGAATCAGATGTGTTAAGATTATTTGATGAGCCAAGCAAATCGAATTTTCTTGACACTTCATGCATGCATGAAGGAAATAATAAGAATCCACGACGACAACTCATACAATGTTCAACAATCAAAAAAGGTTGCTTGAGAGACAATGGTGTCTTCCATTTTAACTAATGAGCTATGCCTCGTTGGTAAATAATCCTAGCATTTATTTTCTAGTTGTGACAAGGTAAAATACTCTAGTTCTTATTCAGCTCCTACTCTAATTCTATCATGAGATTCTGTTACGAATCTATTGCAAAGTTTAAAACCGATTTCATGGTAAGATCATGGCAAAAAAATATTCTCATACTATATGATCAGGTTTTGATGAACTAACTAGTTGTATGTGTTCTTAGATTTTCTCCTAAACTGTGATTCTTGGTGCATTTTCTATGTAGGTGAGCTGGAGAGGATCAGTGGGAATGAAAATGCCGCAAGCACATGTTCAACAATATGGGCTCTTTCCAGTGATCAGTAGGAGAAGGGTGACAGAGAAAGCAAGAAAACAACATGTGTTCAAGTAATTTTTGGCATACTAATGTATAATTTATTCTTGGATCAGCATACTGTATTTCAACAATAGGAGAAGAGTACTAATTTTTAGAGTAATTTATTATTGGGTCAACATATTATATTTAAACAAGTACTCTTAGAGTAATTTATTCTTGGGATACTATTAGAGTATGTTTGGTGTTCACTTTTGGAAAAAAGATAATCCTATGAGTAATTTATTTTTGTAGTATTGGTTTGAGCAGTTCTTCTAGGACTAACCCCGAATGTTGATGCTTCTTTAAATCAAGCCTAGAAAGACTTAGCCATCTATTTATAAGCAAGAAATGGTTGGTTATCCCTATGGAAAACCCCAAAATGCCTATTTTGTAGCCACTACTCAAGCCAAATATAGCCGTCCATCTCTTCCTTGTTTCAAAGGGATTGCACAGCCATGACGCCATGAAGCCAACCACACGTCAGGCTTCGGTCCAAACAAAGCCATCCACTCCACTCGTTGGACTCACGTGTCTCCCAACAAGTGCCCTCCCACGCGGATCAAGTCATTGACCAATAGGAGAGCCTCCCGCGTCAATCAGATGTGGATGCATGGTTCCAGGTGATCCCACACGCACCTTGGTCTTGATGTTGATTCCTGTGAACACCTACACAGCCATGTGACCACCTCCATGTTGAGTGGCCACTGCCTAGGTCTTCCTGTCTCCTGGGCCGCTTGACATCTCAGCAAAACCACCAACTCCAACCCCTTAGGGCATGAACAATGCAAGATACAACTAGAAGGAACCTCAAAGTGCCATGTAGGATGAAGTGCTTTGAAGCCACACAGTCCATAATGCAGGCCTAGAAAATTTTGCACTCAACATCCTAAAATCTAGAGGAAAATATCTCTCACCTCCCCACCTATTCCCCTTCCCACCCGATTCCCTCTTCCCATCTGTACTCCATGCTCGATCCCCTCTCTCTCCCGCCGGCGTCGTCTCTCCCCTCCCCCCTCCGCGAACGTTGGCACCACCTCACCCATCCACCCTCCTGTCGGCATCGCCTCTCTCCTTCCCACACCCAACAATCTCGTCTCCTCTCCACCACCCAACGCTGGCTGGAAGCCTAGAAGGGCAGCAGTCAAGGAGTACTTGGCAACCAGCGCAACAATGAGGAGCCGAAGCTTGCTCACCGGCAGCGTAGGGCAACAAGCTATCTGGCCGTCATAGCCTGTCCCCTCTTCGGACTCTTCGGGGTGAGGAAGCTCAGTCTCCAGCGTCACTGCCATCCCCCTCCAGAGCCGCCTCCGAGGAGAATTCAAGCACCACTACTTGCCACCCCTCCAACTTCTTCCCCAAGTGAATTCGAGCTCCACCGCCGACCGTCGGTGAAAATGCATCTAGACCCCTAGTGGGTTTTGGTGATAAATGACAACACATTTGTGAGACCCCCGTTTTTGTAACAGGAATCACTCGTGTTCATAGTACCATTTCCCTGGATCGAGTAGTCTAGTACCCACGATTATATTGCTGAATCATCAAGTGCACATACACCAATCGTCTTACGCAAAAAATATTACAATATAGCGCCCGAAGGCAATAGCCTAGAACAAGGGACCAAATGGTCCGGAATACAAGCAAAAATAGAATATAGATAAGGCAGCGGAGTTAAGGCAGCGGCACGCTATTGCCACAGGCACCGACCGAGTCTAAGACCTACTGGGCACCATTGTCTTCCATACCCTCCTGGTAGTACTCGTACGAGTCTTCAGGGACTTCATCGCTCACATCTGAATGTTTTGCATATAGCAAGGGTGAGTACCAACCATACTTAGCAAGTCACCATAGCAACGATGCATATGATAGGGGTTAATCAAGGAACGGCTGTGATTCTTTTGCGTAAAGCTAGTTTTGCTATTCTTTCACAAGCCTAAGACCTAGCATAGGCTGATTAAGTTTTAATACCATAGTTCATTAATCAATGACGGTTCTGTCCACCATCCATTGTGATCCCAAGGATAGCTTCCCGCCACTGGATCGTCATGGTTTTCTGGGGTCTACCCCCTCTTGCTTTGCGAGAAGTTGAACCGCCAGCACATAAAAATCATTATGCATGCTCATCCCATCATTTTAAAATTTAGAGTCTAGCCAAGCAAAAAACTTGTCCCGGTGCTCAATAACCGCGAGCACAGCTATTCGAATAGATTTGATTTCCTCACACTGCAGTGGATGTACACTTTACCCGTACTCCGTGACTTGCCCAACACATGAGCCGAAGTCCCAACGAATGAGACGCGTCACGGCAAAGTTTTTCAATAACCTTACTTTGGCAGTACCCGCTCCATGAACTTGAGCCCTCCTGCACTCTAGCCGTACAAGGTTTCTAGCAGTGGGAGGAGTTCTGGGCTCCCGAGAGGGGAAAACTCACTCATTCTTTAAGTTGTAATTAAGTCCAGTTTCAGTTCGGTTACCCACCGATGGTTACCCATCTGTGGGCTTTCCGCCTATTCACACCCTAAGTGAACCACTATGCAGGGGTACCGCCTCCGTTCGGCTATTTAATCCGCTAGGTCTATACCCATCGAGAAGTACGGTTGTACTAGCTCGTTTCATGTTTATCTCATGGCTCGGTCCTTAATTGACCAGGGACGACACTAGCCTTAACCGGATTCCACCCAAGTCATCCAGCCGCCCCAGTCTAAAACATTTGTTTAGTTTTATTTTTCCTTTCGCAAACCATGTCATCAATGTCATGGCAATGTGGTGCTCATGTCTCCACATGCCGCATATCAATTACATTCCCTAAGGTAATTGCCCAAGCATATAGCATTTAATAAATATGAGAATGCATGAATCTAAATTAGCATTACTAAGCATTTGTCATAAATGACTAGGGATTCACACGCATTTATGGGTACAAAGGAATAAGGTAAACAATAGTTAAAGGCATGGCACAATAACAAGTAGGATATTCATCATTGCATGCAATTTTATTTGTAAACAAAGTAAGTTCGCAATTGGGATTAACATGTTCAAGGATTAGTAATGACTTGCCTTGCTCGAAACCCTGCAAGTCTTGACCCTCGATCGGACTTGCAACTCCCTCGGGGCCTAGAATTACGTGCGAACGAAATTGATTTGAATTCGATTAGAATTCAATTAAAATCCAATAAAATCCGATTAAAGAAAAAGATTGAACGCGAGCATCGAGTTTTGGTATCGATTCCATTATTTACGAAATAGTTCTATTCTGATTTTAATCCATTTGTCCTAAAATATTTGCGTTAGTCGATTAAAGTATTAACTCATTTTAATTTACGCGACTCCAAATAAATTAGATTCTGATTTAATAATTATCCCTAATACTATAATCTGAATGGGATACTCCAAATATTTAATACTTAGGTTCCGATAATAAATAACCCTAATGAATGAATGATGAAATAACCACAATGAATAACCGAGTGGGTAAATAGATTAATGAGTGAAAACTGAATAGATAACTAACAGACTAAATACCTAAATAAATCACCGATTAAATAGATAACCGCAATTTATTATCTAAGGATTTTCAAAAATAGCCGACGACTAATCCTCCAATTATTATATATATATATATATATATATATATATATATATATATATATATATATATATATATGTCTAAATTAAATTTTTCCCCTCCTAATTTCCTAAATTTCTCTTTTCTTTTATTTATTTTTCACTTCATTTTTCTTTTTCCCTTTCCTTTCTTTTCTCCACTTTTTTTCTTTTTCTCCCTTTTTCTTTCTTTTCTTCCTTTTTTTTTCTTTTTCTGCTCCTCTCTCTCGGCTCCTCTCCTTCTTTTCTCTCTTCACTTCCCTCTGCCCCTCTCTCTCTCTTGCGCAGGCGGTCGACACAATGGAAGGAAGGGGAGGGGGACTCACCGGCAGCAGCGGCAACGAAGGGCGGCGACGTGACGCAAGGCAGCGAAGGCGGCTCAAGCGGCGGCCCGGAGCGGCAACTGGCGGTGGCTAGGTGGGGAGAGAAGGGGGAGAGGGAGTGGGGTGGGGGAGAGATAGGGTGGAAAGGGAGGGGAGGTCGGGGGCTTTTATATGGGCCGGGAGGGGCACGGAGGCTGGCGTGGGGGCGAACGGGATGGCGTGGTGCACGGGACGTGAGGCGCGGCGCGGCGACACGACGGCGTGCGCGGGGCGCGAGATGGCAGGCGGCAGCGCGAGATGGTAGGCGGCAGCGTGGCAGAGGGAGGGGCATGAGGCAGCAAGCTACAGCGACGATGGCGATGGGCGGTGACGGCGACGGGCACCGGGCGCGAGACGGCCGAGCGCGGCGCGCGGCAGAGGCGTGGGGCGCGAGGCAGTAGGTGGCGGCAGCGGCGCCGGGCTCAGCAGGAGCGGGTGGCAGAGGGGGCGGTGATGGCGACGGGCGACAGTGGGGAGGCGCGGGGCGCGAGGCACGGCCAGGCGCGGCGCGCGGCAGAGGGAGGGGACAGCTAGGGTCCCCGGTCAAACACCTAGGGACTTATGAATAGTGCCAACCGATTTTTTTGCAAATTTTGATTGATTTCCAATTTAAAATTCGTCCAAAAATTCAAATTTTCACACAATTGAACTTTGCTCAATATTTGTATTATTCAACCCTAAAGATTTGCCCAATATTTTATGTCACCTTTAATTATATCTATATACATTAGGTATATTTATGTATGTATATAATTATATATATATATATATATAATTTCCTATTTAAATTTATATTACCAAATTCAATTTATGACATTTAGGTAGAGTATTTTATTTACCACAATTTTGCCCAAAACTTTAGTTCAATTTATATCTTTAATTATTTATTTAGCCGATTTTCCATTTTAGGGTTTGTACTTAATTAACTCCGATTAATTCAAAGATTCGAATAAACGAGAAATTAAACGCGGCATGATGCAATTCGATCCATAGTTTTTGAATTCTCGTGTTTTAGGGTTTTGTATTCGACGGTCGAATTTTCAGGGCGTTACAACATTTTAGGGGACTAATCAAGTTGATCAAGATAAGTGCAGGTATTAGCCCCATATGTTGTTGATCCAAGAAGAGGGAGACCCCTACAACTCAATACGAAGTGGTAATCGACTCAAGGCAATTTAAATTTATTTTTGGTTTGAATTTGAGTCACAGAAAAATCCGCACTATTAAGAGGGGCTAGTGTCGATGTCTTGTGTTGTGTCCAAGTGCTCTAGAGTGACCTTGATCTATTAGAGAGAGACACAATGCACCACACTCACGAAAGAGAACAATTGGAATTGCAGTTTTCTGACCGAAAGTTAAGGTACCTAGTATCGGAACTTCAGGTCATTTTCTTGACCGGGACAGTGAACCCGGACCTGAAGTTTAGGTCCCCATTCCTGCTACTGGCCAAAACATTGGACCAGAATTTTAGGTTTTCCAGACCTGAACTTCCGGTGTTTGAATCTATGAGTAACGGCTAGTTGTGGGGATGGGCGAGTATTTAATCCTTCCCACCCCCTCTTTGAGGGGTTGGCTAGCACACTTTCCAACATCTCTGTCCATAGCCTCTATAGGGTTTCTGGCCTCTACCACCTTGATTTTTGAGCCAAAAATCTTGTCCGTGAAGGGGTTTTGGTTTTGAGAGATGGGGAGTTAGGGTTCTTGCTTGAGCACTTGGATCGACGTCGGGGCTTTGTCAACACGTTTATTACTCTTGGTGGTTCGCCACTTAGCTAGCTAGGCGTCGCCCGCGAGAATTCAAATTTGTGTGTATTGCCTAGGAAGTTTGTAAGGTTTGCCTCACTGCCGCAAGGGAAGATGTAAGTTGAGTAAAACCAAGCTAATTTCTAGGGGTTTGCTTGATAGAGCAAGCTTCACCTAAGGAAGGTGAGGGTTGTCCATCCTTGAACCTTGGTGGTTGGGAGAAAACCCACTAATCCTTGGTGGTTGCTTGGAGATCGAAGCTTTCCTTGGGTTAGTAGCTTGGAAAGGCAAGGGATTGAAAGCGATCCGGCTCTTAGGAGCTCCTCAACGAAGAGTAGGATTCAAAAATCCGAACTTCGGTGAAAAATCTTGTGTCTTCTTCAGTCGTGTTTATTTCCCTTGTGATCCTGTCACTTCACATTTACTCTTGTTGAAAACATCACCTCGAGCCTTTTCTCCTCGAAGAAACAGTCTCAGGGGATGAGCACTTTCTGTTTGAAGTACCTAAAGTTTAGGTCATCTTTCTCTGTCGAAAAACAATGAAAGCGGACTTGAAGTTCTGGTGCCTAGGACCTGAAGTTCCTGTAAATTTGACTCCGCTGCGAGTGACTTTTAAGAACACCTATTCACCCCTCTCCCCCTTCCTCTCTAGGCAACAGTCAGCCCCAGCACCCTCCCCAAGCGAGCTGTCAAGCTCTGTTGCCCGCCGCCTGCATCACCCTCCGAGTCTGCCGCCAAGACACAACAGAGAGAGATATAGATAGAAAGAATGGGTGACAATGAAAAGTGGGCCCCATGGATTTTTTTAAAAAAAATCTTTTTGCTTATTGGATTGCCATGTTGGCGCTACATGTGCCAGCACTATCTGAAACCTCTAAAATAGTGCTGGGATTATTCGTTCAGTTTGAAAAGTTCAAGATGTCAAATGTCTAGTTTGATAGTTTAGAGAGGTCATCCATAGTGTCGCAATAGTTAAAGGTAATTTGGACTTTCTTCCATCGTAGGATGAGATCAGGATGTGAACCAAACTCCAACTACATTTGTTATCGCTTAGCGTCTATGCTGGTATTTTCGAGCAGAGAAACACTAGTTAGTAAGGCCTTGCCGAGCAAAGACCAAATCTCAGTGAAATGAAATAGGAATAAGTTTACTTTAGGTCCCTCAACTTGACGTCGAGTTTGAATCGCATGCTTAAAACGTAATACCAGATACAACGCGTCCCTCGACACTCAAAACCAAAGCAAATGAGGTTCCCAGGTGGTTTAGACGGCATTTTAAGCTGATGTGGTGTCTACGTGGCTGGTTTGACTTGGTCCTCGTTTCACATGGTGTTGGCATGGCACTAGAAGCAAAATTTAAAAAATTAAAAATTAAAATGAAATATATGGGACCATATGTCACTCAAACAAAATGATAAAAACAAAAGTAGGACCCACATGTCGGTGGGTCCCAGTTCCTCCCTCACCCTCTCTCCTTCCTATCTCCTTCGGCCAGCCACCGGTGGCGCCTCCTTCCCTACCTTCCCTCTCCCTCCGGACCTTCCTCCCTCCCTCCCTCCTCAAGCTTCCTCGCTGTCCGACCACCGCCGCTGGCGCCTTCCCACAGCTGTTGCCGCCGGCAACCTTGGAGGCCGAGCGCCGGTGGAAATAGTGAAGGAGAGATAGTGCTAATGTACGTTGCTACGACAGTGTACACGCGAGGATGAGCCAGGAGCAGACGAGGAGGTCATTCGAGCATGCAGCCGGTGGTGGCGATGAGCAGAGGATCAAGTATGGTTGGCGACGTCTTCCCTGTAAGCGGCAACCTCGTGGAGAAGCATGCCGCGCCGCATGACATGACCACGATGCGGCAGGACGCGTCTCTCGCATCCTCTTGGGCTGTGGCAAAGGAGACAGGGTGCTCGACGAGGTTGGGCACCACTGCTCCCATCATCCAGGGCTGCTTCTCAACGGCTCAGAGCTTGAGCGGGAAGCCGTCTTGGGAGGCATGGAGCGGGCGCTGGAGTGGGGAGCGGATGTGGGGGCGCAGGTAGGCGCGCGAAGGAAGACTGACGAGCTACTTGCCCTTCCCCTTCTCCCCTCCCCCTCTCCAGCCGCGGCCGATGGTAGTGAACACGATGACGATGACACCCGTGCCACCGGTGGGCATTGTACGACGACGGCGGTGGCCTCTTCAGTGTCTGCGGTGGCATGCCCTCTCCGCCCGTTCGCGCACCGCGTGTTCTAGGCTGTGCCGCCCAACAACGCTCTCTCCTTGAGGCTGCCCGTAGGTACCACGTCCTGTGTGCCGCCACGGGAGGAGGAAGGCGCGGGCAGACAAGGTCGGCGTTGGTGGCGCGGCGGGGTCGTTGACGGCAACCGGCTTCACCTCGAGCTCGCTGCTGCTGCCTTTCCACCGACGAGTGCCACTGCCGCCGCTGCCACCTTTCCGCCGACGAGCGGGCGAGCTTGAGCTCGCTGGCCGGCCGACGCCGCTGCTGCGGCCCAGCTCCTCTCTGCCGGTGTCGGTGCCGCCTATCTCCTCTTCGCCAACCTTCTCCCTGCTGGCCACCACCCGTGTCGCCTTCTCCCGTCAGTCGAGCGCCCTGGAAAGAGTTGGGGAAGAGAGGGGAGAGGGGGAAAGGGAAAGGAGATGTGGTTTCACTTACATGTGGGGCTCACATGCTTTTTTACTTTTTATTTCTGTCTTTGGTGCCATATCAGCGTCATGTCAGCTAAAACCGCTTACAATACTATCTTTGAACTATATTTGACTGGTTTTGCAAATTGAGAGACGTATTTTATCTGGTATTGTTGTTTGAGGATGTAATTTGAACTCAATATTAAGTTAAGGAATTTATTCCAATGAAATACAACTAACTTGGGCCCATTCCAGACATTTATGACTGGCTTGGCTCAAAAGGCCATAAGCCGGGGTCATCATGTCAAATTCTTGTCTCCATATTTCCTCCATGGGCCTCTGCCCTGGGCTTTGTATCTTTCTTGTTACTTGTCATCAGTTGATCGGGCCTGGCAAGTTGTATCACTAAAACAAATTCCCTAACTAATCAGCCCTGAATTTCTTTTTTTTAAAAAAAGTTTGTTCGGTTTAGCTAGGCTGTGGCTGCACAGTAACTCATAGCATAATTTTGCTTGCTGAGTCCTGTAGCTGCAGCTGCACAGCTAGCTATTCCGAACGCACCTAGAATGTAACAAGCTATACTATTTGGTGATTTCACATGTTATCTATTGTACGTGTCACCTATTGATTGACGAGGATTACCATGAACATCATGATATGTTTGTATGAATTTTACAGGTACGATACTTCAATATTCCCGTGGAAGGGTTCCTTTCTAAAACATTATGATTTATAAGATTTCGACTCCTTCAAAATTCCTCCCTTATGAACACCGAAATAAGGCATAAGTTTTTTTCTCTTACGTGGGATCTTAAATTAGTTCTTACTATCATATTACAAGACATTTTGGGTTTGTTCTATGTCAAACTTCTTCAAATCTAACTAAATTTTTAGCGATATCTATAACACCAAATTAGTTTCGTTAAATCCACCGATGAATATATTTTTATATCGCATTTGCTTTATGTTAGAAATGTTCTATATGTTTTTATGTACGATCATATTTAAAGAAGTTTGTCTCAAAATAAATCTAAAATAACTTATAACATTGATATGATCTTGCAGCGTTGTTTTAAACCTGTGAACGTGCCCATATGTGACATGGATCGTCCTGTTCAACTATGAAATCCACCGCCAACAGGAACGGTTCTTGTCAATGTTGATGTTGCCATCTTCCAAGCTTCTCGCCGGGTGGGTGTAGGTTTGATTATGCGTGACCGGCCACGATGGTGCTTGTTTGCTTGCCTGCAGTGACCAAATCTCTATGATTGTTAACCCTGAACTTGTTGAAGCCATGGCAATCCGACACGAGAGAAGAATGCTTTCAGAAGGTGATCATGGCTTCAGACTGCCTCCTTTTTATGCATGTTGGCCGTTTGTCCAATTAATGTTGCGGCACATACATCAGCTCATTCTTGTGAGTTCACCACTTATACTGCCTTTCGATCTGTAATCCTGGAGTATATCCGGGAGATACTTTATTCGGATGCTCCTTAATCAATGAAGTGCCGTAATTATCTTAAAAAGATGACTTATAACAAAGAACGGAGGGAGTAGTTACTACCATGAAGCTATGCTGAACTCTCCAGACATTTTCATGTGTTCAACCCACCCCTCAATAAAATCAAATTTCTACCTTCAGTTCCAGGGTTATTTTGGAATTTGGACTGAAATATGAAATGATGAAAGAAGAGGAGCCTTTTGCGCGTCGCCAGTAATGCTAATTAAGTATACAGTACTACTCCCTTCGTCTTAAAATAAATCAGTTTAGTACAGGACGTGACATGTCTAATACTATGAGAATTTGGACGCTACTATGAATTTAGACAGTAGTAACGTTCAAATTTATAGTATTAGACGTGTCATGTCCCGTATTAGATTTAATTTATTTTGAGGTGGAGGGAGTAGTAGTTTGCTTGCGCACACCTGCAAACAAAGTATGATTAGGCTATTGAGAGCCTACCTTGCTTAGGACAATGCAAGGGGAATTAGATGCCTCGCCGAAAATGACGTCTGTTGATGTTTCTGTCCGTGCGTCATCGGCAGCTGGCCCACAAATGCTGAACAAAACAGCATGTTGAAAGCCACAACAATTCAAGAAACCGTGATTGGTTTGGTTAGTTAATCAATGACAAAACCACTCTGCTACTGCTAGCTACTGGATTGCTTGTCAATTAAGAACAACATTGCAGGAAGAAAGAAAGGACTGACATGTTCAAACATTTCATTCGTTACTACTCCAACATTGTCATCAGCTCATATGCTGATCGATCACTTTGCTTTCAGTCATTCAGAATACAAATGTTTTTAATTTGAAACCCAACACCCGTTCAGAATTAGTCTGACCTTCATAAGAAATGTGTCAACTGATGTTTCTCATCAACAATAGAGGAAAAAAAATACTTGCGTTGCTGATCTGTGCAGACTGATGCATAACACTGAGAAGAAATGCACATCTGATTTCTTTTCTCTTTTCTGAAGAACTGAAGTGCATACCTGATGTCACAATGGCAATATAGTTTTTTTTAAAGCTTCCATACTTCGTTGATGGAACCCACAAGTTGATGCTACTCTTTATCCCCCAAGTTGAATTGTTCCAAGAAATCATATCTTCAGTGAGAAAAATTCTAACTATATTCGTTAGTTGTTCACCTTACAATCTTCCTCCTCAAGCCTGTAACTTTTTTATTCCATTCCCATCAGTACAATCTTGCATATTTCTTTCTCACTATTTCTGTACTGCTCTTGCCAACACCTGTACTACCCATGGCCTAAACACACTTGTAGATGCCATTGATTACGACAAAAATGCTGCAATTTGCAGGTCTGAATAAGAATTGGATCGAGTGATGAAGAGGGAAAGTACCAGCATGTCTTTCCTCTTTCAGATACATGTGGAGTGGACTGGATAATTAAACAATCTCGCACATCGGCATCACAAAACGTCAGAGCATAAGGTGTGCAGTGTGTTGGTCTGAAACCAAATTAAATTCCATGTTTAATATGTGAAGGCACAAGGGATTTGATGGGGGTATATTCCTGCTCTGCTACGTCACGGCAAGAATCTCCAGTAGTTTAGCCCTGATGCTTACTTTGGGCTCATGTCTTATGTGCCAACCTCCAATTTGTCCAATGCAACATAGGCGCTACAATAATATATGTATGGTTATTCTGAGTTGTGCTTCGATTTGTAATTCATAATAATACTAATAAATCTCATACTCCATCCGTCCTTAAAAAAAAATTTGGCTTTGAATCTGGACATAGATTATGTTCAGATTCGTAACCAAAAATTGGTATTTTTCAAATGGAGGGTGTAGACTTGTAGATGTGGTGATAGCTCTTATCTTTTTTACTTGACGTTGTGATGGTCTTCAAGATCCAACTTCCGCTATTACTTTGCATTACGATAAAACAATGAAATTATAGACTATAAAGTCATCTCTAACCAAATAAATTTGCTGATATAACTTCTATAAATAAAATTAGATAGTTTGAAACATTTTAGTGGCCAAACATTTGGAAGGGTTGACGGCACGGATTCGAAAACTTCAAGTAGAAAAATGGAGTCAGTATCCCATGGAGTTCCCCTCCTGCCAAGGCATCAATAAGATTATTGTGGAAGGCAGTAACTGTCTCTGCTTTAATTTAATATTGTGATGTTGTCTCAATGCTTTAGATATCGACATGGTTGTGTTTTGTTTAATCATAGATCAAATGAGCCATGATTGCGTCTAAGTTCGTTCATCAAAGTCACCTTATCATGCAACGTTCGATGATAGCTTGCGCTCTTACCACAGCTTACACTTTTTCCCTGGTATTTGGAATTTAGATTGTTCGAAATCTCACCTCAGTATGAACATGGAAAAGTATCAAAGGATTTGACAGACAGAAGATGATGAATTCATATACTGAAACAATAGCTACTGAAAAGTAAATAATGTTACTGAAATGATATGAACTCAGTAGTCAAAGATATCACTGTCTCTAGCTAGTTAATCACAGGTGTTATCCACTTTTTGGTATTTGCAGTCTAAGAACTGCTCACTAGTTTGCAAGAGTTTTAATGTTAAAGGTGCTACCATCATTTGCAAGTGCCAGAATCTAATTAGATTTACACAACCTTATTCAAACCATAAAGAGAACTCCAGGAATCCGTTTCTTAATGTACCACTTGCATCAAGGAACTATATATACAAAATAAAACATATAATTTCACCTCAGCTACTATAATAAGGAGTAGCAAAGTTGAAATGCGAAACAGGTCAATAACTAGCATAGTGGAGGGGCTGATTAACTAGCAACACTATGAAATGAGTACTGATAGATAGGTGAGCCACCCCCTAAGTGGAAGTTAAAGACTAGAAAGAAAGAAAATGAAGCCACTGAAAGCTACGGATGAATTAATTAACAACTTGCTTCAGTACAGTGCTCTCAATGATTACCACTATCATCTGAACTTACAAAGCAATTCCTGCATTTGTTTACCTCACCAGTTCATTGGATGTGACTCTATCTGGTAAAAGTTATTTGGAGATGGCATCTGCAGGCTTTTTTTTTTCAAGTAGTGAGAAAGACAAACATCAGTGAGCAAATTTGTGTCGATGATGAGAGGAAAATTGGACAGATGCCTGAGGATAGAACTCCTGGCTTGGAGTCTTAGTTATCATTGTATCTTCCGAAGTGCAAGGAAGAAAGTATTCTGTACAGTGCCTTCAGAACAGAGGATTGATCTATGGACTGGAGTAAGGATGCAGCAATTATAAAAGACACACTGCCGTCTAAACAGTTTCTGAACTTCTACTTGTGCACATCTCTGAATGACAATTTTACAGTCGCCATCTGCATCACAAATTTGGAGGGTTTGGAGGAAAGCAAAAGCTGCTGTCCTCTTCTCTGATGTCTCATCTCTGCCAATTACTAGCAGCAAGCAAGAACCTCCAATATATATACCCTTTGCAAACACTGGAAGAACCTTTGCTCACAAAGGTTAACCGAGAACCTGAAACTCGTTTGCTCACAAAGGAAACTGCAACTTGCAACCCCACATTTTTATAAATATTTCATAATAAGCATAAGCAAAGGGCAATTCCTGACCTAATGAAAAGAGCACATTACTCTTATATTCAGAGACTGGTCTAATCTAGCCATTAGAAGAAAAGAAAAACATAATGTGTTTCAAAATCAACTAAAATAAAACGCATCGCCGATTTTGGGACGAACATCTGTCGACAGGTGATAGACTGAACTGAGGTCGTCCTATCTGTCATCATGGGGGAATAATCAACAAAGAGAAAAAAAATATACATGAACTGCCTATGGCAGCAGGAGTATATGCTGGTAGCTAGTATGCAAGAAGCCAATGAGAATGTGTATCTATGTATGTATATGAGCAAGGGAGAGAGTTGTCCCCACAATAGAGGCCACATGCACTTGTGATGGTGTCATTTGGATACCAATCATTTGAGAGATTTTAGTGTGGATCCAAGGAACAAGTAAACATAGGCATATGTACCAACTAACAACAAGTAGCATCCATCCCCTGTCGCCTTCCAACCAAACTGTTCATTTTCTGCATCACAAATGCTGTGCGTGCATGGCGGCCACATGCAATTTAGTTTTCCAGTGCCAATGGCGGCACTAGTTTTCGTTTAGTTTTTATATATGCCAGAAGTACGGAGTTGGATTGTATTGTATTATACTCTCTCCGGTTACCACTTACCACTAATTTCTATGTTAGAACTTT
Organism: Oryza officinalis; assembly: GCA_008326285.1. NCBI lineage: Eukaryota > Viridiplantae > Streptophyta > Magnoliopsida > Poales > Poaceae > Oryza > Oryza officinalis. The sequence goes on along the minus strand of BDMV01000003.1, from coordinate 28,646,429 downwards.
TGAAAAAAAAACTTTAAAAATTATAATATTATGAATTTTGGGCAGATCTATGTAAATTGTTTTCATACATCCCATATACATACATACATACATACATACATATATACATATATATATATATATATATATATATATATATATATATATATATATATATATATATATATCCAAAATTTTGAAGTTGGACTTAAAACATGTAAAAAATAACACGTTTTCATGACCGGAGGAAGTAATTATCATAATTCGGTTGAACCAGAGTAGTGTTTATTCAACCATGAAAAAGGATGAGTAATACTCTTTTTTTTAATATATGATGTCATTGACTTTTCAACATATTTTTGACTATTTGTCTTATTTAAAAATTCTTAATTATCATCTATTTTGCAGTTACTATTTTATTATTAAAAGTAGTTTATTACTTTATGCATGACGTATTTTTCATATTTGTATAAATTATTTTGAGTAAGACGAATGGTAAAATATATATTATTTAAAAGTCAATGACATCATATATAAATAAACGGAAAGAATAGTTTACATAACATAATGGTTTCTTCCCAATCATTGGAGCAACCAGCTTAGTCAGTCCTGAGCCCTGACTAGCATAATTCAGAATTAGGGCTCTTTTGGATTAAACGAATTTCAAAGAAAATTAGAGGATTTCATTCTTGGGAATTTTTTCCTATAAGATCATGTGAAATGGAGGAATTGAGTTTGCAAAATCTTATGGGTTAGTTTCTTCCATAGAAAAACAAACATGAGGTTCTAGCCTATGTTTTCATTTCTTTTGAGAAGTCCAATACGCCTACTCTGTTTGGGGAGTGGATTTTAAACTCTCGACGGGATATCCTTTTGTTGTTTGCATGTCAAACAAATAGTAATTAAAAAATTGATAAGATAAATTAATATGTGATATATCACTCTATAAGCATGCAAGTTAAAATTAAACTTTTATAAGTTGTAGAAAAAACAAATTAAACTATACGTAATTAACGTATATTCACATTCAATTTTTTTGTAACTTGCAGAAATTTAATTTGACCTTGCATATTTATGAAGTGATATATCGTCAATCTATCTTCTTAATTTTTTTATAACCATTTGAATGGCATGTAACAATGAGAGGATGTCCTATCGAGAGTGTAGAATCGTTTCCCCTCTCTTTGGCTCTCTACAGTAATTCCTTCAAAATTCATCTGTTTTATTTTTTTGCGAACTATCCAAAGACACTGCTTCTAATATTTATGTGTTTTGAAATCATGTATGCTTCTATCGTACATGACATACTATTCATGTGTGTTCCTATTTCTTCAAAATCCTGCATTATAAAGGAGCTCGTAGGATGTTAAGAATCATATGGAACCTTGTATAATCGCTAGAAACTCAAGTATAATAGTGTATAATGCATTGCACGGAGCCGTATGCGCCAAAGATGCAGGGAATATGTCAGTTCCACGAGGGCAGAATCCTAAAATAATCCCCCAATATCACTAACAAAATCCAATTTAATTTGCTGGTCCTCCTCCATTTCATCAAACCCTAAACTAGGAAACAAACACCACCCTAGGCCAGGTCAATCAAATATCAATCCAGTGCAAAGAACACAAGAGATCGAGCAAGAACTATCATCAGCTCCATTAATTTGATTGATTACTAGCAGCTGTCCAATCGATCTTGCTTTCTTGGCTTCTTCCATTTGCAAGCTCCATGCGTTAGTATTCTTGCGAAGTGATCTTGCATGAAGGAGATGAACTACCATGAGCAGGAGCACCATGGGCTCGCCGCCGCCGCCAGCAGCAACGGCTTGGACTGGTTCGAGGAGTCCATGTCCTCTTTCCTCGCCGCCGACGTTGACCTCGCTGCTGGTGGTGCCGGCGGCTACGCGTGGTGGGCTGCTTCGCCGGCGGCGCAGCAGGATGACATTGGGAGCGTCGTGGCGCAGACACTGTCGCCTCCGGCGGCGGCACCGGCTGCGGCGTTCCCAAGCATTGCGTCGCCCGCTGCGTCGTCGCCGTCCAAGAAGCGCAAGTCCCCGGCGCACAGGGCGTCCGGGCACAGCGGCGGCAAGAAGCGAGGCGGAGGAGCCGGATCCGACAGGGACATGAGGTGGGCGGAGCAGCTGCTGAACCCGTGCGCGGTGGCCGTCGAGGCCGGCAACCTGTCGCGCGTGCAGCACCTCTTCTACGTGCTCGGCGAGCTCGAGTCCTTCTCCGGCGACGCCAACCACCGCCTGGCCGCGCACGGGCTGCACGCGCTCGCGCGCAGGCTCCCCGCCGCCGTGGGCCCCGCGGCAGCCGCGGCCGTGCGGGTGCCGCCCTGCGAGTGTCCGACGCCGGCGTTTGCGGCCGCCGAGCCGCGCCTGTTCCGCGCCTCCCTCATCAGGTTCCACGAGGTGAGCCCGTGGTTCGCGCTTCCCAACGCGCTGGCCAACGCCGCCATCGCGCAGGCCTCGACGTGTGGTGCCGCGGCGGCGGCGACGCCCCGGCCGCTCCACGTCGTCGATCTCGGCGTCTCCCACGGCGTGCAGTGGCCGACGCTCCTCGAGTCCCTCACGCGGCAGCCGGGTGGCCGCGCGCCGCCGTCCGTCCGCCTCACCGTGGCCGGACCCGGGGCCACCTCCCCGGCGCCATTCTCGGCGTCGCCTCCCGGGTACGACTTCTCGCCGCACCTCCTCCGTTACGCCAAGTCCATCAACCTGGACCTCCGCATCGGCCGCGCCGCCACCCTGGACGACGCCGTGCAGGGCTTGTGCACCCCCAGCGACGGCGAGGCGCTCGTCGTGTGCCTCCAGTTCAGGCTCGGCCACGCCGCCGCCGATGAGCGAAGAGACATCCTCCGCAAGGTGAGAGGCCTCAACCCGGAGCTGGTCGTCCTCTCGGAGCTTGACTCCGGCGTCGGCGACGGCAGCGCGGCGGGCGAGTTCGCGGCGAGGCTGGAGCTACTATGGCGGTTCTTGGAGTCGACGTCGGCGGCTTTCAAGGGGAAGGACGTGGAGGAGAGGCGGCTGCTGGAGACCGAGGCCGGCACGATCCTCGCTCTCGCGGCGGACGTCGCCGGCGAGGGGAGGGAGGGGTGGAGGGAACGCATGGCGGCGGCGGGGTTCGAGGAGGCGTCGTTCGGCGCCGAGGCGGTGGAGTCCGCGAAGTCGCTGCTCCGGAAGTACGACAGCGGGTGGGAGATGTCACCGGCGGCGTCCGGCGCGGTGGCGCTGCGGTGGAAGGGGCAGCCGGTGTCGTTCTGCTCGCTGTGGCGGCCGGCGGCGTAGCGGACGTCGAACTGGTCCACGCGCGCGTGGCCATGGGAGCGACGTGACGGGGTTGATCAGGGCCGTCCGTTACTAGCGATGCGGCGTGATGGACCGCACGATGTGGCCACGCAGCTGTGCTCCTCGAGTGCATATGCGTGTCTGGTTTGGCCGGAGGACGCCGGCCGCCGGCCGCCGGCGGGCGGCGGCCGTGGATGGATGGGTGACGGTGGCAGTTGGCATTAGCCATTTTTGTATAAATTAATTAAGGCCAATGTGTTTAGCTACTGTTATATTGTTCCTTCTTCCGTGCTCCATTTTTGCTGGGTATTAGCAAATCAAGAGCAGTTGCTTGTCGCCTATTGTTGTTGGCATGTAAATAGGAGTTCCATGCAATTCGAGCGATCGATCACGGACAGAATCAGCTGGTAAAATTAATCTCATGTCATTTTTAAACTGAGGGCGCATGTGTTACACAATGATGTACTACTATACTCCTAGAATATCAAAATCCTGCCATGTGATGTACATTACTGTTATCGGAGTCAACTGAACCAGTCAGAAATTAACCCCACTCGAAAGAGTGAATAATAGGACTCCTTGGCACAATTTTTGCTATAGATTCTCTCTATGAGAAGATGTAATGTTACCGAATGGTAGGGTTCTGCAAAGTTGGCAAGTAAAATATTTAAAAAGATTCAGCTGCACCTTCTCTAAAAATTTCCAGTCCCACCACCCAAAGAAACAGATCAAATTATCAGAGTTCTTTTCCGGCTTTTGGATGATTGAATTATGGTGTGAATCCACAACAAGCTGACAACACACATTGTTCACTTAGATTATGAGTGGATTATGGCAGCGGGTTATCAATTTGATTTTAGGAACAAATTAAATATTTCAAGAAACAAACTTATCAAATAGGAGAAGCTTAAACCAAATGGTTTAATTAATGCGATAGAAAGAAAATTCTATGAGAAAAAGTATTTTTTTTTCGAACCGTCGAGCGAAGAACCGGGCTTCGTTTTCATCTTTTATATCTGAAGTGGCATGCCCATGTGGAATGAGGATTGATCACTCCAAGCCTCCAAGGTACTTACCAAACTATTAGACCGGTTAGTAACTAAATTGGCTACGTATCGTCCTTAAATTTCTGCATCGTACCAGCAACGGGAATAGCTATATATAAAAATGCTTGTAACAAGTGCTGGAACACACAAAACTAGTAATTGAGTGGCACTTTATGCAAGGACTAATGAGGGATAACAGCCAGCAGGTAGTTTCATTTTGCATAAAATCATTGGTTTGATTCGAAATTACAGCGATTGCTTGAAGCGAGGTTAGATGATCTCTCGGGACTGATGCAAGGACTAATGTAGAGAAAACACCCAAAATTGAAGTACTAATGTAGAGAAAGATTACAGTGTGCAAAACGAAGAAACCAATCTCTAATCTTGAGAAGAATTTTTATATCCGCTGTAAGAAAAAAATATAACAATGTGCAAAACGAAGAAACCACATCTCTAATCTTGAGCAGCTGTTAAAAAAATCAACAAGTAAACTCTGATGACGGTAAGCAATTAACCAAGGCGAAGAAGAACAGCATGCACACTTCTTGCAAAATCATTTCCCTTCTTAAAGCATTGTTCTTATCTGCACAAGCTAAAGCTTATTTACTTCTCATCCCACAACAAACTAAGAGTAACAGCACCATCCCAGCAAGAATTTGTTGGGCAATGCAACACGACAATGTACCAGATTTGCAAGATGGAAGCGAGAAACCAGCCAACGACCAACAGTTAGCCCATGTTCAACTGATCCATGGTCCCTCGGTGTTTTGCAGCTGCGGCAGCAACGGCAGCAACGGCGTTGAGCTGGAAAGAAACCCTCTGAGCATGCTGCGGAAGCTGCTGCTGCTGCTCCTGCAGATTGTTTGGACTAGGGTTGCTCGGGTTTGAGGTTGGAGTAGGGTTGGCTCCTTCATTGTCATCTTCTGTTTCTTCAAACTGAGGCGGTGGCTTCAACGGAGCTAGGAGCTGGTAATTTTGGCTCAACAGTGTATCCTGCTCAGGTGGCAGAGGAATTGAGCCAGGTGGAGCAATCGACTTGGGTAGCGGGATTTTGTTCCGGTTCCGTGCCACCTCAAGGAGAACCTGTAAAAGGAGAAAATGACTTGTATTAGATGGAAGATAACTTGAACAAGCACAAAATCATGGGGTCCTTTATGCCATCATTTACATTATAAATCGCTACAGAGGAACAACGTTTTTTATTTAGACAACAACAATTAAAAGTAATTTTGTATATTTTAAATATTTTTTTCTAATTTAATTTACTCATGTAAATACCATTTTACATCCATTTTTCATCCCATCTGATCCCACCAACCAAACAACAACAGGAACCATCTCACCCCTCTAACTAGGGGTGGATATCGAGTTGGCTCGGCTCAGCTCGGTCGCTCGGCTCGTTATCCTAACGAGCTAGAAACCTGGCTCGGCTCGGCTCGTTGGCTAGCTCGTTTAGCTCGCGAGCTTTACTAGGCAGAGCATGAGGCACCATCTTCTCCACGACCCCACGAGTGCGAGCGAGCAGGAGAGGTAAGTGGATGGCAAGCAAAGTGAGCAGGAGTGGCTGTCGGCACAATGACAACAGGCGACCTCGTCAGAGCGACAGGCTCCATGGCGCGTGGAAGCTCGACAGTCTTCGGTTAGAGCTCATCGGCGGCGCCGAAGCTTGTCGTCCTCCACATCTCGTCGCCTCGGTGAACCACCAAATTCAGGCAGCAGCGAGAGCGCACGCGGCATCACGCGCACACACAACCAGGTCGACAACACCTGTGACATGGTGCCGGCAGGAAGCTTCTTCCTGGAGGCCACTCTCCCAGAGCAGCGAGCCGTTGACAGGATCGCCTTCCCGGTGGTGATCGTCCCAAGCGGCGTGGCGACCGGTGATGGCCTCAACGACGTATTGTTGGCGTCGTGCAGACAAAGAGGGCGCCATGGTGGAGCCGCCGCTGCGGGTGGCAGGGGCGGTGCGGCTGACAGGACTTCCTGACGTGCGTGCGTGCGCGGAACAGTCCTCAACCATGGAAATTCCATACGTCGGCAACGCGGTCTCGCAGACCAACATGGTGGGATGGGTCTTCAGTCTTCATAGCCACCCAGACGATCGATCTTCTTCCAGTCTTCCATGGTTCCACCACGTGACGAAACGATAGGATAGAGTGTAGAACTGAGATGAGAGGAAAAATCGGTTGAGTGGCTGCTAGCGACTTGATGTGGGGAGAGGATAAGGTTGGCAACTTGGCACCAATGGGCTGCTAGCGTGGTAGTGGAAGCCTTTCTATGATGTATTCAGGGGTTGGGCATGCAAGCTGGGTTGTCAGTAGATGGCTATGCCTTGCCTCGTTTTAGCTCGTGAGCTGCTCGCGAGCCAGCTCGAGCTGGCTCGTTATCTCTAACGAGCTGAAACATGAGCTCAGCTCGTTACAAAAACACAACGAGCCGAGTCGAATCGAGCTGAGCTAACCACGAGCCAAGCGAGCTAACGAGCTACGTGCTTTTGGTCCAGCCCTACCTCTAACCAAAGGACCAACTTAGACATATCATCCAAAAAAAGCAAGACAATCCAAGTCTCCCAGAATCTCTACTAGGGCTTTCATTCATTGGCACGCGTATCATTAACCATCAAGGGCAAAAAGAGAGCAATTACATTCATGTTGGTGATGAAACACCAATCGCATGATATAGTAAAATCAGCAATTCTACATGTTGAAAATCTGTAATGGCCGCCTACTGACAAGAATACAGAGTAAATTATGTACATGGCTCCTTTTAATACTTGTATCGCATTTATGGGGAGAGAAAATCCATCATATTCCACACAAAAAAAAGTAATATGTAGTCTTTAATTCCGAAGGGATCAAATTAAATAACAAAATCTTCCAACTTGTGATCGGTACAGTACTTAAGAACATATTGTTAGATAATTAAGAGCCCATACTTAACCACAAAACTATTAATAGCCTTACCTCAGTGGTGCCCGTAATGTAAAAGTTAAACCTTGTTTGGTTGTTGCCATAAACCTAGCCGTGCATTCTAAAATTAAATAGGCCCAGCATGGTCAGCAAGGCACGAGGTGCGGGAAAGTGCCAGCTGCCAGACCACTGCATGGATGCCTAGGCACTTATGGCATATGGGGAAGCAACACCATATGAACTAGAAGATAATACCTACTGGATGAGGAATAGCAAGCAAAAAAGGCCATAGAATCCACCTCAGGCCACCAAGCACACAAAGCCCAACTACTTATTTGCCTCACTCCTGCTATCGTACCCTTTGAGCCAACCACAAACAATGCTACCGTCAGAACAATGCAAGACAGAGAAGAGTTGGACACATGCCACTGCCAGTGAACAACCCAAAGCCTCAGCGCGTAATCAACGATAAGTAAAAAAGCAATCAAGTCAACAATAAGGCAAAAACAAAATAATCATGCATTGGAACAAATGCACATAACAGTTCTACTTCATGGTTGTTAGGACATACAAATTCCTGAAACAGCGATTTACAGTAAAACACTCTTGGCCAGATTAACCAGCAAATCAGCAGATTCAAAAAAACATGGTCAACTGATATGTATTCTTCAAAGGGGTCTGAAGAAAAGCTCATCAATGTGTTGTCACATGAAGAGGTGTGTACTGGAAGATCTTTAGTGAGTTGAGAAATGAAAGTGTAAGAAAAGGCTAAGTAGTAGTGTGGTACAAGAATAGAATGACCTGTAATATCACCGTTTCATCTAATGACTGCAGGTCTGCAGCTTGAATAATATAATTGCTTCCAATACCAATGTAGGTATGATCCACATTTACCAGATATTCAGAGGGCAAAGAAGCAGGCGTTCAACTGTGGATAATCAGTCTTAAAATAACTAGATAAGACAGGGGAAAATAACCTGTGGTGTTGTTCCACAGGAAACATGTTGATCAACGAAAACATTCCTCACTACCTTAGCACTCCTTTCAATATAATTTTCTTTGTTTTGTTATGGGCATGGGCCAGGCCCATGTGGCAGTTTAGGCATGATAAACTAGGAATAAGTCAAATAACATTAGGAAGGAGATGAAGTTTTTTAGCAAATTAGAGAAGCATTGGACTGGTTTCTACAATATTAGAGATTAGTTCCTTAGATGTTAAGGCTGAGTTCTTTTGTTCACTTTCCCAACTCATCTCTCTCGTTTTCCGCATGCACGCTTTTCAAACTACTAAACGGTGTGTTTTTTGCAAAAAAAGAATTTATACGAAAGTTGCTTTAAAAAATCATATTAATCCATTTTTCAAAAAAAATTAGCTAAAACTTAATTAATCATGCGTTAATGCATAGTACATCGTTTTGCGTGCTGGAGAGGACAGTTCCCAACCCCTCCTCCCGAACACGGCCTAAGGAAGTCCATCCACTCTATCTATAAAGGGACCCCATATATTCTATTGTGAATCAATCAATGAATCTCTTAAAGTTAGCCCTAAGCCTCAGAGCCTATTTTAGCAGGGCGAGTGCCCTATCTCCTGGTCTTCGGACCCTTACCCTATCCAATCCATAACATATTTACTTAAAAAATTAACCCCTCCAATTAATGCAAAGTGCCCCATAACCATTGAAATGGCGGAAATCTGATAATCCAAATATCATTAAGAGATTTCAGAGCTGATGGTTTCTAGCATAAATCCAAAAGCATAATTTTGTTCAGATTTTTTTTATTATTTTTTGAGTGAATTAACATCAATAAGAAAGGAAATGACAGTATTCTTCTCGTAAACATGTCAGATTTAGACTTAGTCCCAACTATGTAAAAGAATAATCTTCCAATGGACATCAATGAGATTCAAAAAGTTCATAGCTGATTGATTCTAGCATAAGCCAAAGAGTGTACTAAAAAATTTGTTGGGCTTTTTCAACTTTTTGAGTGAAATCAACATAAACAAGAAAGGAAATGACTGTGCTTCTCCTAAACAAGTTAGATTTAATCCTAACGTTGTAAAGATTTCTTTCCCTTTTTGAAATTGTAACATGGTTAGACAAGAACAAGTAACTTCAGGTTTAAGTTGGCATGCTTCTTGTAATGTTGCATTGGCACCTTTCCATAACAATAATTCTTAGCTGGACTATCGTACTAATGTGGTGCTACAACTTTAAACCATGATTTTCCATACCACTGGTCTAAAAGGTGTTAGGCACTAGATAGATGGCGCATAACCATTGATTGGTCAGCCTAGGTCGCCTAAAGGAGACCCCAAGCATATATGCAGCATAGACAATGGAATACTGGCACCATATTTATTTTTCCCAGCCAAAACAAGTGAATACAATTAATTTAACTACAAATAAGTAGGCAGTGCAGAGTCTGTAATAAGTTTCAGTATGCATATTGCATAGCTTCCATATTGTAAATCATCCACAGCCACACGCAAGTTTCGAGCCTTCACCAGCATACACACTACATTCTGTGTATATATTAAGATTAATAACTTTTTATATTTCAAAATAGAACTATTCTTAGATGAAAGGCCAAAGACCCTGCTTTTCATGAAAGCATAGCAGATACATATGTTCACCACCATCAAAGCATAGGCAGATACATATGTTTTGCTAGTAATAGAATTATTACAACCATGTATGTGCATACATGGTTCCATGTTTAATGGATGAAGCCATGGAGGTTTAAAACATGGCATCTCTATGAGAAACTACAATAAGAATATGTAGAAATATCCGGCTTCAAGTTTACTTATATGATTTGTATTTGAGACTTCCTTGCCGTTTTTACATAAAAGAAGAATGCTGCCTGCTATGATTGATTCTATGGGAATATCAGTATTCCACTGAGATAACAAGAACCAGGCTGCTAGCTATTGGAAAAAGCTAGGTCAACACATGAACAGGTAACAGATTACAGATATTTAACGTAAGTTTACCATGGAAAAGAAGAAAGGATTAGCGGATGGAAGGCTTCGACTTAGGAAACCTTGATCGCTATGAAAGAATTCACTACACTACATGAATCAAAATAATAGCGATTCTATATTATTGACCCACCGGAAAGGTATGCGATGAGAGCAGAATAGCGTATACAACCAAGCAGTACTAAACAAGCCAATCCCAAATTTCCAGCAGAAACATTATCCCTGGATTCAGCCAACCATATAATCCACAGTGTACATACATAAAACTCCGACAGGGCAAAATCACATCAGTATTAGCCAAAATTGCAAGCCTCTAGTGCAATCTTAGGTTTCCACCCCCTAATCCAGCGCAATCTACAGCAATTTAACCAACCATAATTCCCCCGCCCAAAAGCCTAGTGTTCTACGGATCTGCATTTGGGAACGCTAGCACGGCAAAAATCTACGATTCTAGCACAGGAACCCCATCAAGCAAACCAGGCAACTAAAGAATCTTAAGAATCCGGCAAAGCGTGAAATGGAAGAAGAGATGCAAGATGGAGGGGATGGGTTTTACCTCGCGGGGCGGCGGTTGGGAGAAGGAGAAGTTGACCTTGGACTGGATGGCGAGGCGGACGTCGTCGGCGTCGAGCTGGGGCTTGCCGGCGTGGTCGGCGTACACCTGTGCGTCCCCGAGCACGTCGCCGACGTAGCGGTATGCCAGATCGAGGAACTGGTGCACCACCCGCGGCTCGTACTCCCCCTCGCTGAGCCCCATGGAGCGCAGGAGCTCCCGCACCACGCGCGCGTCGCGGGGCTCGTCCGCAGCGGAGGCCCCCGCCCCCGCAGCCGCGGCGGCGGCGGCGGCGGCGACGGCCGACTGGGGCGACGGGCGCAGGCCGCCGGGGTCCATGGCGTCAGGTGTCGCGTCGGCGGCTGGCAGGGTTTCGTTTCGGGCGGCCGCTACTGTAGACTAGGGGGAGGTATTTGTATATGTACCCTCTAGGGTTTGCTCTTTTAGTTTTATTCAAAAATTTGTTCATGGCTAGTTTTTTTGTGAATTTTATTCGAAATTTATTATTGGATAGTTTTTTTATTTTATTCTAAAATTTAATCTTGGTTTTTTATTTTATTTGAAAACTATTCTTGACCTTAATTTCGATTGTTTCTCTTTTTTAATGACATAATAAGATTTCACATTTTGCCTGATTGATTTTAATCATTTCACTATAAGAGCACATCGATGTGCATCAGGACATGTACAGTGGATAATTATTCCTAGGAAAGATAATATTTTTTACACTCCCTAATTAACTTTAATTTGTTTTGGTGAACTTAAGAAAACTCCGTTTTATTATCAAAATTGCATAAAAGGAGATGCATTATGACTTTGACAAGTTTGTCACGTGTAACAAAAGGCTTTGTTGTTCAAGGGTTTTCTAGAACCCCCACTTGATTTATATTTCAACAAATTTTGCATATCTGAAACAATATTATTTAAAACATGGTAGAATCAAACCAATCACCCATATTAAGAATTCAGTAATTCAAAATTCCGTACACTCTATAAGATGAAATTTTAAGCAAATGCATGCTCAACATATATAGGGGTAGAGTTTTGTAGAACCAAAGTTACACGTCACAAGTTAGTTATAATATGTATTGTTTCTATGACTTTGGCCAGAAAACATACGAATCTTTTTTTTTGTTAACTTTACTCTTTTGGGGGGATTTTTAGTGATTTTCAATAACCAAACAATGCATCATTGTTCATAGGATCATTGCATATCCAATGGATAGATTATCTTGAATATAACATACAACTACAAGGTATTCTCTATGCCCACAAATATTTGTTCTGATACATAAGCATCCGATAAAACTTTAGGTATCTTACGCTATAATTCATCTAAGTGTGCATTAAGATGGTAAACTCGTCGGTTTGTGCATGTATAGTATGTGTATCTTCCCTATAATTATAAAAATATTTTTGTGGGTTTTATAAATATTTATAATATAATTTATTGTTTAAAGTTGCATTTTGGAAGATGACACAATTTGTGCCTAGACAAAGTAGTATGACAATGGGTCTTTTTGTCTCAATCAATGAAATAAATACTTTTTCTTCCCCCTCCGGCTTTAATAGAGGATACAATGGTGTTTCATTGATGCATTGTTGGATCTTTGGCAATATGGACTCATAGTTTTCTTAAATAGTGTATATACTCCGCATGTTGTATTGGGAATTTAGAAGGTAAATATACACAGGTAATACCTAAAAGGATAATATTGTAAGCATGATACTAATTAATGATAAGAATGAGAGGGATATAAAAAACGCATTTGGTTCTTTTGAATAACTTGCCTTTTTATGATTTTGAATAACTTGCTACTTTCTTCATACCATCGTAAGTGTAATTCTAGCATTCAAAAGCCAAATTAGTACGGAAGAGAAATGTTGTAGATACCCCTTATTACACGAGGGGTGGTTAGGAGCTTAGGATGATGATTAGGGCAAGATGAGAAGAAATTTGAATGAAGGGCGGTTAAAGGAAAAGGTAGCATTGTATTGTTTGTGGGACAAAACTTGAATATTAGAATTACACTCTTTGTGAGATGAAAAGAGATTACTTGAGTCATTAGCTTATGGGAGCAAGCCTGTCTAATGCCAGAAGGGACAAGTCTAATACGCGAATGATTGTGTGTTTCTACCGTACGGTTTGATAACTAAAAAAAGTTTGCACATGTTTTTCCTTTTCACTTCTCCGTTACGCGTATCCCTAGTCCATAAGTTTTCTTTTTCTCTTTCTGCTTGCTGCACACCCACATGATCTAGCCCACTTCTACATGTTGACCTTCCTAGTTTAAAAGTGTTGTAGCATTTTTTTTCTTTTTCTAGCCCACATGTGTTTTCTTCGCTTTAATCTCAAAATTTATGTATGCAAAATTTATAAATAGATATTTTATATGTATAAACTTTGGTTACTAACTTATATCCATAATGTTTATGTGTAGAAAGTTTATACACATAAAGTTTATGTATAGAAGCTTTGTACATATAACACATAAATACACATAAACCTTATACATAAAAATGTTATAAGTAGAAACTTCAGTTTAAAAATATTCCATGTATAAACTTTTCATGTATACATTTTCTACAGGCTAACATTAAAAAAAGGGGAAAAGCGGCACATATACTACACTCACGCAGCAAACTGTTAAAAAGATCCAATATAACTGTCTCAACTATAGTGTGAATCTTATTCGTATCTCTAAACTGTAAGACCGGGTATATCGATTTCTTCAATTATCAAAACTATTCAAAACGACTTCCTAAATCGTGTATTGTAGGTAGTTTTTACTGATATGGCATCCACGTGACAGCCCAGTTACCAAAGAAATTAAAAAATACACATGGGACCCATATGATATTTTTCTATATCCCAGGGCAAAGCCACGTTGGCTTACCCTCATGCACAAGACATGAGTGTTTATCAGTTTCAGTAGCATTGTTACATGCGCTAAGTAGAAGGACACCCCATCGGCCAAGCATTGAGACACCCATCACTCCATCAGAGAGGGTAGCCTTGCAATGTGCAATTAATAGTAACTAGGAAGCCAATGCAGCTATTGCTGTTTAGGCAAGGATCATCAACTCCCTGCGTAGCTATGCCCTATGCGGATGCTTGTCGCCTAGAGTGTATTTTGAGCTTTGAAATGAAAATCTGAAGCCTATACCAGGTGCTATCTATTTTACATTCATGATTTCTTTGCATTATCCTGAGTAAAATTATCCTACAAAACCAATATTTATTTATGATAAACACATTTTTAACTAAATATCTATATATATATCATATATTAAAATAAGGATTGAAATGAGCTATATTTACTCCGAAAGCCTAGAAATGATCACATTAATAAAAAAACAAATCTATACTATCATGGATTATTTGCTTCATACTTCTTAAAAATAAAATTTCTTAAAAACTTTTAAAACTTTTTTCTATTGTATTGTTTAGACCACTTGTTCAAAGCTATCTCTAAAATTTATTTCTCAAAATATTAATTTAGCATATTAATCAAGTTTAAAAAATGCCTAAATGATATTGACATATAAAGTAATAAAAAACCATATTACTGACGGGCTTAGGAAGTATGTTGCATATTAGCCACTAACTGTAGGCCAAAGTTAGTGTACATTTACTGATACATATGGGACATCCGGTCATTTTTGTTCTGGATTTGCCCTTGTCTATGTATCTTTCTTTTCTTACCCCACATTGTCACTGCATCTCTCGACGCTATCATCACTAGTAGAATCTGTGTTGTAGGCACGACGCTCCTCCTGCTCTGGTTGTACACCACATTGCTCCTGCAGCACCTCCTGCTCGACACCGTCCGCCATTCAGCATAAGTGCGCCTTGACACTGCTCCTCCTGCTTGACACCCTCCGCCATGGAACCCAAGCCATCAAAAAAGGCGTCCGAAAGAAACCATCATTAAACTGCTCCCATTCCTAATGTACTCCCTTCGTCCAAAAATATAAAGGATTTTGGGTGAATGTGACAAGATATAAGAGAGTGATTTTGGGTGAATGTGACACATCCTAATACTATTTTGAGTGAATGTGACACATCCTAGTACTATGAATCTGAACAAGCTTTTATCCAGATTCGTAATATTAGGATGTGTCACATTCATCCAAAATCCCTTATATTTTAGGACGAAAGTTTTTATCCACATTCATAATATTAGGATGTGTCACATCCATCTAAAATCTCTTATATTTTAGAACGGAGGGAGTACGTAAGTTGTTCTTAGGTTAAGGGCATGCGCAATGTTAGTTGTCGGGCTTAGCAATATTGTGGGCCCAGAGGTCAGGCGGCATTAAGCCATCACACCCTCCACATTGTTTCAGCACATCGGAGGGGAATAAGGTGGGGCCAGGCTAAAAAAAATCACCGATAGTAAAATCCCCTTGACTGTCGCGTGACTCCTTCCCGCGAGTTCTCGATCCCCAATTTCTCTCTCGACTCCATCGCACTGTGGCCGCCTACCGCCGACACCGTGATTTTCGTCGATCCCATCCCATCGTGGCAGCCGGCGCCACGATTCCCTCCATCCCTACCACCCCGCTAGCCTTTGTTCCATATCTGTCGCGGGGAACCTTGTCTTCATCGCAGAAGGCTTTGGTGCCGTGGTTTGTGAGGAAGCCTCAGATCCAGCGACTAGTAGCCCACAATTTCGGCTTCGGTGGCCACGGCGAGATGGAGCTCTTCCTCTACAAGGTGCACCTCCTCGCCCACACCTCATCACCCGCTAGGTGAGGCCCTGATGTACACCTCCCCTATAATTATTTTTTTAATTTTAGTCGTTGATTAGTAAACCGAGCCTTTATTTTGGTTCATGAATTTGGTGCGCTTCCGAATCAACGGTGCTAGTTTGTTTTGTTCTCAATAGCATGACCACGAACAGTGATCTACTTCGGTTGTCATTGCTGGATAAATGCTAATAATTAGGAATTGGTGAGTTTCTTCTCCTATGAAGTAGTCCTTGACCAAAAGCTGACACAGCTTTGCTCCTAGTGGTGTTAATTCGATTATATGTAATTGAAAAACTTGTTGTGTGCTGTGCTATGATTGTACGCTAGGGTTAACTACAAGGTGCTACTTTAGTTTAGCAATGGCAGTTGAACCTTATTTCTATTTTGCTCTTGGCGTGTGCTATATATTATAACAAGAGAACACATCGATTAGTTTGAAGCGTTATTGATGTGAACCGATTTGTCAGTCCTCTTTTAGGTCAATGAAAATAATAGGTTAATTGACAGCCTAGGGTTAATTTATTTTAAGATTATCACAGTACAATCTTAAATCTAAATCGGTGTGTTTGCAGTTTTTAAAGGTTATCACATCCAGGGACTACTAGTTGGCATGTGTTGTCTATGTAGTTATTTGTTCTAGTTAAGTTTATGAGAATAAGACATACAATGTTTTGAAATTAGCTAATGCCAAAACAATAAATCTTAGTCACAAATACAAGTACATTGAAGTAAAGATGTAGATCTAGAACTGGATCTTCGCAGACAAATTAAACTAATGAAGTGCAAGCTGACATTAAACTAAAACACACAAATCTTGTTATTATTGACCACCAAATTTCTACCATATGTGCTCTATCAAATCTTCCTTGAGACGTTGATGTGTTGATCGATCACGAATAGCCCTGTTTTTCTCTAATACCTCCGCAAATCCATAGATTGGTCCATGGTCAAGTCCTGTTATTTGAGTAGGAAATTATCCTTGTTCATATCTGTTGTCATCCGGTATGTCATATAAATCTCTCTTGTCATCAACTATCATATTGTGCAAAATAATACAAGCATACATTATATCTGCTAGCTCTTCCCTTTCCCAGAGACGTGTCGGGTGACGTATGATGGCCCAACATTTCTGCAAAACCTCAAAGGCTCGTTCGACATCTTTTCTTGTTGATTCTTGACGTTGTGCATACAATTTGTGCTTATCACTTTGTTGTCTAATGATTGATTTGGCAAATGCTACCCACTCAGGATAGATACCATCAGCTAGATAGTATCCCATGTTATACTCTTTACCATTAACATTAAATTGCACAGGATGTGCTCTTCCTTGTACCACATCAGTGAATAATGGGGACTGGTCCAACACATTAATGTCATTATTTGAACCAGCAGCACCAAAGAAAGCATACCAAATCCATAGGTCTTTGCTGGCAACTACTTCAAGCATTATAGTGGGTACTCCATAATCACCACAAGTGAATTGCCCTTTCCATGCAACGGGGCAATTTTGCCATTCCCAATGCATGCAATCAACACTACCCAACATGCCAGAAAATCCATGTGCCTCTCCAAATTGAAGTAAACGTTGAATATCCTCTTTGTTAGGCCTATGCAAATATTGTTGACCAAATATATGCCTCACACCTTGAACAAAATTGATCATGCACTCCATCGCCGTGCTTTCGGCAACCCCAAAAGACTCATCCATAAGATCAGCTAGGGTACCATATGCCAGCATTCGCATAGCAGCGGTGCATTTCTGCAAGGGGGACAACCCCACCTTGCCAAATGCATCTTGCCTGAGACAAAAATATGGAGACCAAACTCCAAGAGCTGCTACTATTTGCAAAAATAGATGCTTCCTCATACGAAATCTCCTACGAAACTGATCATCGGTGTACAAAGGATTCTCTAAAAAATATTTAGCAAACAATCTGTTGTGATCATCTTCATGATCTCTATTGATGTACCTTCGGTTGTATCCCCCACTCTGATTAGAAGTGCCATCTAGGCTTGCCAGCAACGTTGCTTCAAGCTCAGCTTTTATTTGAGCCTCAGTAAGGTCAGTAATTTCTTTCCACATCATCTCCTCAAGCTTCTCACCGTTGATAGACTCATCAGAATGACTAGAATGATCTTGTGACCCAGTAGACATATTTTTTTTGGAGCTGGGCTGTTTTTTTGGAAAGAAGTTTGTAGAAAGTGAGTGTTGTTGTCTTACTGAAGTACTGCATCTCCTATTTATAGATTTTGCATGCCAGTAGCTAAGTTTGCATTAGCTAGTTTTGAACTGCCATTTTTTGCTTTTTGTTTGTTCTCCAACAACTAGTTTTGAACTGTCATGTATTGCTTTTTGTCTGTTCTCCAACAGCTAGTTTTCAACTGCAATGTTTTGATTTTTTTTCCAACTGCTAGTTTTCAACTATCATTAAATTGCTTTTTGTCCGCATTGTAACAGCTAGTTTCCAACAACTAATTTTTTATGGTACAATTGTGCTACATTTGTATTTGACTGCAAATTCAGTGTAAATTCAGCACATGTGTGGTATAGATTGAACCGGTGAATTATTTTCTGCATCTATTTGAATCATATCATTTTTCTGCAAGTGATAACATCATTTCTTGAGATATGCATGCTTATACCCATTAGCAAATTCGAACAAATTTGAGTTCACAATATAATAGACATACAATAAAAGAGTGCAACCAAAGAGAGATGCAAAAAAGAGTACAACCAAACAGAGATACAATACATGACTAACTTAGACTTAACAACTTAGCACAAGTCAAAATATTGCATGCTAGTTAACCAAACACCATTTAGTAGCATAATAACTACTAAGGGTACAACCAACTTTGCTGGTCAATTTAACCGTAAGCAAGTTCTTTGGCTAAATGTTCTAGCACAACTTCATGCCTCTTTAGTTTTGCTTCACTAAAATTTGAAGTGTCTTTGTCCAGCAATTGCAAGTATGTCTGGTACTTCTCTGTCCTAGATTGTTCCTTCTTTGCTTCTGCTGATTTGGCTATTGCTTCTGCGGATATGAGTATTGCTGCTGCTCTTACTTTTACAGCTTCATTGAAGAGAACAAAGTTTTGGCTAGGCTGGTCCCCCAAAGGAGATGGTAACGTCTTTTTTCCTTTTCCTTTTCCTTTTAGCTTGGCTTTGGCTTTCTTTTGCCCCTTAGAGCGCTTCTCTTTGCTTCTAGTTTCCTCTTCAGTGTCTTGGTTGGACGAGGATGTGTATGCGCCTGATTCAGAAATCTTAGTCCTTTTATTCTTGGCTTCATCTTCTTTTAGGATCCTTCGCCATTTTGGTTGATCCTTCAATTCTCTCCACATATACTCCAATGTGAAAGATTTCTCGTTGTTTTCAGATTTAAACCACGTACGAGTCTTCTTCATAATCATATCATCAGATTGTCAACTACTCCAAATGCGTCTAACTCGAGAATAAACTTCACAAAATTTTGCAATTTCCTTCTTAACACCACCCCAATGTGTCTTACATTGCACGACTGTCCTTTTGCAGTCATTACTACGTGTGTTGTTGTTACACTCTGCAGCTACAGCCCTCCAATGGTACTCTGACTTCTTGTCATTGTCATCTATTGGATCCACTGAATTGTTCAACCAAGAACTAAGGAGTCATAGATTTTCTTCTTCAGTCCAGTTAACCCGTGTCCCTCTCCTTCTAGCATCTTCATTGTTGCCACTTGACTCTTCAATGTTAACAAAATTTTTTGCTTGTTGTGTTGCAGGGCATGGAGAAGTTGATTCAGATCCATGAGAAGAAGCAGATCCACCAACTTGATTCGGTGAGTGCATCCAATTTTCTTGAGGATGAAAACCTTGAAAGCTTGTTGTTGCAGATTATAACCAATTGCCTTGTTGCTGAAAACCATGAAAGCTTGGAGGAGGATTGTTATATAGTTGATAGTTTTCTGGAGGACCAAAAGGATGAAAGTTATGAAAATTATGTGCTGGGGATTGTGAAAATTGCGAGGATTGAGAAAACTGTGATTAGGGAAAGGTTGAGGGGAATGGAGTAGGAGAGTTTTGGCTACTATTTCCAAAATATTGGCTTGGGGATCCTTGGTTCAACAAATTTGTGAAAACTTTGTTGGAGGGATCCATCTTATCTATCTGGTAGAATGTATCTGTGTTGGTTCAACAAGCTATATATATTGTGTGTGTTTTTACAATATGAGACCGAAGATGGCACGAAGCAACGACTAGCAAACAATGGAAAGCAAGGCCACCTTCATTTTTTAAAAGTTTTGTCAAAAACACCGTACAAATAATATAGTTTATCTCTACCTTATCGGTAGTAGTTGTATTATCCAGGTGTAACTCTACACCCTTTGTAATTCTCACATTGTTTTCTACCGGGTAGTAAAAATGCATTTAATGCTTCTTACCGGTTAAGACATGACACTGTGGATGCCCTAACAAAATCATCCGTGCAGTTACTTCTCTCGTGGTTCTCGATCGATAACATCGACCGTCAATTATCTGAACATGATCTGATCGGCTGATGGATGCATATGGCTGCATATGTGAATGCGTATGTAGTAGAAATGGATGAAGCGCTGTAGGCTTCAGCAATGTACTAGGGCGATAAACATTCCCTATAAACCACACGAAATTACAATGAGATATTGACATGAATAAATACTCCGTACTTCATATTCTCTTACATAAAATCGGTTAAGGCGGAATTACTACAGAAAAGTATTCTATTCCCATTCAGTAGGCTTTGTATGTGACGGCATGAGAGTTGCATCCGATCTCTCCCTGCGTAACTAAAAGAGAGAAAAGAGTTCTTTTGCAGGAATTTACCGAGATTTACTGAACCTGGATGTCAAAATGAATCAGGCTCAACGGGTTGTCCTTTGTTCTGGATATTTTATTCCTGGATATACGTACCGTGTAAAATGTCCATGAATTATTTCAGCTAGTATGTCATTAAAATAGCACGATAGTATATAAAACATGTTCACATTGACACGTCCATCCAGATGTTATGTCAAGATTGAAACTGAACCAGCAACAGTAACGTGTCGAAAGCAACACCAAAAAAATCAACAAAAAAAATACAAATCGAGTTTGAAAATTACAATGTGATGACAGTAATAACACTGCAATTCGGAAATTAAGATGTGTCAGGAGACAGGTAACACTGCCGCTGTGTAGCAAGGCGCCATGCTGTTTAATTCAGGCCGAAATCAATCTAGGCTTCTCTCTACAGAATAACCAAACAATTATATCATCAGGCCATTCTTCCAGTCGTGTATTAACATCACCAGGGGTTTTTTTTTTGCACTTCAACAAACACAAGAATACAGACAGAATCGTTTTGTTTCAGTTAAAGGCCTCGCAGCGAGCATTAGAAAACACATATGAAGAAAACTAACAAAAACAAGATCTATTAATTCAGTTGTCCCAAGAGCACCCTCAAAACATGTACAGATTTCACCAGACAACGCTGAAACTTGAAACTTGAAACATGAATCAGCCCACTAACATAATCACAAATCTTCATTGGGACCATCAAAGAATAGACACATTCAAAGAAAACAGGTATACACAGATCGATGAACCCCTCAGTTCAGGTCTCCAAAATTGTTCTTCCACATTGCAACTTCAGAAGAACGAAAGTATAAAAATACATCATCATCAGAGAGATCGATCCAACAAAGAAACCAAAGCAGGAGTAAAACACATGATCCAAGAAAGAAAATTTTTGCATAGTTTGTAGCATTGCAAACAGCCTCAGACCATCCTAGTTCATGAGCAATATCAACATAGCTCCAGAAACAACAATGTATGCTAGTTCTGAAAACTATCATGTCTTGGCCACGATCCAACAATCCGCAAACACAAAAAAAGTTGTACAAGGATTAATGTGTCAGATTTAAGTATTCTCAGCACCCTTAGAAGGAATCAGACAGGGATAACTGTATTTACTTGTGATTTCATCATTCACTTTGAAAAAAGGCAATGCAAAGAAATTAGCAAGAACTACCACATAAAACTTGAAGAAAAAGACAGTTTGAGGGAGGAATCTACCAGATCTTGTCTTCCTATTCAATATATCAATATAAAAGAACAGTCACAGTACGTAAAAATCAACAGATTGGGCGCAAAAAAGTTTTGCATCACATATATCCCTTACAAAGGGATAAAATTTGCATGAAAAAGAAGACTATGCAAACATATGTGATGTTTCCAGGATTAGAATGGCACAAAGAACACCAACAATCAGGATACAACCACACATCAGAGAATATCATCTAGCGTCCGAGCCATTATACCGCGAGGAACAGTATCCTCCAGAATTGGTAATGGACACATCTAAACAACAACCTGATGTAAAAGGCAACTGATTGATTTGTGAGATATGGAAGCTCAGACAGCCAAGGGTTTAGTCTTCAACTACCACAAAGTAGCTGTATCAGAAACTCTAGTCCAAATAAAAATTGTTCTTCATCACTCCCATATCAAAGCCCTTGTTGGAAATAAAAAAAATAACGCAATAGAAACAAGAATAATCATTGTGATAGACCAGAATGAGGAGCTCAGACAGCCAAAGGGTTTGGTTCGTCAAACACTGCGTAATGTTATCAGAAACCCTAGTCCACAAAAAAGTTGCTTTATAGCAATTACTACACTATAGTCATTATAATAGTTACCAGCATCAAGGATTGGCTAGTATATGTGTGCTAATACTAAATGATAATTTTAAGATTGGAAAATACAGCTATACCATACAGTTATCCTAGAACACACTAAACAAGGCAAAATCTTAATACACTAAACAAAGCAAAATCCTAACACGTTATAAAACAAGATTTAACCCTCCCCATGACTCAACATTAGCATCTTATGCGCAATACAGTAAAGCAAATGATTCAACATTAAAAATAATTAGCACATAAACCTGCAAGAACATGTAGTAATCACAATAGCACGCGGCGCACATAAAATTTTGATATAGACCAGCATAATCATGTAATTCAAAACTCCTGAATTGCCACCACAGATTCAAGTAGCCATACCATACAGTAGTAACATCCATAACAGAAAAGCGCAAGAGCTAAATCAAAGTCTTTGAAGGATAAAGAAACTAGCGCCTTAGATATCAAGAACTCTCCTCCCTCCAAGTAGTACCTAGGCGGTGAGGAGGACGGCGCCGCCGGCGGCCTTGATCTTCTTCTCGGCGACCTTGGAGATGAGCTTGGCCTTGACGACGATGGGCCTCTGGGGAGGCAGCATCCCCTTGCCGAGCACCTTGGTGTAGCCGAACTGCGTGACGTCGATGACGGGGGCCTTGTCGGCGCCTGCCTCGGCGGCCTTGTCGGCGGGCACCATGGACCAGAGGCGCTCGACGTTGACGGCGGGGCAGTGGAACCTGTTGCTGAGCTTGTGGAAGTAACGCATGCCGACCTTGCCGAAGTAGCCCGGGTGGTACTTGTCGAACAGGATCCGGTGGTGGTGCATTCCTCCGGCGTTACCGCGACCTCCGGGGTGCTTACGGTGCTTCCCGATGCGGCCGTGCCCGGCCGAGACGTGGCCGCGCTTCTTCCGGTTCTTCTTGAAGCGCGTCGTCATGGCGTCGGCGGGGGCGACGGCGGACTTGCGAGTGGCGCGGCGGCGGAGGCGGGGGCGGGGGCGGCGGGGTGGGAAGGAAGAGGCAAAGGTGGAAGGGAGAGTGGGGCGCGGACTATATAGCGTCCGGTAAATGGGTATTGGCCGTTGGATCGTGAAATGGGGTAGTCGTGACCGTTGGATGCGGGGGAGTTAGGGTTTTGGGGCGTCGAGGGAGTGAGGTGGGCCGGGCCTCTCGCTGTGTCTCAATTGAAATGGGTTCCTCTAAGAAAAAAGTCCAATTTTTTCTCCCTCAAATATAGCTCGGATTTGATTTATATTCCTCAACCGTAAAACTGGGTATAATGATTCCTCCAACTATTTAAACCATGCAAAATAACTCTCAGGACTGTTTTGATAGCGGTTTTCGTTGATGTGACACATTGATCGTCCTACGTGGCAATTTTGCCAAGGAAAAAAAAACATAAGCCCACATCTTGGTCACTAGTAGGAAATAAAAATAAAAAAGATGGCTCACATGTCGACCCTTCCTCCTCTATTTTGGGGTGAAATAAGTCTACTTTAACTCTTTTAAATATAGCTCCAATCTAATTCGTATCCCTCAACCGCAATACCAAATTGTTGTAATTTGACTTCCTCAGCAAATTTGACTCAGCTACCTCTCTCAATGTCAGGCTCCCTCTCTTCATGTGGCTGCAGATTGGAGGGGACTCGCTGGCCTGACATCATAACCACACGAAGAGAGGGAGCCTAACACTTGGAGAGGTAGCTCGGCCTTGAGACAGAGCGGCGGGCGCCGAACGGAGATGAGGAGCATCGGCGACAAGGGGCAGCAGCGTGGAGCGTGCTCCCCATCTCACCGGTGGCCGACGCCTTCCACCGCACCATCGCCATCTCTACCGCCGGAATCGTGCTACAAACGAGGAGGTGCACAGGAAGGCCGCTCCATGCCATGACCACATCGGGCTGCCGCGCCCACCCCACTCCTCGTCGGTGCTCAAGACGGCTGGGAGAGCCGAGGCCGAAGGTTGACTGCTACGTAGTGACCACCTCAAGTTCGGAGAAGAGGCCAAATGCAACAGGCCAGTGCCGACATGGGGATAAAGATCGAACAACTCCACCTCCATGCTTCATTGCCTTGATCTGACCCACCTCTGGCATGGGTGTGGCAAGCAAGTGGCTTCGTCGATTAAGCAACCACTTAAGCTCCTCCCCTCGTCACCGCTGGCCTCTCCACTTCCTCTTTTGAGCGTTTCTCCTCCGCTGTCAACCCCGTTGGCTTCCCGGTGGTGGGACGATGAGATCAGGGCCAGGGCCCTGACGAGATTAGTGTGGATGGCTCCCCGATGGCGCCATCTAGTTCAACTCTCTGTTGACACCAATTTTGACTCGTGTCCTAAATATAATTTGTTAAATTATAAACTAATATATTATCTCAAATATAGTGTATAAAGAGATATAATAATAAATAAGGATGTTATTGGTAATAAACGAGAGACACAGTCGGATAAATTGATTTAATTAAATAGCGGCAAAAGAAAGGGTGGCCATGAAATAAAATTCACCTGTGTTGGACCAACATGAGTAACATAATTTCCGGTGTAAAATAGAAAGGGTGTATGTGCATGCCATATAAAAATAAATAAACATCATGTAAGCGTGTCAAAAAAAGAGAAGTGAAATAGCGTGAACAAACATTTTCACCAACGAACGCTAATACTTAGCCCTCTCGTCGTGTTATGCTATAATAAAAGGGATCGTATAAATATATTGAGACTACGGTCATTCACTAAGTAAAAGTCCGGCCTAAAACATATAGCCACGAAAATAGGATTTTTTCCGCTGACGCAAAATAATCGCGTTCCAAATATTTTTCAAAAAAGGCATCGTATAAAATATATTCAGAATACGATCATCGAATAAATTAAAGTGTAAGCCGAAAACATATGTTCATCAGGCTAATGGGAAATAATTATATTCCAAATATTTGCAACATAAAATAAAAATGTCTTTCATGTGTACGCTGCTATAATGGTGTGGATATATATACACGCGTGTGCCAAATAAAAGAGGGTCACATATGACATGATCCAACTTGTTTATCTCAGTACCTAGATGCCCGCTCGAAGAAGTCATCGTGATATAATATGTATGTCAGGACATAATAAAAAAATACGCGTCGTATAAAATATATTTAGGATGGCGATAGTCCGTTTGATAGAGAGAATGCGCAAAAATATATATGTGTGCGTCTTTTAAAAGAAACTCAGAAACAAAATAAACTATATTTGTGTTCATAAAAAAAGAAATTTAGATGCCCAATTAAATAAGGACATAGGCAATCCAAAAATAAATATTTTCTATTGACCTATAAAATAGTTCATGCATGAAGTAGAAGAATGTCTACCATTTTGAAATAGTCTAATTAAGAGAGGGCCACATGTCAGTGAGAGGATGCATGCGCTCTCTCTCTCATTAGCCAGCCAATTAAATAGCTATAATTAAAGATTAAAATAAAAAAAAGGAAGCATGTAACGACCAGGTCCATAACCAGGTCTGCCCATATTCACCCCGCTATCTGCATGCGTGGCAACTCATCCAGTCAAAATGAAAGGACCCACAGGTCAGCCAAAGAAAAGTGCATGCAGTTAAGCCTAGTTCCCATGATATGCCCCATGTATGTGCGCGGGACTCTGTTCAAATTCACAAAAAGCTAGTTAACCCCCCTAAATTCTCCTCTCTAAATAGAGGATCAAAGCTAGAGGCAAAAGGGGGTTCCTGGAGGAGATTGGCGTAGAGGCTAGGTGCTTGCTTTGCTGTACTAAAAGATCCCAGGTGGCTGCAAGGTGGAAATCATGCTCCTCCTTCGTCTTTAGGCTCGGTCATTGTGTACGAGTCGAGGAATCTTTTAGGCTGTGTTCAGCCATTCATTTCCTCAACTCATCTCTCTTTTTTTTCACGTGTAAGCTTTTCAAACTGTTAAACGGTATATTTTTTGTAAAAATTTTCTATACGAAAGTTGCTTTAAAAAATCATATTAATCCATTTTTCAAAAAAAAATTAGCAAATACCTAATTAATTATAGAAAATGTTTCGCTCCGTTTTACGTACGTGGGAGGTGAGTTTCCAACCCTATTTCCTAAACACAGCCTTAATTCTCCTTCCTCTGATCATGTCAATGTTTTTTTTGTCATGTCTTTTGGTTCGGCCAATTAGTACAAATCAAGAAATTTTTTTCTGCCATATCCCTAGGCTCGGCCATCATGAGTACAAGTCAAAGGAATTGTTCGGCCATCATGAGTACAAGTCAAAGGAATTGTTCTCTCTTCTTGTATCTTTCGTCTTAGCCAATGCGTATGTGACAAGAAAATTCTTTCAATTTAATGGCTTTTAAACATGATTTTTGCACTTTTTCCTAAGGTCCGGTCAGATGAGTACAGGCTAGGAGTTGCTTCTATGCATGTTTTTATATCATGCTACCATGTCCTCTGATTCGGTCCCGTCAGTGGATACCAACCTAGACAAAATTCTCGTTCTTAGGTTCAGTCCTCTACAAACGGAAACAAATCACGGATGTAAACATGAATTTTGCATAGTTCACTATAAATGAACAACCACCCACTTTGGTCACACTTCATGGTGATACGTCATGTTAGTAGTGATACAGGTAGGGGGATAAATAAAAATAATCAATCATGTTAATTGGCACACATATTTGCTCATATTGACATGTGTTCAACCACATTTCTTTAACAAAGAATTAAAATAATATGACAATCATTTACTTTTTTTACAGTCAGAAATAGAAAATAGATGAACCCATGCATATACTTTCTCTTTCCATCTATTCGTCCATAAAAATGGTGGATAAATCATAAACTAAGTAGAGAGTCGTGATAAACCGACTATAAAAAAAATTAACAACCACTCGCTTTGGTTACGCTTCATGGTATTATGCCGTGTTAGTAGTGATACAGGTAGAGTGACAAATGAATCTGTGAGCATGTTAATTGGCAAACATATTTGTTCATTGCAACGTGTGTTCATATGTTTTTCCTCTTTAACAGTTCATCCGTGAGCTGTTTCTGTACGGTGAACTAAACATGAATTATACGTTGAGTCATGACGACCAACTACAAAATCAACTAACACTCAACTTCAGTTACGCTTCATGCACTAAGCCATGTGAGTAGTAATACTAATACAGGCAGAATGAGAATTAAAACAATTCAAGAGTGACATAAATTCGCTGCACTCGTATATTTGCTCACAACAATATATACTCGTTGTGCCATACATAAAGTGCAGTATAAAAAATCTGTCATTCATACATGCGTGCTGTAGGCTTATAAGCCTCACAAAAACAACCAACAAGATTAAAACACAAATATATACATATTTCTGACAATATATCAATAATAAGTATCGAATATTGAAGTGAACAAATACTCGCACAGGTACGCCTGGTGGTTTATATCACATTGGTAGTAATACATGTGAGTATTTCAAGAAAATTAGTCAGGAGTCATATACCTGCTGCGTATAAAAAAAACATAGCATTACTAAACTATGTGATTTGTACATAGGCTCCAGGAACTGAGCACTGTGTCCTAAATACTAGTACTAAATTTTGCTCTACTCGTGTTATGCATATACATCGAGCATGATAAAAAAATACACGCACGCTATATGCGCACAAAAGCTTTTTCATGGCATTTAAATCAAACAAATGATAAGTCATGAAACGTACTTCGCATGTAAAAATAGGGCGTCATCATGATGAAAGAAAAACAAATGTCTTGACAATATTCAGAATATGTGTCTGCTATATTTTGCGTAGATTCTAAGAGAAATAAGTGCTCTGCCATGCATTAGATTTACCAAAAATATAATATCATGTGATAAAATATATAGAGCATGAGTAAGGAAATTCATGCTCCTATATGCATAAAGAAAAACATCTGCCGTCATATATGCTAGCAGACAAATTAAAAATCAAGAAATTATAAAATAATATAGGGCATTGAATATTCTTGCATGTCTAAAATAAACATATGGATGAAAATCCACGGACGATTTTACGGCTACGACATCAGGAGCTTTAGGATAGATTTTTCTTTTTAGCTTTATAGCGGTCATGTAATTTTCTTTTTAATGTTGGAATTCCTAATTAGGAGTTTTCTCTACGGAGATATAATTAACAGAATTTCTATGTAAATGTATGAATTCTGGAAGTAATAAACTCACAATTTCTGATGTTTATTTCTTTTTTCTTGCATTTAAATTAAATTGTTTCTGACGATTTACAGATAATGAACCTACTACTATGACTGTTCTGGTTTTCCCTTCGTCACTCTCTCCTTTGCGCACATGTCCGCCTTACCTCTGTGCTCGACGTCGAGGCCCTCTTTGCTGCCATCGCTTCCATCCTCGTCTAGCTCGAGCGGACACGTGCTTCGAGCTGTCATGCCCAAAAATTCACGAACCAAAATTTCAAGCATAATGCGTATTAAATCCTTGTCCAGAACTAGCCAGAGTACACAAACGATGAAGTTGACATACAGATCCACGTCCTACAAAACATAATAAAAGTCTTACAAATGCAGCGAAAAGGTAAAGGCTAGCTTAATCTAAGAGCTGACACTTGCAGTGCGGCGACTTCATACCACAGGCTTCCTTGACGGCAGGAACAAAGTCTACTCTTCTGAGTTGCCTCCATCCGAGAAGTAGTCCATCTCTGAGGTGGGAGCAATAGAGCTAGACTGAGTATATCCACTATACTCAGCAAGTCATACCAAGAGGAGGTATGATGCAAAGATTTCCAAGGAGGTTAAGGGTTCTTTTACATAAAACAGTTATAAAGCAATAGTTGAAATGAGTAAAACTGTTGAATGTAATTAAACAATATTAATCATCACTATCCAATGCTAAACAACGTTACGACAGACCCAACCATCCACCTAGACTAAACCAGTTCTATTAAGTCAAATTATTAAGAATGAGACTAATCATAATGAAGCTGGTCGATCATCCATAACCGCGGGTACGACTATTCGAATAGTTTTACTCTAATAAGAGGTGTATATCTGTACCCACAAGACATAGCCCCACGACACGTCTTCGTGCGCCGACATGCCACCACGACATACCAGAAAGGAACTGTGATATGACCCTTCGCATAACCCTCCCCTAACCACCATAGCACGCTGAGATTTTGTCCCCACCCTTAAGCCAGGGTGGCAGCCCCCCGTGCACCATGGTGAATCCGACAGCCGATCAACCCTTAAGCCGGGGCCGACCCAACTCCATCACGCCCACCCTAGCCTTGGTGCCTAGGAAAGAGTTGAGCTATACTACAAGCCTAGTTGTTGCCCACGCTGGCTTGTGGTATGCACAGTAATTCTTCTAGGGTTTCCCACGAACCAGTCCTTAATTGCCATGGGTGCATCTGGCAAAACCATGCACTCACAGCCCACCATTAAGCATATTTTAGTTAAATTAATACCATAGTGATTCATGTCCAAAGTCATCATCTTTAATCTGAGATACAAGATAAATGTGAGATCCCCATAGTTAGCTAGTTGATCTAAGTATGGCTAAGTATTTCCTAAACCAACATCTAGTGATATTGATTTCCAAGTTATCAATGATGTAAGGTAATCAAACTATGGTTGATTACAATAGGGACCATCCCAAATGATATTATCAAACAATGCAAGTTTAATATAAAGTGAGATATTTGTAAATTAGGTACAATATGTTCAATGAGAATGCATGACTTGCCTTGCTCAGGTGCTGTTGGGACCTCTGCGACAACTTCGAAGTAAACGGGAATGTCAGAACTGCCGGAATCTACGCGACAAACAAAGCACACAAGCAAAACAGGCTATAAGTCTACTAAAACAGGGAACACAACCTTTTTTAATGGATTCTAGGATTTTTATGAATATACTACGATTCGAATGGACTCAAACAGAGCTCGGATGAATTTTCTATGAATTTTAGAAGATTCACTATGTTTTATTGAAAACAGAAAAGTCCTTAATTATTTATTGTGCATTAAAGCCCGGAGGCTAATGTCAGTAAGGGGAGGTGACCGACGCCAGCAAGTGGGTCCCACCAGTCGGTGACATGAGGCGGACGGCGCACGATGGATCGTGTCCATCGGGCCGGGAAGGGGTGCGCTACGTGGTGCACGTGGCGCCAACGCGGCGGCCATGCGAGCGGCTAAATGGACGGCAGGGGTGCGGCAACCAGTGGCCGGGTCTCCCGACTTGGAACGGCGACAAGCGCTGTCCAATGGTTGCCGACGGCGACAATCCGATGTGGTGGCAGCGCGCGGAGTGGCAGTGGAGAGAGGGGAGAAGAGGGGGGTGGCTCACTGAGGCTCGCAGCGACGGGAGGCGGCACGAGAGCGGAGGAGAGCATGGGGAGGAGTGCCGGGGAAAGGTTAAATAGGCACGGGCTCGTGTTGAAGCTCTCCCCTGAGGTGGACAGCAATGGTGGCAGCATGGGGTGACGTGGGCACGAGGGAGAGGACGTGGGCGATAGTTTCGGGCGCAGGAAGTGGGCGGAGTGGGCGGCGCACATGCGGGGCGAGCGCAGGGTGCGGGGAGCGGGCGCGGAGTGGGGCGCGTGTGGCGTGGCGGTGGTTTCCTCCTCTAGCTCCACCGGCCGGAGGAAGGGGATGGACCCGACAGGTGGGCCCCACCTGTCAGCGTTCGAGGGACAAAGAGGCNCAAAGAGGCGGGTGCAGGTGGCTCGGCTGGGCCATGGCCTCGGGCCGACCCGGCAAAGAGGAAGGGGGCATGCAGGGTGCGGGGAACAGGCCGGTGGGTGGAGTTGGGCCGAAAAGGGCCTAACGGCCAAAGAAGAAAAAGAAAGGATTTTGGATTTAATTTAACTTTGATAATTGATTTTGAATTATTAAAATTATTTTCTTTGCTTTGAAAATTCCACTAAAAATCAAGTTAATGTATTTTTAGCAAGGGGAACTCAAGAAAAATCCTACCTAGCCAATTCTACTTATTAAATAGGATTTTTACTTAGGGTTAGCTCTAGGTTAAAATAAACAATTTCCTGAGGCAATTTATTAAATGAATTTCAAAGGCTGAGAGAGAAAACTTCAGGGTGTGACACGAGCCCTCGTCGAGTGTTCTCGAGTGGGGTCTTGCTCCGTTGCCACCTACCTCTTCACCACCGCCACTCCTAGCTCCTCTTCCGCCAGGCGCCGCCCTGGCCCCGAGCAGGAGTTTGCTTCACCACCACCTACCTCTCCACTGCCGCCACCGCCATCTTCGGCTCCTCTCACACCTAGCGTCGCACTATTCCCGCCGGTTGCCAGCAGGAGTGAGATGAGAGGTGGAGAAATTACCGGTGAGTGAGAGAGGAGGGAGGGAAGGATAGAGGAAAAAGAAATGGTGTCACTTACATGTGGATCCCACATATATATTTTCTTTTCTCCTTGATGGTATTGCCACATAGATGCACATCGGATGAAGACCAAGTCAATATGACACGTGGGCGTCATGTCAGTGAAAACCACTCTTAAAACCGTTGAGGGATCCATTTTGCACCGGTTGTAGGAGTTGGGGGTTTAAGATATCTGTATTACAGTTAAGGGATATGAATCAAATTGGATCTATATTTTGAGGGAGTTAAAGTGCACTTATTCCTTTTGGGGCATCGAGGGAGTGAAGTGGGCCAGGCTAGGCCTCTCACTGGATTTAAAATGGGTTCTTCTAAGAAAGAGTTGAAATGGGCTGGTTCGAGTTGGAGCTTGAAGTACACCTGAGCCCAAGTTAGAATAGCCAGAGAGGCTGACGCTAATTGCAAGGAATCGCTAATGGGCCACATGAGCAGAGTTGCGACTTGATAGATTAATAACGGAGCTGGTTTGTTAAGATATATATTGGATGATCTCATCCATTCCAGACGGTTTGGGCATGACAGTTGCCATTCTATCTGGTTCTCAGAGATTGAGAAAGAGGAGCGACGGTTTGGTCGCAACTTTTCCCAACCAACGCATCCCTTCCCCCTCTATATATTGTACTGCTTTGATCAATAAAGATCCGCTCAATTCTCTCGCACTTTTCTACTCTCAATACGTTATCAGCACTTTTGCTCTCGCAAAGGAAAACATGAAGGGAAAGAGAAGGAGAAGAAGCGAAGAAAAACAAATGAGAAGGTATGCCTACCTTCAACCCAATCCTCGACGCTGTTCTTGGCCTTCCTCGCCACCAGCGTCTTCGCCGACTTCATCAACTCCTTTGTCGGACAAGGAGGATGTGTCGGGGATCCCGCGGCGGTCGGGCTAGGGTTGGTGGCCGCCGTCATCACCCTTGCCGTGCCGTGGTTGCCACTCCATCGGTGGTTGCCACGCCGGTCCTCGCACCACCAGGCCTCGCTCCTCCATCCACTACTCCGACAATCGCAGGAGTTCACCACCGCATCCAAGTCTAGGGGATACAGTTCTGTACCACCCATGGATGGACAGCGGTGGTTTTCCCCGGTGGCGTTTCCTGCTCCCTCCTGCTGGAGATGCAGTCGCCGCTCCGCCATCTCCTACCCCGCCTACACCACCTCCACCAAGCCGAAGCCGAGGCCGCTCCCCAACTCCCACGCCATCGGGTTTCGGCCGGATCGGCACCCTAGCCGCGCGCACGGGGGAGCCGGCCTACTTCACGCCATCATCTTCTCGCCGCCACGCCGGTGAAGCCGTCGCTCGCCGTCCGGGCCTCCGCCACACTTTCGTCGCCGTTCCCCATGGCTCTCCGAGCCGGACCTTGCCTAATGGGGTCCCGGGGAACGACGTCCGAGGAGCGGGAGCCGCCGGCCTAACTTGACCGGCTACCCGCCGGCGGACGGAGGGACAGCCGAGGCGGCATGGATGGTGGAGATGATGGTGGCGGGAGGGGAAGGCGGCGGCGGAAAGAGAAGGCGGCGGCGCAAAGGGAGGAGACGGCGGCGCAGAAGGCGGGATGGGCGGCGGCGCAAGCCGCTCGGGGTGGTTAGGGTTCTAACCCTAACCCCCCACGCCCCCTTTTGGGCCAGCGCAAGCCGCTCGGGGTGGTTAGGGTTTTAACCCTAACCCCCCACGCCCCCTTTGGGCCGGCGCAGCAACTAGCGGTAGTGGGCCGAATCCTGTTGATTTCGGCCCACCACCCATTTACCTTTATTTTATTTTTATTTTCTGTTTCTTAGTAGATTTTCATATTAGTCCCTATAATTTGGTTAATTTAGTTCAGCAGATCATCAATTGTACAAACTATTATGTAATGGTCCTATAGACCACTAATGTTATATGTTAATTAACATAGGTGTTTATTTTGATACCCTGCTTCACTAAACTTATTAATTGTCTTAATAAAATGCTTTTTGTATTTTATTTCAAGACACACTATACTTCCTCGCTTCATTACTCTACAAAATTCTATAAATTTTGTACTTTAATTAGCAAATTCTCTTAATTATATACAACATGATTAATGAATGATTTAACGCATGTTCGACTGCACATTTTGACTTGGAATTTAATCACATGAAGGTGGAGCCCTATACTTTGGTCACAATGACCATAACCTAGGCAGCGAGTATCTCGCCCATCATAAAGAGGTCTACATCTTACGATGATTACCCACATGTGATTATTTCCGAACATATGTTTTTCAAAAATGAGATTATTTGAAATTTGAATGAGCACAAGGTAGTGGAGTCCTACACATTGGCTGCGGTATATTCACCATAATATATTCGCCTGGAGACCATGTTTTAGGCAGCAAGTATAACTTACCCACTATTAAGAGATCTACTCCATTGTTTAATTACTTGGAGATTATCCACATTGTGCCTCTTAATTTTAAATTCTACTCAAAATTTGTAAGGTCTATTACATACATCCTTTCGAAATATTACAAAATATGAAGTCTTACATTAAGCATTGAGATTACAACATTTATATCATGTTTTTATTAATTTACCTCTGTAAATTAATAATGTCAACCATGATTGTAGGAACATGACAACTAAGGAGTTCGACGAACTCGCCCTTGATGGGAGTTACTACCCAATTTGGGCTTTTGATATTAAGATTAATTTTGCTTCTCGCGGGATTTCAAATACAATTGAGAAACCCAATGATGGGAATCCACCAATTGAGAACAGAAAGACAAATACTGCACTTTTCCTTCTAAGGCTCTACATACATAAAGATCTCAAACATGAGTACATGTTGGAGACGAGCCCTCTCAACTTATGGAAAGCTCTCAAAGAGCGTTATGATCAGCAAAAGAAACTCATCTGGCCAGAAGCCAGTTATGAGTGGACTCAATTATGCCTACAGGATTTCAAAACTGTGGCAGATTATAATCATGCTGTTCATAAAATTTGCTCCAAGTTAAAGTTTTGCGAAAAAGAGCCAACGGAGGCAGAGAAGATAGAGAAAACTCTATCAACTATGCTTCCGGAGGACAGGATACTGAATCAACAGTATCGCACTAATAATTTTCAGAAATATTCTCAGCTTATACACACATTAACTCAGGCAGAAAAACATCATGAGCTTGCTAAAATGAATGCTCAACAGCGCCCCCTTGGCTCTGCCCCACTACCTGAGGTACACTTCAATGCAAAAAATAATGCTGAGAAGAAGAAGGGATTCATGAGAAATTCTTCGAATAACCCTAAGAATCCTGCTGGAAAACGCAAACGCAACAACAAGCAAAAATCCAATAGTCAAAAGAAAGGAAAAGGAAAGGGCAAGGCACCACAACCTCGTGGCAACAGCAACAAGCATTGCAACAGGTGTGGATCTGACTATCATATAGCTAAAGATTGCCGCATCCCAAGCACCTTGTTCTTCTGTATCAGAAATCCCTTAAGGAGAAAAAATCTTCAGAGGAACCAAGATTTAAAGCTCACTTCAATCTTACAAGTGAAGCAAGACCTGAGGTTGGAAGTTCTCACCAGGCTCCTGTTGAACCAGAGAACAATCTCGATCTTCACCCCGAAGATGTTGCTCCACTTTTTGCGATGGACGACATGCTCATCGAATATTGCTCAACGGACCCGCTTGGAGATTTACTGTAATCTCAGTACGTCCCACTTGGAGATGAAGTTACATTTATCTCAGTGTGTGTGAGACTATATATTGATATCATCTAGTTTGTCAAACAATATTTATTGTAATAGTGGTCAAGTACAAACTCTCTTAGATTATAAGGTTGTAAGACTTACTCATCGTTAGAGTATGTACTATTAAACATATGTAAACGTCATACTATGTATTTGATGTTTTAATTATTGTATGTATGTATATATATTGAATAAAGAATTCTTCACTAAGAAATTTTTTTTTCTCTATAGATGTCTAAGGATATCGCTCTGATTGAAGAGGAATTATGTCTTGTGGACAGTGGTACCACAAACTCTATACTTAGGGAGATCAAATACTTTCAAACTCTCAAAAAGAGAGAAGGCAAAGTTTTGATCATCGCTGGACGCGATACTGTGATAGTTGGCTCTGGACGAGCAATTATTACACTTCCAATGGGTACACAAATTACAATCGAGGATGCCTTACTGTATCCTGATTCAACTCGTACTCTACTAAGTTATAGAGATATCCGTCAAAATGGTTTCCACATTGAAACCCATATGTATAATCGAGAAGAATTTCTTCTCTTAACTAAACAAAACGGATATGGCAAACGCATTTGAGAAAAAATTCCATCTCTCACATCGGGGTTGTACTATACATACATTAAGCTTGTTACACATGTTGCGTATAAAGTAATTTTTCAAAATGTTGATGCATTCCACACTTGGCATGATCGACTTGGGCACCCCGGTATCGGGATGATGAGAAAAATTATTAGCAACTCTATTGGTCATCATTTGGTTACTGAAAAATTTTCCAAATCCTCTGATTTCGTATGCACTGCGTGTGCTACTGGGAAACTAATTTTGAGACCATCTTATCTCAAAATTAGAGCCGAACCACTTAAATTCCTTGAACGCATTCAAGGTGATATCTGTGGCCCCATTGTGCCAAGATCTGGACCGTTCAGGTACTTTATGGTTTTGATTGACGCATCTACTAGATGGTCTCATGTGTGTCTTCTATCGACACGAAACCATGCCTTTGCTAAACTAATGTCTCAAATTATAAGGTTGAAGGCAAATCACCCTGAACATAGGATTCAATCAATCCGTATGGACAACGCTGCCGAATTTACATCTCATGCTTTCGATGATTATTGCATGGCATTGGGAATTCAGGTTCATCACTCTGTTCCATATGTCCACACACAAAATGGTTTGGCTGAATCATTGATCAAAAGAATCAAGCTTATTGCTAGACCATTATTGATGAATTGCAAATTACCTTCGTCATGTTGGGGTCATGCAGTACTGCACGCTGCTGACCTTGTCCAACTACGACCAACTGCATATCATGATACTTCCCCAATGCAGTTAGTACGTGGAAATCCTCCAAGTATTTCCCATTTGCATAAGTTCGGATGTGCTGTATACATACCGATCTCACCACCACAACGTACCGCTATGGGCCCACACAGGAAAGTGGGGAACTATGTGGGATTTAAATCTCCGTCGATCATAAAGTATTTAGAACCTTTAACAGGTGATCTATTTACTGCCCGATTTGCTGACTCTATTTTTGATGATGAACATTTCCCGACATTAGAGGGAGAATTCAAGTACCAGAATGAATGCCAGGAAATTGATTGGGATGCCCAATGTATTCCAGCCTCAGATCCATGTACTACTGAAACTGACCTTCAGGTTCAGAAAATTATACATTTGCAACGCCTTGCAAATAACCAGCCAGATGCATTTACTAATTACAAAGGTGTGACTAAATCTTTTATTCCCGCTCAGAATGCGCCAGAAAGAGTGGAGGTACCAAATAAAACCGCTCAACTTCCACTCACTAAAAAGCGAGGAAGAAGTATGGCTACTCAGCGAGACACAATTGCTAATAAGCAAAGAAAGATGGTAAATGCAAACCAACTTTTAGTTGGTACACACCAAATTGATACTATATATCAAGCAGATCATGATAATCTGCAACCTAGCTCGGTGGTGCATAATGCTGAGACTAGGAATTCGGAAGACCATAGACACATTGTTTTGGGAGAACAAGATGAGTATATAAGGGTTGATGAAATTGCCATCAACTACTCTGAAATTGGAGAATCTTTTGATAGAAGATCTATAATAGTCGACACTTATTTTTCTTAACAAATTGCTGACTGCCTCCAAGTTGATCCAGAACCTAAGACTATACAAGAGTGTCAAAAGCACTCTGACTGGAACAAATGGAAGGACGCAATTGACGCGGAATTAGCCTCGCTTTATAAAAGAGATGTATTCTCGGCTATAATGCCTACTCCTCGTGGTATCTTCCCTGTGGGATACAAATGGGTTTTCGTCCGAAAACGGAATGAAAACAACGAGGTGGTGAGATATAAAGCAAGGCTTGTAGCACAAGATTTTACGCAAAGAACTAGCGTTGATTTCAACGAAACTTATTCTCCAGTTATGAGTGGTATAACTTTCCGCTATTTAATATCATTGGCAGTACAAAATCGTCTATTTATACAGTTGATGGACGTAGTGACAGCATATCTTTATGGGTCACTTGATTCTGACATTTACATGAAGGTTCCTGACAGAATCGATATCCCGAATCAAAAGGTAAATCGTAACATGTATTGTGTTAAGTTGCAGAAGTCACTTTATGGCTTAAAACAATCGGGCAGAATGTGGTACAACCGATTAAGTGAATTTCTTTTGCTAAAGGGATACACTAAAAGTGATGATTGCCCGTGCGTCTTTATCAAAAATTCCCTGTTAGGATTTTGTATTATCTCGGTATATGTCGATGATCTAAACATCATTAGCAATACACAAGATATTAATGAAGCACGTCATCATTTAAAGACGGAATTTGAAATGAAGGATTTGGGTCAAACCAAATTTTGCTTAGGTCTACAACTTGAGCATTTACCTTCTGGAATCCTTGTGCACCAAAGTGCATATACCCAGAAAATATTGGAGAAATTCAATATGGATAAGTCATATCCTTCCAAAACTCCTATGGTGGTTCGGTCTCTAGACGTAGAGAAAGATCCATTTAGACCAAAAGAAGAAGGAGAGGATATTTTAGGACCTGATTTTTCATATCTCAGTGCTATCGGCGTCCTTATGTATCTTGCAAATAGTACAAGACCAGATATTGCTTTTGCAGTAAATCTATTAGCAAGATATAGCGCTACTCCTACCAAACGCCATTAGACTGGAGTTAAGAATATTTTTCGATATCTTAATGGCACAAGAGATTTAGGACTTTTTTTTTAAAAAGACCCAAAATCCAACTTTAATTGGGTATACTGATGCTGGCTATCTATCTGATCCCCACAACGCCAGATCACAAACAGGATTCGTATTTTTACCAGGTGGAACTGCTATTTCATGGAAGTCCTCTAAACAGACTCTAGTAGCTACTTCCACAAATCATTCTGAAATAATTGCATTATATGAGGCATCACGTGAATGCGTGTGGCTTCGCAGAATGGTTAACCACATATTAAAATCTTGTGGTATAGGTTCATTAGAATTACCCACTATTATCTATGAAGATAATGCTGCTTGTGTTGTTCAGATGGAAACTGGTTATATTAAGAGCAACATCACTAAGCATATTGCTCCTAAATTATTTTATCCTCATGAGCTTCAACAACACGGAGAGATAAATATCTTGCAAACTAAGTCATGTGATAATCTTGCTGATTTATTTACAAAATCTCTACCACACTCCACATTCTTTAAATGTGTTGAGAGAATTGGTATGAGAACTTAAAGATTTGCAGGATTCAGGAGGAGTATCTCTTTCTGGAAAATAACATGTTTTCATTATATTATACTCTTTTTCCTTTGTATGAATTTTACCTTTAGGTTTTCTCATTCAAAGTTTTTAACGAGGTAATATCAACACAATTTATATGTCTTATCATTTTGTTTTTCCTCACTGTGATTTTTACTAAATGATAACTATAGACATCATACTATCTTTGTACTATACTATAAGCTTTACTCATAAAAATTTCCCAAACTGTGGTTTTTACTAATGGGCCACATGAGCAGAGTTGCGACTTGATAGATTAATAACGGAGCTGGTTAACCATTTGGCAATATATATTTTTGCTTCACTTTCCTGAGACCCACGAATTATTTTTTTTCTTTCATGGTGATCGAGAACTTTCAGGAATCCAGCTAGATCCGTTTTAGGACACGGATTGGACGGAAAATGGTTGGTGACCGAATTCATTAACCCAGTATTCACACCCTAACCAACGAGCGAACGAGATCGGGTCATATTTCGATGTTTTCTCGCTTATGAACTTTTCAAGAATACGCTTTGATGTTTTCTCGGTCATAAACTTGTTTTTTTTGAAATTTCGGTCATAAACTTTTTGAAAAATTAATAAACTTGGATTGTGATGCGAATCGAAGTGAACATGCATGGATATTATTGTCGATTACTCTAACAAAGTTGATAGATATTCTCGTCTAATTCATCCTTTTTAATTATCTTTACAGTCCATTATTAAATTACCCCAGCTTATTTGTTCTAATTAGTTGAAAATATGTGCCTCGCACGAGCGGTTGTTACTATTATTTGTTACAACACACGATATACTTACAAACCTGTGAATAAGCCTTTTAATACACACTCAAAGATATAAAATCTAGCGGCAAAATCTCAAACAAAACTAGCAGGCCCTAATCCTTCCAATTTATTTGCAAAAAATGTTTATTGTTAATGAATAAGGCTTCAAAATTTAGTTGCTGTACAAACTTTTTTCTTCTCTCTTTACTAATTACTCTTTCGTTTTCTAATATATAACGTTGACGATTTTTGTTTTTAAAAAAATCAATTCTGAAAATGTGTATTGACATGTACGTTATCCATGTACATTTGTAGGATTGGTTTTCTTTTATAACAGAGGAGTAAGCAGCATTTCCAGCCTTTCTTTCTTTTCTTTTTTCCAAGTTACTCCTAGTGACGGCATGGGCATGTCATGATGACGCCAAGGCGATGATCGACCGAGCAACGCAACGGGAAACGGGAGGAGAAACGCGTGCTCCCGAGTCCCGTCCCGTGCGTCCTTTGGATATATCCAACGGTCCTGCAGTGCGGTGCTGTTTCACACGGTTACTAATTTTTCTCGGCCGCTTTACTTTACCCATTTCTTTATTATTATTATTATTTTATTTCGTTTTCATCAGTTCTTTTTTTTTTGAGAACGTCGTTTAATTTTCATCAGTTGACCGGACCACACCCTGCAACGTCGTCACGTAGTACGGCCGCCGCTATCTTCGACATCTATCGAATCGATCGGTCAGCTGGTTTGATGGTCGATGAACTGGGGTAATAATTTAATTAGCGATGGATCGTCAACGCTAGCTATAGCCTTTCTAGGAGACATGAACGGCGATCTCAGGGGATTTTCCTGAATCTTTTGATCCGATTTCCTGATCTTCTCGCGTCATGCATATAGCAAAGTGCTCAACATGACACAATAATTAAATTTTGGCTACTCGCCGTGTTCAGATTTCACTCTCTCCTTTCGATCTCCCAATGCCAAGGGGAAAACACGAGTTTCAAAAGTCAAACGGTGCAGTTAATTTAAAAGTAAATTTCACGTAACGTTATGCTACATCTTTTACAAATGTATTTTTAAATTACACAATAGACGTGCACACACATACACCACTATAAACACAAGCTAACCAGTGTAAAAAAATAAAAAAGTATTTATTTATAATCATTTGCAAAACAATATTGTTGTAAAAAAATAGATTATCTTTCTCTGTGCACGAATATAACTTTATTAAAAGTCTGACAGACTTAGCTCTAAAATATCTTGGTCAATTAAAGAGAGTTTCAGTGTGACATATCGGAACGGTGAAACCCTACACGACAAGAACATAAACATAGAGGTGTTGGTTTCTCTCTGTCTCAGCACGGCGGCTAATTAACACAGTGCAAAGGCGCCCTGGCCTTGTCATTTTCCATCGTCTTGGATCGATCTCAATCAGCTTGATCTCGGCTCGGTGCCATTCATGGCGATGTGACAAGCTTCACCCATGCTGTCCTACTAAATGCAGCACTCCCTCGGTAAAAAAAACATAGCTTAGGATGAATCATAATATAGTATGTTAGTATGGTATATCTCGTGGTTATCCCGTAAGCTAACACGAAAACTCACATTAAGGTTTGTTTTCACGTAGAATTATCGGCACTGGCGGAGCCAGAAATCTATGGTTGGGTATGCCAAGTGTAAAAAAAATTGAAGCAAATATACAATATAATGAACGAAATTATAATAGCCATAACATTTATCTCAACCAAAGTACAAGTTCGAAACATAAATATTACAAAATAGTAAAGAACTATAATATAACTCTACGATCCCCTTGTTGGAAGAGATTGATGATATCCTCATTTTTCACTTGACTGAAGAATTTCCTCTCATTAAATGTAACCAATCAATTGTTCAAATATTCATCACCCATTTTGTTCCTTTGCTTGTTCTTCACATAATTCATTGTGGAAAACACTCTTTCAACACTAGCAGTGACTTTCGCGATTCTAAATGGATGTCGAGTTGCCGACGGACGGTGGCCGCTTGGGCCTAATTGTTGGCTTGCTCGCTGCTTGTTTGTGGGCCGACGGGAAGTTTGCTTGCTTTTTGCCTCTTCCTCTAATTAAAAAATAGCATATACATGTATATTAGTATATGTATTAATTTTTTTGCCAAAATCTTGGGTATTCTAAGGAATACCTAGGAATACACTCAACGCCGCCAGTGATTATCGGCATACATATTTGCTAGGAAGGCATTAATTTCTTATAATACTCCCTCTGCCCCATAAAACATTGTAATTTAGCAAGAGACTAAAAAACTATTATGCCCTTCATTTACTCGTAGAGAAAACAAGGAGAAGAGAGTATTACTAGTTCCATAGCTAAAATAAGATGAAAATGTATATTCAAAATGTCAAGTGAACCATACTCTAAAAATAAAGTATAGTTTTTTTAAGACAAATTTTTATACTTGAACTACAGTCTTCTAAGGATGGAAGGAGTACTATTTGTTGTGTTGCTACTTGGTGTGTGTTTGGCAGAATCACATATGTTGCTCATATCAATATCTATATTCCTTTGAAAAGGTGTAGTGGTGATGATAAGTGATGAATTTAGTCATCATCCTCACCACCAACTCCTTACTCTTTTCGAGTGAAAAAAAGGACATGTAACCACCTCCACCACCATCTCTACTTTTGGAGAAAAATGATATTGTAAGGCTATAGGACCCATATGTTAATTACAAATATATGTAGAATTTAAGAGAAGATGTATATAACAAATAATGATAATAGCAGGTTAATGATCATTCATCAATTAAAATCTCATTGTAACATACGGGCAATATGCTTTTTTTTTAAAAGGGTATAGGTGGATGCACACAATTGCATGCATCATAATGCACACCACCACACACTATTAAAAAATGTTTTTTCATGCCATCACCTCTTTTTTTCTTAAAAGTAGTCTTATTTTTACGGGCGGTTTATTAAGAGAGACACTCATTGAGAGAGATGCTTTGTGTAGTGCTCTTAATAAATCGCTTGGAAAAATTGGCCACATTCGTTTCTCCCTAATCCTTGGCGCTTTATCCCTTCTCTCCCTACCATACATTAAAAAACTAAGACTTTGACTTCATCCATTATCCCTTCATTCCTTCTTTCGGTCTTCTTGTTTATTGCATGCCCTCTTCTCTTAGGCTCATCAGCGACAACTGGTCCTTCCTCTAGGCGATGCCCGCTAGCTCCTCCCTCCCGGTGTGGTGGAGGAAGGAAAGGGCGCATGGTTCGGTGGCGGTGGCTAGTTCGGCATGGCTCCGGATCTAGCGGAGCTAAGTCCTTCTCCCTCTCTCCCTCTCCCACTCCGCCTATGACCATGATGACCGGCACCCACACGTCTATCTACTGTTGATGTTATTTCATTTACATGTGTTGATGTTTTCATATTGAAAATATCATGAAAAATCGATTTAGTGCTTTTTAGGCATGGATTTGAATCTAGATCTCTAGATGTAGTGCTCTTGAGATGTGGATTGAAAAATGCAGCACACACTATGGATGTCGATTGATTATTTCTTGGCGCAAAAACCTTTTTGACAGTCCTCTTAGTGGTGCCACATGTAAAAATTGATTTTCATAGATGGACCGTAAGCGCAAACAAAAACCATCAATTTTCACTGGCCTTAAGTAGCAGACGACGGGGCTGGTTGCGTGCGGAAATTAGTTTTGGCAGCCTATGATTGGCTTTTTCGTAGTAGTGACATCTACATATGTGATTGTGTGCCCTCTTCACATGCTTAATAATATTGGAGGAATCATAAGCAGTTCAAACCGCTGGCATGCATATACCTACTAGATGTATTCCTAAAATCTGTAGACACGAATATTGACGAATCTAGAACATAGCCCTTCATCAAAGAATTTTAGAGTCATATATCTCGAGAAGTAATTGGTAGTCAGGTACGCCGGTACGATTATTTTTGTAAAAAAAATAAATAATACAATGCATGCTTCTTGGTCCTCAACGGCTTCCTATTTCACTCACAAGGACTTGGTTGTAAAAGAAACCGGATCCTTTGTTGTAATTGCACGTGTAACATGATCACTAACATGTGGGACCAATCAACCCCACAAGTCCACTCAGCCACAACATTACGGTAATATTACATTAGACGATCTTGTTCCGTTCTAGAGAGGCGGAAAATATGATCAAGAGAGATGCTAAGAATGATATAATATAGGGTACCCTATAATATAACAGTGTATAAACAAACTAACATTACATACATAGGTTAACATTACAATTCAAATGTGTATTTCCTAGTAATTTCACCAACGGTTTTATTAGGCAGCAGAAGAGTAATAAAGAAAATATCCTAATAAAATAAGCCATCTCAAGAGATTGAGCTGTACACCTTTTGTCTTGCAGTGAGAACCATATGTTTGTTTGATTTTTTTTATTTCAGGGGGCAGAACGATCCTTTCGCGGTTTTGCTTGTAGTGTTGGCAGGCCTTATTTTTTTTTTTCGCTTTGGATAATGGGCTATTGACCATTTGACGTTTCCTTTCCCTGTCACTGCTACAGTGATATTCAGGGCCTTCGATGAGTGCGCGTGAATTGAGCAATCGAACAGGACCCAAAAAATTAGGAGGCCTAATTTTTTTATATTTTAATCATGTCAATGTATTCTGATATA
Source organism: Oryza officinalis (assembly GCA_008326285.1). Classification (NCBI taxonomy): domain Eukaryota; kingdom Viridiplantae; phylum Streptophyta; class Magnoliopsida; order Poales; family Poaceae; genus Oryza; species Oryza officinalis. The sequence continues at coordinate 28,601,936 of BDMV01000003.1, read as the reverse complement.
TTTAAATGACTCATTTCATTTTTACAAAGTTTTACTCTTACTCATTTGTTGATTTGGCTAGAACGAACTTGTATTCTTCAACTCTAACAAGTGTTCTATGATAGTCATGACCAACTCAAAGAGCTATGGCTCATGACAATGATACGTGTATTCTAGGCATTCAAGATTTTAATTTTCCATTTAATAAAAATAAATCACTATATCATGACATAATATTTTTGTAACATTTATTTTTAAAATCTTTTCTGACTTAGATAGAGCTCCCCTGCTAATTTGCATGGCGGCCTCAAATTCCTATGTACGGCCCTGGTGATTTCTGTTCACGTAGTTGCCTCGAACTCTTTTGTGTAATTTAGTGGAGGAAAACAGTTGCAAAAAAAAAACACAGTAATGTTCAATCCAAATATTCCAAAGAAGACACGTATTTGGTACATACTCTTTCCATAAATATAGCCACCTAAAAACAATTAGATATAATCTAATAGGGATTTATCTAATAAGTGTATCCTAAAAACAATTATTTCCCTATAAACAATGCTTGTATGATATAAGATGTAATAATTGTATGACTTATAGTACTATGATATATATCTAATTTCAAGTTACTATATTTTAAAATTAAGGGATATTATTTTGCTATTCTCCTAGCTATTTGTAAAAAAGGACAATTAAAGGTTTTCAACGGAAAGACTGAACCATGCAATGTCAAAGATGAAGGCTCGTCAATTCATCATATTTGAATCAGCTCAATTTTTTATCGGGCCATAACCATAAAATTTCAGTGGCAATTGACCAATAAAAAAATATTTGTTTGCAGTGCTTCCGAAGAAATGAAGTAGCAGTATCCCAACGGCAGCCATGCATAGCCAGATAGCTGGTAACAAACAATTGCTCCGTTTCAAAATATAAAAAATTTTAGATAGATAAAACATATCCTAGTACTACGAATCTAAAAAAAACTCTTATATTTTGGGATGGAGGGATTACTAAGCTAGTGTGAAATAATGAGACTGAACCACTTATCCTATCTATACAATCCACTAAATTATAAAGCTCAACATACAAAAATATCACATCATCATTCACTAACAATTATTACATCTTAAACATCATACAAGCATACTATATTATCTATAATTCTATAATTTATTAAATTTTAGAGCTTTAAAATGATATCATGTTAAATCATCACCCTACATAATTCACGTAATATTTCAATATATCTTTCCATCATTTATTATAATATCCTATATATCTATGTAGTTCATCCTCACTTAGTTATTGTTATTTCTCTTTTCTTTCATTAAGATATATCACATCAATTGTTTTTAAGTCTTTAGATGATTAATCTATGATTCAAATTATCTTTTTCATTTTGTTTTTTCATTAAGCCATATCATATCAATTGTTTTTAGCCCATAAATAATTAATCTATTGTCCAAATCACGTTCTTCCTTTTCTTCTCTCATAAAGCCATATCACCTTACTTTTATATTTTGATCATCATTCCATATACAATTTAAATTATCATAAATCATATTAACTTACGTAAACTTATGTCATCAAGTTATCCTACACATAATTTTTACTCATTACTATCATATTAAACTCTCGCAGTAACGTACGAGGTTTCAACTAGTAATCCTATATATTAGCATCATTTCTTCTCCCCTGTAATTTAACCATCCTGACTGCAGCGAATAGTCCTTAATTTTTACCTTAATTAATTAACGCCTCTCACTAATCACTTACCTACCAGCAATTATCTAAAAGAACTTAATTACCTAGCTAGTACGTACTAACAAGTAGTCGATCATCTGTTAGACTAATATAGACGTTAATGATGCAACACCTTGAGAAGATAGTATATGTAGATACAGATGACGATTGTCGTTGACACAAAAGGTAATACGATGATTGCAACAACCCTGAAAGATAAGTCATGCATATAGTTTGGTTATAGCTGCATACGTGTATATGGTCAAGGCAGATAATTAAAGTTGCAATGACTTGTAGTGCATCCCCTAAACAGTGTTAGTTATGCACATTGATTAATTAATTTGTTTACTTAAACAAGTTGCATGGAACTTCCTTACCCAAAAAAAAAGGAAGCATGGAACCTATAGTACAATAATTGGTATACAAGAGAAAGTGACAAACAGGGACGCTTAATTACAGCTTGAACGGCAAAAGTCACTGGTTTAGGATTAGTCCAAAGGAAATTAATGCATGACCAGGCATGATGTTGTTCATTCATGTATATATGTTTATACACATATGAATTAATTCAAACTGCTAGTGGCCATTGAAGACTGGAAATTTTGCTCGTGGGCAGCGATGGTTGACTAAATAAGAACAAATTAAGATTTAATTGCTTGCTTCTACCCGGCAAATTAGGGCACATAGTCCTTAGATTAATTATTGATTGATGAATGTGGAGATCAGAGCAGCGATCCACAGCACCGCAGATTGGTGCGTTCCAACAAACCCCACAAGGACTTTCTTTAAGACTCTCCCAACAGGCCACAAAGATAACTAAGAATAATCTCTTTGGAAATATTTTTGCTGCTATTATTGTTACATATTCCCATTATATATGTGCACTAGAATTTTGGGCTAGAAATAGTAGAAATGGCTTCTGGAATATGTGAAAAATAGCGCAACAGGATAATAATTATCGAATAGTCCAGCACACATTTCTTGCCTAATGAAGGATGACGTAAGAAATAGAAATAGGATGATAGAGTCGCAATATATAAAATAAACTATTTTGTGACCTTCTCTTTAAAGTTTTACAGGACCATGACCATACCAAGCTCTAAAATATAGTACACCTAGATACAAATGTCTGCTTAATTAAATAAACATCGTATCTAGAACGTAGAGGGTTCGCATCACTGAGGTTACACAAGAGTCCAATTTGATGCTAAGCTGTGGTTTTACCTTCCAAACTCCAAAACGTTGATCATCTTTCAGTATTAACATCGAGAGTGACATATGACACATTATCTTTGACATAGTACACATCTATATAGCATATAGTATGTGAAATCGTATGGAAAGAGATAGCAAACCGAACCTACCCTGCTTTATCTACACCGTAGAAAAAAAATAAGTCTCCCCCTTTCCAACTATCTATTGTATTAGCTAGCGTGCTTAATTACTTGTACCATTAATTCTAATTAATGCTTCTAGAGGGCATGGGTCATATTCCAAAAACTCGTATTGCATCCGTAAAATTAAAGTTGTTCAGTGAACTGAATGGATTAATAACATGAGACTATTAGCACCACCACCTGAATATTTTTTAATTCAAAATTTATTTAGTATAGTTTTATGAAAAGTAATAATTCTTTTCTATTTGGTATAGATCTCCAATTAATTACGAAAAAAAATCTGATTTGCCCCCTTGAACTTTTTGTGTAGTCTGATTTACCCCCTAAACTCTCCAACGATGCAATTTTCGAAAAAAGTTTGTTCATCAATATTTCTTAGATGAACCTTTTAATTTTCTGATACTCAATTCATAATTTGTGCGCTTAAATAACTGTTACAAACTTAGTTTCGTCCATAATTACCAGCCATTAACATTTAGAAGCAGACCGAAAGTATGAACATAAAGGTATACTCCACCTCCGTGCCTAGAACAATGCAATTTTAGCCAAAAAAATTTGGCTCAATGAAGATTATATTTTTATACTCTCCATTCTAGTAATTTTAAATTCATCTTTATACTACTCAACCTTTTTCCACGTTTTAACCATCGAAACTAGTACTACTCTCTCTTCTTCTAGTTTTCTCTTTGTATTAATGAAGGATACAGTAGTTTTTTAGTCTCATACTTAATCTCTCTTTAACTAGCTAACATTATATTTTATAAATATGAGGGACGAAGAAAGTACGTAACACCATTTAATTGCCATTACAAACTCAAAGACAAATCTAATTGACCGCGTAAATGAAATTCGGCGCGTTGGTTGAATCGGGATATACCGCATGAAATGTCTTGTTTGCAGGTCACCCCATGTCGATGGTAGCGTAGTTATTCTCCGTTAGTCAGACTCCAGACCGCATGTACAGTTTGTGAGCCACATGCATCGGATCCCTAACGCGGGCGGAAGAAATTAAAAGAAGAATTCAGGCAGACAGGTAGGTGGCTATCTTCAACTATAATCGGGGATTAGAAAGCGGGCGTTCATCTATACTAAAATTAAAAAAAATAAAATTAAGATATAAAAAATCATTAGCATATAATTTTAATTATCATAAATATAAAAATATATTTCTAGATATTTGAAAATAATTTTTATATATAGAATTTTTTTTAAGAATATATCGTTTAGTAATAAAAAAACATGTTAATGAAAATCGAGAGAAAATACGAGTGGCTGACCGATGGACTAGATACCATACGAGTATACGACAATGTCACCCATCGATGAGCTAGCTAGAACTACACGCCGTCATAAACACACACGCGTGCACACGGCGATCGATTCCACTGACGTCTTAAATTATGTGCAGTCGTCTCGAACTCTCGTTAATAGATTAAAAAAATATTACTCACTGTTTCTAAAAGTTTTTAAAAGATAATCTTTCTAAGGAAGAGATTACTTTCTTCGGTTTTATAATTGATGTTTTTAACAAAGATTAAAATCAAACTTTTATAATTTAACTGTTAATAACGTTTAAAACACAAAACCAACATATATAGATTTTTACAAAGTTCTATAATAAAAGTGTAAATATATGTATTTATCATTGTATATATTATAATAAAAAAATATAGTAAAAAATATATTTTAGAAACCGTGTCATTGTCTTAAATGTCAAGAATTATGAAACTGGAAGGAGTGCAGTTTTTTAAAAATAAAATAAAGAAGAGATTACTTTATCTTTATCTTTTTCTTTTCGTATTACCCATTTAACCGATAGTACTCTTCTCATTCTTGTTTTATCTACTAATTAATTAAAGACATAATAGTTTTTAATCTTTTACTTAATATGTGTTTGACTAGTTAAAATAACAATCTTGTAGGGATGTATTTTCTTACACAATCATTTTATTCGATGTTTCATACTAATATAATGCGCGATGCATGCATGCAATTAACTACTCTTCCTCTTCTCTATAATTCATTTTTTAAATCCTCCACCGTTAAAATCTCTGATCTTACTAGGTGCATATATTGTATTAATTGAAGTGATCTCACTGAGAAGATGATAATATTTTTTTCTTGGTCTTTATATTAGTGATAAATGTGTTTTATATTTTAGGATGGAGAGAGTAGGAATAAGGATTTAATATGTGAAAATATCATTCATAGATTAATCATGAGAAACACTTCCATTATAAGAAGTATCAAATACATATATGCACGTGGGAATATGATGCTAGTCCATTTTTTGCTCTCATTGCTTTTCACCTTTTTATTGCCTATGGTTTGCCTATTTAATTTTTCTGTACCTGATTCAACATGCATGAAGTAAAAATAAATTTAGAGAGCGGAGGTGAGCTACCTAGCACACCTCCGTAGATATTACTGTACACCTTTTTTTTAGAGGAGCAAAGAGGATACCGGTACGACAAGGATGCAAGATAGAGCACATATAGACAAAATGCCAAATCATCTTGGGTGACAATCTCATCTCCGAAAAGAGACTTTGCCTCTGGCCAATTTGGATTTATAAATTTCAAGCCTAATTGCACCGTGTTTGGCTTGATCGCTACTCATCTCATCGCATTAGTTGCAAGAAAGCAACGGAGAAGCTATACCATCATGCGTTCTATCTTGCACACGCTTGATGGAGATATTAGGACACATAATAAGAAATTAATAGTTTCTGCTAGTAGCTTATGTTCTGAGACGATCGATCACTAAAATATCTATCCAACTCATCTCATTTCAGATGTTGGAGACGAATAATATCACTAGTAGTAAAAGGTGGCATGTCACCTTCTCTGCTCGTTTTTCATCGCCAATTTGCAAACGAGTGGCGATTTGAGGCACCACGCAACACAAACAAACACACACGACAGTACGACACTGCTATGAATCACTATTAATTAGTTCACCATTAAATTATGCAGATAAATTTAAGAGATAAAAACGGAGCTTCTGTTCATGTCTGATGGCTCATCTGAATTTCTCTGATCGAGAGAGACGGATATGACCATGACACATGAACCTTTTTGCTAGCGATTGAGTCGGTGTTGCTTTTCCGATCGCTGGGAAAACTCAACGCTGATTATATATGTGTCTGCTGTTGATTGTTCCGCTCGATCGTCTTGACGCTTGATTTGTAACAAGTGTTTTGTCAAACAGCTGCAACTAGCTAGCCTTGTTCTTTCAATGCCAATATTGTATACATATCGATCATCTGCAACTGAAAGTGTTGGTAAACCAAAACTTCTATCCAAATAATTAACCCCCTTTTCTTGTGATATTGTTGGTTAACCAAAACTTCTATCCAAATTAACAATGACAATATTGTAGTATTTTTTTAAAAGACAAACTATTTTCCTACTTAACAACAACATTTTCATGCACATCATAGACATTACTTAATAGGGATTTTTTTGCTAGTAATAAATGTTCCAATTCTCATATATGGTACGCACTAATTTCTTCAACTTTCTAAATATGTTAGTACTCTTCTGGTGATCGATCTTTTCAAAATTACCATCGATTCTCAATCAATAAATATGCAGTTTAATTTGGCGGATAGGAAATTAAAAAAGAAAAAAGGTTAAATGACCAATAGTATTGAATAAATAAAAAATGTTGTAGGATTGAATTCAAACAAACACAATTAATTTTTCCAGAAGATTTCATTTATTGGAAAAATATTCTCAAAAATATTTAGATTAAAAACTTTGGTACCTTTCAAGGACCATAAAATATCTCAAAAAGTTTTGGTTGGAAAACTTCTACCAAAACTAATCCCCTTTTCTTCTGATATTGACTTATGCTTAATTTTGATGTTAACTAATTTCCTACTTAGCAACAACATTTCTATGAACATCATAGGCATTACTTAATAATGGCAAAATTTTTTTTTTGCTAGCAATAAATGTTCAACTTCTCATATACACTAGCTACGCACTAATTTCACAGTTTCAATGATCTGTTTGGTTGATAGGAATTACCACAGTTTGGTTGATAGGAATTGGAAAGAAAAATAAGGTAAAGAAGCTTATATAATATGGAAGAAAGAAAAATATTATAGGATTATATTCAAACAAACGCAATTATCCTTATATGAAATCTCATACTATAAAAAAATCTCGAGAAAAATAATTAAATTTGTACCAGGTAAATGGACTATATATTAATTATTTTAACTAGCCCAAATTACTATTGAAAATTTAGAACTTCATCAAAAGTGATCCCTGATTTGACTTTGTGCACTCACTCACCCTCTAAACAAGGAGCGGGAAACATGCGAATAATCCAGTAATCTCATCATTTAGCACGCATAATTGCGTAAAGCTGGCCAGCAGACGATTAACGACCGATATCATAATTAAGTAAAGTTATCAGAACATATAACTAATATTACTATCGAGATTTCAGGGGCCGAGAAGCATTGCACGTATATAAACACAAAAGTTTATCGCAAACTGAAATTAACAATGAGTCATTAGGGTGCAGGCCGGAGCACGCACGCATTGAATCTCCAAGTTTTGTATTTCTTTTAGAAATCCACAACGAGCACACACTCATCTTTATAAACACACACGTACACCCCTACTCTTATGAACACCTTCGAAAGATTAAACCGACATATCTTGAGATTAACAAAATTATAACGGATGTCTCGCTGTCGACGGATACGTTGCCTATCACTGAAAGAATAATTAGCCGTGAATGCGTGTACCCGTGTCAAATATAGGATTTGAACCTGGGTAGACTGATTCCACGATTCCACCACAAGAAACCTAATCAATTGAACTCCGCTCACTTCGTTAATCTGTAAGTTTTATATAGTGCTCCTTCCAGTATTTTTGACGTTTTAACTAACAACATGGTCTCCAAAACATATACTCAATTTAGCTATAATTTTCTATTATAATACATAAGTCAATGTTTAATTTTATTAAAGTATTAAAGTACGTTTTAAGACCATTCTATACATCGTGTTTTAATGGCTGGAAACAAAATATTTTAAGAGTTAGTGATGATCGAAGTTTTTTTTACCCTAACTTTGTCTGCATATCAAAGAATTATGAAATTAAAGAAAATATTTGGACACATTTAGACGTGTTAATCTGTTCTCACCATTCAGGCATCATAATTAAGAAACAAGGAGCTGGCGCCTCAACATAATTAACAAATTAAATCCAAAGATGGATTCTAATCTTTCGGTGGACGTCCACACGTTTCTTATATGTGAATTAAATGGTTATGATTTTTTTTAAAAAAATTGATAAGATAGATTAATATGTAATATATCACTTTACAAATATGCAAGTTCAAATTTGATTTCTTAAGTTGTTACAAAAAATAATAAATTGAACTCTAACCAGTATACATATATTCATAGTTAAATTTGTTATTTTTGTTACAACTTATATAAGTTGAATTTGAAGTGATATATTATATATTAATCTATTTTGTCAATTTGTTTAAAAAAATTTCATAACCATTTAGTTTACATGCAAAAGAAACATGTGGATGTCCACCTTAAAAAGTTTCCCAATTAAATCCTTGTTAGGGGCGCCGGGTTGACAATGTCAACGGTCAACGAGTCTGACACGTCATCCGGTGGAAAGGGTAGCTAGCGCGCGCGCGTAATAACCCAAGCCTCTCTGCTCAACGCGGGCGAGACGAGACGTCACGGACGAAGCAGAAGAGTAGTCGAGTCGAGCAGGAGGAGGAGGAAGAAGATGTCCATGTATTCGGCAGCCATGCCCGGTTGGTAGGTAAGCCGAGGCACACGCGGTCATCTCTCCACACACACGCGCCCTCCCTTCACCTTCACCTACATATACTCCTCTCTCTCCCTTCTTCTCTCCCAACTCTGACTCCACCTAGCTGATCACCACCACCACCACCACTCGATCGCTCGCAAGAACGATCGGAATAGAGCCAGCCACTCCTCGTCGTCGTTGCATGGTCCGGAGAACATCGTCATCATCATCATCAGCAGCAGCATGACCAGGAAGGAGAGGTCAGGCCGGTGGGGGAGCCTGTTCAGGGGCTGCCTGAGCGGAGGGGCGGCGGGGAGCCGGAAGGTGCGTCCGGGGCCGAGGACGACGACGGCGAAGCACGGCGGAGCATCATCGGCGGCGGCGCATCGGCTGTCGTTCACGGACGTGATGGGCACGGCGTCGGAGCAGGAGCTGTCGGTGTCGCTGGTGGGGTCGAACCTGCACGTGTTCACAGTCGGGGAGCTGAAGGCGGCGACGCAGGGTTTCCTCGACGGCAACTTCCTCGGCGAGGGCGGCTTCGGCCCCGTCTACAAGGGCAACGTCGCCGACAAGGCCAAGCCGGGGCTCAAGGCCCAGCCCATCGCCGTCAAGCTCTGGGACCCCGAGGGCGCCCAGGGTCACAAAGAATGGCTGGTAATTAATTACTCTCACTAATTTTATTACTTACGTAACTTAATTGCATGCTTCTAATCAATTAACAAGTTTATTATGCAAATAGTTAACATTCACGTATACATTTTTGGATGCAGTCGGAGGTGATCTTCCTTGGGCAGCTCAGGCACCCCAACCTGGTGAAGCTCATCGGCTACTGCTGCGAGGACGAGCACCGCCTGCTCGTCTACGAGTACATGGCCAAGGGCAGCCTCGAGAACCACCTCTTCAAGAGTACGTATAATTATTCGATCATCCTTCTGTCTCCCTGCATTTCTTAATTCATTAACTGCTGCTAATTAATTAAGATTTCATCGATTATTGGTACAAGTAGATTAGAGCGCTAATCAATATATAAAAAGGTTTAATTAATTGTTACTGTATTGGAATCTTTGTCGTTTACGTCTTAAGCTCCGAAATTTCACACACACGCCGCCATACGCGATATAATATTTAGTACTGTAAAATCCTGTTTATATGGAGAAATTAGGTCCGTAATGACCGCACTAGCTAGTGGATCTAATTAGCTATGCCATACGTACATGCCACGTCAGCATGGAGCACGCGCAATATCATCTTCACTCAGGCTCACAGGCCACAGCTAGCAAGCTGGATAGATAGTGTACTGGTCAGTGGTCAGCAGCTGTAGCTAGCTGATGATTGATTAGTCGACTAAGTTTGATTTGATCAATTATGCTGTACATTAATTGCGGCCGCATCAATCGCTGCTTGTTTTTGACATTGTTGCCTCCTCCTTCCTGATCTGATCTTAATCTGATCTACTAGGCCTATATGCCTATATATCTCCCTCCAAGCAAGCTGACTATTTTTCCACTCTGACTAATCAAGCATTAATTCGAATACAATTCAAAACGAAAAGTCTAGCTAGATGTGGAAGAAGAATTAAAGGAAACTAGCTAGATGAGGTGGTTGTCGACCGTCTCATCTTAGATGAGCATATTGACTCCATTGGCTCCGTTTCACATTGATCATGCCATGTATTCTCAGGTTAATTCGTTCGTTAATTACTCAATTCCAGAAAGGGAATATATGTATTTATATGCACAAAGCCCATGTTTTTAGGTCTAATTCCTGTGGACGCTGGGCGGATTTGACGATGATCGATCGAGAGAAAGCTAATCAAGTGCAAATCCGCCTTGACGATCGATCGATTGGATGACGATGATGATTTGCTAGTAGTAGTGGTTGATAAAGTAGGCTTTTACATTCTCAGTGCCTGATGAATTTTCCATCCAAACTCTACTGATTTAGTATGCTTGATCCAGCAAAACCATTATTTAAGAAAAGGTTTGTTTGGCCGGGACCAAATTAACAAATCAAAGCATGCAACTTGTGCACAAAACCTTGACTGGTCCACCACCTAACTGGTATACGATTCAGCAGCTGCTATTTACTTTCTTTTTTGGGTTTGGTCATATGCAAGTAGGCAACTGGCCATTCAGCTGTGCCTCACACACGCAAAGTAAAGCAAAGTAAAGTAAACAAATACTCCTAGTGATGCTTATTTTTAACGAATTAATTAATCTTGATCATGGATTATTATTGAGTTATATAATAATAATAATAATTTTTTTTTGCAGAGTTTCCTCCGATGCTGTCGTGGTCAGCCCGGTTGAACATCGCGGTGGGCGCCGCCAAGGGCCTCGTCTTCCTTCACGACGCCGAGAAGCCCGTCATTTACCGCGACTTCAAGACCTCCAACATCCTACTCGACCCGGTAATTAAATTAACCATTTATTATTATTATCATTATTTCATTTTACTTTGTTCTTCACTTTAATTCTTCTAGAGAGATCAACTAAAAAAAAACTCTTCTAGAGAGAGATCGATCAACCTATAGCTTCTTTTCGTAGCATAATGTGATTTATTTATGGAGTTGACCTGATGTTTTACTCGTTCACCCGAATCGAATTTATGGTGCATTAGTCAGAGGTTGCAAATTAAAAGTGTTCAGGTTACTAGTACAAAGTAGGTGATGCAGCGTCTGACTGACCTGGCGAGTCTGAACGCGAAGGTACGCAGTACACGTTCATGACTGGGCTAAAGCCCAACCGAAATTTGGACAAATTTCAAACAGAAATTCCAAACAAGTTTTGAGATCGTCTAACGTGGGCCGAACATAAGGCCCAGTAGATCGAGAAGGCTAATTGAAGTGGCGTCGATTGTCTCGTGCAGGAGTACAAGGCGAAGCTGTCAGACTTTGGGCTGGCCAAGGATGGGCCGGAGGGCGACGACACCCACGTGTCCACACGCGTCATGGGCACCCACGGCTACGCCGCGCCGGAGTACATCCTCACCGGTACGTATACATTATACTATACATACCCCTAACACCTTTTTACAATGTTCTAACCAAGTGCATCGTGTTATTATCGTTTGCTAGGTCACCTTACAGCAAAGAGCGACGTATACAGCTTTGGCGTTGTCCTACTGGAGATCCTCTCCGGGCGACGGGCCGTGGACAAGACCCGACCTAGCAGGGAGCAACATCTGGTCGAACACATGCGCTCCTGGCTCAAGGATCCACACAAGTTAGGCCGGGTCATGGACCCGGCCCTGGAGGGCCAGTATTCCGCTATCGCGGCCCATAAGGCGGCCCTGGTGGCGTATCGGTGCCTGAGCGGTAACCCCAAAAATAGACCGGACATGTGCCAAGTCGTGAAAGACCTCGAGCCCCTCCTCCATGTTACGGACGATATCTCCGATGAGCCGGTGGCACCCATGGCCCCAGCAAAGGAGGACAACGCCGTGAGAAAAGAAAGGCCGGCAAGGAGAAAGGACGATGAGAGGGAACGCGGAAAACTTAGGCAAAGTAAAATTCGTTCGCCCCAGAAGGTCGTCAGGAGACGTCCAGGCCAAAGCGAGGAGTTTTGGGTGTGGCATATGTCCGGACAAGTAAAATCCTAAATATAATAGTGTAATGTATATATACACACACACCCATAACCCACGACGTAATGTTTTTGTGTGGTGACTGATGATGAGGATGTAAAATGTAGATGGTGGTGCAGCCGGTGGTCACTGGACAGGCTGGAAGGATTGCACCCCCTGTAATTCCTTGTTTCTTTTCTTTTGGTTTCAATTTATTGGTCTTGGCCTCTTTGTACTCCGTTTTTACTGCTCCAAATCTCTCTCCCTCTGCTGTGTTTTTTGTCGTTATTTTTTTTTTACAGTGGTGAGTTCCAAAGGTTGGGTGGATGGATGGAAAGGAAAGGCAAGTACAGTCCTTCGATGTGATTGCACAGTTGCACTTGTCTTTTTTTCCGTTGCTGCAGTGAATCAGTGGACGGTACTGATAGTACTAGTAGTAGCCAGGGATCATGAGTGTGGGGGTAGCAGCAGCAGCAGGCTAGACACGGTCGCAGGGGAGCCTTTTGGACAGCAGGTGTCAGCGTGTGGGAACACCAGTATACTGCAGACCTGCGGCCTGCAGGTGGCCACTTTATGCCTACGCTTACACTTGGCATTCAGCTTGATTGAAGCACAAAGTACGAAGTACCTCGTGAATTATATCGAAGATACGAATTATCTTTCTAACCGTAAAATCAGATATTTTAAACCTTTAAACTATTAACATCGGACGAATTACCCTCTAGCTCAACCCAAACGTGGCATACATGTGAAGCCAACGTAGCAATCCAATCAAAAAAAAAAAGAATACAAAAACCATGACCCCACTTGTCATATACCTCACCTCTCTCTATTTTCTCTCTGTTTGTTGTTGCGCTGGGGGGCGAGGCTAGCATGGCACCCGGGAAGGCATTGCGGCAACGGCGGTGGTTGGGAGGGCATCGCGGCCGTGAGCAGGGAAGACGCCTTCGGTTCTTGTTCTCCATAGGGCGACGGGCAGTATAACAGTACATGACAGGAGAGTGTCATAGGAGAAACGACGAATCACTTCCTACGAGACCGCGATATCGATATCAGTCCCAGGATATAGTGTTGGTATCCCCAGTGACAATCATGAATCATTGCAATCCTTAAATTAAATAGAGGACTTATTTACCTTAACTTAAGTTGCAGCTCAGGACGGCCTAAGAATACAATTGACGACACGAAGGCAGCAGTAGCAACAACAACAACAATAGCGAACCTAACGGACTAACACCCAACACCACAGGTGATGACTAGGAACCAGGACAAAACCCTAATCTTCACTTCACTTTAACTTCACCTTCAGGGCGGAGGAGCTATATATAGAGCAAGGGCGAGTGCTTACGTACTCAGCAAGTCATGCAAACTTAGGTGTTTTTAGTGCAAGCTTGAAAGAGGGGCCAGGTTGTTTTGCAAATCTTATATTTGAAAACATTTTGAAACCACTCAGTGATCTTTTTTCTTTGAAAGTTTGGGTCGAAAAGAGACTTGTGTCTCGATTCGACTTAAGAGATGCTTTTCAACAACTCAAATTGTAATGCACTGACTTCCAGGTTGGTTCATAAATTCTCGGTTCACACAGCCATTTCATTTCTCAGACTCCAAGAGTCCCGCTGCCTCGCAGCACAACAATCTACTTCTACCCGGGAAGCCTAGTCTATGTTGTCCTCAGACATCTCGGATCACACAAATCTGTTTCTGAACACCCAGGTCATCCATTTGCCACATAGGCTGATTCTGGTAACGATTCCCAAACCACAACAAATTTTCACAAGGCTCAAGTAAACAAAACTACGCAATGGGAAACACCTCACATCTGCCCATGACCGTGGGCACGGTTGTTTGAATAATTAGTTAACCTCTACAGAGGGGTACACTTTGCCCACACCACACGAACTTACTCCAGACACTGGCCGATATTGGAGGTTCGTGACAAAGCCTTTCCAAAGCCAACCCAGGGTTACCTTATGCGATCCTCATACAAACAAGTCATTTTCATTTAACAAATCAAACCCCAACACCTTGACTGGTAATCTGGCAAGCTTCTCTTCCTTTCCTTACTAGGAACACAGAGATGCACCAACCACCGCATCTCGGCGTTCCCCAACTATTGGCATACGATGTTTCCCTGAACCAACTAGTTACTTAGCTATGGTGTCCCATTCCACCATGTGGTTATACTTGTTATGCTTGATGAATTTCTCACAGGAATCGATCTTTATATGCGAATACGGGACAACACCACACAGGAACAACCCCCCGCATCGCGAGTTATCACAATTACTTTTGTTTTCAAACTCGCTGACACCACGTGTCGTGTTTTCAAGGCTTCTCAAACCCATTTCCCAAGTTCTCGACAAACAACGGTGTATGTGGAGTAATTAGTACCCACACTCAGAGAGCATGGATACTGAATACCACAAGGGTGGAGTGACAAGAAAACAGGGTATATCGACCTACAAGAAGTAGTGCAACTACTAGGTAGGTCCGTCAGTTTGGTACACAAACCGAGGCCAAGCAAGTTAAGTGTACTCCTAAATAATACAAGTTACAAGAAAAATAATAATGAATTTTTAATTATAGGAGAAAAATGGTCAAGGGTGACTTGCCTTGCACGAGGTCTTCACGAAGCTTCTTGAAATCCGCGCTCGAACGAAAATCCATAACCGCAACTATACACAAACAATTAAAACCTACAAAAAAACCAAAAATAAGAACCTATTTAGGACTACTAATAGTAGCATTAGATTGATCTCAATTTTACAGAATTATTGAAAGTGGAACGGGATCAATCGGAGTTACGGATCAAAAGATATGAATTTTGGAACGTTTATCAAATTTTTGGACAAAGGAAAAAAGATTTATGGCATTTCTGGAAAAGAATATTCTCAAGAATATTCTCTTGGATTGTGGACCGATAAGGTCCACGGATCAAAGAGAGGGAACCCACGGGTGCACCATGGACAGCTAGTTCGATAGGGAGGGAATAAAAATGGACTTTTGCCGAATGGGTCGAGCGAGCGAAAAATGGCCCAGTCGGCTAGGAAGAGCAAGGCCGAGGGGTGGAAAGGGACTTTTGGTCCATGGGCCGGCGGAGTGGAGTGGCCCAATAGACCAGTGCGCGCGCGGGGCATGTCGAGGAGTGGCGATATGGGCCGAGCACGACGACACGGCCCAGATGGCCTGGCCGGCTAGGGAGACGCGACAAGCCGGCGTGGCTTGACCCGGTCAAGCAGAGCCGGAGCCTATGTGGATGGCCACGTCGGACCGAGGAGAAGGGGAGCCGAGCTCGCCCGAGAGCGGACGGCTCACGGCGGCGCAAAGGCACCAGCGCACGGTGGCAACATTGAGGGAGGGGCTGGCACTGGTGGGTACAGGAAAGAATGGGGAATCGATTCACCGGCACAGATTAGAGGGAGGAAGCACGACGGTGGTCGGCAGTGGCACTGTGCGGCGGCGGACAAGGCAGTGCGGCAAAGGAGCAAGAAAAGAGGGGTGGCGGCCATGGTGGACTTCGAGAAGGTTTAAGGGAATCTGTGGAAGACATCGATGGGAGAAATCGATGAGCGGGGAGCTGACGGCGAAGCGCGACCCTGCGTGGCGAGGGCGGAACAACGGCACGACACGGCGGTGAAACCAGAGGCACGACGCGGGGTAAGAAAAGAAGGTCAGCGATCAGAGCTACCGTTCGGGAAGACCCTAAGGGGTTCAACGAGGATCCCGGCCTAAGGAATTTGGGCAAGGAGCTCACCGACAGGCAAGACGACGCCGGTGGCGAGGGCTTGGTGGTGAGAAGGTGATCACAACGTCGAGGTGGCACTGCTCCGAGACGGGCGCAGCCGGGGAAGAAGGAGGGGCCGCCATGGGCTCCGAAATCACGCCAGCTCCTCCGATGAGGCATGCGATGGATGGGGACGACAAGGCAACGACAAGCGAGCTTGAGTGCAAGCTCTAATGGCGGCAAGAAGAGAAGGAGGAAGGAAGGGGAGAAGGGCGAGAGTTATATAGACATTGGGCTTGGTGGCTTGAAGGGGAAGGAGCCCAGCGTGGTCAAGGGGCAAGGAAGATGAGGCACAGAGGTGGGTATCCCTGTGTTGGTGGCTAGCAGCAGGACCATGGTGATGACGGCGATGTCGAAAAAAGGAAGGGGGTGGTGGTTGGCGGCGAGCGGGGACAGGGCAGTCGCCGCGGCAGGCGGAGTGATGCCGGCGTCCTTGACGGTCGGCAATGAGGCGCGCGGGCGGGAAAAATCAAATTGGCAGCGACGGTGAAATTTTGGAAGCAGCGGCGCTGTAGCGAGGAAGGAGACGTGCCTCCGTGTTGGCATGTGCGGCGCATGTGCTTCAGGGAGCAAGACTAGCCGGCGGCCTAGCGGGCTGTTGTTGGGCCGAGAGGGGTGGCGCACGACCTAGGCGGGGAGGGACGAAGAGAAAGAAGAGGGAGAGGGAAATTGGCTAGCCGAGAGAAGCGGCCCAAGACCACAGGGTGGTCAACTAGACTTTTCTAGAATATTGGTTTGAGAGGGATTTCGAGGTTGAATTTGAATTGGGATTAGAACTCAAACTGTATATTTGAATTCAAGGGTTCAAGGAGGAGTCAAGGAGGGGAAACAAAGGGGAAATCAGTATTTTTGGAATTGAGAGAAATATTTGGCAAGGAGTTCAAGGGAGGGAAGGATTTAACGGAATTTGATTTTTGGGGACTCTATTTTGGAATTGGGATTTTGATGAGTTGATTTTTGGTATCGAGGAGAGGAGACAGGGAGAGGTTGAATTGAGATCCATGGCACGACTTAGACTCTTCACGCAAAGAACAAAATTTCTACGAATAGATTTTTATTAATTTTAGTTTTTAACGTCTCGCAAAAAGCGAGGCATTACACTTTGCCATCCCCGTCCTCCCAGAGCAACTTTTCGAGCTCTGCTGCTGACTCTCCTCTGACCTCGCCGTCAAGCTGGAACTGTGGAGTACGTGGCCCTTAGTTTGGCGTCGATTTGCTGCCGCTTCTTGCCTTGTCGAGCAAGCTCCACCTCCATCCACCTTCTCCTCCAGCCATAGGTGCAAAGAGAGAGAGAGAGAGAGAGAGAGCGCAAAAGGAGGGTGACGACAAGATGGATTGAGGGAATTACAGGTGGGACAAAGATATTTTTTATTTTCCTTGCTGACTGGATTGCCATGTTGGCACCACGTGTGCAAGCTCGAGGCAAAATTGCCCAAAATTGTGCCCAAGGGGTAATTCACCTAGTATCAATAGTTCGAGGTTTAAAATGTCCGGTTTTATTGTTCAGGGGGTAATTCGTACTGTCGTGATAGTTATTCGGACTTTTTCCTTGATTACAACGGTAGCCGTCTAGAATTTGACATACTCTTAGTATGTCTGAAAGCTAGATATTTTAAGAAGGAAAAAGTCCAAATCACCCCCTAACTATCGTGGTTGACCGAATTACCCCACTGAACTCAAATACCAGACATTTTACACCCTTAATTATTTATACCGGACGAATAATCTCCCTAGCACTGTTTTGGGTGGTTTTGACTAAGAGCTTGCACACATGACGCCAACATGGCAATCCAGTTAGTAAAGAAAATAAAAAAAGTATGAGCACGCCCGTCATCTATCTCCCTGAAGCCAATCCTCCTCCCCAGCTCTCTTTCACTCTCTGCATGCGGGAGAAGACGCCCAGTGTTGCTGCCCTAGATCCACGCGTGCAGGTCCACGTCAACGGCAAGCGTGTCGAACGTGGAGGGGTAGGAGAAGGCGTGTGACTTCGTGAGGTGGTGGCGACGAAGCACAGGGACAAGCGGTGGAAGGTGAGGAGCACGCGGTCCCCGCTGACGACGCATGCAGCGTAGCGGAGGTCGTGGTAGGCCTCGTCGGCCTTGGCGGCGTGGCGATGAAAGTGCAGCTCTGCTCAACGCTGGAGGCACCATAGCTCCACCTCGAGAGCACCGATGCCGCCTCCGTCATGGGTGGAGGTGGGAGCAACTGGGATAGAGGCACGCGTCACGCGTGGACGGTCATGGCCGAGGGCAGCGACGCGGTTGGTGTAGTGTCATCGCTGGCACCGTTGACCTCGTCGATGAGGATGGTGCTGACGGGGCCATAAAAGGTAGCGGCGAGACGGACGAGGAGGCGACGGAGGAAGAGTTTGGCAAAGCGATAGTTCAAGACCCATCTGTCGCCCCAGATCCACGCTGCCATGCCCGCCGCACTTTCTATCGCCCTAAAAACTTGCCTCGTCTCGCCTCCAGCAACCTCTGCCACCGATCGCCGCCCTCATCTTGAGCTCCGCCTCTTCCAGCCGTTCACTGCCCCTATTCCTAATTGCTGGAGAGAGGAAACGAGAAGGAGCCGAGCCTCACCTCCAACAGCCTCCACCATCGGCCGCTGCCCCCATTCCTAGCCCCGCCTCTGGCCGCCACCCTCATCCTGAGCCCCGCCTCTTCCATCCGGCCATGCCATCATACCGAGCGCTGGAGAGAGCGGGAAAGAGACGAGGTAGAGGAGAGATTGAGAGAGAAGAAAATAGATAACAGGTTGGCCTGCAAATTTATTATTATTATTTTTTCTGACTAGATTGTCACGTTGACGCTACGTGTGTATGTTCTTGGTCAAAACTGTCTAAAACAGTGTTGGGACAATTCATTCGGTATGAATAATTGAGGATGTAAAATGTCTGGTATTTGAGTTCAGGGAATAATTTAATCGACCATAATAGTTTGGGAGGGGGTAATTTGGACTTTTTTGTTTTAAGAAGCAGTTGATGAGCAAGAAGATGGAAAACTCCTGTTTCAGATTACAGGTTCATTTGTATAGATTTGAAAAAAAAAAGGTATGCTATCTGTGTGTACAATTTTTCTTTTCATAATTTCTAATGACGACATTTGTTAGTGTGCACGAAGTTTATGGACACAGAATACGCTTCCATTAGGTTTGTTAGCCCAAATACAAAGCAACTCCAAACTGTCCCTATTTTGATAGCTAATGTTCCGTTTCCGTGACATTAATGATATGATACTGCATACATGCATTGCCCTGTGCCTTTTTCGCACATGGCGCAACAAATAAAGACGGGAGCGAGCAGGTTAAGGAGGAGATCTTTTATCGATCCTTTGTGGCTTGTCGGGTACTAGGAGAAGCTGAGGTCTGGAGGGGTTCCACGTTGCTAGTACGTGCCAGAGCGACCATATGGCAATGGCAATATGGCATGCATGCTCGAATAAAGTAGATGGCGACAATTAAAGGACGCATGCCGCTAGCTGCTGGCTGCTGCGACCCCCTACTGTGTAGTAGTTCTGTATACTACTACAGTAGGGTCTGTTCAACTCACACCAAGCTACTCCATAGTCCCATTCCTATACTCATGCTATACAGAAGCACTATATATCTTCGTTTATTAATATATATAACATCATTAGTATTTATGATATATTTGACATCTTATTTTATTTAAAAATTTATTATTATTTATTTTGTTAGGTCTTATTTATTGCTCAAGGTTTTTTCACAAAATTTTTTAATAAAACGAATAACCAAACAACGTTATATATTAAAAAAAATGAAGGGGAGCAGTACTTACACAATTTATATGTTCACGGTCACTGTGTGTCTATATATATATATATATATATATATCCATATTCAAACATTAGGGAATGCTTGTTTGAGCTAATTTTCAATCTCAGAACTTGGTATGATTAATTTAGGGTTTAATTTTTTCGGTCGCTTCCTACGTGCTCATTGTTTTTACAAATATAAAAGATTGTAGAGTTTAAGGCTAAGGTGAAATTACTTCGATGTCTCTAAGAGTTCACCTCATTGATGTAGATCACATCCAACATTTCAAGTACGAAATAATCGATAAATATGGTGACAGGATATGTCGACGGGTTATATCCGTAGACCGTATTATGAGGGTATTGGGATACGGTGAAACAAAGATCTACATGAAATGACATCAAGCACGTAAAAGACAAGGATTATACTGGTTCAAGTCCCTCGTAAGGTAATAGAATTATGACCAGAACCACAAAGATTACAATAGAGAACAATAGAAAGTATCAAGTACCGACGAGATCCCTGCGAGAGCTATTCGACCAGATCCCTCCGGATTGCTTCTGCTATGATGATGTGTTATGATTCGATGATCCCGTACCCCCTAGAGGGCCTTGTATTTATATCGCAGACTGCCTTGACCTTCAGGTAGAACTCAGAGAGTATTTCTACCATACGAGATCACAAAGTTTGTTTCCTCTCCGAATAGGACTCTAACACCTTTTATTCGGGATACAATTTCCCTGAGCATTAGCCGAATTCCATCATATTAACGTAACCTTCCCGTATACTAAGGGTATGCCATATCCGTATACTTCATAACCCAAGAATACAAGGTATGCCTTATCTGTAACCTTGATAGTAGTACCCGACTTGAAATCAAATGAACTTACAGTGTTCTCGAGCCAAAGTCATTGAATAAATGATGTTGTGTCCACACATCGAGAAGGTATAAAGCATGCGACAACATCATAAAAAAACAATAGTCCACTGTGAATTTGAATTAAAGTCTAAAAAACTACCATAAACAAACCGAGAAAATTGCGGCAGCAATATCTCTTTTTTCCTCGAAATACGAACCATCGGATGTGACCTATAAATTCCAATTCTGAGATTTATTTGGGTTTCTTTCGTGCAAGTGACTTTTCATCTCCCTGCACTCCCCAACTCTCACTTTCTTCGCCAACTAAAGAACCCTAAAACCCGCCTTCTTCTTCAGCCCCAAGCCAAACCCATGGATTTGGGAAAATCCAACGTCGGCACAAGGGAGAAGAAGAAATTGCAGATTGAGGGATCCCTCCCTAGGAAGAAAACCATGGATCGCTCGGAAGGAGGTACTAGTCCTAACCCCGCATTAGGGCAAGTAGTTTGTCTTGAATCTTTTGTACAATGCGATCTTTTGCCCCTCCTTCCAAGTTCCTCCTTCTGCTTTTGGACTTCTATGGCCTCCATCTTCTCCAACTCAACCCAAACTCCATTGCCTTCCTTAGCATCTTTACACATCTTTGCGAGGCGTACCTTTTTGTATCGCCCTTCCAAGACTTGTTTATATACTTGTATGAACTTAGGTGGATGGAGGCTTGTAAAATCTCTGGTTACGTCGGCTTCCGCCTCTGAGATGGGATGAAGGCGAAATACATCCTCTTCAACTACCACTCCTCTTGAGGACCATGGAGGTCAAAATGGTTCTACTTCCACGTGGAAGACCGTCCTGCCAGCCTCGCCGTCTCGAATGAGAAGCCTAAGCGCACTCTTTCGTGGACATCGAGACCTTCCTTGACCCCCTCTCTTCGAATATTCATAGAGAAAATCCACAACCTCCGAAAACAAGGGTTGTTGGGGTATGAAGTCGTCGAAGACTTCATACGTCGTCGAATTCAACCCTTGCAGGCCCGTGCCCATCCCTCGTACGAGTACTTGGGGGATCGTGACGAAACACTGATTTCATTCTCGGTTCGGGGTATACATTCTCGTAACCCACCTGACCTCAATTCGACCAAGATAAGATCTTGAATACTGATAATAGTATCTTGCTTGTAGATCTCAACGACAATACTGTGGCCATAAGAGTAGGCCACCTGGTGATCGATATGCCACCGAACCCTGAGAAGCTCCTCACGTTAATCTATGACCTCCCATCCTCAGACAAGGACGCCGCCATCAACGTAAGTATTCTAGACTACTATCCTTCCTCTAACCACCGGTATCCGAAAAAGTAGTAATCTAAGTCTTTTGAGTCCTGCCTCTGACGGACGTCATAGGCCCGCTTGTTGACCACTAGGTTGTGACCTCTCTGAAGGACAAAGCAACCTCGGAACAAGCAACGGCCGAGAACGCCCCAAGCGGCAGCGGTACCAAGCCCTCCAAAAGGAGGTGGACGACCTTAACGAAGTTGTCCGGAGCGCAGACACTTGTGCAGACAAGCAACTCTGAGGTTAGTTGTAGTCCTCGCGATTAATGAATCAACCTGAGGAGCTCTTTGGTACTGATTTACATGTCTTGCAGACTACTTTCGATGCGAAATCCTCATCCCTGGGGAAAAGAATGCTCCTGAAGCGGCAGAAGCCCAAGTAAGTGACTTGCCTTTCTAATATCGTAATTATTGTTCTCGTGATGTCCTTTGTAAGACACATTTTCTCTTGATGAGCCCCTCTCCTGCGACCTCTGCTCAAAGCATTGGTCACAAAGGCACGAGCTTCACGCCTCCCGCTGTCGTCGTCACTGCGCCAGCACCACCTCTCCCTCCGTCGAACACCTCAACCGCTGTCGTGTCGCCTTTGGCGATCAATAGACTGGTCGAAGCCAGCCGCCTACTACAATCCAGTATGCGTGACGTCCTTGCCGAGGTTGAGCGGCTCAGAAAAGCCGCCTCTACCTCGGCCGACCGAGTTGCCCTGTTGGAGTCACAACTGGTGGAAACGCAAAAGGACTTGAAGAAATTCAAGGACATGGTTGCCGACCACGAGAGGCAGCGACAGGGCTGGTAGAAGTGGATGGAGGAGACCCAGAAAAACCTAGTGTCGCTCTGACAAGGCCTCCAGGACAACTACGGGCGGCTCAACATGGTGGCATGTAGATTGGGCATCCACGAGAAGGGCCCTAAGTTCCCCGACGAGACAACAGTCTTGGGGTCCTTGGGCTCCCTCATCGTTAAACTGGAGGGCATGTCCACCCGACATGCCAAGCAAGTCGCCGAGGTGATGTGCACCGATCTTAGGACCGACGTATGTCACGTCCTTGCGTGCTTGAAGCTCACGCACCCTAAGACCAATTTGGAGGAAACATTGGAGAAGGGCGGAGCTTACGCGATGCGCGAGGATGTGATGTAGGAGCTTGTCGATCTGGAGGAGAGTGTCATTTCGTTTTTTTGAACAGTAAACTGCTGCTCCCCCTTTAAGTTGTAACTTTAAGAACAATTACTAGGCCTGTCATCCTTTTCAAGAAAATGTCCTTTTTTATTGTACTAAGTCCTTGTTATCATCGTGTTGGTTTCTAGATGTATTGAGGACAAGATCGTCTAGTAAAGGGGACGTCCTCGTGATCATAACGTCGCGACCCCTTCTCCTCATGCTTCCTTGACTCCGAGTGTTGACGACCAAGCCTTGGTTGTCGTTAACCCGGATAGCGTGCTGGATCCACAAGGGCTCCAACTCAACTCTCTTCTCGAGTAGAACCAAGGTATGAGACTTAACCCTTGTAGGTTTTGCCCTTGTGCACGCAGAGGAAGCTGATCGAGATCAAATATCGTGCGTAGGCCTCGAGAACGGTTTAGAGAAGAAAGAACACCATGCTGAGTACTGGAAGGCTAAGTTTGAGAAGATGGAGCTCAAAAAGATGGCCGATGCCACCCGTAAGGAACAAACCGTGGACGCCCTTTGAGATAGGGAAGTCTAGGTTGATGCCTATCTCGAGGGTTGTTGTCTAGCGCTTATGTGGCTTTGTGAGAAGCTGCGGGTGGTCTGTCCTCCTCCTGAGAAGTCTGTAAGTGGCCATCTCTCATGGATGCGGAGTACGTGCAACCAACTAGCAGGGATCGGGAAACGTATCGACAACAGCTTGAAATAAGAGTGTCGTCGTGCTAGCCAGTATGCAGGTGGCCACATTCTCGCCTGTATCCGAGATGGACATCGCAGATGAGCTTGGGATTTCTCCGGGAGGGCTTCACCCGTTCTTGGATGAGGCCAGATGAGATCAACCGCCTCACGCAATCTCTCGCTCCCTGGCCAAAGACATCTTCTCTACGATGAACTGGCAGTAGCCGTCTCGGTCCCTGAAAGACATTTTATCTAAATGTTAGAACTCTTTATAGTTTTGCTTATATGAGAATTAAAATCCGTGTCTAAGCGATTACAAAGAAATATTGTACGAGTACTCTCATGAGAGCTGCCCTCAGCCGACAAAGTATGTGTTAACACCAAAATTTGGTAAAGCCCAAAGTCATAATCGGCCTAGAATCAGTATCAGCTTTAGAGTCCTGGAACCGGCTGATGGAAATTATCACTCGCCAGCAGTTGGATTCCTAGCAGATTCGGTTAAGGAAATTATTCAATTAAAGGAAGCTTATCCATAAGAGGCCGAATTCAAGGAGGATGCGGCAGGACAATTTATCTATTAATTTGTCAGAGTCAGTTAGCTTCATTTTTATTTTTAGGATAGATTATTTAGAGTCCGATCATGACTTGTATCTTTTACTTTATCTTTAGGAAAATTTGTGTCGTGTCCAATAAGGGCTAATATCTACCCATGGATATAAATATGTACACCTGGGGTCTTTATAAGATCTATCTCTCGATCAATGCAACTACTTTTGGCATATCGTCACCCTCTTTTCTGAGGTTTTACTTATCAACCGGCGGAACATGGCACCTAACATGAGGCTACATCGGCTTTCGATCTCTGGCGAAGGGGTAAGTCATACGTTCTGCTGGCTCCAGTGAATATATCGGCTACATTAGTGCTGTTCACGGCTGCATCACTTCGACCTCTTGGATTGCTCTGATTCGGTTGATATATTTACCTACTTGATATTTGAATTCTATCTTTAATAGCATTGTGTTTAGAGACACATCGGTTTAGCTGAGACTGTCTTGGTTAGGTCTTATCTTCTGTCTTAGCAATATATCTCTACAATCACAATGATGCTTTAGATAGATTCGTTATATCCATCACATTAGACAAATCTATCGGCTCATTGAGTATTAGATTATTATATACAATCTCGTGTTGTATCGCTTAGGTTCGACCTACTAGATTGTTGTTGATAATCTAAGTCTTGTTAAGCCGATAGCTTCATGCTAATGTTTCATCGGAGGGTTAGCTGATCTTATTCGATGTGTTAAATTTCTCTTTGATGGTTTTACTATCTTGGTTAAATTTAATATATGACAACTCTGAAAATCAATCAAAGGCTTCATTGTTTAGAGCTTATGCTTCTTTTCATACTTAGTGCTGCATCAAATGGATTTGACCTACTAAGTTGTGCTTAGAATCATAAAAGCTAACATGCCTTTGATTGCCAATAAGAGTTTCATCGGGGTTTTAACCGATGAGTTATCTGGACGTTGAATCGGCTTATAAGAATTACATACAAGTTGGTTTTAGCCAATTACAACAAAGGCGTCATCGATTATTTAATTATTTGGATTTAATGACATAGGATCTCCAGCCAATATATGCTTTAACCATCAGATCATCATTTATTCTATCATATCATTATTGGCTGATTGGTTTCTATTGGATTATATTGTTGTACTATTACAAGTTCTTACTGCTTGTCCGATTGCTTTTATGTCATTTATTCAAGTGTCAGAATCTACATCGGACATATAGCCGATTGCTCAAATTCCTATCGACATCGGCTAGTATCGCTACATTGGCTAGTATTGCTCCATCAGCTTATCAGCCGATCGGCTATTTGATCGTCAATTTATATATCTTATCAATTGCAGGATCAAACTAACTAGCATGCCTGCATTCCATCAGTATTTTAGAACCTGGACTGGAGCTAAACAGATCTCCCAGGCCTTCGTGTGTTTCAACACGGTTCGCGTGAACGCAGATTTGGCACTATCAGCTGCACGCGGATTTTTCGTCAATAGTATGGTACTCTATGTATCCCCCAGCTGTTTTTATGGATAAGTCATTTTCCACAAAAACAACTTATATCTTAGAACAAACCATGCTGAAGCAGCGGATGCCTAACCTCCAGCCGTGAAGTCGAGAAAATCAATTTCTGGTTACACGGCTTGGTTAATATGCTCAAGTGGGTACTCTAACATGACTAGATCTAACATGGTCGTTTGACCCTTCATGGCCTGACAAACTTTCATAGTGCTAGGCGTCCCCAGCCGAGGTCCATGGGACCCCGAAGCTTGCCAGACTAGCGTAAAAGGACGGTAGGATCGACTTCAAGCCGAGGCAATATAAGAAAAGGGGATCACTAGGTAAAACACTTTGAAAGAGATGAAATCGGAATACTTCATACTATTAAAATGAACTTACAGGCTTTAGTATATCGGTCCTATACATAAAATTTACGTAGTTGGTCGATGTTTCAAGAGTTTGCCAACTCGCGGCCTTCGTCGTCTGCAATCTTGAACGCACCTGGCCTTAAGACTTTGACCACTGTGTACGCTTCCTCCCACTTTGGCGAGAGCTTGTTTCACCCTACCTGATTCTAAACTCGTCGGAGGGTGTATTCGACGATGGTGAGTGTGCGGGCACGAACATGTTTTTCGTGATAGCGATGTAGGGCCTGTTGGTACATGGCTACTCGAACGGCAACACGTTCTCGATGTTCCTCTAGAAGTTTGACATCGTCTACTCGTTGCTCCTCCTGTTCCTTATCTGAATACTTTTTGACTCATGTAGACTAATGTCGTAGCTTCGAAGGGAGCATGGCCTTGGAACCATACACGAGAAAGAAGGGAGTCTCTTTGGTGGAGGTTGTTGGGGAACTACGGATGATCCGTAAGACGGAAGGGAGTTCATCAACTTAGTGTGTGTCATAGGCCAAGAGTCTATCGTACACATGTGTTTTGATCCCCTAGAGCACAATACCATTTGCCCGCTCGACCTGCTCGTTACTCTTAGGATGAGAGACTGAGGCGAAGTAGATTTTTACTCCGAATTCAATGCAGTATTCCTGAAAGGCTTCGGTAGTGAACTGGGAGCCATTGTCCGTCAGGATCCGGTGTGGGTGTCTATATCGGCAGAATATCCCTTTCATAAACTTGATGGCGTGTTTGGGTTTGATTTCTCTTGTTGTATCTGCCTTAATCTACTTGGTGGATTTGTCAATAGCCGGGTGAGAGGGATGGTCTGGACCGCTTGGGCCGGCATTTTGGTGTGTTTGTTGTGAAATTGGCAAGTTTCACACCGTTTTACCAAGTTGCAAGTGCCTTGAAGGGTTGTTGGCCAGAAAAATCCTTGTCGAGAGGCTTTTTCGACCAGAGTTCGCCCGCCGGGATGAGACTCGCAAATACCTTCATGGATGTCGAGTAGAAAATCTTGGCCGTCCTCGGGAGGGACACACTTGAGCAGAACTCCGTTTGGGACTTTTTTGTATAGATCGTTGCCGATCATATAGTAAGCTTTCGCCTGACGAGAAAGTTTTTCTGCCGCGGTGTCCTCGTCCGGTAGCTTATTAGCATCCAAGTTGATGAGTGGAATATGCCAGTCTTCCATGATCTTGATGTCGGCCACGACGTTGTTGACTTCTGTAGTAGCCCGTGAGCTGTTCTCGGCGCTGGCTAAGGCGCCTTCGTCATTGGTGATTTTGACTAAAGGTTTTGTCAGGATATCCAGAAAGGTTCCTAGTTCAACAGGTTCTCTTCTGGACACGTGCTATGCTAAGTTGTCGGCATTGGTGCTGTCTTTGCGGTAGACGTGGTGCACCTCTAAACCATCAAACTTTTGCTCCAGCTTCTTGACTTCGGTGAGGTACCGTTGGCGCAGAATTTCGACCCGTCTTGCAACCAAACGGGTTCCGCGTTTCCACGGCGGCCTGGGAGGTTTGCTTAACTCCAGTGCAGGTCCAAACGGCTTGCCTGGCGATGCGCGGAGCGTGCCAGTTGATTTGATCTGCAATCAACAAGAAACAAGTAAACCATGTCAGAAAACAATGGTCGATCAGCCGATAGGCCGATGTCACATTGTTATAACCCAGCCGATAGGGCAAAGCTGTATCGGCTTACTCAATATAACAAGTAAATTGAACAAACCCAATCTCATCGGCCCATGTTAACATGCGTATAACAAATTAATAGAATCGGCCGATGAGGGTTTCATGAAGATAACTACACTAGCTATTACTCCAATGTAAACTTACACAAGCCAATCGGCTAATATAAATACACCAACCACAAAGGCATCTTTAAGAACACCCTGCGACCAATATGTTTATATTCATCGATCCACATGTATAAGTGGCAAACACATGCAAAAACATGAATAATCGCATGCATTAGATAAGACAGGCTGAAACCCCGGTGGTATCCTTAATTACAACTGAAAACAGGCTTCGTGTTAAATCTCAAAACAGGACTAAGGTCGATGGCAACTCAAAGTGTGGATTGACACTCAACACAAAGAAAATCAAGCTGTCGATTGCTTTTGGGGATGGTGGATGTATTGAGCAATCTAGCCAAGCGTAAGAATTAAACCGTCGTCGGCAATAAACCCTAAAATGAGTAAACCGCTGGCGAGGCGTAATTAGAACACCTGTCAAAATTATCCAAGACATGATAAACGACGATCACATCATTGAGGCTTAACGTGTCTAAAGCGACACGCTAGCCCCGACGATGCAAATCGTCGGGAACGAGTTCTTACCTCTGCTCCAGGGAAACAAGAACTCGTCAAAGAAGACCTCCTGCGAGGGTTGGCGATGCGGCGAAAGTAGATTGAACTGGTTGTTGTATTGAGTTGTTGAGAGTGTTGAGAGAGTGTTTCTATGTACAAAGTACCAGGATATTTATACCCGAGATTACAACAGAACCCTTGTAGGGCACGATCTTATCTACAACTAACAAACAAATCCTTGCGGCAGACATAAGCCACAGATTAGATCTAAACTACTTAATTTACAAGATACAATTGCCTAAAACCGAGCTTTATCTCTATTTGGCAACTTCCTTGAAGCTTATCTCGAGCCCAGACCAAGCCCACGTTGATACTGTCAACTCACAACCCGTATCGGCCCATGACCAAACCGAATCTGTATCGGCCGATACGCTCTCTATGGCAACGCCTTTCCCAGTCCGATACGACTACCGTGTCCGATACGAAACCTGGTCTGTCTCCAACTCAATCTTTCCTCTCTGCTTCGGTTTCCCCTTTCCTTTCCAAGTCGATTACCAAATTTTGCCGTTAACACATGCCCCCCAATTCCGCTTCATTATATAATGTGGCGGAATTAGCTCCGAAGAACCCATCGACTTCTAGGGCTTGCTTGTAAACCGTGCAGATCGAGATTCGAATCCTTCCGCCGCCGATTCAACAAACTCTTCGTGTTCTTCAACTCCGGCGACCCCTCGGCGTCCCGTCAACATCAACCCCCTTCACAGCGACCCCTCAAACGACAACAATGGCCTCTGCTCCGTTCTACGTCTCCGAGATCCCTGTGGTAAGTCAATTCCTTCAAAATCCGCATTATCGCTTTCTTCGCCGATTTCTCCAAGTTAGGGTTTTTACTCTTTCATCGCTGTTCTGGTGACATAGGTCTTCAAGAACCAAATCTTGATCCCGACCAATGACAAATCCCATCTCTTTCTGCTAGGCCCCATGGGCGATTGCGACCCAACTTGGCTAATCAATGCTGAAACGGACAGAATCCCCTTTAGGCAAGCCAAGCCTAATGTTTCTTCATGAAAACATACCTTCAGGTCCTGGCCATCGAAGCTTAACGGATACAGAACCTGGCATAAGAGGATTGCTGTTGCCAAACAAGTCCACTGGGACAAGATTGGGATCGGCCAATGTATCACTATGTCCCTGGCCGATACCAAGAAGAACGAGCCACTCATGTCAGCCGCCAGCTACTTCTGGTCCTGTACCTTGAACACCTTCTTGTTCAAACAAGGTCCAATGACCCCAACTCTGATTGACGTCAAGATACTGACAGGGTTGGACATTAACTTCGAAATCAATCCCTTCAGCCTCCTGGTAAACAACAGTCACAAGTTCAAGACCAAGAAGATTGGAGGCTGGTCCGAAAATATCTTTGAACACATGGAACAAGGATCGGTCTCAGAACGAGAACATGTAGCCTTCCTAACATTGTGGTTGGAGAGATTTGTCTTTTGTGGATCGACCTGTGGCCCTACTACAAATTGTCAACACTTGGCTCAAGCTTTGGTCGACAAGAAGCAAATCCCTCTTGGCCGATACCTCTTGGGAGCTATATATCGGCTACTTCATATCGCCACTCAAGATCTAATGCTGAAGCAAACTGTGGCACATGGAGGACCATGGTGGTTCATTCAGCTCTGACTAACCATTCACACCAACACCATGGTTGATCGGCCACCTCTATCGGACTCTCGCATCCCATCAAAATATGCCGATCACGAAGATCCCAGGAGCAGAAGATGCATGTCCTATGGGGAAGCAGCCTCCATTTATCCAGGAGCAGACCAATCGGCCGAAGACATGTCCACATGGTTCATCCGATTCTACACCGGCCCTCCATCAGTTAGGATGGACATGTTCATCTACACCTCGGACCGAGATTTTGAACTCCCTGACGATCTTCAGCTGAGCTTGATAAATGATGACATGGAGTCACGGGAACTATTCATGATCGGCCTCACTCTGTGCCTGCTCCCAATAGGCATATTTCAGGGAAGAAGCACGAGCCTATCTTATGAATTTTACAACCCAATGGTGGCTGCTAGACAATGCGGGCTCGGGCAACTCCCTATCAGTCTGTATCTTCATAAACTCCTAGAGAGCAGAGGCACGGTTCCATCGGCACTAGTCATGAGCAAAGCGCTGGAAATCGAGTTCCCAAATCTCGGCGACTGCGACCGATTGCATCTGAGCGCCTTTGTTCATATCAACTTCCAAACATGGTGGCAAGAGTGGGCCGCTCACATTTTCCATCAATCGGCCAGATTTTATGTGACAGAGCTTATCCAGGGTATCAGCCCTCAAGTCCCAGACAAGCCGATTCCATCTATGAGCAACAGTGGACAGAAAATCTTTTATGCTCAAGCCATAGCTCCATCAGGATCAACTATCCTGGAATCCATCATCGGCCTTACCGTCCCGAAGATATCATCATTACTTCAGGGGCCGATGATTAAAGAAAACCCCAAGAGGAAAGCGCCAACCAAAGGCAAATCCCAAAAGTCCAGCAAGAAGGTTAAAATTGATGACCAAGCCAATCTTGAAAAGCTGGACCCCTCCATGGAAGAATTCCTTGAAGAACAAGTGATGGAGGAGGAAGTTGATGCAGCGGCTGCCGATGCATATGAAGAAGAAAACACATCGGCCGAAACCACCAAGGAGCCATCGGCCGAAGCTACTAAGATCCCACCGGCCGATGACCAAGGCGATGCCCCCCAACCAAAAAGGACCAGACATGCAGTTCGCAAGGTCAATCCAATCTCTTCTCCGCGTTTACATAATCCCCTTCTACTGCTATACTTTAATTTGATATCCTTTTCAGGCTGCGGTGTCATCTGTACTGAAGGAGAGAACTCGATCGGCCCCTTTACCAAGAACCAAAAAGACAACCTTACAACGGCGCGAACGAGCCAAGGCACGATTGAGGACTCCTTCTCCTTCTCCACCACCCTCTCCAACTATCTTGGTAAGAGTTGATTTTTGCATTATCTTACTAATCACATAACCCTATTTACCAATTTCCTGCTTTTTCAGCCTAGGGTTGCGTCACCTTCACCACATCGGCCAACCCCCTCGCCTACCGTGTCAACACAGCCAAGGGAGGCCGATGCAAGCACCACCGATGCTCTAACACAGGTAACTAGGATTACTCTGATCCCCTTTCTGCCGGTTCCTGTTTAACAAGGCTGACCTTGGCCCATGTTGACATTTGCAGAACCTAGCCGATATGTTCTCCTTTGATATTGGCCAGTTTCTTGACGATGAGGACAAGGAGCTACCCAGCACAGCCAGGGCACTAATCTCTGACGATCTGAAGAACCGGCTGACCGACATCGCCAATCGGCTGGAGTCCTCGTTGGAGTATTTGGTGGAAGATTGCACCCCCATCAGGGTCAGGGTACAAGAAATTCAAGACGAACTGCCCGAAGACCTGATGGAGGTCCTNGGAGTACGGGTAAAGTGTACATCCACTGCAGTGTGAGTAAATCAAATCTATTCGAATAGCCGTGCTCGCGGTCATTGAGCACCGGGACATGTATTACACTTGGCTAGACTCTAAATTCTTAACTTGATTGGGATGGGTATGCATAATGATTTTTATGTGCTGGTGGTACAACTTCTCGAGAAGCGAGAAGGGGTAGGCCCCAGAAAACCATGACGATACAATGGCGGGAAGCTATCCTTGGGATCACAATGGATGGTGGACAGAACCGTCGTTGCTTAATGAACTATGGTATTAAAACTTGATCAGTCTTGCTAGGTCTTAGGCTTGTGAAAAGAATTCAAAACTTGCTTTACGCAAAAGAACCACAGCCATTCTTTGTTATCCCCTATCATGTGCATCGTTGCTGTGGTGGCTTGCTGAGTACGGTTGGTACTCACCCTTGCTATAAACAAAACATTCAGATGTGGGCGATGAAGTTCCCGAAGACCCGTACGAGTACTACCAGGAGGGTACGGAAGACGATGCTGCGCAATAGGTCTTAGTCCCGGTCGTTGCCTGTGGCAATGGCGTGCCGCTGCCTAATGTTCCGCTGCCTTATCTAAACTCTGCTTTTGCTTGTATTCCGGACCGGTTGGTCCCCTGTTCTAGACTATTGCCTTCGGGCCTATTATTGTAATAATTTGCGTAAGACGATTGTGTATGCACTCTTGATAATTCGGCAATGTAATCGTGGGTACCAGACTACTTGATCCAGGGAAATGGTACTATGAACACGAGTGATTCCTGTTGCAAAAACGGGGGTCCACAGAGCTGGTATCAGAGCCATACGACTGTAGGAAAAGACCAAACGGCGCCCCACCCCATTGTAGTTGGCTAAAGGGAGGAATCCCCATCTAGGATTATTTTGAAAAAAAAAACCCTATGTCTATAAAACAAAAATGTGTTTTCACTATACTCTCGTCTCCTTGTCTTTACAAAATTTGTTTTACTTTCACTTCTCCCTAACTCTGGTTTTCTTAAATATAGATGGCAGGACAAGGTCAGAACGGAGGTTGGGAAGTTGAGGTTCCTCGAAAGGATGGATACGTCTTGCAGCTACGCCAGCTGATGTGGTGCTTGAGATACTCAGAGCCACCCGTCTTCAAGAAGAAGAGGTTCGGTACTGGAGACTATACCGTATGGGAGGCCATCGTCGCCATCAAGCCCCGCGTTGTGAGCGAGCCGGAGTTCCGCTTCCGCACGCGCTACAGTCGTGACTCGGTGGAGACCGCAATTCAGGACGTCGCCCAAGAGGCCTTCCTCCGCCTCAACGCCGTCCACAGGACTGAGGCGGCGAGGACCGAGTTTGCGCATCACCCGTATCGGGAGGATGGCAACTCCGTCTGCACTGTGCAGGCTACCCCGTGCTGCTACAACCCCATGGTGACCCGTCTGTCCCGGTGGGCTGAGGCCGCAGATGACTGTTATGAGGAGGCACTACTGGAGATTGACGAGCAGCAGAGATGCATGTGCGAGCTAGAGGAGGAGCACCACGCTTGGGGCAACGAGGTTGACTCGTTGAAGGCCCAGCTCCAGGTTCACGGCGGGCAGTTCGAGCGGCTCTCGGACCAGTACAACGCCCGTGGCGAGGCCATGGCCACCCTTGAGGAGCAGCTGAGGAAGAGCCAGAGATAGGTCAGTCAGCTGGAGGAGCAGCTCCGTGCAGTCTCACTTACCACAACAGCTACCTCTACTTTCACGGTGCCACCACCACCTCCTGCACCGGCCCGCGACCACTACTACTTCCTCACTCCGCCGTGCATGGCCACCTTCCACACCTTACTGGAGGAGGCTGGCATGTTGAGCACAGAGCCCGGACCCTATCTGGTGGAGCCTACTGCTATAGAGACGGAGCCCACACCGATAGCCACAGTTGTTTCGTCTGAGCCCGGTTCTGGAGTGGAGACCCCAATCCAGATCGACACCGACCCAGAGGCTGAGTCAGAGTCGGAGGAGATCGAGCCGGACGTCACCGACCCTTCGGAGGACGAGACTCCCACCTACCGCATCACCTTCGCCGGAGGCCCTCGCACCCTCAGCACTGCTCGCAAGAGGACACGACCCCCGGGCAAGAAGCCCAAGTCAGATCTAGAGACTGTTACCACTTCTGAGCCGTGGGGACTCAGGTTCGCGTCCGCCAGGGACCACCCACTTCCTGCACCCGGTTCCTGCGGCTGGTTGGACGACTAGCCAGGAGGTCCACTACTGCTCCGATCTCGCCTTGGATAGTTTTTGGATTGCGAGACACACCCCCCCTATGTGGTGATGAGTAGATAACATTTCCCTCGATGGAGTCCTTTGGACTATGTTCTAGTTGGACTGCGTAGGTGTGCAGTCGTAGGTATCACGATTATGTATTATGTGTGAACTCCATGATGTTTTATGATATTGTTGTTGTTGTGTTGCAATGAGTTTATTCCACCATGCTTGCCACATAAAAGATCACATCAAAAACCACTCCCGAAAAAGGGATAAAACCATAGGGCTAGTTAGGTATTGGGGTACTTACCCGAACGTTCTATATAGATGGTTCACCGACGTCGGGCAACAGCCGCCAACGAGAACCCACCAGAGCCCAACCCCATCACCTTGGCCGAAGTCATGGCTGCACAAACCCAGCTGTTGCAGGCTATCGCCAACAATCAAGGAGGCCGTGGAGGCTCAAGTCTTGGCGAGTTCATGAGAGCTAAGCCGCCCACCTTCGCTACGGCAGAAGAACCTATGGATGTGGAGGATTGGTTGCGCGTTATAGAGAAGAAGCTGACCCTTGTGCGTGTACGCGAGGCCGACAAAGTGATCTTCGCCGCCAATCAACTGGAAGGACCCGCTGGTGACTGGTGGGATACCTACAAGGAAACTCGCGCCGAGGATGCTGCGGAACCCACATGGGAGGAATTCACCGCCGCCTTTCGCGAAAACTTCGTGCCTGCTGCAGTAATGCGAATGAAGAAGAATGAGTTCAGGAGATTGCGTCAAGGAAACACCACTGTGCAAGAATACCTAAACCGGTTCACCCAGCTTGCCCGCTATGCAACCAGCGACTTGGTAGATGAGGATGAAAAGATCGATAAGTTCATTGAGGGATTGAGTGATGAGTTGAGGGGGCGGATGATTGGGCAAGATCATGCCAACTTCCAGAGTTTGATCAACAAGGTTGTGAGGCTAGAGCACGACCAAAAGACGGTGGAAAGCAACCGCAAGAGGAGACTCGCTATGTCCCGCCCACTTCAAGGAGCGCCTCAGCGTTCTAAGGGAGCCACATCATCTGGATGGAAGCCAACTGCCATGGCAACCCACCGTCCTATTGCACCGAGCAATGTCAACAGGCCGGCCACCACCCAGTTCCGTACTCCGGCACCGACACTAGCCGCTCCAGGAAAGAAGAACGTGGATTGCTTCAACTGCGGAGAATTTGGGCACTACGCCAACAACTGCCCCAAGCCACGCAACACCCCTATTCGTACAGGTGCCAACGCAACGGCCGTACGTGGAACTACTACCCCTGCTGCTGGACGCGGTCTGTTCAGGACACCGCGACCCAACGAGTCTGCTACCGGGTTCCGTCGCGGACAAGTGAACCATGTGCGTGCTGAAGAGGCACAGGGAGATCAGAGTGTTCTAATGGGTATGTTTTCTATCAACTCTACCCCAGTTAAAGTCTGATTTGAGTCCGGAGCATCGCATTCATTCATATCATCAGAAATAAGCAAACAACATCACTTACGCCGAGTGGAACTTAAGAGACCCATGATAGTGCGCTCACCCGGGGGAGATATAACCGTACCCCATGCTTGCATCAACGTGCCCATCCGAATTAGAGATGTGGTATTTCTCTCAAACCTTTTGGTACTACCGCAATGGATTGGCTGACTAAGAACAAGGGAGTCATAGACTGTGGCCGAAGGGAAGTCACTGTGTCCACCCCATGGGGATCACCGATGAACATAGCCATAGATTGGGATCTGATGTTATGTGAACGCGCTGCGGGAATATTTACCATGCTACCCATGAGTGGGATGCCAGTAGTACAGGAATACCCGGATGTATTTCCTGAGGAATTGCCCGGAATGCCTCCTGACCGTGACATAGAATTCATTATTGACCAATGCCCCGGCATATTTTATGAACCTGATGAACAAAGTGTTCATGGAATACCTGGACAAGTTCGTAGTAGTGTTTATCGATGACATTCTTATCTTTTCCAAGGACGATGAAGAACATGCAGAACACTTACGCCTGGTGCTGAAAAACTACGAGAGCATCAGTTGTACGCAAAATTCAGTAAATGTGAGTTCTGGCTTAAGGAAGTTGCTTTTCTCGGCCACATAATCTCAGCCGGAGGAGTAGCAATAGACCCTACCAAGGTCGAAGCTGTGACGGAGTGGAAAACACCCAAGTCAGTAACAGAGGTCCGGAGTTTTCTAGGATTGGCCGGGTATTACCGGAGATTTATTGAAGGATTTTCTACCTTGGCCAGACCCATGACTCAACTCTTAAAGAAGGAAAAGGAATTCGCTTGGACTGAACAGTGTCAGCAAAGCTTTGAACAGCTGAAAGAAAAGTTAACCACTGCCCCGATTCTAGTCTTACCTGACAACCAGAAGGACTTTGTGATATACTGTGATGCGTCCAGACAAGGGCTCGGAGGAGTACTGATGCAAGATAGAAAGGTCGTAGCATATGCCTCGAGACAACTGCGACCCCACGAGGAAAATTACCCCACACATGATTTGGAATTGGCAGCAATTGTTTATGCGTTGAAGATTTGGAGACACTATCTGATCGGGAATCACTGCGATGTATACACTGATCACAAGAGCCTGAAATACGTCTTTACCCAGACTGATCTCAACTTGAGACAGAGACGGTGGCTGGAACTGATCGAGGACTATGATCTAGGAATCCATTACCACCCCGGTAAAGCAAATGTAGTGGCCGACGCCTTAAGCCGCAAAGCCCAATGCAACCATATGAGCCTGGAAGGCATGGGCGTTGAGCTTCAAGGAGAAATGGCTCGACTTAACTTGCACCTAATTCCTCACGGGGAATTAAACTCGCTGGAAATTCAACCACTTCTGAGGGCCCAGATAGAAGGAGCTCAAAAGGATAATGAAGAGATCCAAACAATCCAGGAGCGCATGGCCGCTGGGCACGCGAAGGAATTCTCGACCAATGACAAAGGAATCCTGCGGTATAAGAAAAGGATCTATGTGCCTGAGCAAGGAGGTTTGAGAGAATTAATTTTGAAAGAAGCCCACAAATCCGCATATTCACTACACCCGGGCAGCACGAAGATGTACTAGGATTTGA
This sequence comes from Oryza officinalis, assembly GCA_008326285.1. Classification (NCBI taxonomy): domain Eukaryota; kingdom Viridiplantae; phylum Streptophyta; class Magnoliopsida; order Poales; family Poaceae; genus Oryza; species Oryza officinalis. Next base: position 28,564,256 of record BDMV01000003.1, on the reverse strand, counting down.
AGGAGGAGTACTGGTGGCCCAATATGAAAAGGGACGTAGCTGAATACGTGGCCATATGCGACGTGTGTCAAAGGGTAAAAGCTGAGCATCAGCGACCAGCAGGTTTGTTGCAACTGCTCAAGATTCCTGAATGGAAATGGGATGAGATAGGCATGGATTTCATTGTCGGATTACCCAAGACTACCGCGGGATACGACTCTATTTGGGTCATCGTGGATCGACTCACCAAAACTGCCAGGTTTATTCCCGTCAAGACCAATTACAATAGTGCCAAGTTGGCAGAACTATACATGTCCAGGATCATGTGCCTTCATGGAGTACCAAAAAGGATTATATCGGATCGCGGTACTCAATTTACGTCTCATTTCTGGGGCAAGGTTCATGAGGCGCTTGGAAGTCACCTTGCTTTTAGTACCGCATATGTTAACATCAGAATTTGGTAAGCCCCGAAGTCCTCATCGGCCCAGGATCTATATCGGCTCAAAGCTAGTATCGGCCTAGAGTTCTACATCGGCCGATGGGGGTTATCTCAAACCAACCACCAATAGCAGTCGGATTCTTGTTAGATTCGGGAAGATCTTATCCAGAGAAGACCGAGTTTGAGGAGGATGCGGCTTGTATCTCTTAATTAGGAAGAGTTTGTTAGTTTTCTGTTTTATCTTTAGGAAAGTGTGTTAGTGTCCGACAAGGACTTTATCTTTTTCCTTTTATCTTTAGGAAAGTTTGAGTCCTAATCTATCAGGATCTTTGTTAGTTTATGGGTATAAATATGTAAGCCCAAGGTTCATGTAAATCATCTCACGATCAATCAACTTCGGCGTATCGCCAACCTTTTTACTTTCGTCTTCTTCGGCGAGTTCATGCCCTTCACACGAAGGGTAAGTCTCGTTATGGCTGCCTGCGTTGTCGGGGCTAGGGCTTCGATGTTCTGATCTCGTCAACGTAAGCACCTACTATCATATATCTTGGTCAATCTGGTTCGGCTTCTTGATTTAGTCTTATCGGCTGAGATTCGCTTTAGGGTTTATGCTGGTATTGCCTAATCACCTTGCTAGATTAGATTGGCTAAGGTATCTACCACCCTGAAAATCAGTCAAGAGCTTGATTGTCTAGGTCTTGCGTTTCTTTTCATACTTAGTGCTGCATCAGTTCGGTTTGACCTACTAAGTCGTGATTAGAACCGTAATCTCTAGCCTGCTTGTTGGCTGCCAATAAGGGTTTCATCGGGATTTCAGCCGGTGAGTTATCTGGACGTTGCATCGGCCCAAGAGTTTTACATATAGATTGGATCAGGCCGATGACAACAGAGTATATATTGTTTATCTGCTTATTGAGAGTTTATGCCATCGGACCTCTAGCCGATGTGTGCTTTAATTTTCAAATCGATGTTTATCTTATATTTATTTGGATTATGCTATATCACATTGCTATATCATCATGTTATCATTAGCCGATCGCCTCTATATAGATGCTTGCTTAGTACACGGCCGATGGTTCGAAACCCTAGCTACATCGGCTGGTACTGGCATCGGCTGGGACTGCGCCATCGGCCCATCGGCTAATCGGTTGTTTTGGCTATCGGCCTACCTTCTGTTCTGCTATTTTGCATATCTTGTCAGTGGCAGGATCAAACTGACTGGCATGCCTGCGCTTCATCAATTTTAGGACCTGCACTGGAGCTAAGCAGATCTCCCAGGCCTTCGTGTGTTCGCACGCCGGATCTACGTCGGCGGTACAGATTTGGCGTCAACAGCATACCACCCGCAGACCGACGGGCAGACTGAAAGGACGAATCAAGTTCTTGAGGACATGCTGAGAGCTTGCGCATTGGATTTCACCAAGGATTTGGAGAGATGCCTACCCTACGCCGAGTTCTCCTACAACAACAACTATCAAGCAAGTCTGAAGATGTCGCCGAATGAAGCATTATTTAGTCGGTCGATGCCGAACCCCATTGATGTGGTCAGAAACCGGTGAACGAGCCGTGTTTGGGCCTGACATAATCAAGGAAGCCGAGGAAAAGGTCCGTGTGATCCGAGATCGACTAAAGATAGCCCAATCGCGACAGAAAAGCTACGCGGATACTCGTCGAAGGGACTTGGAGTTTAATATTGGCGACTATGTGTACCTGAAAATCTCCCCGCTACGAGGAACCAAGAGGTTCAAGGTCAAAGGAAAGCTTGCGCCAAGATACGTGGGACCATTCCTGATAACCGCCAAAAGAGGCGAAGTGGCCTATCAGCTAGAACTACCAGAGAGTATCTCTGACGTGCATCCTGTGTTCCATGTATCACAATTGAAGAAATGTTTGTGTGTACCGGAAGAGCAAGCTCCCCTGGAAAATATCCACCTCAGCAGTGATCTCACATACCCCGAGCATCCGGTGAAAATATTGGACGAGGCAGAGAAGAAAACCTGAACCAAGACATGGCGCATGTACAAGGTGCAATGGAGTAATCACACCGAAGAGGAGGCAACTTGGGAGAGCGAAGACTTTCTGAAGACCGAGTACCCACACCTGTTCGTCAACCGGTAAGGAAATCTCGGGACGAGATTTATTTAAGGGGGGTAGGTTTGTAACGCCCTGAAAATTCGACCGTCGAAATCGAAACCCTAAAATACGAAATTACGAAAAACTTTTAAATCGAATTGCACCATGTCGTGTTTTATCGCTCGTTTATTTGAATCTTTATTTGCGAGGTTTAGATTTATCAAAATTCATTTAATTACAAACCCTAAAACGGAATATCGGCTAAATAAATAATTAAGGGTATAAATTGAACTAAAACTATACAAATAAAAGTAGGGCAAATTAGTGGTAAATAAAGTACTCTACCTAAATGTCATAAAAATAATTGGGAAATATAAATTTAAATGGGAATTTATATATATATATATATATATCCTATATATATATCCCATATATATATAGACATATATATATATATATATATATATATATATATAATGGATATAAATGAAAAATATGGAAACATGAAAATCTTGGGTGAAATCTTTAGGAATAATACAAATATTGAACAATATTCAATTAGGTGAAATTATGAAATTTTGGATGAATTTTAAATTGAAAATCAACTCAAAATCAGAAAAATATAAAAAAGTCACTATTCATTGCGCCCTAGATGCTCGACCCTGTCCTAGCCCATCCCGTCGCCGCGCCTAGCCGCGCCCTCGCGCCCCGCGCCGCTGCAGGCCGTCCGTCGCGCTGCCGCACGTCGTCATCGCCGCTCGGCCGCTTGGAGCCCCGTGCCGCCGCGCGCCTCTCACTGCCGCGCCCGTCGCGTCCCGTCGCCGCTGCCGCGCCGTCCCGTCGCCGCGTCGTCTTGTCGCGTCGCCGTCGTCATCGCCGCGGCCTCGCGCCCGCCACTGCCGCGCCGCGTCGTCCCGTCGCCGTCGCGTCACCGTCCCGTCTGCCCCCCCTGCCGCGCGCCGCGCCCGGCCACCTCGCGCCCCGCGCCGGCCGTGCGACGCCCACCCGCGCCCCCCGACCCTATAAATACCCCCCGGCTCCCCTTTCTTCCCCGCCCCAATCCCCCGCCGTTTCCCCCTTTCTCCCCTCTTCTCTGCCTCGCCTGCCGTCGTCGCGTGGAGCAGCCGCGCCGTCGCCGTCTTGAGCTGCCGCCGCCGCCGGGTAAGCCTCCCCTCTCCCCTCCCTCGCCTCCCCTGCGCCACCGCCGCCCGCTAGAGCCGAGGGAGAGAGAGCCCGGGAGAGAGAGAGAGAAACAGAAGAGAAGGGAGAAAGGGAGAAGAAGGAGCACGAGAGAGAAAAGGAAAAAGGAAAAGAAAGAAATTAGAAAAAATAGAAAAAAATGGAAAATAGAGAGAAAGGATTTAGAAAATCGAAAATTAAATTTTAGACACAAATTTATATTCGGGTTGAATCGATTATTCCGTCATCGATTATTTTAGAAATTCGTAGAAATAAATCAGATTATTTAAATGCGACTATTTATTTAATTAGATTATTCCTATAATTGATCATATCTTTAGCGGGTTATTTAGTCGATTATTTAGGCTTTTATTCATTAGATTTTGCTAACTTGCGTATATAATAATCGGAGGATTTATTCGTCGGTTATTTCTAACTTTCAAAAATAATCGTTGCCTTTCGTTATGTATTTAAATATCTATTTAGTCATTCATTTAATTAGTTTTACTCGTTAATTAGGTTATCCGCTTAATTAGCCGTTGCGATTACTTAGTCAATTATTTATCGTCTAGGGTTAATTATTATTATTATCGGGATCTAATTTAATCGGAACCGTTTAAACTAAATCGGATTAATACTCTAATCGACTAACGCAAATATTTTAGGACCAAAATGAATTCTAAATCGGAATAGAACTATTTCATAAATAATAAATGAAATCGATATTAGCATTCGACGCTCTCGTTCGATCTTTTTCTTTAATCGGATTTGTTGGATTTTAATTGAATTCTAATCGAATTCAATTTCGTTCGCACGTAACTCAAGACACCGAGGGAGTTACTAGTCCGCCTGAAGATCAAGACCCGCAGGGATTCGAGCAAGGCAAGTCATCACTAATCCTTGAACATATTGATCCCAATTGCGAACTTACTTTGTTTACAAATAAAATTACATGCAATGGTGAACATCCTACTTGTTATTATGCCATACCTTTGACTATTGTTTACTTTATTCCCTTGTACCCATAAATGCGTGTGATGTTCCTAGTCACTTATGAAAAATGCTTAGCAATGCTAATTTAGATTCATGCATTCTCATATTTATCAAAGGCTATATGCTTGGGCAATTACCTTAGGGAAGTAATTGATATGCGGCATGTGGAGACATGAGCGCCACATTGCCATGATAATGATTACATGATTTGTGAAAGGAAAATAAAACTAAACAACTATTTTCGACTGGGGCGGCTGGATGATTTGGGTGGTGTCCAGTAAAGGCTAGTGCCGTCCCTGGTCAGTTAAGGACCGAGCCATGAAGCTAAGCATGAAACGACCCCCGTACAACCGTACTTCTCGAATGGGTATAGACCTAGCGGAGTAAATAGCCAAGCGGAGGCAGTATCCCTGCATAGTGGTTTTCTTGATGTGTATGAGAGGCGGGGCCTACGGTGGAGCAACCACTGGTAGGACCACCATGTGTAAACCTAAACTTAATTATAACTTAATGCATGTGTGAGTCTTCCCTCCCGGGAGCGCCAGAACTCCTCTCACTGCTAGAAACCGTGTATGCCTAGAGTGCATGAGGATGTAAGTTCATGGAGCGGGTACTGCCAAAGTGAGGTTATTGAAAGGCTTTGCCGTGACGCGTCTCATTCGTTGGGACTTCGGCTCATGTGTTGGGCAAGTCACAGAGTACGGGTAAAGTGTACATCCACTGCAGTGTGAGTAAATCAAATCTATTCGAATAGCAATGCTCGCGGTCATTGAGCACCGGGACATGTATTACACTTGGCTAGACTCTAAATTCTTAACTTGATTGGGATGGGTATGCATAATGATTTTTATGTGCTGGTGGTACAACTTCTCGAGAAGCGAGAAGGGGTAGGCCCCAAAAAACCATGACGATACAATGGCAGGAAGCTATCCTTGGGATCACAATGGATGGTGGACAGAACCGTCGTTGATTAAATGAACTATGGTATTAAAACTTGATCAGTCTGTGCTAGGTCTTAGGCTTGTGAAAAGATTTACAAAACTTGCTTTACGCAAAAGAACCACAGCCATTCTTTGTTATCCCCATATCATGTGCATCGTTGCTGTGGTGGCTTGCTGAGTACGGTTGGTACTCACCCTTGCTATAAACAAAACATTCAGATGTGGGCGATGAAGTTCCCGAAGACCCGTATGAGTACTACCAGGAGGGTACGGAAGACGATGCTGCGCAATAGGTCTTAGTCCCGGTCGTTGCCTGTGGCAATGGCGTGCCACTGCCTAATGTTTCGCTGCCTTATCTAAACTCTGCTTTTGCTTGTATTCCGGACCGGTTGGTCCCCTGTTCTAGACTATTGCCTTCGGGCCTATTATTGTAATGATTTGCGTAAGACGATTGTGTATGCACTCTTGATAATTCGGCAATGTAATCGTGGGTACCAGACTACTTAATCCAGGGAAATGGTACTATGAACACGAGTGATTCCTGTTGCAAAAACGGGGGTCCACACATACCTTCAGGTCCTGGCCATCGAAGCTTAACGGATACAGAACCTGGCATAAGAGGATTGCCGCTGCCAAACAAGTCCACTGGGACGAGATTGGGATGGGCCAATGCATCACTATGTCCCTGGCCGATACCAAGAAGAACGAGCCAATCATGTCAGCCGCCAGCTACTTCTGGTCCAGTACCTTGAACGCCTTCTTGTTCAAACAAGGTCCAATGACCCCAACTCTGATTGACGTCAAGATACTGATAGGGTTGGACATTGACTCCGAAATCAATCCCTTCAGCCTCCTGGTAAACAGCAGTCACAAGTTGAAGACCAAGAAGATTGGAGGCTAGTCCGGATACATCTCTGAACACATGGAATAGGGATCGGTCTCAGAACGAGAACACGTAGCCTTCCTGACATTGTGGTTGGAGAGATTTGTCTTCTGTGGATCGACCTGCGGCCCTACTACAAATTGTCAACACTTGGCTCAAGCTTTGGTCGACAAGAAGCAAATCCCTCTTGGTCGATACCTCTTGGGAGCTGTATATCGGCTTCTTCATATCGCCACTCAAGATCTAATGCTGAAGCAAACTGTGGCACATGGAGGACCATGGTGGTTCATTCAGCTCTGGCTAACCATTCACACCAACCCCATGGTTGATCGGCCACCTCTATCGGACTCTCATTTCCCATCAAAATATGCCGATCACGAAGATCCCAGGAGCAGAAGATGCATGTCCTATGGGGAAGCAGCCTCCATTTATCCAGGAGCAGACCAATCGGCCGAAGACATGTCCACATGGTTCATCCGATTCTACACCGGCCCTCCATCAGTTAGGATGGACATGTTCATCTACACCTCAGACCGAGATTTTAAACTCCCTGACGATCTTCAGCTAAGCTTGATAAATGATGACATGGAGTCACGGGAACTATTCATGATCGGCCTCACTCCGTGCCTGCTCCCAGTAGGCATATTTCAGGGAAGAAGAACGAGCCTATCTTATGAATTTTACAACCCAATGGTGGCTGCTAGACAGTGCGGGCTCGGGCAACTCCCTATCAGTCTGTATCTTCATAAATTCCTAGAGAGTAGAGGCACGGTTCCATCGGCACTGGTCATGAGCAAAGCGCTGGAAATCGAGCTCCCAAATCTCGGCGACTGCGACCGATTGCATCTGAGCGCCTTTGTTCATATCAACTTCCAAACATGGTGGCAAGAGTGGGCCGCTCATATTTTCCATCAATCGGCCAGATTTTATGTGACAGAGCTTATCCAGGGTATTAGCCCTCAAGTCCCAAACGAGCCGATTCCATCCATGAGCAACAGTGGACAGAAAATCTTTTATGCTCACGCCATAGCTCCATCAGGATCAACTATCCTGGAATCCATCATCGGCCTTACCGCCCCGAAGATATCATCATTACTTCAGGGGCCGATGATTAAAGAAAACCCCAAGAGAAAAACGCCAACCAAAGGCAAATCCCAAAGGTCCAGCAAGAAGGTTAAAATTGATGACCAAGCCGATCTTGAAGAGCTGGACCCCTCCATGGAAGAATTCCTTGAAGAACAAGTGATGGAGGAGGAAGTTGATGCAGCGGCTGCCGATGCATATGAAGAAGAAAACACATCGGCCGAAACCACCAAGGAGCCATCGGCCGAAGCTACTAAGATCCCACCGGCCGATGACCAAGGCGATGCCCCCCAACCAAAAAGGACCAGACATGCAGTTCGCAAGGTCAATCCAATCTCTTCTCCGCGTTTACATAATCCCCTTCTACTGCTATACTTTAATTTGATATCCTTTTCAGGCTGCGGTGTCATCTGTACTGAAGGAGAGAACTCGATCGGCCCCTTTACCAAGAACCAAAAAGACAACCTTACAACGGCGCGAACGAGCCAAGGCACGATTGAGGACTCCTTCTCCTTCTCCACCACCCTCTCCAACTATCTTGGTAAGAGTTGATTTTTGCATTATCTTACTAATCACATAACCCTATTTACCAATTTCCTGCTTTTTCAGCCTAGGGTTGCGTCACCTTCACCACATCGGCCAACCCCCTCGCCTACCGTGTCAACACAGCCAAGGGAGGCCGATGCAAGCACCACCGATGCTCTAACACAGGTAACTAGGATTACTCTGATCCCCTTTCTGCCGGTTCCTGTTTAACAAGGCTGACCTTGGCCCATGTTGACATTTGCAGAACCTAGCCGATATGTTCTCCTTTGATATTGGCCAGTTTCTTGACGATGAGGACAAGGAGCTACCCAGCACAGCCAGGGCACTAATCTCTGACGATCTGAAGAACCGGCTGACCGACATCGCCAATCGGCTGGAGTCCTCGTTGGAGTATTTGGTGGAAGATTGCACCCCCATCAGGGTCAGGGTACAAGAAATTCAAGACGAACTGCCCGAAGACCTGATGGAGGTCCTAACACCGGCCATCTTCTTGGAGCAATACCGATTCAAGCTCAACAAGGCCAAAGAAAGACTCGCAGAGCGACGAGAGCGTGACCAACTGGAATCGGCTTTGTCTGCCAGCAAGGCCCAAGTTAACGCTGAAAAGACCAAACTGGACGAGCTAGCGGTGGAGCCGATCGTCTTGAAAAATAGACTTGAGGAACTCCGTCGTCTCGAGGCGGAGCTAGAATTGAAGTTGAAATCCACTCGTCAAGAAATCCAAGAAGTTGAAGCCGGGATAGCTGCCTCGCCTAAGGCCATAGAAGACCAAACGGCAAAGCTGAAGGCATCGGCCAAGTACCTTGCGACCCTGAGAAAATCGCTGAAGCCGATCCCAGGGTCGACGGCCGATGACACCCAGGCTATAGAAGACATCGAGCAGATCCGCCGTAAAGCCGTTGCAGCTATTGCAGACTTCATAGGATGATGTAGCATATTTTGTCTTTATATTGTGTAAATGCAAACCTTATCGGCCAAGCAGCCGAATTTGATCTGAAAACTCCAACTTGAATATTATTTGTGAAATCTTTCAAACAAATATCCTTTGATCTTATCGGTCAAAAATCTGAATTCGACCTTAATCTGAAAAGTCCAGCTTGAAATGCATCCTGCAAACAGATATTTCTTTACTATGAATAACCTCATCGGCCAGAAAGCCGAATGCCTTGAAAGATTGTTTGATTGTTTGAAAAATTCCGCGAAATTCTGCAAAAATTCTGCAAAAATTCATATATATATATGCCCCCCAAATTTTAGAAGATGAGGGCTCATGTTGTAAAAATTTGAACTAAGGACGATAGTATATATCGGCCATCTAGAGACGATGCATAGCACATCGGCTGTAATCATAAATCGGCTGTAGGGCCGATCATGAGTCGATCCAGATGCTAGGATAATATTTCTTCAAGTACTTGCCATTAAGAGCTCGTCCATAAGTCTCACCATCGAACCCCTTAAGCAAATAAGCATTGTGAGGGACACAGCGATGAATCTGAAAAGTACCTTCCCAATTGGGTGACCACTTGCTGAATTTATTATCTCTGGAACCAATCGACATTATTAGCTTCCATACAAGATCCCCTTCCTCAAATGACTTGGCTACAACCTTTTTGTTGTAATGACGAGCCACTCTATCTTTATCATGTTTGATCTTCTCTAAGGTCCGTAATCGGACATGCGCCAAATCATTTAACTCATCAACCATAAGATTATGGTACTCATCGGCTGTCAAGTCGTCTTGCAAAGTAATCCTCCTTGAGCCGATGTTGGTTTCCCACGGCAGCACAGCTTCATGTCCATAAACCAGCTGATACGGAGGCACTTGAATTGCACCATGGCAAGCCATCCGATACGCCCAAAGGGAATCGGCCAGCGTCGTGTGCCATTGCCTCGGCTGTTCGTCGATTTTTCTCTTGATTAGCCTGATTAAAGTCTTATTGGAAGCCTCTGCCTACCCATTAGCTTGCGCGTAGTAAGGAGAAGAATTTAATAATTTAATGCCCATGCTGTCGGCGAACTGGACGAACTCATCGGACACGAAGATTGATTCCTGATCGGTGGTTATTGTCTGAGGTAACCCAAACCGATATATGATATACTCTTTGACAAACTGAATTGCGTCTTTGGAATCAACCTTCTTAAGGGGAACGGCCTCAACCCACTTTGTGAAGTAATCTGTAGCCACTAAGATATATTTGTGTCCCTTGCTTGATGGCGGGTTAATCTAGCCGATCATATCTATTCCCCATCCACGAAACGGCCACGGCTTTATGATTGGATGCATAGCCGATGCCGGTGCTCTCTGAATTGCTCCAAATTTCTGACAATCCTGACATCCTTTATAATACTTGAAACAATCCTCTAGCATGGTTGGCCAAAAATATCCGTCGCGCTTCAACAGCCATCTCATTTTATGGGCCGATTGATGGGTTCCACAAATCCCTTCGTGTACTTCACTCATAACAATTTTGGCATCCTCGGGACCTAGGCACTTGGGTAGGACACCATCAATCGTCCGATAATACAGGTCATCGTCCAGTAAGACATAATGTAAAACTTTATACTTCATTCTTCGTGACGTCGATTGAGAAGGATTTCTCAAATACTCGATGATATCAAACCTCCAATCATCGGCATGCACGAGAGCGATCTGAATCTGAACATCTTTAGCCATCGGCTTGTATCCCGATGCCCCCTGAGCTAAATCATTGGCCTCAAAGTTCTGCTTCCTGGGTATATGCCTCATCGTCACAATCTTAAAACCTTGTAGTAACTCCTTGCACTCCTCGTTGTAGACTCTGAGAATATCATTCTTGCATTCATACGTCCCAGAAAGTTGATTAATTACCAGTTGTGAATCACCAATGATCTCTACGGAATTGGCCTCGACTTCTCGTAATAACTGCAAGCCTTTAAGCACTGCTTCATACTCTGCTTGATTGTTAGTATAATAAGGCTTGATAGTAAAAGCAAACTCAAAACTTGCCCCCCGAGGGGATATGATAACTAGGCCGATACCGCATCCATGTCTGCAGACGGATCCATCAAAATACAATGTCCATGGCACAATATCTGCATATGCAACTGACTCGTCTCTGTGTTGAACAATGAAATCGGCCAGGGCTTGTCCTTTGACTGCTTTGGCCGATTTATATCTGAGATCAAACTCTGTTAAGGCAAAAATCCACTTCCCAATTCTTCCTTTTAACACAAGGGCCGATAACATGCATTTCATCACATCGGCCTTACTTACCACAATGCACTCGTTGGAAAGTAAATAATGCCTCAATTTAGTACATGAAAAATATAAGCACAAACATAATTTCTCCACCGGCATATACCTTGTCTCAGCGTCTAACATCCTCCTACTGAGATAAAAAATAGCTCTTTCCTTACCATTAATATCTTGAACCAAGACTGAGCCGATGGATTTCTCATCGGCCGATAGGTACAGTCTGAACGGAACCCCTTTCTGTGGAGGGATTAGAACTGGTGAAGAGGTTAAATACTCCTTGATATCGTCCAGCGCCTTCTGCTGCTTATCACCCCATACGAAATCCTGGTCGTCCTTTATCTTCAACAGTGGAGTGAATGGCTCTATTCTGCTGTTGGCGCAGAATTTGGACCCGTCCAACAGCAAAACGGGTTCCGCGTTACCACGGCGGCCTGGGAGATCTGCTTAACTCCAGTGCAGGTTCAAATTGGCTTGCCTAGTCGTGCGCAGAGCGTGCCAGTTGATTTGATCTGCAATCAACAAGAAACAAGTAAACCATATCAGAAAACAATGGTCGATCGGCCGATAGGCCGATGTCACATTGTTATAGCCCAGCCGATAGGGCAAAGCTGTATCGACTTACTCGTTATAATAAGCAAATTGACAAGATTTAATCTCATCGGCCTATGCTAAGAGCGTATGACAGATTAATGAAATTAGCCGATGAGAATTCCATGAGGATAACTGCACTAGCTATTGCTCTAGTGTGGACTTATACAAGTCAATCGGCTAATATAAATACACCAACCACAAAGAAGCCTTTTAAAAGAAACACTCTGTGATCGATATGTTTATATTCGTCAATCCACATATATAAGTGGCAAACACATGCAAAAAACCTAAATAATCACATGCATTAGATAAGACCGGCTGAAACCCCGGCGCTATCCTTAATTACAATCGAAAACAGGTTTCGTGTTAGATCTCGAAACAGGACTAAGGTCGATAGCAACTCAAAGTGTGAATCAAGACCTAACACAAAGAAAATCAAGCCGTCGATTGCTTTTGGGGATGGTAAGTGCATCAAATAATCTAACCAAGCGTAACAATTAAACTATCATCGGCAATAAACCCTAAAACGAATAGACTGCCGGCGAAGCATAATTAAGACGCCTGTCAAGATTACTCAAAACACGATAGACGACGATCACATCATCGAGGCTTATCGTGCCTAAAGCGACACGCTAGCCTCGACGATGCCAATCGTCGGGGACGAGTTCTTACCTTTGCTCTGGGAAGGCAAGAACTCGTCAAGGTCAACCTCTTGCGAGGGTTGGCGATGCGCCGAAAATAGATTGAATTGGTTGTATATTTTGATTGATTGAGAGAGAGCTTATGTACAAACTATCGGGATATTTATACCCGAGGTTACAACAGAACCCTTGTAGGGCACGATCTTATCTACAACTAACAAACAAGTCCTTGCGGTAGACTTAAGCCACAGATTAGATCTAAACTACTTAATTTACAAGATACAATTGCCTAAAACCGAGCTTTATCTCTATTTGGCAACTTCCTTGAAGCTTATTCCGAGCCCAGACCAAGCCCATATTGACGCTGTCAACTCACAACCCGTATCGGCCCACGACCAAACCGAATCCGTATCGGCCGATACGCTCTCTATAGCAACACCTCCCCAGTCCAATACGGTTACCGGGTCCGATACGAAGCCTGGTCCGACTCCAACTCAATCCTTCCTCTCTGCTTCGATTTCCTCTTTTCTCTCCAAGTCAATTACCAAAATCCGTCGTTAACACATGCCCCCCAATTCCGCTTCATTATATAATGTGGCGCAATTAGCTCCAAAGAACCCATCGACTTCTTTGCTAGGTCTAATCTGAAAACCGCGCAGATCCAGATTCGAATCCTTCCGCCGCCAATTCAACAAACCCTTCGCGTTTCTCAACTCCGGCGACCCCTCGGCATCCCGTCGACATCGACCCCCTTCACAACGACCCCTTCAACGACAACGATGGCCTCCGCCCCGTTCTACGCCTCCGAGATCCCTGCGGTAAGTCAATTCCTTCAAAATCCACGTTATCGCTTTTTCCGCCGATTTCTCCAAGTTAGGGTTTTTACTCTCTGCCCCCCGGGTCTTATATTTTCATCGTCCTTCTCATGATCTAGGTCTTCAAAAACCAAATCTTGATCCCTACCGACGAAAAATCCCATCGCTTTCTGCTAGGCCCCATGGGCGATCACGACCCAACTTGGTTAATCAATGTCGAGACAGACAGAATCCCCTTTAGGCAAGCCAAGCCCAATGTGTCTTCATGGAAACATACTTTCAGGTCCTGGCCATCCAAGCTTAACGGATACAGAACCTGGCATAAGAGGATTGCTGCTGCCAAACAAGTCCACTGGGACGAGATCGGGATCGGCCAATGCATCGCTTTGTCCCTGGCCGATACCAAAAAGAACGAACCACTCATGTCGGCCGCCAGCTACTTGTGGTCCAATACCTTGAACGCCTTTATGTTCAAACAAGGTCCGATGACCCCCACTCTGATCGACGTCAAGATACTAACAGGGTTGGACATTGATTCCGAGATCAATCCCTTTAGCCTCCTGATGCATAGCAGCCACAAGTTGAAGACCAAAAAGATCGGAGGCTGGTCTGGGTACATCTCTGAACACATGGAACAGGGATCGGTCTCAGAACGAGAACATGTGGCCTTCCTGACATTGTGGTTGGAGAGATTTGTCTTTTGTGGATCGACCTGCGGCCCCACTACAAACTGTCAACACTTGGCTCAAGCTTTGGTCGACAAGAAACAAATCCCCTTGGGCCGATACCTTTTGGGAGCCATCTATCGGCTGCTTCACACCTCCACACAAGATTTGATATTAAAACAGACTGTAGCCCATGGAGGACCATGGTGGTTTGTTCAGCTCTGGCTCACCATCCATACCAACCCCATGGTCAATCGGCCCCCGTTATCGGACTCCTGCTTCCCCTCCAAATATGCTGATCATGAAGACCCCAGGACCAGAAGATGCATGTCCTATGGGGAAGCAGCTTCCGTCTACCCAGGCGCAGACCAATCGGCCGAGGACATGGCTACTTGGTTCATTCGCTTCTTCACCGGCCCTCCATCGGCCAGGATGGAAATGTTTGTCTACACATCGGACCGAGACTTCGAACTCCCTGATGATCTTCAACTGAGTTTGATAAATGATGATTCAGAGTCAAGGGAATTGTTCATGATCGGCCTCACCCCATGCCTGCTCCCAGTAGGCCTATTTCAAGGAAGAAGCACCAGCCTGTCTTACGAATTTTATAATCCAATGGTGGCCGCTAGACAGTGCGGGCTTGGACAGCTTCCTGTGAGTTTGCATCTTCATAAACTCTTGGAAAGCAGAGGCACGGTTCCATCGGCGCTGGTCATGAGCAAAGCGATGGAAATCAAACTCCCGAATCTCGGCGATTGTGACCAATTGCATCTGAGCGCCTTTGTTCATATCAGTTTCCAGACGTGGTGGCAAGAGTGGGCTGCTCATATTTTCCATCAATCGACCAGATTTTATGTGACAGGCCTTATCAAAAACATTAGCCCTCAGGTCCCTGATGGTCCGATTCCGACTGTGAGCAACAGTGGGCGAGACATCTTCTATCATCAAGCCCTAGCGCCGTCAGGATCAACTGTCATGGAGTCAATCATCGGCCTTACTGCCCCAAAAGTGGCGTTGCTTCTTCAAGGTCCGATGCCCAAAGAAAACCCCAAGAGGAAAGCGCCGGCCAAAAGCAAATCGCAGAAAGCTAGCAAGAAGGCTAAAATCGATGACCAGGCCGATGCCGAAGAGCTAGACCCCTCCTTGGAAGAATTCCTTGATGAACAAATGATGGAGGAGGAAGTTGATGCGGCAGCGGCCGATGCACATGAAGAAGAGAACCCATCGGCCGAAACCACCAAGGAGCCATCGGCCGAAGCTACTGAGATCCTGCCAGCCGATGACCAAGGCGATGCCCCCCAACCAAAGAGGACCAGACATGCAGTTCGCAAGGTCAATATAATCCCTTCTTTACGTTTACATAATCCCTTTGTAATGTCATACTTTAACTTCATATCCTCTTCAGGCCGCGGCGTCATCTATATTGAAGGAGAGAACTCGATCGGCCCCTTCACCCAGGACCAAGAAAGCCACCTTACAACGGCTCGATAGTCGATGCCTCCCCGCACTGTGCTAGGAATCGGCTGACATGCTCGTATGTCGAGACGTTGTCCTGCCCCGAAATCTTGGAGAAGTCCGGGATCTTGTATCGGCCTGGCAATGGCACTCTGTCAAACTCCTCGGGATACGGGTGCCGATACACAGTAGAATTTTCCTTGGGCTTCAAGCCGAATTGATCTCGCATCACTTCGGCTATCTTATCGGCCCAGTATCCTGCGGGCCGATGTGGGAGGTCTTGATGATATGATTGCTGCAAGCCCTCTACTTGATACAGCCTGGGGGAGTACGGCTGGTAGTGGTGATCAAGATTCTGCGCGCCATACTGCCCTGCGGTGTGCTGCTGGTAGCCTTGTGGCACGTTGTATGCAGCTTGAGGTGGAGGATTGTTGAACACCGGGGCTTGTGGCTGTCCGGCCGATGGCTGGTGAATAGGAACTTGCTGCATCGGCTCGATCACTGGTTGCTTCCCCTTGGTCCATTGTGCATATTGTTCTTTCGTGACATGCTGAGGGCTCCCCCCTGTCTGCCTGGTAAGGACCAGTGGCAGTGTTGTTGTTGGCTGCGCCGATGGGGATGGCATTGGCACTGTCGGCTGAGCCGTGCTCAGGTCGTTCCTCAGGGTCCGATAGGCAGGGAACTTATTTTCTGGTAAGAAAATCGGCCCCTGAGGCTTGTACTGGTGAATCGACCCATCTAGGATCGATTTGACCGTATTGGTCAATGTGTTCACCAGGATCCCCGACTGGTTGACTAGCGCAGAATGAACTGCGGAGTCAATCCTGTCTTGCAACGTCGGCGCTGCAGTATCTTCAGTCTTAATGGTGTGGTCGTGCGCCGCCGCCGACATGCCAGCTCCATCTCCAGGACTTGGCATAACTAGCTTGGATTTCTGGATCAAGGTGCCTCGCCGAGTCCTAGAATATGTTTGCAGGTACATATTCTGGAACTGCTCGATCAGCTTCTCCATCTCAGCCTTTTGCTCTGCGTTGAGCTGGTCGGCGGTTATAGGGACGACGTTCTCCTCGGAGATCTCGGCCTGCTTCGACATCTTGAGGAGATTTGTTGCTTTTGCAGAGTTTGCGTTCTTTGGGTCCCACCGGGCATGCCAAAAGCGTGTTGGCGAAACACAGCTTTCGGCAAACGGTGGAGCGTGGTCTCTCTGGAAGTGAAGTTGAAAATCGATGTCCCACTGGGCGTGCCAAAAGCGTGTTGGCGCAGAATTTCGACCCGTCCTGCAACCAAACGGGTTCCGCGTTTCCACGGCGGCCTGGGAGGTCTGCTTAACTCCAGTGCAGGTCCAAACGGCTTGCCCGGCGATGCGCGGAGCGTGCCAGTTGATTTGATCTGCAATCAACAAGAAACAAGTAAACCATGTCAGAAAACAATGGTCGATCGGCCGATAGGCCGATGTCACATTGTTATAACCCAGCCGATAGGGCAAAGCTGTATCGGCTTACTCAATATAATAAGTAAATTGAACAAACCCAATCTCATTGGCCCATGTTAACATGCGTATAACAAATTAATAGAATCGGCCGATGAGGGTTTCACGAAGATAACTACACTAGCTATTACTCCAGTGTAAACTTACACAAGCCAATCGGCTAATATAAATACACCAACCACAAAGGCATCTTTAAGAACACCCTGTGACCAATATGTTTATATTCATCGATCCACATGTATAAGTGGCAAACACATGCAAAAACATGAATAATCGCATGCATTAGATAAGACCGGCTGAAACCCCGGTGGTATCCTTAATTACAACCGAAAACAGGCTTCGTGTTAAATCTCAAAACAGGACTAAGGTCGATGGCAACTCAAAGTGTGGATTGACACTCAACACAAAGAAAATCAAGCCGTCGATTGCTTTTGGGGATGGTGGATGTATTGAGCAATCTAGCCAAGCGTAAAAATTAAACCGTCGTCGGCAATAAACCCTAAAACGAGTAAACCGCTGGCGAGGCGTAATTAGAACACCTGTCAAAATTATCCAAGACATGATAAACGACGATCACATCATCGAGGCTTAACGTGTCTAAAGCGACACGCTAGCCCCGACGATGCAAATCGTCGGGAACGAGTTCTTACCTCTGCTCCAGGGAAGCAAGAACTCGTCAAAGAAGACCTCCTGCGAGGGTTGGCGATGCGCCGAAAGTAGATTGAACTGGTTGTTGTATTGAGTTGTTGAGAGTGTTGAGAGAGTGTTTCTATGTACAAAGTACCGGGATATTTATACCCGAGATTACAATAGAACCCTTGTAGGGCACGATCTTATCTACAACTAACAAACAAATCCTTGCGGCAGACTTAAGCCACAGATTAGATCTAAACTACTTAATTTACAAGATACAATTGCCTAAAACCGAGCTTTATCTCTATTTGGCAACTTCCTTGAAGCTTATCTCGAGCCCAGACCAAGCCCACGTTGATACTGTCAACTCACAACCCGTATCAGCCCATGACCAAACCGAATCCGTATCGGCCGATACGCTCTCTATGGCAACGCCTTTCCCAGTCCGATACGACTACCGGGTCCGATACGAAACCTGGTCTGTCTCCAACTCAATCTTTCCTCTCTGCTTCGGTTTCCCCTTTCCTTTCCAAGTCGATTACCAAATTTTGCCGTTAACAGGTACTTGGTCAACTCGAAGCTTGAGCATTTGTAGTCCTTGTGTACTTGGTTGGCGATTAATTCTGAGTCTCCTTTCATGAATAATCGCTTTACTTCAAGTGTCGCGGTTGCTTGTAACACGACAGTAGTCCCTCGTACTCTGCGGTGTTGTTTGTTGCTCGAAAATTAAGGTGTATTGCATGTCTGAATTGATCTCCAGCAGGAGATGTCATAATGAATCCTGCTCCTTCTCCTTGGCTGTTCAATGCCCCATTGAAGGCCATTGTCCATGTCTCGTTACTCGTCTGAATGGTTGGGGTGTTCTCGGGAACGGTCCAATCGGCAACGAAGTTAGCCATAACCTAAGACTTAATAGCTGTACGTGGGACGAAGTTGACATGAAATTGGCTGAGCTCGATGACCCACTTGGCAATGCGTCCTATGACATCTTTGTTCTAGACCACCTCGCCTAGGGGGAAAGAAGAGACGACCATGACTTTATGGGCCTGGAAGTAGTGGCGCAACTTTCGTGATGTCATGACCATAACATAGAGTAATTTCTAGATTTGAGGATATTGAGTTTTGGCCTCGTGGAGGGCCTCACTGACGTAGTACATAGGTCGTCGTACTTTGTCCTTCTCAACGACAATCACAGTGCTACCGGGATAAAGTGTGACAACAATATATAGAAATAGTTTTTCCATTGGCTATGGGGCAACGAGTATAGGAGGGTTGGACAAGTATCGCTTGAGCGCGATAAAAGCATTTTCGGCATCCTGTGTCCACTCAAATCTATCCTGCTTTTTGAGTAAAGCAAAGAAAGGTTGTCCTCGTTCTCCCATCCTGGCTACGAATCGGCTTAAAGCTGTCATGTATCCCGTGAGCTTCTGTACTTCCTTAAGCCTTGTAGGTGACTTCATGTTCTCCATGGCCTTGATCTTCTCGAGGTTTGCTTTGATGCCTCGTCCAGAGACAAGAAATCTGAGCAACTTCCTTAATGGTACTTCAAACGTTCACTTCTCTGGTTTAGTTTGAGCCAATGTCGCCGGAAATTGTTGAATGTTTTTCTTAGGTCATCGATCAACTTGTCCTTTGTTTTTGTCTTGACCACGACATCGTCGATTTATGCCTCCACGTTCTTGCCAATCTGGTCATCGAAAGCCCCTTAGATCTCTCGCTGGTATGTGTTGCCTGCATTGATTAATCCAAAGGGCATCTTGGTATAGCAGAAAACACCAAAGGGCGTGATGAACATTGTCTTCTCTTTATCCTCTTTGGCCATGCTGATCTGGTGGTAACCGGAGTAAGCGTCGAGGAAACTCAACAACTCACTACCAGTAGTTGAGTCCACCAGTTGGTCGATGCGAAGAAGAGGGAAGTTTTCCTTGGGGCATGCCATGTTGAGGTCGAAGAAATCTACACACATCCTCCACTTGCCGTTGGCCTTACGCACCATCATTGGATTAGCAAGCGACTTTGGATGGAGGACCTCTCTGATAAAGCCAGACTTGAGAAGTTTGTCCAGCTCTTCTCAAATAGCTTCTTTTCTGTCTTGTGCGAACTGCCGCAGCTTCTGCTTGACTTGCTTGGCATCAGGGCACACCATTAATTTCTACTTGATCACCTCTCTAGGGACTTTGGGAATGTCGGACGGTTGCCAGGCGAACACGTTGGCATTCTCGCGGAGGAAGGTGATGAGCTCGAGTTCCTATTTGCTGTCGAGCGTTTCCCTGATCTTGATTGTCTTGTCGGGGTTGCTACTGGCCGGTGGAATGATCTTGATTGCGCCATCGGGGTTGGGTGCCATGTTGGGCTTGCTCACCTTCCGGGGAGGCTCTGTAACGACGGGTGGAGCGGGAGTATGTTTGACCATGTCGAGGCTCCTTTTGTCATATTGTACCGTTACCTTTGTGTTCCCGGAGATCGTGATTGTCCCTTTTGGGCCTGGCATCTTAGGAATTTGGTACGCATAGTGGGACGCCGCCATGAACTTCGTGAGAGCAGTCCTTTTGAGGATAGCATTGTATGCAGTGTCAAACTCCACTACGTCGAAGGTGATTTGCTCTGTACGGAAGTTGTTAGCCTGGACGAACGTCACGTCTAGCGTGATCTTCCCCAGCGGTTTTGACGATGATTTCCGGAGTGATCCCATGGAAGGGTTGTTCAGAAGCAATAAGCTCGCTTTTAGGGATACCCATTGCATTGAGGGTGCTGACAAAGAGGAGATTGATGGAGCTGCCACCATCAATGAGGACCCGTGCCACCTTGATATTCCAAATAGTGGGTTCGACTACTATCGAGTACTGGCCTGGCACAATTGTCATTGTCGGGTGGTCGGTTTCAGTGAACTCGATCTTCTGGTTGGACCATTTCATCTTGGCAGCAACTCCTTGTGAAGTTGAACTGACTTTGCATTCTACCTTCTTATAATCCCTTTTAGAGGTGTACGTTGTAGAACCGCCGAAGGTATGGGCTACATGCAGGTTGAAGTTTGGGAACACGAGTTCATTGTCGGACAAGAGATCATCAGTGCTCCGCTCGACCACACGAACTCGTTTTCCTTTTTCGAGGGCCAGTTGTTTTGCCAATGCTTTTTGGAAAACCTGGCATTGCTCCAAAGTATGTGTGCTAGTCTTGTGTACTGGGCAATATTGTCGTATTGGTTCATCGCCTTGAAGGGCTGGGAGCTTTGGGGGTGGGTTTGCTTGCTCTACAACAATGATCTTTGTCTCTGCCATGCGTTTCCCTTCTTTTTTGTGATTTTGTTTGTGTTTTAGTGGATTCCGGTGCTTCTTTATTGGCCGATTGCTTCTCCTCGACCACCTTGCCTTTTCCATCATTCCCCCTAAGGACTTCGTCTGCGTGAGCACATCTGTCGATGATCTCGAACAACTTCATGGCAAAAGTGATTCGCCTTGTCGCTAGCTCCTGGATGGTGTATTGATCTCGAACGGCTGAGTTGAACGCGAGTATGACAGAAGCGTCGGTGATCTTGGGGTTCGTATTCCGGTATTCGTTAAAACACCGTATATAGTCTCTTAAGGATTCAAGCGGGTTCTGCCTAAGGGCGTATAGATCATCCTCGACCGCATGCCGCTTGTATGTTCCTTGAAAGTTGGCAACAAATTACTGCCATAGGTCTTACCAGGAAGAAATCGAGTGAGGTGGGAGGTGCACCAACCATGATCGAGCAAATCCTTTCAACGTTACAAGCAAGTAGTTTGCCAACGCGTTGTCGTCTGCGCCGGCCGCGTAGAGAACTGTAGAGTAGACGTGCAGGAACTCCTCTGGATTAGTACCATCATCGTACTTTTCTACCGCAGCAAGACAAAACTTATTTGGCCATCGCACCTCTGATAGAATAGGTGTGAAAGCTCGACATCCGCCTCCCAGTATAATGGGTGGACGACGTCCTCGTGGCCTGTGAGAACCTCCTCTAGTTGACGATGATGACGACGAGGGATCGTCGTAGTCAGGGGTGCGGCCCCTTGACCGCTTCGTCCTCGGTCCTTCCTAGAGTTTGGGGATTGCAAGTTCCGTCGTCGTCGATTGTCATCATGGTGTTGTCGACCTTGATCATGGCTTTGGCGATCTTAATGATCTCGATCATTATTGCGATCTTCTCGGTTATCGTTGTCGTCTCGCCCTCTGTTTCCTCTGTGAGGTGTGTGAGGTTAGTGGTGGTCGACATCGTTCCTATCCCGTCGCTCCCGCCTACGCCCGTTCAAGTGATTGTGAAGGTCGCGATCATCTTGATGAGGAAGGGGTTGATTGTTCTACTTTCTTGGTGATGCGTTTAGAGGATTACGGCCCGGATCTCAGCTGGGGTGTGGACTGGGAGCATCCTCGGCAGCTTTGTTCTTCGGTGCTCGGTCTCCAATGCGTGGGTGGGGATCTCGAGAAGGACCTTGGGGGTTTGATCCGGCTGCAGCCAAGAAGACAGAGTTGAGGTTGGCAACCATTGACTGTATCAATCTGACCTAGTAATTTGCTTCTGGGAAGGTTACTGAATCGAACGGAGTTTGCTTCAGTAACGAGTTGATCACGGTGAAGTGCTCGTAGGAGTTCGAACCAGCTCGACAGGTTGACGTGACACAACAGGAGCAGGTTTCTCCCGAACGAACTTCACCCTCTTCAGGTACGTCCTCGACGACCCCTTCGATCACGTTCACTTCATGCGACGAGTTGGATCCTGAAGATTCTAAGCTGTGAAGAACAAAAGGTTCACAAGGATCGATGTCAATGAATCTGACCAGACGATCTGGGGTTTTCATCTCGCTATCGTCCACCGATGCATCTCAAGGTTGATCTTGATGTTAGTCGATCGGACAGCAGAAAACACGGACCATGGATCCGGTGATCTTCAAGAAGATCTTACAATTGGTAAGGGGGTGACTTTTTGATTTGTGGATCGGGCACCACACCATAGATCTGGTGCTTTAAGAATAGAAGTTTCGCCACAAATTTCCTTTTGTTGTGTTACTATTCTCACGTTGTCTTTTGTTTTATCATAAGCCACAACCGTAAAAATGCTTTCCAAGCAAGTCTATGATCTGCACACCATAGCAATTACCAAGAGCTGACATATTGCGAGTTCTCAGTATGCATAATAATCATATATATACACCCTTATAATTAATATGTGTATACATATACGGCATACGTATGTACAGAGATATTTTGGCGCTACGACGCTGAGGTACGTAGTTTGTACCATAGATGTTTTGGGGGAGTTTAAATATACATGTCGTCGTGTGTGCACGGTGCACCTGTCCTTCGTTCTCGCCGATATAAGACTACTTTATGCTCATATATGCATAGCATGCGATTACGTACGTAGAGTACGTACATGTGCAGCGTGCGTGCAGCATACATAGTACTAGTCTGGGCCCAAATACGAAGGACACTATGCAGCAGTGATCACGAGTAGATGGGCTGTTGGATCGCGACTGGACGGTACGATGGAGATCTAGCCGCCCAACAACTTAACATCGTGGGGGCCTGGCCAGCAGCGTGGGAGCATGTTAAGATCCAATGACATTTTTAAAAAAAAAGAAAAATCCAATGACATATGTTATCGTCAACGTAAATTACGTACGTTTCTGACTTTCAAAAAGAAAAAAAAAGAAAACGTAAACCTTCCTGCAGGCTTCCTTGATCTGTTGTGCATCGTGTATGAGACAAATCATGTAAGATTAAGCGAGAAACGTACACATGAAGCTCGATATTTCCTGGTTATTGCTACCGATCGAAGGAGACAACGCGTAGTACTCTTCTGTTGCCCAAAATGTCTCTCGGTCGGAAACACAAGACCTTAATTAGGATCAGAAAAACAAACGGAGGTTTCCTCAATTTTTTTTGGTGATGATTGATGGTAGCAAAACTGGTCGAGATTTGACATTTTTTACTACGCCAGAACCGCTCATCTCTGACGACCCACCAGTGACAGGTCAAAGTGCTTGTCACGGGTTAGCCGTCACCTTTGACGGGTCCTACGGAATACCGTCATCGGTGAGCCCTCCGGCCGCGGTCCATCACAGGTATCGGGTCATCTGTGACGGACCGGAAGTGCCACCTGACATAGGTGTTTCTCTATCGAGTCCCACTTCCGGCCCATCACAAGTGACCAGATACCTATGATGGGCCACAAAGTTCTGGTCCGTCAAAGGTATGATCAATTCATCTCAAACGGGCTACAGCCTTAACCCGTTTGAGGTGAGTTGTGGTTTATATATAGCCCTAACTGTCAACTGCTTTCCATCCCAACCCAGTGTATTGTGCATATTTCACATATTTCGGTTGAGAGAGGGAGGGGGGCGATTTTTTTCTGAAAATTGGAGGTAAAAAAACTGTGATAATTATTATTTTCTAACGTATATTATGTATTGTGCCTTACACTTTCTATGTTATTGATTGCAGATGGATCGAAGTTGGATGTACGATATTCACCATTGAACCCCAGAGTATAGGTAGGGGGTCACTGAATTCATAAAATTTGCGAATAATGACAGGAAAAATAGGATGAGCAAATATATAATATGTCCATGTGCGGATTGCAAAAATGAGAAGATATTCAAAAAGAGTTTATGGGTGCATTCTCATCTAATCCGTAGAGGATTCATGGATCACTACAGATATTGGAGCAAGCATGGAGAGCAAGAGAAACCGGATGTTGCGGCTGATGAAGTGCCGGATGTAATGAATGAACCCAACAATTCGAGATGGCATGTTTGTTCCATCTTCATTAGGCGGAGAAACCATAGATGTGGATCCTGAAACATTGTCTAAAATGTTACGTGATGTTGAAAACCCAGATCACACCAAGAAAGATTTTGAGAAGTTTAGTAAGTTGAAGAAAAATTTTGAGATGCCTTTGTATGATGGGTGTAAGACAAAGCACACCAAGTTATCCTATGTCTTGAAACTCATGAAACTTAAAGCAAGTAATGGTTGGTCAGACAAAAATTTTACGGAACTTCTTGGGCTGTTGAAGGACTTGTTGCCAGGGGGGAACAAAATACCGCAAACGACATATGAAGCAAAGAAAGTCTCATGTCCATTGGGTCTGGAGGTCAGAAGAATTCATGCTTGTCGGAACGACTGCAAATTGTATTACAAACAATATATTGACTTGGATGTTTGCCTTGTCTGTGAGGCTTCTAGATACAAGCGAGACATAAGTGAAGGTGAAGGTCGTAAGTCAAAGAGGGGTGGACCCGCAAAGGTGGTGTGGTATCTCCCAATTGTCGAGCGCATAAAGAGAATGTTTGTGAATCCAAAATAAGATAAGTTAGTGCGCTAGCATGCTGAAGAACGGAAGGTCGATGCTAAGCTAAGGCACTCAGTAGATTCAATACAGTGAATGACAATCGATAGAATTTATGAATGCGTTTCGCCCTATGTATGAATGGCATTAATCCATTTGGTGATTTGAGTAGTCGTCATAGTACACGGCCAGTTCTTTTTGTGAACTATAACCTTGCTTCCCGGTTGTGCTACAAGAGGAAGTATATTATGCTTTCCATGCTCGTTCAAGGATCGAGACAACCTGGTAATGATATCGATGTGTTCATTGAATCGATAATCGATGACTTTGAAAGGCTATGGCATGAAGGCATGCGAACATGGGACGCATCTCGGCGGGAGTACTTCAATCTCCACGCGTTTTTGTATTGCACCATTCGGCCCTTGGTAACCTTTCTAGGCAAACTGTCAAAGGGAGAAAAGCTTGTTCAGAGTGTATGGATGAAACTAGAAGTAGATGGTTGAAGCATTCACGCAAGATGGTCTATATAGGTCACAGGAGATTTCTCTGAAGGTTTCACCCTTACAGAAATATAAGAAAGAATTTCAATGGACACATAGATGTAGCCAGTCCCCCGCCGGAGCAAACGAGCCTAGAGATGCATGACTTAGTCAGGGGAATCACCAACGATTTTGAAAAAAATAAGAAAGCTGCAAACACAAAAGATAAGAGCATATGGAAGAAAAAGTCAATATTCTAGAGACTACTGTATCTTGAGGTCCGACATTGCATAAATTTGATATAGATCGAGAAGAATGTCTGTGAGAGTCTTATCGGGTTACTGCTTAACCCAGGTAGTACAAAGGATGATCTCAACGCCCGACGAGATTTGGAAGTTAGGGGTATTCTTTCCGAGCTACATCCCATACTCATGTAGACTGGAGGTATGTTCCTGCCTCCCACCTGCTACACTCTCTCGAGGGATGAGAAGAAGGATATGTTGATATGCTTAAATGGTATTAATGTTCCATCCGGTTACTTATTGAGAATTAGTAAGTTTGTTTCATTGGACAACCTTAAGTTGGTTGGAATGAAGTCGCATGATTGCCACGTCCTTATCACACAGCTTCTGCCTGTTGTCATCAGGAATATTTTGCCTCCTAAAGTTTGACATACGATAATGCGATTGTGCTCTTTCTTCCATGCAATGGCTAGAAAATCATTGATTTGGAAGGCCTAGATGAACTACATGCATAAATTGTGGAAACCCTATGTTATCTTGAGATGTACTTTCCACCTACGTTCTTTGATATAATGGAACATCTTTCCGTGCAACTAGGGAAGCAAACAAAATGTTGTGGTCTTGCTTTCATGAGGCAGATGTATCCTTGTGAAAATACAAGGGGATACTGAAGGGCTTCGTACGGAACCGATCCCACCCCGAGGGGAGCATCATTGAAAGTTACACCACCGAGGAGGTTATCAAGTTTTGTGTAGACTACATGTCAGAAACCTCTTCAATTGAATTACCACGATCGCATCATGATGGTAGGTTTTAAGGGATGGGTACTGTTGGAAAGAAAATTATCAGACCGGATCGCAAGGTGTATGATAAAGTGCATTTCACGGTCCTCTAGCATATGACTGAAGTAGTGCCTTACTTGGAAGAAAACGAGGGATTAATCCGACAGGACAACCCAGGACGACCAGAGAGCTAGGTTAGAAGAAAGCACATTGCTTGTTTCAACGCATGGTTCAAGAACCAAATTGTCAACTCGCATATCTTGTCAAGTGAAACACTAAAGTGGTTGTCACAGGGTCTAGAATGGGACGCTACTACCTGGCAAAGATATGACATCAATGGATACACATTTCACATGGTCAAGCAAGACAAAAAATGCACAGTGCAGAACAGAGCAATACGCATTGAGGCAAGTAGCGACGACGGTCGTCGTGATCAATACTACAGCCGAGTAGAGCAAATATTGGAGTTGGATTACTTTAAGTTCAAAGTGTCGTTGTTTTTTTGTCGATGGGTCGATCTTCGCAGTGTCAAAGTTGATAAGGAAGGATAAACCATTTGTTCTCGCGAAATAAGTTGTTCAAGTCTTCTACATAATTGACCAGAGTAATAGAAAACTACAAGTAGTTTGTGAAGGGAAAAGGAGAATTGTTGAATTGGACAACATTACAGATGAAGATTATTATAGCCAGCACATCCACGACGTGGGTCAATAAATAGATCTAGAAGAGGAGGAAGAAGAAGATGAGATTCAACATGCACACGTCGACCATGAGGAAAGACTTTTTTTGTAAGTTAGGTCTAGTATGATCATGTCTAATTTTGTGTAGTACACATTTTTGCTATCTTGGAAATAGTTTGAAGAGCTATAATATTTTGAAATATGTTGGAGAACTTTTGAAATATTTAAGTTCAATGAAATAATTTATAAAATAAAATAATACCTTTGAAATGAATAAAAAAATAATATTATTAGAGCAAATATTATCAAAATAGTTAGAGAAAATATTTAAGTCCAATGAAATATTGCCTATGAAATAGCTAAGGCAATATGTAAGAGCCCATAATTTATAAAATAAATTAATACCTTTGAAATGAATAAAAAATATTGTTAGAGCAAATATTGTCAAAATAGTTAGAGGAAATATTTAAGTCCAATGAAATATTTATAAAATAATACCTTTGAAATGAATAAAAAATAATATTATATTACTTTTGAAATAGTTAAAAAATTGTTAGAGCAAATATTGTCAAAATAGTTACTTATCAAAGTCAGATGGTCAACCTCACCTGTGACGGGCGAGAGAGCAGGCGCCGTCACAAGTGAACTCACCTATGACAGGGACTACTTTGCAGCCCATCACAGGTGACATTATTTGTGATGGGCCGTAGAGTAGTCCCCGTCATAGGTGACGTCACCTATGACAGCCTCCGCCCTCTTGCCCGTCAGAAATGAGGTTGACCGTGTACTAGGGTTAGACCGGTGCCCCCATCTCACTCCCTCAGATCCAGATGTCTCTCTCACTCACTCACTCACTCACGCGCCTCTCTCTCTCACACACACACA
This sequence comes from Oryza officinalis, assembly GCA_008326285.1. Taxonomy (NCBI): domain Eukaryota; kingdom Viridiplantae; phylum Streptophyta; class Magnoliopsida; order Poales; family Poaceae; genus Oryza; species Oryza officinalis. The sequence goes on along the minus strand of BDMV01000003.1, from coordinate 28,536,242 downwards.
CAACCACCGCCTTCCTGAAGACCGTCGGTCGCCGTTTCCTTGCCGTCGACCGCCATCCGCCTCGTCCTTGCACGCCATCCTCAAAGACTGTTGGTCGTTGCCTCCTCCCTGGCCTCCACGACGTCGGTCGCTGCCTCCAATGACGCTGGCTGCAGTTGCCTCCCCGGCCTCCACCGACATCGGCCAACGCTACCCCTGTCCTCCCCCGGCGCCGGTCGTACCCACCTCCCCGGCCTCCACGATGGCGGCCGCTGCCTCCTCGGCCTCCACTACGCCGGCAACCACACCCATAGCAAGAAGATGACATGGTCCGCAGCCTCAAAGACGTCGGCCGCTGCCTTCCTGGCCTGCACGACGCCGGCAGCCGCACCCTCGTCCTCCACAACGATGTCCGCCGCACGTTCACCCTCAACAACGGCGGCAGCCGCGGCCCCTTTCTCATGGTGAGCCGCCCCCTGTCATTCATCTTCTGTCCTCCATGTTTCTCGATGATGCAATTTGATGGTGTCATTTGATCATGTGTGGCAATTCTCGTTGCTCAATGATGAAATTCCTATGTTATGAGATCATGTGTGGCAATTTTCATGCTATGGGCATAGGAATGTGATATGTATTGCTATTGTGACAATTATTGATGGTTGATACTGTGGGCTATGGGCATAGGAATGTTATGAATTATTAGGAATTTGAAAGATATGTATTGCTAGTACTATGGTTGATAGTTGCTATTATGCGTAATGCATTTATGAAATTGTTGAAATGTGAACTACAAGTTAGTGATTTTTTTGTCAATTTGATGGTTGCTAGTATCTCTGCTTATATGGCCACACATAATGAATGATGACTAGTACAACATGACATGGAGGCCATGTAATTGGCAACCCGTCATATTTTGGTGAGGAGGCCATTCTATTGGCAGCCCACCTTCTAAGAGCAAAATATATATACCGCTATTAGAGCATTGTTATATTTGAGAAATTGTTAGGAAATTTTATTTAAATGCTATAGGAAATTTTTTACGAACTTTGATGACATGAGTTCGAAAATTTTAGAAAATGCTTTAGGTAATTTTTATGAACTTTTAGAAAATGAAATGGCAAATTTTAGTTAGGAAATGTTTGGAAATTTTAGTTGTTTCTTTGCTGCAGCAGTGTCTCAGGAACATGAACAGTCCATGTCGGGTAGGACAAGTGGATCTGTTTCCCATGGGAACCCTCGAATGTAGAACAGGCTACCAACCATTCGACAAGTTATCACCGAGGTGGATGAAAGTGGTAGGCCTACGGCGCTGAGTGTCATAGGCAAATGGTCTAACTGTTGCGGGCGGGTAGCAGGTGACCATTTTGGGATCCTACAGAAAGATATCGGCAAGGTCTAAGAGGACGAGAAAGTGCGAGCATGGACGACACTAGTCAAATGGGTCACCTATACTGCTGAAGCAGAAGAAAGGCTGAAGCAGAAGGCACTGTAGAAGATAGGCAAAGCCTGGAAGAATTTCAAGTGGAAGCTTTTCTCTGAATATGTCATCCCGCTCGGTAATCGAACCCCATTCGGAGAGTACCCGCAAATAACAAAGAAGGTGTGGGAGGAGTTCTGCCATGTCAGAAACACTCAATAGTTCAGGGACTCAAGCAAGATGTGGGAGGAGTTCTGCCATCGATTACTGCAACAACGAAATGAGCATCCACATCGGCTCGGCACGACGGGGTACATGGGCAAGGAAGAGATATGGGCTCAAGAGGATGAAGCTACAACTGTAGCAAATGTCCCTGTCCCTTTTGCTGGCATCCCTGGACCATGAGCTCGGAACTGGGCTAGGGCCAGCGGTAAGGTGAACCTGGACGGCACCATTACATTCCCCAACCAAAATGATTCTGTCGTCTATCAGCAACTAGTGAGTATCCTACTAACTTAAGTAATGCTCTACTCGCGAGTTCCCTTTGTAATACATCATACATGTCTATAACGATGACTCTTATTTTCTGTAGATGGGGTTGGTTGTTGAACAAACTTCTCAAAGCAAGGTTGAGTCCACGCCAAAGAGGCAAGAAGATGACATCCTCACGAGGGCACTCGGAAATCCAGAACATCCTAGTCGGACGCGGGGAATAGGCTTCGATGTGCCATGGAAGCATGGCTTGCCCTAGTATAGCTTGCAAAATCGGAAAAGAAAAGCCTCAAAAGAAGATAGGGAAGCCCGCATGAAGAAGCAGCTCAAGGAGGAGGTCATTCAAGAGCTGAAGCAGGACATGGATGCTAGGGTCGAAGAAAGGGTGGCCAAGGTCCTCGCCGACATGAACATAGCTCGAGGGCGCAACCATGCGACACAACCAAGTCCTCATCGACATGTTGACGTGAGCCCGTCACCACACAGGAGTAGTTGTGCATCCACAGAGTTGCCTAATCTCCCGGTCCAAGTACCAGCTGCGGTGGACCACATAGAGGTAATTGGTACTATATGATTCATCTCTTTTGAAAAGCCTCACCCTTGACATGTTTTAGCATTAAATTGTTTCTTTACAATGCAGAACGTAGTACAGTGTGTTCTAGTGGTTAGGGTCACACCAACCTTTGCGCCAGAAGTCGTAGAGGGCATGGCTTACAAACCTTCCATAACAGAGAGGGTGCACAACGCAGACCTCATGGATGGATATGCCAAGGTGTCAATTGATTCAGTCATGCCCAACTGGCTGTTGTATCCAACAATGATCAACGAGGTCAACCTCCAAACCAAAGTAGATGATGTGGTTAAGTACGTGAACCGATGCATATGGGCCCACCAAGACAAGGAGTACATCATGTTTGTACACAATCAAGACTAAAGAGACAATACCCTTCGTCTAGATTATTTAGGGGGTTCTTATTACTGACGCTATATAACCACCGTGCAGGCGTCACTAGATTCTGTTGGTCATGGAACCTAAATGGAATAGGGTTTACTACCTTAACTCCAATAGGGTGAAAAGCACAATTTCACGGCACTCACCGATGCCATAAGTAGGGCTTGGGAACCATATGACCATATGTTGCAAAGGGAGGCAAGCACAGAGAGGGCAAGGACGACCTCTATCATGACAACGATTTCAAATGCGCACAACAGATCGGAGACATTGCTAAAACAAGTGAACGATTTTGACCCTGAGGTTTGTGCTCAATGTCAATTCGATGATTTCGAAACTAACATCATTCCTGTATACATAATAACCTCTGTCTCATTGAATAGAGAACTGCAGCTGACTGGAAAATTAGCGCCATCAATCCCCCGCTATCAAACGCGCAATTTGTGCCTTCATTCTTAGTGAAATCATGAATAAGAAAGGAGCATTTTGTCATAAGTAGCTCGTCGAACTGTTAGATGTGGTCTTGTAAACTAATTTTTTTAAATTTTTTGTGATGTAACATGTGTGATTCTGTGTTGTGGAAGACAATGTTGTTTACTTTCATATATGCAATCGTCTATTTACTAAGAGTATTTGTATTTAGTTCCTTGGTTATCAAATAATCATAGAATGTGAGATTCTCAGGGACCCAAGTTGGCTTGGGTGGATATAGTGCATACACTAACCAGTTAAGACACCTTGGTCATTGAAAACCTCGTATTCTGTCATTTTTTGATAATTGGAAGGAGTCGACTACAATATGTATTTAGTAAGATAGTTAGTTCCTTGGTTAGTCAAATCATCAAGTAATTCATATATGCAATCGCCGATTTACTAAGTTATTTGTAATTAGTTCCTTAGATTAATATGTCTTACATCTACTCATTATTTACCACATTGTATCGTTCAATTATTTCTCCTTTTTTTTGGAATGACAGGTCATTGTTATTCTTCAAAAGGCATAGGCTATAAAAAACTTGGGTAAGTTTGCAGCTTCATGTGCAAATCAAGAAATTGGATAAATTTATGGCTTCATAGGCTCAAAAGAAATGTGAGTGGGGAATGTGCGGTGCGATTGTGACTGTCTATGTATTTTCTGTGAGAATTTGGAATGCACGTGTATATGATGTCAATTTTGGGATGAATCTTTGTGAACTAGGGAATATGTGATATTGGGATGAATCTGGGCTGGGATATTTGTCATGTTCTATTTTTCAGAGGACGTGGCTAGCAGATCCTGAGGCTAGCCAATATTAGAAAATTAATTTTTTTTCGAAATTACCTCATCACTGACGGGTGGTAAACAAAGGCCGTCACAGATGACCTTAGCTGTGATGGCCCTCTACTACAATCCGTCAAAGGTGAGTCACTTTTGACGGGCGCCAAGGTACATTCGTCATAGATGACATTATCTCTAACGGGCAATGAACTTTAAACCCATTACAGGTGTTTCACCACTTACGGGTTGCAACCGCTTATGCGCTTGTGGAGACTCTCACCTATGACGGGCCTGGCCCCTTAGAGGTGACCGTCACATCTGACGGTCCGCCATCCATCAAAGATGACTGGAGTCATCAATGACCATTATTCTCTGACCAGGGCCAAAACCCGTCAAAGGTGAGGATTATGGCCCGTCACAGGTAACCTAATCCGATGTAGTGTTTTTTTACTCGTGATTGTTGTATAGTACATAGTAATTAAAATAACATTATACTCTGTCCAATTTTTTAGTATGACATTAGTTACTTAAAATGTGTAAAAGACCTTAGAGAAAGTAGTTTATAAAAAGGCTGAATGGTGCAAGGGTCACTACTAGAAAAACAATTTTTTCCAACATCACGATTTTATTTTTCCAAACAGACTGTAAAATCGTCATTTGGAAAAATAGCTATAGATACCATAAATCTAGTCCCGTCAACGAAAATTGATTTTCACACACGTAGTCTTAAGTGGTCCGCCTACAAAAATAAGGGTTATTTTTGCAGGTGGACTTCTTAAGACCACGCCTCTGAAAATCGATTTTCACATATGAGACCTTAAGACGCCCGCTTGCAAAAAGATTAGGCCTCATAAAATCCAGTCTCCATCGGCTAAATCCTCCAGCTACCTCTCCACTTCACTCTCTCACCCTCACCTCACCCTCCATCATCCGACTGGAGGAGGGAAGGGCGGAGGCGACGGAGGCGGCGTAGCCCTCCCCTCCCTCTCTGTCCCAGATCCGACCGGAGGAGGGGAGGGCGGCAGCCACAGTAGGCGGTGACGGCGGTGCTCTCGTCCCCACCCTCCCTCCCTCCCAGATCTGGCCGGAGAAGGGGAGCGATGGCGACAGTGGCCACCGCAGACGGCGAAGGAGGCGCTCCCCTCCCTCCCTCCTTCCTAGATCCGGCCAAAGGAGGGGAGGAGCGATGGTGGTGGCAGCCACCGCAGGCGGCAGCGGAGGCGGCGCTCCCCTTCCTTCTTCCCTCCTAGATCTTGCCGGAGGAGGGGAGGAGCGATGGTGGTGGTAACCACCGCAAAGCGGCGGCAGAGGCGACGCTCCCCTTCCCTTCCTTGCTCCCTCCATCACAGATCCAGCCAGAGGAGGGAAGAGACGGTGGCAGTGGATTTTCGGAGGCGGCGCTCCCTTCCCCTTCCCTCCCTTCCTTCCTCCCTCCCTTCCTCTCAGATCCGACCAGAACGGGGAGGGCGGTGGCGGTGGTGGTGCAGCTCCCCTTCCCTCCCCCCTACAAGATCTTCCCTCCCCTTTCTCTCCCTCACAGATGCGACGGAGGGGAGGGCGGCAGCGGCAGCCACAACAGGCGAAGACGGCAACACGACCCTCTCCTCCTCTCCCTCTCCCTTCCAGATCTTGCCAGAGAGAGGAGGGCGGCGGCAGGTAGGGGGTGGTGGAGGGCAATTTTTTTTGTTCACTGAGAATGTTTTCGTAGGCGGGTAGTTGTAGCGCCTCTGAAGATAGAGAGGCTATCTAGAAAATGATTTTTGCAAGCGGGACTGATGGCTGCTTGTAAAAGGTTTTTGTAGGCCTTGAAGTGCAGGCAAGATGGATGGCCTCCTAAAAAAATCTGTTTTGGCCATTTGTAAAAATCTGTTTTCTAGTTGTGGGTTCAAGTTTTAAACTTGACACGGGTGCACGCATTTATGGCTAATTGCTTTTTAAATTGTAGGTGACATACCCATCGACATCGAGACGCTCGTGATGTCTTCATCAATCTAAACATACTAGAAAAAATGCTCGTGTGTTGCAACTGGTAAACTAAAATTTAACAAATAGAAAAATATTAGATGATTACGGTTTAGTTTTTCATGATATGAACTCTTTAAGAAAATATATTCCTAAAGAAATAAAAAAGTTCTAAAAAAAGAAAAAAAAAGGACCTGTTGGACCCTGTCGGCCTGCTAGGGCATTCGCGCCCGCAGCCCATGAAGCACGTGGCCCAGCAGGCCCAATAGTGTTGCGGCCCGGGGTGGAGGCTGGCCCAACACGAGATCGATCTGAGCTGTTTGTTTTGATGGATGGCTCGGATCGGTTCCGAATCCATCAAAACCGCTGGTGCCAAAAACCCTAATCTTAGTTTTATTTTTCCCTTTTGTCAGATTATTACCTATATAATCATAAAAGACTAATTTTTTAGAATTTTAGACCAAGCTTATGATAAACTGAGATTTTCGGCTAATCCATCACTAACTCTTGAATATATTTATTGATGAAAGTATTAGAAAAGAAAACGAGCTGAAGGAGGGCTGACATGATACATACGGAAAACTATAGACTTTGACCCTTGACTACTCGTTGGAAGTGTGCGTGCATGCATGCATGCATTATTGAACGTCCCCCTGATCCCCGCGGCGCAGCGGATCTCCCGGTCCGGATGGGCAGACGAGCGAGACGAGAAGGAGAAGGAGAAGGAATCGATCCGTCCCCGACAATCTTTCAAGCCCCGTGCCCGTCCCTCCTCCCTCCTCTCTCTGCTCGATCTGCCACCCCTCTCCTCCCAGCCTGCCTTTCCATCATCATTCACGCTCAAGCCCAAGCCCAAGCCCAAACAATTCACACCCGCTTCGTTAGGACTTGTTCGGTTAATTCTCACAAAGAGAGATTAAAAAAAATTGAAAAAAAACAATTTCACATCACAATAAAAATAGAATAAATCTTCTCTAAATTCTTCTCAATTCTTTTGTAAGAGAGATTAACCAAACAAGATCTTAGTGAAAAGTAAAAGACGCGTTTATTCGTGTATATATATATATATATATGAGATTGAACTAACCAACTTCGTATATTTAGGGAGGTAGGTAGTATTTTCCTTGGTTACGGAAAAGAAAAGAGCGGCCATCCACTCTCCACTCCACTGCCCACTCTCTCCCCTCCATCATTACTTGCCCAAAAACGGCAATCGATCCCCTTGGCCTGCTTCCATCCATCCATGTGCTCCTCCTCCGCCATTTATAATCCACCTTACTCCTTTATCTCCCAGCTCCGTCTTCTCCGCTGCTAGCTCCAACCTCCAACTGATCAAAGCAGCTAGCTAGCTGCTGCAGCGCCGGCCCCTACCTACCCTACCCTACTGCTCCTACTCATCATCATCGTCCCGGCCCCTATATATAGCTGCACCTCTCTCTCTCTCTGTCTCTCTCTCCATATACTCCTCTCGTTTTAGAGTAGCAGGAGTAGTAGAGCTCATCACTTCATCTCCATCGGAGTGAATAAGTGATATGGCAATGGCGGCGGCGGCGGCGGCGCCCCGGCCCAAGTCGCCGCCGGCAGCGCCCGACCCCTGCGGCCGCCACCGCCTCCAGCTCGCCGTCGACGCGCTTCACCGCGAGATCGGATTCCTCGAGGTACAAATATCTATGTAGTATATCAGTAGTATTCATAGTTCTTGCTACAAAAACAAAACAAAACAAAAAAAAAACGTCTTTCGTACAAATATCTGTCGAATCATTTGCTTCTGCATGCACCACTCTCACCTTAAGTTTTCCCCAGCTTAAAACCACTCCTTTATCTTCCTTTTTCCTTTTCTTGAGCCGAACTCATTTCATCTTCATATACTACTCTTAGCATGCATCATTTTCTTCTTTCAGTCCCCCAATACTGATCCTCTCTTCCCAGCCAAATCATTAACACGAATAAGCTTAATCAAACAAGTTGATCAACTGATGATCGAATGAAACAAAACAAAACCGATCGAATAGGAGTCAATGATACCACCAATAGCTGAAACCACGAATGCATAGCTTACCTCTACTCGATCTGTTGACTGTTCAACACTGCGCTAAGACACCAGTTAATAAGCCGATTAATTAAACCATTAAATGAGCTTAACGGGCGGCTAGCTTCCTCTTCCTCTGGGCCCGTGCGGATCGTACCATCGGTTTGCGCGTTCCTCCACCCAAACTCTCTGCCTTGTTATTCCCTTTGCCTACATGCATTTGCATCATCATCACATCACCACTACGTTTCAATTGGATTTTGGTGGTCTCCAACCATATCATATTGCTTTTTTTTTCTTCTCTACTACAATCTCTAGCGGTTTCGTGGAGTAATAAAGAAAACAACTAATCAGCCAGCTGGTTTGACGTCTAATCAATTGGTGATTTTGTTAATTTCACCTACTTCCTCCGTCTCATATTAGTGGTCGCTTTGACTTTTTTCTCGTAACGTTTGACCATTCATTTTATTTGAAAAATTAATGCAAATATAAAAAAAAATTATACATACTTAAAGTATTTTTGATAATAAAGCAAGTCGCAAAAAAATAAATAATAATTTTATAATTTTTTGAATAAGACGAATGATCAAATTTTACAAACAAAAACACAAAGCGATGAGTATTTTGGAACGGAGGTAGTACTTAGACTTCACGGGTCTTCGAGCTATACTACGATATATCGATGCCATGCATCAATCGATGCTGGTCCACGCTAGTTTCTGAGTTATGACTAGCTCTCTTAATTGGGCTTCACCTACTTAATTAATTAACCAGTGGCTGCGTCATTCATTGACCAACATTGTCATGTTACCCCGACTGAATTTTTTTTAATAAAAAAACTACCACCGGATATACTATTAGTTCGTGTATATATCTGCTCAAGCAGCGCATGCATATAGTTTTTCGTCAAACAAAATATGAACTGTATGCTCAAAGGATCTGTTGGGATTGTCATATTCGCCTTTATAATTAAAATGGTGATGCCCAGCTTTTTTTTTCTCCAATAATTTATTGGCTTAATTTCCTGTGCTGTTAGGAGTAAAATTATTAATTAGCACCATTTTTAAAGCTTCTAAAATCTAAATAAAGTACGACACGGCAACCTTACTGTATATGCTGTGTTTGTTCATTAGCAGTGGCAGTACTTGCTGTCTAGGAGCCTGGAGCCTCGTCCGTGGCTCATATTTCTTAATAAGCCAAAATAACTTATTAAAAAATAAAAATTAATTTATAGATAAAATTTTTATATATTTGTTCATAAGTCAATGTTAAAAAAATTACATTGAAAATATCTTAAAATCAACTCTAAAATCAAGTTTAAAAATTTAAATTTTGTTTTTTGCTTGGTTTTATTAGGCCAACCGATGGGGCTCTAGCTTTAAATGTTTTGGGTGTTAAAATATTCCCCAGACATCACCTGAAAAGTTGACAGGCTAAACACATGCCCATCTCCCTCGTTTACTTAAATTAATTCGAACAAACAACTATTTCTTGCAGGGTGAAATAAATTCAATCGAAGGGATCCACGCTGCCTCCAGATGCTGCAGAGAGTAAGCCAGCCTGCTGTTTCTTTTTGTACTTCCATTTCTTCTCGTCTTTATTACTGATCTTACCATGCATTCAAAAAATATACTTACCTCAGTTTTTGATCATGGATAGATGAACTTTGACCGTTATCTTTTTAAGCAACTTCAATAAAATAGGTTTAAATCCAGGGTATTAGGTATATACTTTCAATTGCAAATGTTATGTACAAAATTGATTCTAAAACCTTGGCAAATGAAAGTAAAAAAACAGCACATTTAATTTCTGAACGTTGTGGGTATTAATTTCTTTTCATCTTTTACAAACGAGTACGTTGTAGAATCATATCGTGCAAGCTTTTGAGTGTAATTAGGTTACATGAGATACTATCTACTATCCCTCGTTACAAAATTTGACTTTTTTTTCTAGTCAAATTTTGTTAATTTGGCTAAGTTTATAGAAAAATTTAATAATATCTAAAATATTAAATTAGTTTCATTAAATTTAACATTGAATATATTTTGATAATATGTTTGTTTCGGGTTAAAAATACTACTATATTTTTCTATAAATTTGATTAAACTTAAAAAAAATTGATAAAAAAATCAAACGACTTATAATATGAAACGGAGTGAGTAGTTGCTTAAGGTAAAAAAAAATGTAACTAGGTTACATTTACTAAACTGAACATTTAATTAGTAATGTTTCGTAAATGACTGTAATTTCAATGCATGCATGTCATCCCGTAAAAATAGTGCACAGACTGTTCAAAAAGCCATTGCGCAATAACTATTCACATGGAACGTACTGTGAAAAGTATATATTGGAACTTACTAGATCCTTTTGGGAACATGGGAAAAGCCAAGTCACGTGTGGAATCCCTATTCCCTGTGTTCTTTTTGAAAGGATCCAGTTAGCTAGAAGAGTGAAAATTGTACTAGTACCGAGATGAAATTACAGCAGGAGAAGAAAGCGGAAAACAAAAAGACTGTAAATCAATTAAACAAGCCTCTCTGCAAAATTCAACACCAGCAACGAACAACTCATCAAGTGTTCTTGTGTTATGTACCGGCCGGCAACTGATTGTTGTTTGCAATGATGCCACTATGTTAATGGTATATATGCCTTTGAGTTTCTGTCTGTACTTTAGGAGTACATGCTACGAACATGTTCTCTTGCCTTCTATTTCGTTGGAATTACTTGCGTATTGTGGGCCAGACGCCTGGCGAAACTTCGTCAATATAATTGTGGACTAAGCTCGCCTGGTTAAAGATGATTTTATTCATGGATTTTGGTTTGGAAATTTTTTGTAGGGTTGACGAATTCATCGGAAGAACTCCCGATCCATTCATAACGATGTATGGATTTTCAGGTCGAGAATTTGTCTTTAACTTGGCACAACTGTTACTTTTTCTTATTAATTCTCTGTTTACAAGCAGTTCATCGGAGAAGCGAAGTCATGATCATTCTCACCACATTTTGAAGAAGTTTCGGTACTTCCTTGATTTCCGAATCTTAATGTCTATATGCATCTGCAGGCACTGTGCTAAACGGCTAAGTCCTAGTTAATTAGTATTATTTACAAAACTGGACTCATAAACACTAGAAAACATTTAACTTGCAAAGTACAGATTGAATCAGGGTTTCAGAGAACCCCACCAGATTTCGTCCAATCTATATCTACTATCACCATATTTTCACTTGTCACCTAGTGCACATTTGACTGGGAGACTTCCTTGATGATCGACGTAGTCTCATTCTTGAATTTGATTTAGTTTCAGATAGAATAAATATTGTTTACTTAATTTGTCTCCTTCAGTAAGAGAGAATGTACAGCATGGAAGACCAGCGATCAAATTATATGAGCTGTTTGATTTATGATTAAGAAGATCATAATAACATGAAACAAAACATATATTAATGGCGATAATCCCCAGTTCAGGAGATACCGTCAGTTTTCTCCTTGTTCTCTTTCTCTTTCTCTCTCTTATGTTTGAGGTGGAGCTGCATGTATTAGATGTTTGCTCAGCTCAATTTTTGCTGCAGGTTTTCCTATATAGCCACTCCACTATACAGATCGATCGTTAATTTGTACTACCTTCATCCAAAAAAGAGTGCATTTCTGACTATGCACCACGATAAGTACTTTAATTTGTTCAAGTGTATAGTCAGAAATTCCTCTTTGGGATGAGCCTAGTACAGTAACTAGTAACAGGTGAAATCACTGACTCACTGTTTACTACTGGACCACAGACTCACTGTTTAATTACCTCCAGCCTTGCCGTAACAATAATTGAACCTGGCATCACCTGCACAATTAATTTGGACACAAGTAAACATGGATGCAACATATATATTCTACAAAACCATCAACCTGTTCATTACATTCTAGGAATGATCTCACGTCTAATTGGCCACTGGCATGCATGATCGATGCATCCACCACTTTGCGTTGTTAACGATGAATCACACGTTATTTCTCACAGATGTTTGTGCAGAGCAAGTGCGTGCTGCCTGAGCTACCTCTCCTGGATCTGCTGCTGCTGCTCCTCCTCGCTGTCCTCCTCCTTCCAGCTCAAGAGGCCGAGCTGCTGCTGCTCACCGTCCTCATGTGCGGCGGCGTTAACGACGAGCACGACTCCGTGTCGCTGCTGCCGCCGCCGCCGCAGCTGCTGTCGCTGCTGCGGTAGCGGCGGCGGCGGCGTGTGCGCGAGCTGCTGCAGCAGCCCGTGCGCGTGCTGCGCGCCGCCGTGCGCGGGATGCTCGTGCCGGTGCACCTGCCCGTGCCCCGGCGGCTGCTCCTGCGCGTGCCCGGCGTGCAGGTGCTGCTGCGTCCCTCGCTGCTGCCTGTGCTTGTGATCGATCGATCAATCGAGCTGGCAGGACTGATTGGTTAATTGATTCTGGATGATGAGTTGAGTGCGTGCTTAGCTAGCTAGGTGATGGTGTTAATTAGTTCTTCATTGATGCATGGTCTTGTTGATTGCCTTGCTCTGCATGCGGTTATCTGTAATTTGGCTTTGCTGCCATGGGTACGTGATTGCTGATTGATTTTATATATCCTTGCTATATATATATAGCTGTAGTTTTGATCTCACGTGCAAAACTATACATTTCCTGGTTGCCTTTGGTTCATACTCCTTAGAAATGGTCTCGATTCCTACACTTCTTTGCAAGTAGTATATTTTTTCGCAGTGCAATATGGACGGAAAAAGCCTATTTTGTTTCTCTCATCTTTTATCTTGATTGAATCATCTCTTTTAACCGTAAAATCGGGTATAACGTTTCCTCATCATTAAAAATCGGAGAAAATCGACTCTTTGATGGTTTGGAAAGCGTTTTTTCAGATGGGGCCCATGTGTCAACGAGACATCGGAAAAAAATACGATGAACCCGACATGTCAGTTCCTTTTCTCCTTCCCTACCTCTCCCTCCTCTCCTCTCCTCTCCTCTCCTTGGTGGCAGCAGCAGAGGCCCTCTCTCCACCCCACCATGTGGGCGAGAGCGACTGTGGCCATGGGTCTACTCCCGCCAGGGACGGAGACGCCGGCCGGGGCAGGCGCTGGCGACGTCGGAGGTACAGGAAGAGCGAAGGAGAGGCTGCGCCGAGGCGCTGAAGCTGTCCATGAACGAGCCCATCGACGTCACTCTCCTCCTCCGAAGCGTCGGCCGTGAAGTCGCCGGAGCCTCGGAGGGCAACGAAAGTGCTCTCCTTCTTCCTTTCCAATCCTCTTTGACCTTTCCATCGCAAATGTTGTCGAGCTCCTCCCCGGTAGCGGCGACTAGCAGTGCTGCCAGCTAGCTCCTCCTCCGCATGCATGCACTCTACCTAAGCTAGCTCCCAGATTAGTTGCAGCTAATTTAATTCCAGCTGTTGAAATGGAGATCGATTGAGCAGTGAGGGAGGCGTGTATCTGCATTTCTTCGTGAACTGGATGCTATGCAGGGCGACGTTCTTACAGGAGTACAAGAAGAAGTCGATGGGAGGGTTCAGCTCGGTGCCGTCCGCCAGCCACACTACGGAGTGAAGCGGTCGGTCGCCGTGGAGTCTTCGGTGGACGACGGCGTGCCGCTGCCTCCTTCACAGACCTGCTCTGCTAGCTCGGGCTGTCGCTAGGTGCCGACCGTTACCGACCTCGTTTGTGGAGAGAGGGGGAGGGGGGTGTGGTGGAGGGAAGAAGTGAAGCAGTCACTTACATGTGAGCTCTATGTATATTTTTAATTTTTTTTATGACTAGACTACCACGCCAGCAAAACCATCCTCAAAATCGCTATAGGAGTCGTTCTGCACTAGTTTTAAAGCTTGAGGGAGTCGATATATCTGGTTTTGTAGTTGAGAGATATGATTTAACCAAGGGCTAGACATCAGGACAAAATAGACTTATTCCAATACGGACATTGACCGACAAGGCCTAACTGTTGCTGGGCCTAACTGAGCCTAAACCCAATACTGAAAAGGAAAAAGTTCACTCCAGGTCCCTTAACTTGTCGTTGAGTTTCAAAATCAATACCAAATATAACCCATCTTTAATCTTGCAAAACCGAGTCACATTAAATTATAAGGCAGTATTGCTCTTAATTTTGGCTGATGTGACGGCTGACTCAGCATGGACCACGTTTGACCCCACATGTCAATAACCCAATCTTCTTCCACCTCTCCAATAGCATACAATACCTCTCTGAAGTATCTGCTGACAGTTTCAATTGACCTCCTAAAGGTGGGTTGCAAAGCTCTAAATCTATGGTTATAGCCTACAACAAGGAGGAACATGGCAACTTGTTCTTCCACCGAGCTATGTATACTGTCCCTCAAAAGTTGTCGTTCTCGCAACAAGTTACATAGCTGAAAGAAGGAGGCCCTCCTCATTCGGAGCTGATTCAAGCAATTAGTATCATCTGTGTGATAGATGAAGCTAAGGTTCGACTGTCTAGCTATGTCTCTTTCAGACATTGGTCCATAGGAGATCCTAGGGGTATTTTGTCTAGCTCTTCGCACAATGAAAAGCACATAAGCACACATCACAGAAACTAAACCAGCTGCTTTAGCAATTAGGGCTCGTCGAATACGTCGCATTTCTTCCATCTATGCAAACAACATATGAAGTACATTGTAAATACAGTTTTATATGATGGTGTTGACACTGTAAACTCATGCAAATAAAATTTTTATGAACCCATGCCACGGCTGCCACATCCAAGGGATGCTACCTCCATTGGCAAACACATCATCGATCACGAAAATTTGCTCAGACTTAAAGAAACCGACACAATAATATGCACAACTAACAGGGTCACTGATCCAACTTGAATGAGCACATCACGAACAACTAGTGCAGATCTGAGCTACGAGACAATTAAGGGGTGTTGGCGTAGAATTTCGACCCGCTCACGTGTCAAAAGCAGGTTCCATGTTTCCACGGCGGCCTGGGAGATCTGCTTAACTCCAGTGCAGGTCCAATGGCTTGCCTAGGTGTATGTAGGGCGTGCCAGTTGATTTGATCTGCAATCAACAAGATAAACAAATAAACCATGTTAGTAAACGACGGCCGATCGGCCAATAGGCCGATGTCGCATCGTGAGGGCCTAGCCGATAGGGCAAAGCTATATCAGCTTATTTGAGGTAATAATGAAATAAGAATATTATACAGATCTAATCTCATCGGCCTTCATCAATATATTGATATTGATCTGATGGCATCGGCCGATAAGGAATAAAAGATAAAAATACACTAGCTAATACTCTAGTGCAAACCTGTATGAACCAATCGGCCAATATAAATATACTGATCACAGAGAAATCCTTGAGAATAAATCTATGATAAGCACATTTATATTTGTCGATTCACTCATACAAGTGGCAAATACATATAAAAACATAAAGTAATCACATGTATTAGATAAGACCGGCTGAAACCCCGACGCTATCCTTAATTACGATCAAAAACAGGCTTTGAATTATATCTCAAAACAGGACTAAGGTCGATAGCAACTCAAAGTGTGAATTGAGACTTAACACAAAGAAAATCAAGCTGTTGATCGCTTTTGGGGATGGTAGATGCATTGAAAGATCTAGCTAAGCATAATAATTAAACCACCGTCGGCAATAAACCCTAAAACGAGTTAATCGCTGGCGAAGCATAATTAATATACTATATCAAGATCATCCAAGACATGATAAACGACGATCACATCATCAAGGCTTAACGTGCCTAAAGCGACACGCTAGCCCCAACGATGTAGATCGTCGGGTACAAATTCTTACCTCTGCTCTGGGAAACCAAGAACTCGCCGGAAGCTAACCTCTTGCGAGGGTTGGCGATGCGCCGAAAGTAGATTGAATTGTTGTTGTATTGATTCAGAGAGAGACAGTTTCTATGTACAAACTACCGGGATATTTATACCCGAGATTACAACATTGTCCAGATAAGACACGATTCTATCTATAATTTAACAAACAAGTCCTTATGGCGGTCTCTTGCCATAGATTAAATTAAATCTACTCTAACTGCCTAATTAAAGAGATATGATTGCCTAAAACCGAGCCTTATCTCTATTTAGCAATCTCCTTGAAGCTTATCTCGAGCCCAAACCGAGCCCACGTTGCCTCCATCGACTTCCTGCTCCTATCGACCGATAGCTATATTGAACTCGTATCGGCCGATATAGTCCTCCTGTCAACACTCCGTCTGGTCCGATACACCACCGAGTCCGATATGGAACCTGGTCCGATACCCAGTCTGGCCTAACAACACAGCCAATCCGACTCGAATCATTTCTTCTTCTCTGCTTCAGTTTCCTCTTTCCTCTCCGAGTAGATTACTAAAATCTGTTGTTAACACATGCCCCCCAATTCCGCTTCATTATATAATGTGACGGAATTAGCTCTGAGGAACCCATCGACTTCTTCGCTAGGGTTTGTCTGAAAACCGCGCAGATCTAGATTCACAGCCTCCCGCCGTCGATTTCCTCACGCAACTCCTCATCAGCCGTTTACACCTACTGATTCCGGCGACCCCTCGGCGTTCTTTCAGCATCGACTCCCTCATCAACGACCTCTTCAACAGCATCAATGGCTTCCTTGCCGTTCTACGCCTCCGAGATTCCTGAGGTAAATCGATCCCTTTCTGAGTTCATATTTTAATTTTCCCGCCGAAATGTTTCAAACTAGGGTTTCTGTTCTTGCCCCTCGGGTCTTAGTTTCCATTATTGTTCATATGCCGTAGGTCTTCAAGAACCAGATTCTAATCCCCACCAATGACAAATCTCACCGGTTCCTTCTGGGCCCCATGGGCAATTCTGACCCCTCCTGGTTAATAAATACGAAAACGAACAGAATCCCTTTCAAGCAAGTAAAACCCAATGTTTCTTCATGGAAGCACACTTTTAGATCTTGGCCGTCAAAGCTCAATGGTTACAGGACTTGGTACAAGAGGATTGCCGCGACCAAGCAAGTTCATTGGGATGAGATAGGAATCGGCCAATGCATTGCGCTATCTTTAGCCGATACCAAGAAGAACGAACCACTTACGTCAGCGGCCACCTATTTCTGGTCTAGCACCTTGAATGCTTTCCTGTTCCGGCAAGGTCCGATGACTCCAACTTAATTGATATCAAGATGCTGACAGGATTAGATATACACTCTGAGATCAATCCCTTCAACCTCCTCATTAACAGCAGCCACAAGCTGAAGACCAAGAAGATTGGAGGCTGGTTTGGGTATATAACTGAACACATGGAACAAGGATCTGTCTCAGAAAGAGAACATGTGGCCTTTCTGACTCTATGGTTAGAAAGATTCGTCTTCTGCGGGTTAACCTGCGGCCCCACTCTAAATTGCCAACACTTAGCTCAGGCCCTGGTTGAAAAGAAGCAATTTCCTCTTGGCCGATATCTGCTTGGAGTTGTCTATCGGCTGCTTTACTCTGCCACTCAGGATCTTTCTGACTCTATGGTTAGAAAGATTCGTCTTCTGCGGGTTAACCTGCGGCCCCACTCTAAATTGCCAACACTTAGCTCAGGCCCTGGTTGAAAAGAAGCAATTTCCTCTTGGCCGATATCTGCTTGGAGCTATCTATCGGCTGCTTTACTCTGCCACTCAGGATCTAATATTGAAACAAACAGTGGCACATGGAGGTCCATGGTGGTTTGTCCAACTATGGTTAACAATCTACACCAACACCATGGTCGATCGGCCTCCATTATCAAACTCTGCCTTCCCATCGGACAACGGCGACGATGAAGATCTTTCAACCAGAAGATGTATGTCCTTCGGAGAAGCAGCCTCTGTTTACCCTGGAGCTGAGCAATTGGCCGAAGAGATATCCACCTGGTTTGTCCGATTCTACACCGGTCCTCCATCAGTCAAGATGGATATGTTTGTTTATCCTTCGGACTCTGAATTTGAGCTCCCTGCCGATCTAACCCTGGGCGAGCTGAATGATGATATAATTTCAAGAGAAATCTTCATGATCGGCATCACTCCTTGCCTACTCCCAGTCGGCGTATTTTAGGGCAGAAGTACTAGCTTATCATATGAATTTTACAACCCCATGGTGGCTGCCAGGCAATGTGGACTTGGACAACTTCCTATCAGCCTGCACTTCCATCGGCTCCTAGAGAGAAGGGGTACAGTTCCATCAGCCCTAACCATGAGTAAAGCCTTGGAAATCAGAATACCAAACTTGGGCGATTGTGACCGATTGTGGTTGAATGCCTTCATCCATATCAGCTTCCAGTCATGGTGGCAAGAGTTGGCTACTCACATCTTCCATCAATCGGCCAGGTTTTATCTAACAGAGCTCATCGACAATATCAGTCCCCAGGTCCCTGATGCCCCAATTCCATCTATCAGCAATAGTGGGCAATGGATAAACTATGCTTCAGTTGTAGCCCCATCAGGGAAAACTATCCTGGAATCCATTATCGGCCTTACTGCCCCAAAAGTGTCCTCATTGCTCCAAGGGCCGATAATTAAGGAAACCACAAAGAGGAAAGCGCCAGTAAAGGAAAAAATTCAGAAACCCAGCAAAAAATCCAAGACTGACAACCAGGCCGATCTGGATGAGCTAGACCCCTCCGTGGAAGAATTCCTGGACAACCAAGTAATGGAGGAAGAGGTCGATGCAACAGCTGCTGATCTGCCCGAAGAAGAAAATCCATCGGCCAACATTGTTGAAGAGCCATCGGCCAGGCCAACTAGAGATGCATCGGCCACAAACACCGCGGATCCACCAGCCGATGACCAAGCCGACGCTGCTCGTCCAAGGAAAACCAGACATGCAATCCGCAAGGTCAATATAATCTCCTCCTTACATCTATGTAATTTCCTTTTGCTGGCTTATTAACTTAATTTTCTTTTCAGGTCATTGCATCGTCTTTGCTCAAAGAGAGAACTCAATCGGCCCCACTGCCCAGGACTAAGAAGGCCACCTTGAAAAAACGCGAACAAGCCAAGGCTCGATTGAGAACACCATCTCCTTCTCCACCACCTTCTCCGATTGCTTCGGTAAGAGTTGATCTTTCTGCCTTATTCTTGTGATAATGTGGATCTAATCATCGTTTTCTTGCTTTTCTCTAGCCACGAGCTCCATCACCTGCACCACATCGGCCAACCCCTTCGCCTGCTGTTTCAGAACAACAAAAGAAGGCCGATGCAGGCACAACCGATGTCCCATCCCAGGTAAACCAGATCACTTTGAATCCCTTGTCGATTTTGCTTGACTGAGTTAACCTTGCCCTATCTTGATGATTGCAGACTCTAGCCGATATGTTCGCCTTCGACATCGGCCAATTTCTTGATGACGAGGACAAGGAATTACCCAGCGTGGCCAAGCCATCGATCTCTGAGGAATTAAAAGGCCAGCTGTCCGAGATTGCTAATCGGCTAGAAGTATCTATAGAAACCCTGGTGGAGAACTGTGGCCCGATCAGGAGCAGAGTGCAAGAGATTCAAGATCAACTTCCTGAAGATTTGATGGAGATCCTGACGCCAGCCATCTTCTTGGAACAGTATCACTTCAAGCTTCACAGGGCCAAGGAGAGAATAGCAGAGAGGCGGGAGCGCGAAGGCTTGGAATAGGCCTTAACTACCAACAAAGCTCAAGTTAATTCTGACAAAACTAGGCTGGATGAGCTAGTTGTAGAGCCGATTGCCTTGAACAAAAAGCTTGAAGAACTTCGCCGCCTTGAAGCAGACTTGTTGAAGCTAGATGCAACTCGCAAAGATATCCAAGAAGTTGAAGTTAGGATAGCTGCATCGCCAAAGGCCATAGAGGACCAGACTGCAAAGCTGAAGGCATCGGCCAAATATCTTGCGACCCTGAGTAAATCCTTGAAGCCAATTCCAGGGTCGACAGCCGATGACGCCCAGGCGATAGAAGACATTGATCAAATCCGTCGTAGAGCTATTGCAGCTATCCAAATCTTCATAGGCTGATGTAATATACTTTTGTCTTTTCCTTTGTAACAAATTAACTTTGTAGTTGAGTTATATATATCTCATCGGCCAATCAGCCGAATATGATTAACTTGTATAACCCATACGAGTAACAACTGGATGGAATAATATCCCACATCGGCCGATAGAGCACGATCGGTAGAATGCATCAGCTGATGAATAAAATCCTTCTGAGAGCTTGACCAAGAATCCTTCAAAAATAACTTTAAAAACCCACAAATTTGTAAGCACTTCTGAGGAAGAACCGCTGATCATATATATGCCCCCCAAATTTTGGAGATGAGGGCTCATGTTGTAAAATTTGAACTAAGGGCGATAATGAGTATCGGCCATCTAAAGGCGATGCATAACACATCGGCTATTATCATAAATCGGCTAACAAGCCGATCATGAGTCGATCCAGACGCTTGGATAGTATTTCTTTAAATATTTTCTATTAAGGGCTCTGCCATAAACTTCTCCATCTAATCCTTTTAACAAATAAGCATTGCGAGGAACACATTGATGAATTTGAAAAGGACCTTCCCAATTAGGTGACTACTTGTCGAATTTATTATCTCTAGAACCGATCGGCAGTATCAATTTCCAAACAAGATCCCCTTCCTCAAATGACTTAGCCACAACCTTTTTGTTATAATGACGAACAACTCGATCTTTATCTCGCTTGATTTTCTCCAATGCCCGCAATCGGACGTGTGCCAAATCATCTAACTCATCAACCATAAGATTGTAATACTCATCAACTGTCAAGTCGTCTTGCAAAGCAATCCTTCTTGAGCCGATGTTGGTCTCCCACGGCAGCACAGCTTCATGTCCATATATCAGCTGATAAGGTGACACTTGAGTTGCACCATGACAAGCCATCCGATACGCCCAAAGGGAATCGGCCAGCGTTGTATGCCACTTGAGTTGCACCATGACAAGCCATCCGATACGCCCAAAGGGAATCGGCCAGCGTTGTATGCCACCGTCTTGGTTGTTCATCAATCTTTCTCTTGATCAACTTGATTAAAGTCTTGTTAGAAGCTTCTGCCTGCCCATTAGCTTGCGCATAATATGGAGAAGAATTCAACAGCTTGATGCCCATGCTGTTGGCAAACTCAACAAACTCATCGGACACGAAGATTGATCCCTGATCTGTAGTCAATGTCTGTGGTAGTCCAAACCGATATATAATATGCTCCTTGACAAACTGAATTGCATCCTTGGAATCAACCTTTTTGAGAGGGATGGCCTCAACCTACTTTGTGAAGTAGTCTGTAGCCACTAAAATATACTTGTGTCCTTTGCTTGATGGCGGATTAATCTGTCCGATCATGTCTATACCCCATCCTCGAAACGGCCACGGCTTTATGATTGGATGTATAGCCAATGCCGGTGCTCTCTGAATTGCTCCAAACTTTTAACAATCTTGACACCCTTTGTAGTACTTGAAACAATCCTCTAGCATTGTCGGTCAAAAATATCCAACCCGCTTCAGAAGCCATCTCATTTTATGGGCCGATTGATGTGTTCCACAGATTCCTTCATGGACCTCGCTCATAACAACTTTGGCCTCTTCTAGAATTAAACACTTGAGTAAGACACCATCAATCGTCTGATAATATAGGTCATCATCTAATGAGACATAATGTAGGACCTTGTATTTTATCTGTCGTGACGCCGATTGGGAGGGATTTCTCAAGTATTCGATGATAGCAAACCTCCAATCATCGGCATCCACGGCAGCAATTTGTACCTCAACGTCTTTTGCCATCGGCCTGTATCCTGATGCTCCCTGAGCTAAATCATTGGCTTCAAAATTTTGCTTCCTGGGTATATGCCTCATTGTCACAATCTTGAAAGCTTGTAGCAACTCCTTGCATTTTTCATTGTAAACTCTAAGAATATCGTTTTTGCACTCATACTCCCCAGAAAGCTGATTAATGACTAACTGTGAGTCGCCAATAATTTTCACGGAATCGGCCTCGACTTCTTGTAACAACCGCAAACCTTTGAGGACAGCCTCGTATTCTGCTTGATTATTTGTATAATAAGGCTTGATGGTAAATGCAAACTCAAAGCTTGCCCCCCGAGGGGATATGATGACTAGGTCGATACCGCATCCATGTCTGCAAACAGATCCATCAAAATACAGTGTCCATGGCACAATGTCTGAATATGCAATTGAATCATCTCTATGTTGCACAATGAAATCGGCCAGGGCTTGTGCTTTGATCGCTTTGGCCGATTTATATCTGAGGTCAAACTCTGTTAAGGCAAAAATCCACTTCCCAATCCTCCCTTTTAAAACAGGGGCCGATAACATGTATTTCATCACATCAGCCTTACTTATCATGATGCATTCGTTGGAAAGTAAATAATGCCTCAATTTAGTACATGAAAAATATAAGCATAGACATAGTTTCTCCACTGGCGTGTACCTTGTTTCAGTATCTAACAATCTTCTGCTTAGGTACAAAATAGCTCTTTCTTTGTCATCAATCTCTTGAACCAAAACAGAGCCAATAGACTTCTCATCGGCCGCCAGGTACAGCCTGAATGGAACTCCCTTCTGTGGAGGGATTAAAACTGGAGGGGAACTCAAATAGTTTTTGATATCGTCCAACGCCTTTTGCTGCTTATCACCCCATGCAAACTATTGATCGTCCTTTATCTTCAACAGTGGAGTGAACGGCTCTATCCTGCCTGACAGGTTTGATATGAAACGCCGGACAAAGTTGATCTTCCCAAGCAGAGATTGTAACTTGGTCTTGTTCTCCGGAGGTTGGATCATTTTTATGGCATCAATATTCTTCTGTGTGATCTCAATTCCCCTCTCGTGGACCAAGAAACCTAAAAACTGACCAGTCGATACGCCAAAGGCACACTTGTTAGGGTTCATCTTTAAACCATATTTTCTTGCCCTTTCCAGTACCTTGCGTAAATCGGCCAAGTACATATCGTACTCCTTTGACTTCACGACGACATCATCAATGTAAACCTCAATCAAAGAGCCAATAAGATCGTGAAAAATATAATTCATTGCCCTCTGATAGGTGGCTCCAGCATTTTTTAGGCCAAATGTCATAACAACCCACTCATATAGGCCGATTGCCCCCGGACACCTGAAAGCTGTTTTGTGGACGTCTTGCTCAGCCATGAATATCTGATTATAACCTGCGTTTCCATCCATAAAGCTGATAATTTTATGTCCAGATGCAGCATCAACTAGCAAATCGGCCAACGGCATAGGGTACTCGTCTTTTGGTGTTGCTTTATTTAGATCTCTGAAATCAATGCACACCCTGAGCTTGCCGTTTTTCTTCAATACTGGAACTATATTGGAGACCCACTCCGCGTACCGGCAGGGTCTGATGAAGTTGGCATCGTAAAGCCTTGTGATCTCTGCCTTGATAGCTTCATGCATATCGGCCTTAAACCTCCTAGGAGCTTGCTTAAACGGCCGATAGGCTGGTTTGATAGGTAGCCGATGTTCTACAATCGATCGGCTTAATCCTGGCATCTCATGATACTCCTATGCAAAACAGTCCATGAATTCCTTCAAAAGATTTATCAAATTATCTTTATAATCCTGTGGTAGGTTAGCACTTACATACGTCGGCCTAGGCCTATCATCTATTCCTATGTCAACTTCCTCGAGTTCATCGGCCGACGTAAAGTCTTGTCCCAATTTTTCGTCTAATTCATCTACCGCATCATCTGTGTAGGGACTAACTCGTTCATCTGTGCTTATGGATGTTACACCTTTGTTAAAGTAACTGCTTGTCTTGATCTTCGATTGGCCTTCAAGAAATCAGCCTCCCAAACTCGTCCCAAGAGGCAGTCGATTCCTTCCATCTCCCATACTGCAAGATCGGCACTGACCACGTGTACTGACCGATCGGCCTACACGATCTCAACTTGGTCCCCTTGCCATTGAATGAGGCACTGATGCATTGTTGAAGGGACGCAACAATTTGCGTGGATCCAATCGTGTCCCAACAACAGGCTGTAGGAACCCTTTCCATCGAAGACAAAAAAGGTGGTAGGTATCGTCTTGTTGCCCACTGTGAGCTCCACGTTCAACACCCCTTTAGCCTCCGATGCGTTGCCGCCAAAGTCCTTTAACACCATATTGGTCTTGATGAGATCCTCA
Source organism: Oryza officinalis (assembly GCA_008326285.1). Lineage (NCBI taxonomy): Eukaryota > Viridiplantae > Streptophyta > Magnoliopsida > Poales > Poaceae > Oryza > Oryza officinalis. The sequence continues at coordinate 28,512,035 of BDMV01000003.1, read as the reverse complement.
GGTACTTTTTCAAGCTTCCTGAAAGTTGTATATGGCATCAAGTTTACTGCCGCACCGTCATTGACTTCCTGCTCCTATCGGCCGATGGCTAAATTGAACTCGTATCGGCCGATACAGTCCTCCTGTCAACACTTCGTCTGGTCCGATACACCACCGAGTCCGATATGGAACCTGGTCCGATACCCAGTCTGGCCTAACAACACAGCCAATCCGACTCGAATCATTTCTTCTTCTCTGCTTCGGTTTCCTCTTTCCTCTCCGAGTAGATTACTAAAATCTGCTGTTAACAAGGGGACATGCTTTCATCCACAAAAAAACAGAGGAAATCAAAGAAAGAGTACACACGAAATAGAAGGAGGTGAGAAAGGGAAGAGGATGCCCAACTTATCAATGGGCGGCGAAATACCATCATTGCACTTACCGCAGATCTGGACGGGGAGAACCAAAGAGGAGAGAGCGTGAGGAAGAAACTCGGCGAAAATGAGGGGTCGACGGAGAGCGTGACGAAGACCGTTGGAAGAGAAGGGGGACGGCCAACGAAGGGGGCCCATGCTCACTCCCTGCCCGGTGATGGAAGGAGGCGCGACGGTGGGAGCTGGGGCACACGCCCTGCCCGACGACGGATCTGAGGGGGCCGACGGTGGGAGCCGTCGCATACGCCCTGCCCGACGACGGAAGAGATGGGGGCGACGGTGGGAGCCGTCGCTCGCGCCCCTACCCGGCGGCGGAAGGAGGGGGGTGACGGTGGGAGGCAGCGCTCGTGCCCCTACCCGGCGGCGGAAGGAGAGGGGCGACGGTGGGAGCCGGCGCTCGCACCCCTACCCGGCGGCGGAAGGAGGCGCGACGGAGAAACCCAAACCCTAGCTTTTCTTTCTGTGGGGAAAAATGCTCGAGAGGAGAACTGCTCGAGTAAACTCCATCCCTCCCTAGCTGCACGCGCGGGTGCAACACGCGCACACGTGGGTGCAGCGCGGCTGCGCGCCACGGGCCAGGCCGCGGAGCGAAGGTGGAATCAGCCGTTTCCCTCAGCCTGGCTCCGTGGCCTATTTTGCATTAGCTGGGCCTGGCTAAGATCCTCATCCAGACAACCAAACAGGCCACATGTTGCATGCCGGATGCGGGCTAGGTGCGATTCAGGAAACCAAACACGCCCTTAGTACATACGTACAGCGTAGCCAGCCAGGCATCCACCTAGCTTTGTGTACTCCTAGATACCATCTTATCTAGGAGTAGTAAAAACTCGCTTTGCCCCCCAGCAAAACCCGTCTAATCTCCCCGAAAAAAACTTCAGCAGCTAGAAACTCAGATCTGCCCAGCGTCCCAGCGCATCCGCGTATCACATCAAAGCACGCAATGCTAGTATCTATCTCGCACGGAACTATGCAAAAGCAGGCAAAACATGGCATCAACGCACCCTCACAAGCAAAGTACACAAGTCAACTCCACAAAATTCCGACGAAACCCAGTGGGAAGGGGAGGGGAAGAAGCAGGGAGCATCCGAGATCAACGAGGAGAGTAGCGGAGACGAGGCGGAGGAATCGGAGAGAGAATTTACTTGGGTTTTTGCTGCTCCGCTGGCAAGAGGCGGAGACCCGGAGGGAGGAAGGAAGGCGGGGATCAAGAGATATGAGGGCAGAGGGAGCGCGAACGGAGGCGATGAAGGGGTGGTGCCGCCCGTGTCGCTGGACGACGTGGTGGTGGGTGGCGCTAGGATCCAGCTGAGTTCGCAAGAATGAGTTCCCAACTTATTTACCTCGTGTTCCGCGCGCACGTTTTTCAAACTGCTAAATGATGCGTTTTTTATAAAAAGTTTCTATACAAAAGTTGTTTTAAAAAATCATATTAATTTATTTTTAAAAAAAAATTAGTGAATACTTAATTAATCATGTGTTAATGAGTCGTTTCGTTTTTCGTACGAAAAATTTTTTTTCCCAACTCAATCAAACGAACACACCCGATCCACGATGAGACGGCCTGGAGGGGAGACCGAGAGACAGAGAGTTTACGAGGGACGGGATGGGGCGCCGCCGAATCCTTGATTGGGATGCCAGGCTGTGGCCCATGCAAGGCGGTGGGACCGTGGGAGTACTGTTTCGTTTGTTACGGTATACAGTACACGCCAATACGCCATCACGTGATTCGCTCCATCTGTTCAGCTCTTCTGGGTCCTTTCATCTACAAATTTTTAGCTGCGACTGTTTTGTACGACTGCACGTATAGGTATGGTGGTTGTTTAAATCAAACTAGTTGCTCCTCCTAAACTACCATAGATTCTGTATTCTGGGAAGAAAAACAAACTTAGGATTGCATCACTGCTCAGCGGCACTCCAGATGTGTCCGGGACTCCGGAGTGGCGAGAGAACACAGGTCCAGCAATCATGTGACGCATCATATCTTGAAAAGGCCGGGAAATTTACAAGTTCATATAACTTAGAAAGGTAGGGGGCTGAAAAGATAAAAAAAAAATCCGAACATCATTTTGACACCGTCAAAACCAGGATATAGTTTACTAGTAGAATTTTCAAGAAAGGAATTATGCAGTAATACAATTCAAAAAAAGGCGTCAAACGTACATCGATAGTTATGTGATTTACATAGATGAGGCCCTCTCCAGCAAGCCCAGCGTTTAGCCATTTCTAGCACTATCATCAAATGCACGCACAACATCGCCCCGTAGATCTGAAAACAGTTGGATCTCTATGTCAGAGTACGGTGGCACTTATCAGGCTTTCTTCTTGTACACGTTTAGGCACCTTTACATATCTCGTACGGACCAGACACTGCTGCTCTGCACAGCCAGGATCAGCAGATTTTACTTTGCTCCACTTTTCTTTCGCAACAGATCAGCTCGACGTTTTGCCCCTCTCTCTGCTGTCTGGACATAAAATTCAGCCCCAAGCATGTCGTTTATCTCGAGATTTGATGATACACTTGCTTCAGCAGTCTCAGTTATCAGTTCAACTGTCAAAGTGAATCCCAGAGCTGAAAGCACACGTACAGCATTGGCAAGCCGGCAAATGTGTTTCCTTGTTTCTAGTGGAGTGAAATTCTCCACTTCAGCACTCAAATTCGGCTTATCTTCCATCATATTAGTGTTTTCACCAACCACAACATGCTCACCTACCCAGATGAATCCGTTGCAACCAAGAATCAAGTCAACATCATATTGCTCGAGGTGGTGGAAATGCTGCTTCCGTCGTTTTACCAAGTACGCAGGTACTACAAGCAGTTGACCCCTCTCAAGCTTCAAAATAAAAACATCAGACGAGAAACAGTAACAATCTAATGTTGAATTAGGTAGAAATGTAACATCTTTTGAATTGAAAAGGCAACTGTGTAACTAAAGCAGTCACATACGAAGTACCGAACAACAAACATCATTATCAAACTTAAGGAAAACTAGGTGTCAAGACTTAAAACACATCCTGAACTAGCTGTAAACCTTAGCATTATTCATTATTAAATGTCCTTGTCTCCTTGAACTAGTTTATAAATCTCCTTTGCATCATTGCATGTCCCTGAACTATTTATAAACCTCCTTTGCATTATTGCTCTGGAAGATAAATATGGAACAAACTTTTTGCCCCCACTTTTTTGAACCGAAAAATTGTTTTGCCCCTACTTTGAATGGTAAAGTTAACGGTGTTAAGTAATTGGCAAAAGGACATTTATACCCTGTCCTATTTTTATTCATTAATTATGTTTTTGCCCCCATTTTATACATGTAGCTTTGGAACTTTATTTTTGTGAATATATTTAAAATTAAATGACGCGCATTGAACCCTCCTCTGCTGCCTCCTAGCCTCTTCCAGCCGCCGCCAAGCCACCTCCACGCCGCCGCCTAACCACCTCCAAGCCCCCTACCGTCACTGGCAAGCCTCTTCCCCACCGCCTAGCCCCAAACCCTCAGCGCGAAGCCGCCTCCAAGCCCCCTACCGCCGCCGCCACCTCCTCCCAACCGCCGCCAAGGCCCCTCCCAACCGCCACCAAGCCTTCTCCCCGCCGCCGGCGAGCCCTCTCCCTGTCGCCTAGCCCCTTCCACGCCACCGCCGCCTCCCTGAACGCTCGCTGCCATCGGGAGGGGTCTTCGTCTAGCACTGCCGCCTGTTGACGCCCGCTCGCCGCCGCCTGTGGACACGGTCACCGCCACCTGCTGCGCCGCCGGTGCTGCCGGATGGGATTTTTTTGGGAGGGGCTGTGTGGCGTGTGCAACCGGATAGAAGGGAAGGGGGAAAACAAAATTCAGAACCAGATGATATTTCCCAGGGGTAATAAGGTCAAACAATAATTTGAAAAATGTTTATTTCTTTTTTTCTCTATTTATTTAGAGCCATAAACATGGTCCCACTCACTTCCATCTGAAGCAGGGGTAAACGTCTCTTTCGGTTCATAAAAGTGGGAGCAAAAACAAAAACCCTAAAAAATTGAGGTAAAATCAATATTATAAATCAAAGCAGGGGTAGAAACAAAATTGTCCCTTTTTTTTTATAAAGCCGTAATGTAATTTATGTTCACTCACCTGAATTAGACTAACAAAGGCCAGGTATATCGTAAAGATGAGTATTGAAGACAGGTCAACAAGTGAGGATCAAGAAGCTTCAGCATCAACTCATAAATTGGCAAGGCTTCAGAGAAACACCATCGTTTTGACCGGGGCTTGCAAATTTAATCATTTTGCATGTAAATAGAATAAATGTACCAGTCAGAAATTGACGGTAAAGAATGTCTAAAATCTGGCAATGCCTTCTCCATGACCACGAGTACATACAAAACCACCAGTCCTTTTTTCGAGGAATCAAAACATCAGCCTTTATTACAGCCATATTATTACATGAGCCTTTTTACATGAAACTATGAAACTGCTCGTTCGTAAGAAACATGTTTGAACCCGTGGCTATCCTGTATGTTTGATGCCCCTATTGCATGATTCTGTTAATTGGAAGTTGCTGGCAATTTTCGTGTACATTTGTTGGCTATAATGTAAACTATGTGGTGGTGTGGTCGGATATGCATATCTAAATTAGAAAAAGTAAACACTACGAATACCCTAAGTCTGGTAAAGAATAAGTATGGCTAAATATTGACAGGAAGAGCGGTCAAGAAAGCCAATGTATAAGGAGAAGTAGACTTGCCAAAGGGTGCACACCATGCTGGAAGCTTCTCAAGAACCCTGCCAACCTTCGGTGTAACTCTATTCACATCTGTTCTTAGTTTTACTAAGAAAGAATGATCTTCTGATTCAACTTGCTTTGGGGAAGCATCCTTAGAATTACTTGACCAGAAAAGGGTTAGCTGAAATTTTGTTGGTGAGTCCTTACCACCTGCAAACTGGATTGTATGCCACCCATCGATCTCGCTCTTATTACCCAGTGGAACCAAGTTCTCCGAATCCACTGAATAAAGTAACATGTAAAGGTCAAATAATATGAAAATAACAGTTATCTAGAATTATTATTTTTGTTTGGGAAAGGTTAGTGATTCATGTAAATGCATTGCAAAATCACCATGAACTTGTCACTGTTTGTCTTGGTTTCTTGTAATCAACAACCATAATAGAGTGGATTTTAATCATCTAAGTAATCAAAACGTAGGACATTCTTCAGTCTTGCCTCAAAAATAAATAAGAGTACAATGGCACCGTGGTGGTAACCATTCCACTCACTGCCTATTGGTACTTGGGCTAATAAAGTAATTTACTCTCTACTGGTGACTATAATTCATTATCATAGCAGCTGTCAAACTAAAGTAATTTACTCTCTACTGGTGATTATAATGTTCAACACTGTGTTTATTCGATAGTTCAACTTACCATGAACTGTGAAGTCATCAATTTCTTGTTTATTGATCGCCAGTGACCAACGCGAAGATGACTTAGTATCAACTGATATTATTGTTTGTCGAGCATCATCGGTAACAGAATCACTTTCCAAACTGAGCACTGGCACTTCTGATTTGCTCCATCCAGTATTGGTCCCTTTGTAACTCAAACAGCCGTATTTCATGGTAAATGTAACAAAATCAATAGCTCTATTCCTCCCACAAGAAAATTCTTCATCTCTAAGGTCTACCAATTCCTTTGTCAACTTTCCAGGTGTATTGGAGAACAGAGTAACATATGATGATGGTTCTGTATTACCACTATTCACTGTTGTAGTGTCAACAACATGCACAACCTGAGCAGAAACAAATCGTGAGATAGTTATCCAATAAGTATGATGATTAATCTTGTATTGGTTTATGCAGTGTGAAAGGGACATGATTAAAAAAAAGTACATGTAACCAGGATTCTAACAAAATAACAGATTTCCAAGCATTTTAGGACAGAAATATTTATATATCACAAAAAATCAGTATCGTATTATTCATCCTCAACGAGAATGATTGTGAATATGACTTATTTTTGTCATATGAACTTTTCTCTATGTACAACTAATTCTACAACTTAAGGCACATTTACTCTTTTCTTGCTGTTACCCCTTGCCGAACAATCTTCATTGCAAAGTATTGCAAATAAATATTCGTATGGTGGTGGGAATATGACAAAGAATTAATTATATATTTAAGAGAGAAACAGTAGCCTGTTTGACAATGATGAATGGCATGAAAGCCATTCCATATGCTCAACTCTTATGCAGAAAATAGTAACAGTAAAAAAACTTAAGTTTGCAAAAGGAGGATACATGTTAACTTCCATTTCTGTTTAAAAGCAGACTTGCATTTGTCAGACACATCAAAGATGACCACAAAAGGTTGTGGAAACATATGAATATATGATTAAAAGAACAAAAAATGTCATCACCAGGTTATGGATTGAACAAAGAATGAAAAATAATAGAAATAATATGAAAATATCACTGCAAAATCAAAAGGCCATGGTTCATTTACTCAAAAAACATGATAACAAGGTTTTTCAGATAAATCCAATGCTGTTACTGAATTGTACAGTAATTGATATTTAGAAGTGCTTACATTTACAGACCGAGCAATATCCTCTGTGAATGCTGGGACAATGCCACTTGACACCAGTGCAAGTGCAAGACCAAAGAATATACATAACAGAAAACCAAGAGTCCTTTTAGCACCTAGAGGAAAAGAATATTTGGGGATATCAACCTCTTTGCGATGTTTTGAACAAAGGGAAGAGTATAGGCAGATGGACAGGTGTAACAGTTTGATGCAAAACCTACTTTTGAGATTTTGAATAAACATGATTACAGAAATTGATGTAACTGCAAAGGAAAGCAAAGCATGATGATATATCTAGCGTGTCATGGTTTACCTGATATATGAACGTAAGAAAGAAGGTACACAAAGGTAAAACATATGACAATAGCAATGGCAACAGAGACTACTACATTGCCAAGCCAATCTGGTAGGCCACCAGGGTTCCTGCAAATTTAAGGTACACATTAGTTTGGTTTATTTAAATTAACTGATATGGTGCCTTATAAAATCTATTAACAGTTAAGTTACAAAGTATTTACAGTCCTATCCAAAAACAGCATATCTTAAAACAGAGAACCCTCTTGGAGGTTGCAAGCTCAATATATGTACCTATCAATGCGTACAATACTCCCAATTATAACGTCAACCATGCGAATAACCAAACCAGCAGATGACACAACTGGTGCAGCCAATGCCAGAACCAATGTAATAACCTTAAGCTGTTTAGGTGACCGAGAAGGAGATAGTGTTGCTTCCATAAGACCATCTGCAAAGAAATACAGCTGTGAATACTCGAGGTAAATATTAATCCATCACCTTTATCAGACAGTAACAGTAACTTACATGCAAAAGCAGGCGAAACAAGCCAGATGAGTGCTATGTAAGATGATCCAACCTTCAAGTATGTTCCCAGTATCAGAACTATTAGCCATTGTACAAAACCAGATTTAAAAATCCACCTCTCAGCTTCCAGGTTAACAATGTGTTCCAGCATGTTATGAGCTAGTCCTGGCTTTGTTCTAGAATATACATGTTTAAGATGTCTTTTCAAAATAATGAATCCAATATGTTGACCAATGAATGCCCCAAGTAGTGCAGGTGAACCAAATAACCCAACTACTAACCATGGGTGCGCAACAAATGTCACAGGAAAGGAACAAATATGTGGCAGAGCAAATGCAACCACAACTGATAAGATAACAGAAGAAATTAACATAAGAACAATGCCCAAACATGATATTCCAAAGGACACAAGGCCAGGCCGTCCACCCATAAGCAATGAAGTTCCCCAGATAAGAAGGGACTGAAATATTATTGAGTTGTGAAACATGGTTGCAAGTCGCTGTGGATATACTACCATGTACTTGCCCTGCAAAGTTGTAAAATACATGTGAGCTTAAGCAAAAGAAAATTCAGTTATATTTTTACCAGATGCCAACATTGATAATGTATATTATTTATCCATGATGTTTTCCAGAGAGCAAACATATAGGACATTGCATGGCCTAAAAATAATCTATGATGACACCGAATTAAGAGAATCCATTGTTATACCAGAATGTCGAAAAAAACAGCTTTGGTCTTCTCTGCACCCTCTTGCTTTGCTTGTATTGCATCTTTCATAAATTTTGGTGATGCAGCAGCATGAAGTAGGAAAGCAAGCATATTTTCTCCAATATGCTGAAGGGATCCTGGTTTCAGATGCTTCATTTTGTCATTCTGCACAAAGAAAACAAAAGGAATACCATGACTCCATGAGTATAAAAATATTTATGATTTGAAGAAAATGTATTAAAGTTTCCATCAAATATTTCAATCTTAAAATACATTTCCTAACATTATCTATATTGCCATTTGACCTAATTTTCTTTTCCGGGTAAGAAGAGGCACTCTGAGCTGTTAACTCGGCATTAACTTCTATATAAGGTGGTCAATTTCAAATGTTGGCACATATAACTATCGCCTCATGGCATCATAGTAATCAAATATCCAGGATTGAATGGCCGTATAGCATCTTTTATTGTATATGAATGAATCAGTTAGATCCACAAGAAGAATCGATGAAGAATGAAGTATATGGGCAGTCCAAAAACTTGTGCGTGTGTGTCATCTAGGTCCCTGAACTCTCAAAATGCATTTTTTGGGTCTCCGAACTAGTCTTGAGTGTCATATAGGTCAGTGCTACCTGTTAGTATCTCAATGGTTACTCTCATTGAGAAGAGGATGACACTCAAGATGGGGCAATTTTCTGGTTTTCTTTCATTCACAAACTCAAAGCCATACCAACCAAGGGGTTGGTGTTACATATATATAGGCTAGTGGGCAGCCAAGCATATGCTAATCAAAGATGCTAGATGCTAGTCTAAGATGCCAAGCATATGCTAATCAAAGATGCTAGATGCTAGTCTAAGATGCTAGTCTTAGGTGCTAGTCTAAAAAGCAAAAAAGGAGATGCTGTCCTAGAAGGGAGATGCTGTCCTAGAGCATCCCAAAAGCACACAAAGACTAAGCTCAATCAGCACTAGACTTATTCCATCATTCTCCCCCTAAGTCTTGTGCGTCGTCTTGTGGGACAGTTGGACCATCCCGGTCCTAGAGCAAAGCTCAAGGAACTTGATCCTCCCAAGGGGCTTGGTAAGCAAGTCCGCAAGCTGGTCCTTGGTGTTGATGTAGCTCGCCTTGATGCTCCCTTCCTCCAAGCAGCTTCGGATGAAGTGGTACCTCACCCGAATGTGCTTGCTCCATTCGTGGAAAACGGGGTTCTTCACCAGGGCCAGAGCGGACTTGCTGTCCACCCTGAGCTCCACCGCTCCAGTGTCTCTGCCGAGGAGGTCACTGAGCAGTCGAGCAAGCCAGAGCGCCTGGGTCGAAGCGGCGGAGGCCGCCATGTACTCGGCCTCGCAGCTGGACAGGGCCACCACCTACTGCTTGACCGACTGCCAGCTAACGAGGCACTCGCCGAGGAAGAAGAGAATCCCGCTCATGCTCTTGCTGGTGTCGATGTCGCCGGCGTGGTCGCTGTCGTTGTACCCGACGAAGTGTGCCTTGCTAGGACACCTCGGGTAGTAGAGACCGTGGTCAAGAGTCCCCGCAACGTAGCGGATGATCCTCTTCATGGCCTGCTGGTGCTCCGTCGTTGGTCGCTGCATGAACCGACTGACGTAGCCGACGGAGAAGGCCAAGTCCGGCCGTGTGTGGGTGAGGTAGCGAAGGCTCCCCACAAGACGCCGGTACTGTGTAGCATCCACCTCCTCCGCCATGCTGTCGCGGCTCAGCTTCAGTCTCTCCTCCATCGGAGTGAGGGCTGGGTTGCAATCGGTGAGCCCAGCCAGCTCAACGACGCGCTTGGCGTAGGCGGTCTGTCGAAGCATGATCCCGGAGTCATCCTGGTGCACCTCGATCCCCAGGTAGAAGGAGAGAGGCCTCAGGTCACTCATCTGGAAGGTGGCCTTCATCTCTTCCTTGAACGCCGCCACCTCCGCATCCTTGGTGCCGGTGATCACCAAGTCGTCGACGTAGACACCCACCAGCAGGGCATTTCCTCCATTGCCCCGCCGGTAGATGGCCGCCTCGTGCGGGCTTTGCTCGAAGCCCATCCCATTGAGCGTGGAATCTAACTTGGCATTCCACGCCCTCGGTGCCTGCCACAAGCCGTAGAGGGCCTTGTGCAGGCGTAGCACCTTGCCCTCCTTGCCGGTGATCACAAATCCCGGCGGCTGGTGCACGTAAACCTCCTCCTTCAAGTCGCCGTTCAGAAACGCCGACTTGACGTCCATGTGATGGACGCCCCAGCCTTCCTGAGCAGCCAGCGCAAGAAGGAGTCGCACGGACTCCATCCGTGCCACAGGAGCGAAGGCATCGTCGTAGTCGATCCCCTCCTGCTGCACGAAGCCGCGTGCCACCAAGCGAGCCTTGTGCTTGACAATGGCTCCGGCTTCATCCCTCTTTAGCTTGAACACCCACTTAAGGGTGATCGCGCGGTGATCACGAGGGAGGTCGGCAAGCTCCCAGGTGCGGTTCTCCTTAACCGCGTCCATCTCCGACTGCATCGCGGCACGCCATGCCGCGTGTTTCTCGGCCTCTGCGAAAGACCGAGGCTCACCGTCGTCGCACGCAAGGTGCAACTGCGCCTCCAGGTCTCGAGGCACCAGTCCCGGTACCGGCTGATCGCCGAGAAGGTCCTCCATCGTACGGTACCGTAGCTGCTCGCCGTCGTGGTACGCGTCGATGCGCTCCCCGTCGTGGGAGAGCGGAGTAGCGAACTCCACCGGGCTGCGCTCAACACGAGCTGGTGTCGGAGTAGGAGTGCCCGGAGGGGTGGCTGTAGGTGCTGGAGTGCGTGGGATCGCCGGCTGTTGTGGTGTCGGCGAAGAGCTCGTCGCAGCCGAAGTCGTAGCTCGAGAGTGTGTCGCTGCCGGAGTCGGTGGAGGCTCGGGGACTGGGGCAGACACGCTCGGTGGAGAAGAGCTGCCTACTCCCCCAGCTCCCTCGAAGTAGACGTACTCGATAGTGAAGTCGTCGTACGTCGAGGTCGAGCCATCGTCCACCGCCTTGTCCCATACCCACCCTCGCCCTTCGTCGAACACTACGTCGTCGAGCTTGCCGATGTGGCCAAGCTCCTTGGCGAACGCGAGGCAGCCGAAGACCCGCAGGTGGGAGACCGCCAGCTTGCGCCCATGCTAAGCCTCGTACGGTGTCCTGCCATCGAGGGCCTTGGTAGGCGAGCGGTTGAGGATGTAGACGGCCGTCACCACCGCCTCTCCCCAGAAGGTGGCCGGCATCCCCCTCTGCTTGAGGAGAGCCCGAGCCATCCCCACAACCGTCTGGTTGCGCCGCTCGACAACGCCGTTCTACTGCGGGCTGTACGACGCGGTGTAGTGGCGCTGAATGCCCTCATCAGCGCAGTACGACGTGAATTCGGCCGCCGTGAATTCCCCGCCGTTGTCGGTGCACAGCACGTGCAACTTGCGACCGCACTCCGCCTCCGCAGCAGCCTGCGCGCGCCTGATGGCGTCCGTAGCCTCTCCCTTGCTGCCGAGGACCATCACCCACATGTAGCGGGAGAGGTCGTCGACGAGCAGCAGGAAGTAACGTCATCCTCCTAGTGTGGCCGGTGTCACTGGGCCACACAAGTCCCCGTGCACGAGCTCGAGCCGCTCCTTGGCTCGAAAACTCGTCTGCTGAGGGAAGGGGAGCTGCCTCTGCTTTGTTAGGACGCAGACGTCGCAGAGCTGCTCCACGTGGTCAAGGCATGGCAGGCCTCACACCATCTCCTTGGCACTGAGCCGCTTCAGGGCCTCGAAGTGGAGGTGCCCGAAGCGCTCGTGCCACTGCCACGCCTCGTCGTCCCGACGAGCGGCGAGGCAAACTGGTTGTGCCACCTGCGCGCCGAGGATGTAGAGTCAATTAGTGCATCTGGTTACCTTGGCAAGGAGGCAACGACGGCGATCCCAGATTCTCATGACTCCGTGCTCGACCAGCACGCGAGAGTCGTTTTCATCCAGCTGTCCCACGCTGATGATAGAGTTCTTCAACGCGGGGATGTAGTAGACTCCGGTAAGCAGCCTGTGCTCACCGGACTTGGCGGAGAAGGTGACGGAGCCGACGCCCTTGATCTCCACGCGGAGGCATCCCCAAACTTGACGGAGCCTCGGACGCTGGAGTCAAGCTCGGTGAAGAACTCCCGCCGGCCAGTCATGTGATGGGTGGCGCCGGTGTCGAGGTACCACCCATCAGCCTTGTCGTTGCTGGAGCTATTGCCGAGGGCGTGTACCTTCGGCTCGTCGAGGTGGAGGAAAGCTGTTGCGGCCGGTGCCGCTGGAGATAGCTCGATGCTTGCGTGTGCCAGGAGCAGAGCCGGCTCTTCCTCCTCCACCTATGCAACGTGGGCCTGGCCGCGACATGGCTGTCGACAGTCTTTGGCCCAATGGCCAAGCTTGCCACAGTTGCGGCAAGTGTCGTCTCGTGCTGGCTTGTGGTTGCCAACGGCGCCGCCCAGGACGCCTCTGCGAGTGCCACCCTCGGCGCGTCTTCGCGCCCACCGTAGCTGGACACTTCCGCGCGCCTTGCGCGACTTGCGGCCGCCTGTCGAGGAAGAAGACTCCCCCTTCCTCCCGTCACCTTGAGAGGCCTCCCACTGCTCCCGAGTGAGATGGAGCTTCCCGCCAATGGTGATAGGCCCCGAGAGAGGCTGTGGCTCATCACCGTCGACGACCTTGAGGCGGCCTAACGCCTCCTCGATCGACATCGTGGAGAGGTCCAGCAGAGACTCGATCGAGCGAGCGATCTGCCTGTACTTCTCTGGGACGCAGCGGAAGAGCTTCTCGACCGCTCTCTCCTCGTCGTAGGTGTCGTCGCCATACTGCACCATCTTCCGCAAAAGAGTGTTGAGACGAAGGGCAAAGTCATCAACATCCTCACCTGGCTTGAAGGCCAGGTTCTCCCACTCCTTGCGGAGTGCCTGCAGTGTGGACTTGCGAGCGCGGTCGCTGCCGATGCATGCCGCAGCGATGGCGTCCCAAGCCTCCTTGGCAGTCCGCTTCTGGGAAAGCGAGAACTGCATCTCGGGCGGGACTGCAGCGATGAGGGCATCCAGCGCCCGTCGATCCTCGTCGTAGTCGACGTCGCCGTACCGGACTGCCTCCCACATGTGCCGCACCTGGAGCCGTACCCTCATCACCGCGGCCCACTCGATGTAGTTGGTCTTGGTGAGGGTAGGCCACCCACCGCCGGGGCCGACTTCCCTGACGACAGCCTGGACCCCGTGGTGTCGGCCTGGGGTGGGAGAGCGGCACCGCCTGTGAAGGTCGCGCTCTCCGTCGTCCCAACCGCCGCGCCGGCGGTTGAACTCCAGCTCCGCCTCAAGCTGGGCGGCCCTCTCCCGCAGCCGCTGGATCTCCTCCAGCGCTGGGTCGACGTGAGGGCCTCGCCTGAGGTCGCGCTCGTCGTGTCCGTTAGGGGAAAAACCGAAGCGCGCACGCCCATCTGGGCTGCCGTGACCGCGCCTCCCAGGGGGGCTACCTTCGCGCCTGCGCCCGGCCTAGTCGCCGTCAACGGGCGCGCGGTCCCTTGGGTCACCGTCGCCGCCGTGGGGGTGGGCTGCTGCCCACCGCTTTGCCCGCTCCCGCGCCCTTCTTCTTGCCAGCTCCTCAGGCTCCCTGTCGGCGGTGATGTCGCCGGCGATGGAGCCGTTGATGTTGCTGCGCAAGGTCTCAACCTCTACCTCCGCCGCACGTGCCGCATCTTCCGCCGCCTCTGCTTCCGCCTCCGCCCTGGCTGCTGCCAGCTCCGCTGCCACCAGTCTGGCCGCCCTCACTGCTGCTGCAGCGGTCTGAGCCGTTGCTCGCCTGCGCTCTTCTGCTGCGGCGAGCTCGGCGTCCTGCTGACGCCGAGTGCTCGAGGCGACCGAACGCCGAGACCGAGCGTCAGACATGGCGCGCCTCCGGGAGGCTGCTGTGTGGTGAGGGGGAAGGAAAGGGGAAAGGAGGTGCAATCGGTGCTGCCGCTGCTGCTAGCTGAGAGCTCAACCGAGCTTGGGAAGGGGTGGAACAGGAGATGTTTAGCCTACAGGAAAGTGTGGCTCTGATACCAGATGTTAGTATCTCAATGGTTACTCTCATTGAGAAGAGGATGGCACTCAAGATGGGGCAATTTTCTGGTTTTCTTCCATTCACAAACTCAAAGTCATACCAACCAAGGGGTTGGTGTTACATATATATAGGCTAGTGGGCAGCCAAGCATATGCTAATCAAAGATGCTAGATGCTAGTCTAAGATGCCAAGCATATGCTAATCAAAGATGCTAGATGCTAGTCTTAGGTGCTAGTCTAAAAAGCAAAAAAGGATATGCTAGCAAAAAGGAGATGCTGTCCTAGAAGGGAGATGCTGTCCTAGAGCATCCCAAAAGCACACAAAGACTAAGCTCAATCAGCACTGGACTTATTCCATCACTACCTACATGTCAATATATATATATATATATATATATATATATATATATATATATATAAACCAAATTTTCTCCTCTTAGGTAGAGAGGAAAAAAGATAAAATTTTAAAAAAATTCTAAGGTAGCAAGGAGAAAATATGTTTTCTTTAATTTTATTTTTTTCTATGTGACTGACATATGGGTCCGACTAACACGTAGGCGCCACCGTGGCATACCATGTCAACGCATGGAGCGGGTTGAAGCACATTTGGACCTATATGACACCCAAGACAAGTTTGGGGACCCAAAAATACATTAACAAAGTGTAGGGACCTAAATGACACACCCACAAGTTTAGAGACCGCTCGTGCACTTCATCTCCTTTAGATGTATTACTGTTTTTCTTTCTGATGGACACGGCCAATATGAAGAGTTGCATTGTCTTAATTTCAAGATCCATGACCTTTAGTTCTTCCAACAAGCAAGGTAAGCAAGAGCAGTTGGCTCATTGACTGAGTATGAAATTTGGCATTAGTTGTATCAATTATCCTGCTCAAACAAGTAGTACAAACAAAGTATTATTAATTGATTGGGTTCTATAACTTTTTGTTTGGAAGTTTGTCTACGGATATAAATAACCATGCCAATTTGTTCAGAAAAAAAAAACCATGAGCTAAGTCTTTGGCATTACTGACTACCAGGGATACAAAAATGTATTTAAGAAATCATCAAACCTTCGTGTGATATACTGATGTCCTATCTGTATAAGCAAAATCTAGACCAGGAAGACCACCAACTTCCTGATATATTTGAAAATCAGTAGCAGATTTTATTGCTCCAGACTGAAAAACGTCCTGCAAATACAGATTTTGAGCTATGTCATATTTGCAAGGTATAATTAATACAACTCAGGGATTGGCCTATGCTAAAATTACATGTAGAAGTGGAACCTTCTTCTATCAATCTAGTGATAAAGCCAAACCTGAATTTTTCAAGTGCAATTTTAGCACCAAGTAAGTCACATCCATGTTTTTCAATGGCAAAGATAGTTAAAGTGTTTCTAAAATTGATGATAAACAAGATATTACTTTGTTTAGCAACTGCTAGCCCAACAAAAACCTGGCATGGGAAAATAACTCAAACTTCTGGAGCAGAGCTATTTATAAATATCTACTGCACCGACTAAGGGAAATGAACCTCTCTAGGTAAAAGAATATTTCTGAGACTACAAAACTCTACAATTGAAAAGAGATGATATGCTACCGGTTCAGTAAAAAAAAAAGATATGCTACCTGTGAAGCTATCTGAGCAGATGGATATTTGGCTGCAGCAGCAAAGCTTTCCAGAGCCCAATGATCTGTACCCTGTTATATGGGGGGAATTTAACAAGTTAAGTTAGTATTCAAAATAAATATTTCGATTACACATTGAACAAAGCGACATGGCAATCCAAAATATTTGAAGCAATTGCAAAAAGGAATTCGGCGGTGCCAAATCCTTTAATCTCCCAGGAGTTCTTTTTTCCTGCTATATGCAACCTTAACGCCGATTTACTTGATTGTCATTTACTAGTGTCAGAAATAAAGTAATTACAAAACAAGGAAATAATAATTTTGCAAAAATAAAGTGCCAAACAAGAGTTATTTTGCCAGATGGACTAACAAAAATCTAGAACCTTACCTGGAAGAGAGTAGATTTCCCACTGATACCCATAGCTTCCAAATCGACTGCAAAACGTACTGAGTTTCTCCAGCGGTGCTGCACAAAAAATATTAAATCACATTATAAGGTCTATATTGAGTGAGTGGTAACCTGTGAACCAGTGGAATCTTCATAACGGAATGCTTAAAAACAACAAATTCAAGGCTAAATTTTAACTCGTAGTTTGCTGTGCAAGAATTGATACTTTAACATTTTACAGAAGGGGGGAAACGTCTTCAGTGATAAGTGAGAGAACAGATAAGAGAAAGCAAGTAGGCAATGCAGGTTTTGAAGTATCAGCTGGGCTGCATATAACGTAGAGGATGTATTGGTAAGATACCATTCGACAGATTTTGCAAAAGCATCTATCCCCTCTTTACTATTTTACATTTACACCTGAGGATTCATCATCACCTACCTCTACTCCTTTCTACGTGATGTGAGTCATGCATACTCCAATGCAATAGACGGTTACAGAGGAATTTTGCACTATTTTAACACTCAGTTCCGACCAAATGTACAGCCATAACATAAATTAAGAAGAATCCCAAACCTTGTGCCTTAATTAGCATGTAATACTTCTTGACTCCTAGTATACGTTCCTAATGCACTAATGCCACACCTTGTGCTGAACTGTGAAAACCACTAAACCCCCATTCCCGCCCAACAGAGGATACTCAAAACTGGTACTAATGTAAACCACCCACCCCCATTCCTACACAAAATGAAAATGATGCATGTCCATGACAACTCTAACCAGATATGAGACTATCAGAACCTGCAACCGACTACTTGATGTGATTGCAAAATGTAAGCTCAGGTGCTGGTTCTTTATTAAGTATGACAATACTTTTTTAGGGAATACACAAAAGTTTGTGTATATTTGTATTAAGATTGGAATTAAGCAGGAAAATATTTTTTTAGGGAATATACAAAAGCTTGTGTATCTTTGCATTAAGATTGAAATTAAGTATGAAGATATTGGGATAAAGATAGTGACCTGAGTTATAAAACTATGGGCACCATCAAGACCTTCTTCTTCCCCTGTGTTGAATAGAAACAGGACACCACTCTTAAACCTGTGAGCCCACTGAGCCGCTCCCCGTGCAAGCTCTAACATGACTCCCACACAAGAACTACAATCTCCAGCACCTTCGCTGAAAAAGCAAAGTATGTTTTCTCAACAATGACATGGACAAAAATAAATAAATGCACAAGTTATTTCAACAAATCTACCACAGCACTGTGAATTGTAACAAATAATCCTTAATGTGCCAATAAATTATACCATTAGTAGTATTAGATAAAAAATCATATCTGTCAAAATTACCTTGAAAAGCAACCTGAACAAAGTAACAAGGAACATGGCTTGTCAATTAGACAATCTCTTTGTATGGTTCCCACATGTCCAGAGGTTACATTTTAGCTAAAGCTTCAAATGTTATATGCCATATCCTATCCTATCTTCAGTAAATGATGCATCTTGAACTAAGTTTTGCTCAAAATTCCTAATCATGTTATGTATGGCAACTTTTGTATCTACACGTCTCTCCTGTCTATGTTAAAAGAGCAGAGGACTCTCAGGTCAAATATCCATCTAATCCCATGTTTTTCTTATTGAATTTCTTCCAGTAAACCCTCTGCCTGACCCTTTCCAATTGATCACTAATGTGGCACTCATGTTGGATTGTGAAGGGTACAATGGTCCACAGTAATAAAGAATTTAATGCACTAATTTGGCTACAAGTGTAAAAAAAGTCATGTAAAAATTTCTACTCACTAAACTTAAACTGCTTCAGTACAGTGATTTCATTGTATCACGCAAAGCAGAAGCAAAACTGAGACGGAGACTTACGTTGTGGAAACTGTATCGATATGAGAAGAAATAAGAATCAAATTTTCCTCGGCTTCTGGTAAATACTTGGGAACAACTCTCAGTATCACATGCTTAAGGTTTGAATACAGCATAGTTTTTCCATTGAAAAGGCCACCAGCTATACGATTTGCGCCAATATCTGTGCGGAACAGCTCCAGTTGGACATCAACATCCCAATGAGCCGTCTTCTTTATTTTCTCTGCTACTGCATATACATACTATAGCATGGGCATATCAGAATTGATGGTACATTTAAAAGAAAATGTTCTAGAATGCTACATTCTAGCAATAGTATATCAGTGAATAACAACATACTGATGAGAGGAAGAATAATAATAAACGAAACATTAAATCACAGGAGGAGAAAACAGTTTTATGGGTCCTCACTATTAACTTGGAGTTTTTACCAGAAACTCATAGCAAATTGATTATCATTTCTTATAATTATGTCTTGGGACTACCACATAGCATTCACAGTTGTATGGCAGCACCCTGTATCCTATATACTTATAAAGTTGCTCCCCACAAAGTGTAGTTAATACTAATTCTCACTTCTCTCGTGAAGCAACATCAACTTAATTGTTTTTAGCCTTTGGATCATTTATCTATGGTGCAAATTGCACATCTTCTCTCATGAAGCCATGCTCATACACATCATGTCCATTGTTTCTGGCTTTTTTTTTCCTACCACAATCACCTCAAACTATTTTTAGTATTTGGATCTGATCTATTCTCTCTTTTCTCTTATGAAGATACATCATCTATATTTCTAACATTGTAGGATCACCTCAATTTATTTTTATCATTTGGATTATTGATCTACTATCTATTTTCTCTTATGAAGCTACATCATTTATATTTCTACAATTGAAGGTTTTATTTAGATATTATTGTGTAAAGCAATGTGAAGTCAAATTGTCTAGATACAAAGCAATTTTATTTTGTACTTAATGTTTACATATTATTATAGAACTTTCCCACAGCAAAAGCGCAGGGTTTCATCTAGTTAAATATATGGAAGTGTCCATTTCGTGGAGCTTCAGAAAAAGTTAATCTTACGAGAAGTCTTTGATACAATTAAATTGATAATTTGCTACTAAAACTAATAGACTTTTAAATACTTGTTTTTCACAAGGTTTCTCACTTTCAATGTATTTACTAATCTATAATGAAATAATCCCAGAGAGTGTAAAAAGGTAAATAATTTCACCGAGCTAGATAATTGAATTATTGCAACTTAAATATAGTATCGACAAGAGAAAATTTGCAGATTGAAGAAGCCTATTCCCTATTATAGAACTCTATGCCTCTACCAACAAACAGTATAACACAATTTTATTCCTTCTACTTTTTTGCAAATAACAACACAAATAGTATTAACTCTATAGCCAACACCTGGTTCCAGTTCCATAGGAAAATTAAGTGTCTATACATCAATGGGTAACCATTAAGGATACTGAAATACTTAGTAAAAACAATGAAATTGTAGGTCTAATTGCTAGTAATATGAAAGCAAGTGGCTTGAAACTTATAGGAGTATAGGACAACCTGAACAGCAAGATCGAGGGAATCTGAACCAACTGGATGAGGACCCAAGGCTGCAAGGTACTTAACATGCTCCAGAGCAGATGCCTCTGAGAACCCACGCTTACCAGCCTGTTCAGCATCAAGGGGCAAAGGAAGATTTGCAAACTGAATACGATAAACAGACCAGGATCCATGAAGGAAGACTATCAACAATCCCAGCAATAAAAAAGGTGTCCTCCTGCGCCTGCCATAATCTTCATTTGTACTGACTGCTTCATCGACTTTGGGTTTCTCATGGGTTGAGACAGAAGAGCCTCGCCCTCGAGGCATCATGTATAGATGTGAAGGACAAAACACCTGAAAAAAACCTCTTTTGACAATTAGTTCTACTAATGAAAGAAAATAAAATATGATTAGTTTAGCACTCTTCTCACATCCTATATACTTGTATAGTTCATCCCCGCTAAGTGTAGTTAATGCTATTTCTCTCTTCCCTCATCAAGCCACATCATCCCAATTATTTCTAGCCTTTGGATAATAGATCTATGGTACAAATAGTCTCTTCTTTCTTCTCTCATAAAACCATGCAATCTCAATTATTTTTTGGCTCAAAATACATAAGTATCAATTATATAAAATATGTTCACCTTGCACTAGATTTGCAACCATGTGTAAATTATATAGAACATAGAAAGTAATTTTGTTTTGGTTTAAAACTATATTGCAGCTTATTTGTACATATTATACAACTTAATTTCCCGCAGCAACGCGGCAGGGTATTCATATAGTTTTTCTAGAAGAACGGGCAAAACAACTTAGTGCTTTCTTTATAGGAAAAAGGAAATGTTAGAGTGGAAAGCTTCTTTGCAGCATGGTACTGTTTGAGTTCCACTTTTTTCAACTAAAAGTTTCCCTTCAATCCAGGGTATATAACATGAACCAGTATTCATTGTTTTATTCAGTATTTCCAATCGTTGCAGCTGCCAATGAATGTTCAATTCCCTCTTTCAAGTAGAAGAAATACATGCATAATCAAATCAGATACAATCCTCTGTGCATTATAATATCTCCTGTTAAATTTCTAGCAGGTTCTAACCTTACCAAGGTTTAGGATTTCAGAACTTGGCTGTTCAAGCAGCAAATCAATATGAGTTTTCCTCTGGTTTTCAAGAATACATAAATGCAAAAAAGAAAAAGAGAGAGAGTGTTTCAGTTCACACCTGCTGCATACCCAGTCTGCAGATTTTTAAGGAACCAGTTTGGGTCAGGGCAGAGCATATAATCATTCATATGTCAGGCTGTTGCACAGAATGTGCAACCCCAGTAGTACTAGGCCTAGTTCTTTTCTTCAACTCCAAACTTCAACTTTGTCGTTTTTCGTTGGCACGTTTTTCAAAATGTTAAATGGTGTGTTTTTTGAAAAAAAAAATTCTATACAGATGTTGTTTGAAAAATTCAAATAAATCCATTTTTCAAGTTTATAATTATTAATACTTCACTAATTATGTGCTAATGAGCTTTCTCGTTTCGCGTGTGGTGAAAATCTCTCTTCAACTTAGGGAAAGAACTCAGCCTGTGAAACTTTTCACCACAAAGTCTAAGGGCCCCAACTTAGTTCCATGCACCTGCCATCATGAGAACAATGTGGCCCCTGCCAGCAAATGCTTACTAAAAGTTCCAGGTAGCCACAGCAATTACGGTGATCTGTTTTCAACATCGAATGTACTACTACCTTCGTATTAAAATATAGTTATTTTTAGCACAGTATCTTATTCCAAAATAAAGCTATTTTTACTTCTACCTCCTCCTCTCAACCAATCAAACATTTCCTGTAATCATTCTCACTTACTTTCTTAGCATCCGTGCCAAACTAAAAAATAATTATATTTTAGGACGGAGGGAGTATAAAACAAATAAGTATTCGTACTAAGGCAACTAACGCTGCTCACAGCTGGGAAGCCATCAAGTACATACGTACGGCGCAGGTATCCATCCAGCACAAGCTTGAAGTACCAGGAAGCCAGCAATTACAGTGATCTGATTTCAGCATCATGGACTAAACACTAAGGCAACTAATGTTGATCTGATGATCTCAGTTTGGATGCATTTAGGGTGTGTTTGGTTGCCCGAATGTCCATAGCCTGGCTCGTATCCCTCATCCAGGCTGCCCTCAGCATGCTTAGAGTAATGCAATTGGTCTTGTTTGGTTGCCTGTATCAGTTTATCCTGGATGATTTTAGATGCTGTTTGGTTGGATGCATGATAGGGTGCTGTATGCAAGAGATGGTGTTTGGTTGGCCGATTGGACCCTGGATTTTAGAGTGTAGGGAGTTCATGCATGTACTCAATCACACACTTGAACAAACTTAGATAACTATTTATCGGGAAATTGATGCACTCAATCACCGTTATGAAAAGCAAGAAATCATTTTGAAATTTAATTCCAGTAAAAAAAATCTATGCTGAATACTTTAACTTGACTTTACACATCCTAGAAGTTCAACAACTATTTGAAACATAGATCACAAAAAGAACCGGTTAATCAGTTGTAATTTTATTGCTAAAATATCATCTTGTCGAGTAAGAAATGCCATCAAGCCAATAAAAACTACATGGCGATATTTGCAATAAAAACTTATACATACATACATGGCGATATTTGCAATAAAAAAATCATGGAGAAAACAATTATTACAAAAATGCCACTCCAAATTGATTATAGGTGTAAAAACATACAAACAGAACTAAACCCCCTTTTATAAAACCATCTAATGTACAAATAACCATGATTAACTAGAAAAATATCAAAAAGTTGTTCCTCCAGCTACAAGTTTTGGAGTCACATGATCAGTAAGCGTAGCATATTATAGAGCAACATTCAGAAAAACAAAAAGGGTTACTCGTGTCCTTGTCAGGAAATGACTTTAATTATGGTGAGCAAAGTTGTGCCCTGACTCAAGTGAATCAGTGAAGGAACCCTGGTCTAGCAGCATATACAACATCAACAAGATAGAATTTGCCTATGAGATTAAAAAAATTGAGTGTCATCATTATGTCAGCTTCCCAAAAAAGCCTTGTGCATCTAAAGTTTGGACACTTCTATTACCTGGGGGGACACTAAGACCATTATCCCGCTCTATGGCATCTGCAAGTATGAGGGCATCGTGTGCAGATCCTTCCCACCCAGCAAGTACATATGTAAATCTAAGATCAAAGTCCACCGCAGCCATCACATTCTGTGTAGTGACACCCTTCCTACCCCTAAATGCAGCAGATATTGCAGATGGAACTCGAGCATCAACATGAGTTCCATCTATTGCACCAATGCAATCCTAATGACCAATTAGACAGATTAGGATTAGATAATGGAAAATATACATTTTGTTCATTTGAATACAAAAATATTCATGTCCTTACCTTAAAATAAGGGTTGAATCTTGTGTTTGATGTAATTTTCAAATGAGTGTGAGATGAAGGTGCTGTGATCATCTCGTGTCGCAGCTCACCAATAGCATACAATACCTCTCTGAAGTATCTACTGAGTTTCAATTGACCTCCTAAAGGTGGGTTGCAAAGCTCTAAATCTATGGTTATGGCCTACAACAAGGAGGAACATGGCAACTTGTTCTTCCACCGAGCTATGTATACTGTCCCTCAAAAGTTGTCGTTCTCGCAACAAGTTACATAGCTGAAAGAAGGGGGCCCTCCTCATTCGGAGCTGATTCAAGCAATTAGTATCATCTGTGTGATAGATGAAGCTAAGGTTCAACTGTCTAGCTATGTCTCTTTCAGACATTGGTCCATAGGAGATCCTAGGGGTATTTTGTCTAGCTCTTCGCACAATGAAAAGCACATAAGCACACATCACAGAAACTAAACCAGCTGCTTTAGCAATTAGGGCTCGCCGAATACGTCGCATTTCTTCCATCTATGCAAACAACATATGAAGTACATTGTAAATACAGTTTTATATGATGGTGTTGACACTGTAAACTCATGCAAATAAAATTTTTATGAACCCATGCCACGGCTGCCACATCCAAGGGATGCTACCTCCATTGGCAAACACATCATCGACCACGAAAATTTGCTCAGACTTAAAGAAACCGACACAATAATATGCACAACTAACAGGGTCACAGATCCAACTTGAATGAGCACATCACGAACAACTAGTGCAGATCTGAGCTACGAGACAATTAAGGGGACATGCTTTCATCCACAAAAAAACAGAGGAAATCAAAGAAAGAGTACACAGGAAATAGAAGGAGGTGAGAAAGGGAAGAGGATGCCCAACTTATCAATGGGCGGCGAAATACCATCATTGCACTTACCGCAGATCTGGACGGGG
Source organism: Oryza officinalis (assembly GCA_008326285.1). Lineage (NCBI taxonomy): Eukaryota > Viridiplantae > Streptophyta > Magnoliopsida > Poales > Poaceae > Oryza > Oryza officinalis. Next base: position 28,487,709 of record BDMV01000003.1, on the reverse strand, counting down.
AGAACCAAAGAGGAGAGAGCGTGAGGAAGAAACCCGGCGAAAATGAGGGGTCGACGGAGAGCGTGACGAAGACCGTTGGAAGAGAAGGAGGACGGCCGACGGAGGGGGCCCACGCTCACTCCCTGCCCGGTGACGGAAGGAGGCGCGACGGTGGGAGCTGGGGCACACGCCCTGCCCGACGACGAATCTGAGGGGGCCGACGGTGGGAGCCGTCGCACACGCCCTGCCCGACGACGGAAGAGAGGGGGGCGACGGTGGGAGCCGTCGCTCGCGCCCCTACCCGGCGGCGGAAGGAGGCGCGACGGAGAAACCCAAACCCTAGCTTTTCTTTCTGTGGGGAAAAATGCTCGAGAGGAGAACTGCTCGAGTAAACTCCATCCCTCCCTGCACGCGCGGGTGCAACACGCGCACGCGTGGGTGCAGCGCGGCTGCGCGCCACGGGCCAGGCCGCGGAGCGAAGGTGGAATCAGCCGTCTCCCTCAGCCTGGCTCCGTGGCCTGTTTTGCATTAGCCTGGCTAAGATCCTCATCCAGACAACAAACAGGCCACATGTTGCATGCCGGATGCGGGCCAGATGCGATTCAGAAACCAAACACGCCCTTAGTACATACGTACAGCGTAGTCAGCCAGGCATCCACCTAGCTTTGTGTACTCCTAGATACCTTCTTATCTAGGAGTAGTAAAAACTCGCTTTTCCCCCAGCAAAACCCGTCTAATCTCCCCGAAAAAACTCCAGCAGCTAGAAACTCAGATCTGCCCAGCGTCCAAGTGCATCCGCGTATCACATCAAAGCACGCAATGCTAGTATCTATCTCGCACGGAACTATGCAAAAGCAGGCAAAACATGGCATCAACGCACCCACACAAGCAAAATACACAAGTCAACTCCACAAAATTCCGACAAAACCCAGTGGGAAGAGGAGGGGAAGAAGCAGGGAGCATCTGAGATCAATGAGGAGAGTAGCGGAGACGAGGCGGAGGAATCGGAGAGAGAATTTACTTGGGTTTTTGCTGCTTCGCTGGCGAGAGGCGGAGACCCGAAGGAAGGAAGGAAGGCGGCAGCGACGACGACGACTCCGCTGCCCAAGGCGCAGGGATCGAGAGATATGAGGGCAGAGGGAGCGCGAACGGAGGCGATGAAGGGGTGGTGCCGCCCGTGTCGCTGGACGACGTGGTGGTGGGTGGCGCTGGGACTATTGTTGGTAGCCAATTTTGATATTAGGGTCAAAGTATAACAAACATTAGTGGCGTGCGAAAGGCCTAAATGTTTTTCACTCATGAACCAACTAATTTTCTCACATGCATTAGATAGACACTACTACAAAAACCTCCATAGGTACCGGCCATATAGGTGCCGGATATGCTAGAACCGGCACCTAAAAGACAATTCCCGTCAATTTTTTCATGAGCCGGCACCTATAAGGTCATATAGGTGCCGGTTGGCTGGGAAAAGCTCATTGGTGCCAGTTTGTAAGAAAAACCGACACCTATGAGCCCAAAAAAGGTACCGGCCTTCTTTACAAACCGGCACCTATCACATAGGTGTCGGTTCGTAATAAGAACCGGCACCTATGTTACGGCCACATAGGTGCCACTTTAACCTAATAAACTGGCACCTATCACATAGGTGCCGGTTTTTAATAAGAACCGGCACCTATATGGTGGCTTCCTTCGGAAGGAAACTAAATAGGAACCGACACCTATATCCCCCAAGTCTATATATACCCCTCGTTCACTGCATTCTCACGATTTTGAGGCTTCTCTTCAGCTCATCCAAACGGGGGAGGAGGTTTTGGCCAAAAATTTAAAAAATATCGAGAGATCTATGTGTTTGCATGCGTAAAGGTTAGTATGTGTTGATTCGATATGTAATTCGCACTAATATTTGTAAAGTTATTTTTTGCAATTTGTTTTGTTGAATGAGAAGCATGAGAAAGTATGGTGACTTATTATATTGGAGTAATTTAGAGATTAATCATCAATGAGTATTGTAACTGTTATTAACATATATCAGAATTTCAATAGATATAGAGAATGATATATGTATGTTAGTGGTTAATTTAAGAACTTTCGTAGGAGCGATGGATGAAGGAGGAATGAACGTTCCGGAGCGCGGTACCTTGGAATATGCCAGGAGAGTAACCAACTTCGTGATCGCAGCCACGAGATCCAGATCATTGAACACGACGGAACACTTGCGTTGTCCATGCGCTGATTGCAGGAATGAGAGACAGTTTCCTGTAAAACAAGTTCATGAGCATCTCCTAACAAGGGGTTTTATGCCTAATTACACATGTCAGGACAATCATGGTGAAGATGAGAATCCGGATGTAATGGACGAAGACAATGTGGAGTTGCCTGCTGACGGAGGTGGATATGATAGTGACGAATCAGATGGTTTAGATCAGATGTTACGCGACGGGGAGACAGCCTACGACGATGACAGGCAATACGGGAAGTTCAAGGGCATGGTGGAGGACTCAAAAACCCCGCTTTATCCAGGATGCAATGAGCAGCACACCAAGTTACACGTCGTCCTCTCGTTGCTGCAGATGAAATCAACCAACGGTTGGAGTGACAAGAGCTTCACAGAGCTTCTATAGCTGATTGGAGACCTCCTTCTAGCGAGTCATGTGCTGCCAGAAACAACATACCGAGCGAAGAAGGTTGTCTGCCCACTCGGACTGGAAGTGCAGAAAATTCACGCATGTCGAAATGACTGTATCCTATATCAAAGTGACTATGCAGACTTGGATACATGTGCAGTTTGCGGAGCACCGCGGTATAAGGGTGAATTTAACGATGATGATGATGTTGATGATGACAGTGATGACCCAGTCCTGAAGAAGAGGAAAGTGCCCGTTAAAGTTGCGTGGTATTTTCCTATAATCCCTCGGATTGAACGCATGTATGCAAACAAAAAACATGCAAAGATGATGCGTTGGCACCACGAAGAACGTAAGAAGGATGGAATGATAAGACACCTTGCCGATGGATCTCAATGGAGAAAGATAGATAGAAAGTACAAAAAAACATTTGGTGAGCTGAGGAATATAAGGTTTGGGCTGAGCACAGACGGGATGAATCCATTCGGTGACATGAGCAGTCGGCATAGCACGTGGCCAGTGGCACTTGTTATCTACAACCTTCCTTCATGGTTGTGCATGAAGCGTAAGTATATTATGATGCCACTTCTAATCCAAGGGCCCAAGCAACCTGGCAACAATATCGATGTCTACTTCAGGTCATTAGTGGATGATCTTAAGTTTCTATGGGACCGGGGTGTGCAGATGTGGGATGCGTACAAAAAAGAGTACTTCACCTTAAGGACAATGTTGCTCGTTACCATCCAAGATTACCCTGCAGCTGGTAACACATCCGGGCAAACAGTGAAAGGTGGTTGTGCATGTCTGCAATGCATGCGGGATACAGCGAGCAGATGGCTGAAGTACTCCGGAAAGACTGTGTACATGCGTCATCGGAGGTTTCTTCCAACCGGCCACCAGTACTGTAGCAATACAAGAGATTTCGATGGCACGGTGAAGGAGGGTACAGCTCCAACACACCGTACCGGCAGAGAGATTTTTGAAGAGCTACAAGATATTGAATGTATATTTGGTAAGGGGCAACGCAATCGAGGCACAACGAGCAAGGGTGGTGAGAAACCTCTTTGAAAGAAGAAATCTATCTTTTGGGAACTACCATATTGGAAAGATTTGGATGTCCGTCACGCGATTGACGTGATGCATGTTGAGAAGAATGTGTGCGAGAGTTTGATGGGACTCCTGCTAAACATACCCGGCAAGACAAAGGACACATTGAAAGCCCGAAGAGACCTCGCAGACATGAACATCAGGCCCGAGCTACATTCTCAAGAACGGCCCAATGGTCGCCAGTATCTCCCTCCCGCGTGCCCTTAGTGCCGCAGAGAAAATAAGCCTGTTGGTGTGCCTGCAGGGTGTCCGAGTCCCTTTTGGTTACTCTGCGAACATTAAAAGACTTGTCAACATGAAAGAGAAGAAATTAGTGGGCATGAAGTCACATGATTGCTACGTGCTGATGACACAACTTCTTCCTGTTGCTATTAGAGGCAATTTGCCAGATAAGGTTCGAAACCCAATCATAAAGTTGTGCTCGTTCTTCAACGCTATATATCAGAAGGTGATCGATCCAAGCACGCTAGACAAGCTCCAAGCAGATGCAATCATTACCCTTTGCCAGCTCGAGATATGTTTTTCACTATCATTTTTTGATATAATGGTTCACTGTGAGCCCCCGGTTTTGTATACCGGGAACCCCATGTGTATTACAATACCATTCCCTGGATCAGTAGATGGTACACACATGGCACAGTTGTATATCTCAAGCTGACATCGTCTTACAGATCTTACAATATATTAATAATACAAGGGTAGCCCAAATGGAACCCGAATAGACCAAGCATGGTCGACAGCAACACAAAATACCAAAACAACTAAATGAAGTAGCGGAAGCGAAGCAGCGACGGTCCATCTTATCCCACACGCATCGACTGGTGAATCTAGGTCCCTATTCCACCGTCCTCGGTAACTCCTTGCCAGCATAGCACATGTACAGGTCGACACCAACACCTTTCTAAAAGATGTAAATAAGCAAGAGTGAGTACCAACCGTACTCAGCAAGCCACCACTACAGAATGCATATAATGTTCATAGGGGTTCAAGGATGGCTTGGTTTATTTGCATAAAGCTAGTTTTCACAAATTATTTCACAAACCTATCCCACTATAGTTTTAACTGAAAACCACGTTAAGTTGAAGTTATCATTAACCTGCAAGGGTTCATCCACCTTCCCCAAGCCTTGCTTGGTCCGGTTTACCCTCGCATCCAATTTCCACAATTTTAACCACTATAACCTTTTTGCATATCAAGCAAGGTCACACCTTCCACACCCATCATATTTTAAGCAATATTACAAATTGACGAGGCTAGTCAAGAGTAATACAAGTCCCGGCGCTCATTAACCGCGAGCACGGCTATTCGAATAGTTTAGTTTACTCACACTGCAGTGGATGTACGCTTTTAATCCCACACTCCGTGACGCACCCAACACATGAGACTTGTCACGGCCCGGTTTTTCAGTTACCCTCGCATGGCGGCACCCGCTCCAAGGACTATGAATCCCCATTGCACCCCCGGCGCCACATTCCTACCTCGAGCCGGTTGTGAGGGGAGTCCTGGCGCTCCCGAGATTGAAGGTTACATCATACATATATAAAGCTTGACGTCATTAAACCACACACTTCCACATTTCCATACCGATATCCAGAACCTACCATGTCTGGGGTGCCACCCCACGAGAATAACCTAGTCCACCGGGTCTAACCCCACTCAAGAAGTGTGGTCGTACTCGGTTCGTTTCCTGCTTAGCTTCTTGACTCGGTCCTTAACTGACCAGGGTCGGCGGCTTACCGTTCCCAGAACCACCCATATTCTATCCGTGCCGCCCCAGTCGAAATCACTTTTGTTTAATTGAGTTTTTGGGTTTTCACAAAGGTTTTCATGCTGTGGGTGGCGCTCATGTCTCCACCCGATCTCTATCAATCACTCCCATCGAGTGATCAGTGTAACCACATCCACATATCCCACATATGGAGTGTATAACGTCTATGTAAGCAGGGCTAAGCAGTGAGTAAATAATCACGCGTAAAGTAATATACTCGGGTAACAAAGGTGTGTAAATACATAAGGATAAACAATATCAAAGGTAAGGCTTTAAGCAAATGTGGGTACGCGTTTTATAATTAGCATGCAATTTTATTTGCAACCAACACATTTATAAAAATAGGATCAACATGTTCGAGGAAGGGGGCGTAGTGACTTGCCTTGCTCACTTGAGGGTTCGTTAACAATTGGCTCAATTTCCTCCTCGCAGATATACCCTGTCCGGTCGAATAATAACGTCACGAACTACTCGCTAACACAAAAAAGAGCTAAAAATTCCAAAAAGGAAAATAACCCAACCAGTGCCATTGCGTAGATCTTGATTTTTGAAAGATTTTGACGAAAGTTTCGTTCAACTCTGACTTAAAATGAGGGAGACACGGGTTTGGAGGATTAATGGATTTTCTGAAATACGGAAATGAATTTATTAAATTGGAAAGGAATATTCCCAAGAATATTCCTTGGCTGTGATGTTGAGAGGGACGAATGTTGGACTTCCTTTTGTGAAGGCTTGGGCTTTAGCCCAGAGATGAAAGAGGTCGGGTAGGGACCTTATATAGACTTTTGGATAAGGGCCTGGGTGAGTGGAGGGATATGCATTAGACTTTGGTGAGGAGGGAGGTTGTTGGTGGGCTTTGGCCCGGAGGATGCAATTTAGACTTTTCAGGTCCATTCTTGGGCTTGGCCCGAGGAAAACAAGGGGATGTTTTGTGGACTTATGTGGAGGACTTTACGGTCTTGGCCCAAGGGACAAGAGGGATATATGTAGACTTTTGGATAGATTGCAAGGCCGGTTGGCCCAATGAAGTAGAGGAGCTTTTATAGACTTTTTAGAGAATTTCGTGGGCTTAGGCCGACCACGAGAGGAAGGCAATGTAGACTTTTTGGAAGGCTTTATGGGCTTCGGGCCGACAAAGCAGAGGAAGGCGATATAGACTTTTTCCAAGTCTTCGGTCAATGGGGCCCGCGGGGAGAGAATAAAATATGGGGCCCACTAATGGGCCTGACACGGTGTGGCGGCGGCGCGTCGGCATGGCGTGGCCGAGGCCCGTGTCCAGGAGGTGGCCGGGCGCAGGCCGACGCGCAGGCGCGGAGGCTCCGATCGGCGCGGTGACTTGGCCGACGCCCACGGCAGCGAGGAGGTCGGCTGAGGCAGCTCGGCCTGAACTGGGCCACGGCATTGGCCGGGCGTGACGCGGTACTGCCAGGACAACGTCGGCCGGGGGCTCGACCGAACGATGGATGCATATACATACACACGGCTAGCTAGTTGCATGCATGTGGGTTGCTTGCATGGATGCATATGCACACACACGACTAGCTAGTTGCATGCATGTGGGTTGCTTGCATGCATGCATATGCATACACACGGTTAGCTAGTTGCATGCATGTGGGTTGCTTGCATGCATGCATATGCATACACACGACTAGCTAGTTGCATGCATGTGGGCTACTTGCATGCATGCATGCACACGTTCGGCCCGCTAGCTATATGGCGTATGCACGGCCAGCTGTGATGCGGCGATCGCTGCGAAGGACGGTCGCGCAAGGAATGGTTACGGTGTCACGTCTCACGACGCCACCGTGCGACGGTAGACGAGAAATGCGGTAAGGAAACGAAAGCAAGAGGAAGGGCAGGAGGGGAGCTCACCTTGCGGCAGCCGGGTAGCGGCGTATCGACCGACGGTCCTCGCACGAACTACGGTCATCGAGGTACTGCCTGGGGCCGGTCGACCCGCGGATCGTCCTCGCCCACCACGTGTTCGCTCGGTAACAAACGAACACACAGCGTTAAGGAATAAATGTTAGCGGATTAGTGCAAGTTAGGTGTCAGGGGTCAGCGAGTTAGAAGTCAGCGGGTTAGTGAGTTAGAAGTCAGCGGGTTAGTGAGTTAGAAGTCAGCGGGTCAGATGTTAGGGATTAGCCGTTCGATAAGTCAGTCGTTCTCGGGTTCAAATGACGGCGCGGCGGCCTATCCGTCCTCTTGCTCAACTGAGGCCCAGCCGAAACCGGCCGCGGCGGAGAAAGCGAAGAGATGGCGGCGTGTGCGCGGAAGGGTGTGACTGAAGAGAAAGAAAGCCAGGAGGAGGAGAAAAGAGGATGGAAAGGGACGGGTTGCATACTGGCTATGGTTGCCCTTATATAGGCTTCACCGCACGAGCTCGTCTTAAATGGCCATGAAGACAGGGATGGGGCAGTTGCAGCGGCCGCGCGGGTTGGCGCGTATACTGCATAGGCTGTTGCATGCATGCTAGCTTGGGCTCGACTAGCTGCTTGCATGCAGGCATACGCATAGCTAGCTAGTTGCATGGTGCTTGCTCGTGGCTGGCTTGCCTGCATGCACGCGCATGCACAACTAGCTTGCTGCATGGCTTGCGGCGGTGCGAGGTGGGGCCGGATGCGTATGGGATGGATGGCAAGCTCGCTGGTGAGACAGGAGCGGAAGGCGACAGCCGGTGATGTCGTAGCGGCCTCGTCGTAGCGGCGCGGCGTGCGGCGACGTCGTCGCCGAAAATAGTATGGGGGAAAATTAGACTTTTCTCTTTTCCAACCTAATAGGAATGAAAAGGGCTTGGGGAGGTAACATGGACTTTTTCCAGAAAAAGCCCAGCAACAAGAAGGCCATAGTAGAGGGAGTGGAAATGAACTTGTTTTGCGGAATGGGTTGGGTTAACAGAGGGAAATGTGGCCCAAAGAAATAGGATGTTCGAATATTTTCTTTGGGATATGAAATTTGGAAATTTGAAGGGGGTTTGAGATAGAATTTGTACAGAGGACAACCTTTTCGGTAAAAGGATTTAGTCGAGATCTTTTGGCACAGATTCTAGACACACACAAATAAACAATAAACAAGCAAACTAAAATTATGCCTAAGGACTAGACTTTGTCTGAGGAGGTCATATCCTTGAAAATAGCCTATTAGGAATTTATATTTCGCAATTAAGGTTTCTAGTAAATACTTTACCAATAGACATTATTTTGCAAATAATTTCCAAAAGCTTATCACTCTATATAAAGGTGCATAGAAAATAATCAAAGCTATTTCTTTAGTGGAACAATATTTGTTTTAATAAACTATCCCTTAATGGGTTTTATCCAAAATGGTGATACATTTAGATATATAGCTTTATTTATAAAGTAAATATGCTCAAGGGTTTTTGTTTTTCGAAAATAATTGGCATATGCAAATCATAGCTCCTTGAATAAATAATATTTGAAATCAAATATCGACGTATCCTCAGACGTTCGTCTATTAGCCCACGTGTAAACGAAAAACGACAGATCGAATTGAGTTAGTTCAGGCATGAATGTATTTTGAAAAAGATTTTTGGTTATTCTGAATTTTTAATTCCGTATTCCAAAGTCAAAATATTTAGGATGTTACATTCACCTCGTGGCACATCTCGTGAAAGAGATAAAGATTCTCGGCCCAGTGTATCTGCATAACATGTGGGCTTTCGAGAGGTTCATGGGGATCATAAAGAAGTATGTGCATAATAGAGCTCGACCAGAAGACAGTATCGTAGAGGGTTATGCAACAGAGGAGGTGGTTGAGTTCTGTATCGACTATATGGATTTGCATCCCATTGGTGTGCCGATGTCTCGACACGAGGGCAGGCTACTAGGGAAAGGGACACTAGGGCATAAGGCAATTTTCGCTCCTAGCCTAGAAACATTACGGCAAGCACATTTCGTAGTGCTCCAGCAGTCGGCCTTGGTGGCTCCATTTGTCGACATGCATTATAACACACTCCGCAGCGAGAACCCAAGCAAATCAGAAGCATGGATAGCTAAGCAGCATAGGTTGAATTTTGGCGATTGGTTACGGAAGCATATCATGGCTATGAATACTGATAGTGACCAGCTGTATGTTTTGTCTCGGGGACCTGCGAGCACAATTCATTCATTCCAAGGGTATGACATTAATGGATATACATTTTACACGAGAACCCAGGATGCCAAGAGCTCGTATCAAAACAGTGGTGTCCGCATAGACACCTTCGACAGTAATGGTGTAGAACAAACGTACCATGGTTATATAGAGGCAATCTGGGAGCTTGAATATGGATCGCTGAAGGTACCACTTTTCCGGTGTCAATGGGTCAAAATTCCAAGTGGTTTGAGGATTGACAAGTACGGAATGTTCATCATGGACTTAAACAATGTGGGTTATCAAGATGAACCATTTGTGCTCGCAAAATCCGTAACACAAGTTTTCTATGTCAAAGACCCTTCTTCATTGACTGATCGCCACATGGTTCTTCATGAAAAGCGAAGCATTGTTGAAGTTGAGAATATCATTGATGAGGAAGGCTACGATCAAATCGACGAGCTACCACCGTTTGCAACAGATGTAGAAGGAGGTGAAGAAAGTCAGGAAGACGAAGACAAGGAAGAAGCACCATATATTCGCAGCGACCATGAAGAATGAGTAATTATGATAGACCTGCATGTTTGAATTTTATTGTAAGAAACATGTAATTGTGTAATTGATCCAACCTTAATGGAGGCTATGTGGAGGCTATTGTGTAATTATTGTAAGAATCATTGGGGTTAGTACGCTAGAGGTCTTTTAGAGGTGATGTATTGTATATACTATCTCTTATCTTACATAGAAAAAATTAGATGTGACAACTATCTCTTTTATAAAACTTACTCTAAGCAAGCTATATGCTTATGTGGAAGAGAGATAAAAAAATGAAGAGTGTTGACTCTCATGCAAGAGCTAACTCTACACATGCTCCAAAAAATATACATTAAATTCATTACGAGAAAAGGAAAGAGAAGAAAAAATCAAGCTAACCTTTCAGCTGACCTATTATATATGTTTGCTCTCCAATGAACTTGAACTATATTATTAAACTTGCTTTAAGTGCACACATCATTTACAATGGATTTATAGATAGTAGTGAGCTATACTATAGATGAAAGATCATTTACAATGGTGTACGTACAATAAACAATTTAGACCATTTATATTTTTTAATATAATACTATCTCATAACTATTTATACCATCACCTTAACTACAAGTAATAGCTAGGATAATTTTTTCTACCAGCGATATAACTTATAAATCAACAGTTAACATCACGGTGAATTTTACTAATAGGAACACCAAGTTTTGTGTAATTTGTTAGTAGACTTCACAAAAACATATCACAAACTGGTAATTTACTGTAGGACATTTTCTGTCAAATTAGAGAGGAAAAAAAACAAGAATGCATCTAGAGCCACAAGCTATTAAGCTAGCGTTAGAGTTAAGATGAAATATGAGGTATGCCTGTAATATACATAGGGTGATGGGAGATTGGAAGTTACATAATTTCCAAATTTTCACTCCAACAACACATTAAAAGCTTTAGGGGCATTCTCTTTTTTTAAAATGTTTTTCTTCCAATTTAGTTGAAAATGTCTTAAACCAAATTACTATATTTTAGTTTTTAGGGTGCTCTTTAGCCGTGGAAAGTTTTCATGATGTTCACAAGTATCCTTTAAACTTTGAGTATTCTATAGCAAAATTTGTCCAACATCATTTCTAACTGCCAGTAGACCCCCCCCCCAAATTGTCCATAGGTACTGGTTCGTATTTACAACCGGCACCTATGTGGTAAAAGGTGCCGGTTGTATATAAGAACCGGTACCTATATGGTACAAAAGGTACCGGTTCCAATTTACAACCGGCACCTTTTCACCACGATAGGTACCGGTTATAAATACGAACCGGTACCTATGTGGCTTATATATATATGCCGCCGTCTGCCGTCGCCATTTTCCCCAAATCAGCCCGCTGTCGCCATTGATCTTGTGCCTGCCGCACACCGTCGCCCTTGACCGCCGTCCCCTCGCTCACCCGCCAGCCAGCGCCCTCCAGCGCCATCACCGCCAGCTAGCGCCATCCCCGTCCTCCACTGCCGTCGGTCCTCCCCTAGCCTGGATCAATCTACCGCCGTCGCTGTCCACCTCCTCTGACGCCGTCCACCTCCTCCGCCGTCGCCGTCCACCGCCATCCAGTACCGCCGCCGCCCTCCTCCGCCGCTGTCCTCCATCGTCGCCGCCGCCCTCCTCCTCCTTGCCATCGGGTATGTATGCACTCTTTGGAGTGATTAAATCGAAATATTAGAGCCAGGAACAGGGCCAAAGGTTAGCTCGAGAGATCGTTAATAATTTAGTGCCGGAGGAAATACAAGAAAGGTTTGCCACCCCATGCACAGAATTAATGATTAGCAGTAAACATTCTTGACTTGTAGATTAACATTTTACTGGCAAATCCTAAATCCATTCGTAGATATATAGCTTTTTATCTCATGATGAGAAACTTTGTACTACTGCGGTGCCATGTGGTTGGTGCAGTTTGTTGGATGGATTCTGTCCCAACATGTGAGCATGTTTTCATGGCTTCAACTTGTATTATTGTGTCCACACATTTAAACATCTATGCTTTTTTTTCATCATTAACACCTTAATTTATGGCTAAAGAGACAATCCATCTAACTGCTCTATGTGACATCCCCTTGTTTATAGTTAGATGGGTGAAGCATGCTTTTTTTGGTTTTCTTTTTAGATGTTCAAATTCAATACTTGATCGAATTGCCACCGTATCATTTGTTCTAACAAGAAAAATACAAATCATTTTTCTTAGGTGATTTGTATTTGCTCTTTCAAGGCCTAGCCACCGAACCTATCAACCACTGCAAGCTGCAACGGCGCCACTGTGCTGCTCAGGATCGCTGCCGACTGGGACTGGTTCATCACGCCTTGCTCCTCCGACTACCCGCTCGTCACGCAGGACGGTAACAAATCAAAAAACCAACTAAATTATATACTAGTACTTTTCTCTATTACTTTCTTGCCATGTTAGATTCCTCATGAAGTTCTTGGAGCTAGATGATATATAGCGAGAGATCACACAATTAACTGCTGCTCTGCCCTGGAGGCCTACGAAATATAAGTAGAACACCATAGATCCAAAACAGATTATATATTTGCTTGCTTGTCCAGATTGTTAAAAGCTGGTTGAAAATAGTATATAGCATAAGTTTGGAAGCTGTATTGTTGCTAGCATTTTAAACCAACATGTCATGGCACTATTTCCTTTCTTTCTTTTCGAGCTCCTTTCAGGCTGCAATGTTTAAGTTTTGAAGTTGATGGCACTCTTTAATTAGACTGTCACTTGTCACATGTGGGCGAGCTCCAAAATATTGTATTGTTTAAGTTTAATTGATGTATGCACGCTGCTGGGTTAGCTACTACCTCGTGCAATTATTTAATTAGATCCTACTGGTCCAGTCAAGTTACGTATGGAATTAGATGGCATTACTTAACTTTTGCTAGATTTAGAAGAATATCATCAAGAGGACAATAAGTTCTAACACTAATTTCTTGTATCTATCTAGCAGTAGTTCTAGCCTAGGTCTACAAATTCGGAAATGTCAGGCGAACAAGATAACATTAGGCCTGCAAATTCTGGAGAAAGCGATGGTGGTAATGGTAGCCCAAGTGGCTTTCTAAACTTGAATCAGCCCGGTGATAACCCACACAATATGGAGGTAAATTAACTCATCTGAAACAAATAATACCTTAAAAGTACATATATCGTCAGATATGAATGACTAATTTATACTGATGTTTGAATGAGGTTGATCCTTCGGCCACTACGCACTCCGCGAATACTTCAACCTCATCGGCAAGAAGAAAGGCTAGAGGTCCAACTAGGATGCCCTCAGGTCTATACACTATCACGGAGTTAGCTGCAGATGAGACCCCTATAGCTCCAGAAGCGGCACTCACCCCATATGGCAATGCTATAGGTGTCATCGTGAAGGATGACATCCCCATCAAGTACCAGCACTGGAAGAGCAGTGATAGAGATGAATTGGAGTGGACGGTACCAGACAGAGACAAGGATATTGCTTGGGAAAAGTTAAAGTGGACATTCCAGTTTCCCGAGGGACAAGAAGAACTCGCAAAGTCCGGGGCTCTTAAGAAGATGTCCATCAGCTTCAAGAAGTGAAAGATGGACCTTAACAGGAAGTTTGTCAAGAAGGGCCTGACACCAAATTTTGAAGATGCCAATTATCGAAGGTGTCGTCTTTTCTGGGATGACTTTGTGGCCTATAGAACATCAGATGAGGCAAAGGAGATTAGCGAAAGGAACCAGGCCAATGCGACCAAAAACCGATACCTTCACCGTCTCGGCCCTAGCGGATATGCTAAGAACATAGGCAAATGACAACTCCGGGAAGATGAGCTGCTGCAAAAGGGAATCGAGATCGAGACGAAGGACTGGTGTCAACGGGGAAAGAATTACCAATACACCCGAGGTTCAACACTCTCGAATACAGGCAAGTTGGTACACAAGGGTTCTCGAGAGTAAGAAGTGTCCCAGAGGCTCTACGATGCTCATCAAAAGTCCTCAAAAGGTTCTTTTCTTGCGAGCAAAGAGAGAGATGAGCTTACACTTGCATTACAGAACCCTGAGCACCCGGGACGCACAAGAGGAATAGGCCTAGTTCCATGGAGGGAAGGTTTTCCTAAAGACAGATATAGGTACCGGTCTCGGAGCAATAAAAATTCCAGAAACCAATCAGAAGAGATAAGGCAATTGAAGGAACAAATGGCACTGGTAATGGCGAGGCTTGAAAGTCAGGATGGAGCTGGCCGTGTAACCAGTCCAGGTGGAAAGAAAAGCAGCTGCGCTTCAACTGAGGTTCCTCAAGAACCGGACACGGTTGATTATCCCGTGGACGACATCACTGTACGTACTGCATGCAGGCTGCATGTGCCACTTCAAAACATCAGTCAAGAGATGGCACGCGCTATGGCACATCCCGTAACGGAGGGAGGGAGGATACACGGTAAGCCGATACCAAGTGGCTACTCAAGGGTCGAAGTGGAGGACGTGCCTACGAGATACAGGGCAGTGCAGCTTGATTTTGCTCCAGAAGAGGGGGTGAACACTCTTGGAGAAGCCGTCCATAACATAATCCTATGGCACAAGCGTTTCATTATCTTTCCTTCAGGAGATGGTGATGACGAGCCAAGCGATGGCGGGTCTAGCTCGGAAGGACTTCCTCTCTCCCCTCAAAGGATGCCAACTCCACCACCATTGCCACATAAGAGCTCGTCTCCTCCACCGGCACTATGTAAGAGCCCATCTCCTCCAGAGACAGCACATCAGAGCCTAGCTTCTTTAGACCGGCCAAAAAAGAGGGGGCGCCTCTGTAAAACTTCCCAATTGTCTGAACCACCATCTCTGAAGAAGACCAAGAAGACGCCATTGCCTACTAGGTCGGAGCCATATTTGAAAGTGCCAGTTAAAGTACAGGATCACTTCATTCGCATGGCAAGGCCACCTGCCCAAAAGCAACCTATTACGGACTTCCGACGCACGATCAAGAAAAAGGGATTGCAAGAATTTTCCAAGAAAGCATTTGAGAAAGATGAGGCCAGCAAGACTATGCAAGACTTTCTAAAAGAGACAGGGCTGAAAAGCTTGGATGATGTGGATAATATTCAGATAGCCCCATTGGCAGCTCAGTTTAAGCTTGGTCATTCTTTGACTACCAACGAATATCGCAAGGTCGTTGGCAAATGTACTCAAATGAGAAGGGTAGAAGAGTGGTATTTACAGATGGCCAAGGAGGGTAAAGAGATGTTCCCCGTCTTTTACAGGGACGAGGACTTTCATCACTGTGATGGTATAGTTTGGGTCTCATTTAAAGAACTATTTCATCTATACAATCTGAGGGAGCTAGACTTATCGGTAATTCAGTTATGGTCATTGTAAGTATACTCCACCTCTCGCCATTTTTCTAAGTAAATCTCCTCGTTGCGTGTCTAATTCTTTTCATTGTGCAGAATGGGGGCGCTTGAATGTAGAGCGACCCATAACAAGTTAGAATTTCTCAATCCACAAATAGTCAATAGCTTGAATATTGAGGCAGGCGAATGGACCTCCAACGAAGTGTTGAACTACCTTTACACATCCTTTGTCAACGAATGAATACCATCCTTTTGCCCTATCACTTTAAGTAAGTGTGGCATTATCGGTGTACCTCCCATCGTTATACTTTCAGATGTTAATTGTTCTCTTCCCTTGTCTGTAGGCCTCACTGGATTCTTGTTGCGATCCATTTAAACGATTCGAAGATTGTCGTCATGGATGGAATGAGGAAACCGCAATCCGACTACCAATCCCTCATTGACATCCTAGATAAGACACTTGTGAAGTATAAGAAGAAGTCTATTCGACACGCTCCGTGTGCAAATAAATTCCGAGTTTGGTGCCACCCTAATTGCGCACGTCAGGATCCGGCATGAGCACATGTGGGTTCTACGTGATGAGATTTATGTGGGTTTTCATGGAGGACGGCAACTGGAACATTACGGATGCTGAGGTTCGCCATGTCTCTTAAGACATAAATCCAATTTTCTAAACACATAGTACCTTTTCACATCTTTAATCCTTCCATTTCCAGAAATTAAAGCTCCCAACAAGTAAATTGCTGTCACATGTTTGCTTGGGTTTCGCTGAACAGCTATGTGGATTCATCTTCGACCATATCATCTCGTCAAACGGCGCATACAGCATATCGAAGGCTCCTACTGGGCTAGTGGGTTTCATTGAGGCTGGTGGCCCTAGTGACACTTTAGATAGCCCATCAACGACAAAGCATACAAAGACCTAGAATTAGTGGGTCATACCTTTCAAACATTTTCTAAGTACCTTGTAGATTACTTATTTGGATTGATGTGGTGGTCTTAATGTCTTCAACATGCATTAAGTTTCTCTGTTTGTTAATGTTTATCTATTATTTTTTGACACATATATCTAACCATGTATTCAATTTTCTCTATTTAATATTTTTATCCCTAACAGCAACAGGTGATCTCGCTGACTGGATGTGGCATGGATGAGGGAGGCATTATCATTGTTGTCTCTGTAAGCAACAGGTGAGCATGTGTAACTAAAATTTTCATTTGAGTACAAGTTTAGAGCATTTGAAATGTTGTAGAGCTCAAGCGAATTTTTGTCAAGTCTCCTGAGATGTGTAACACATCTGGTCGCCGCCTTCGTGTGGTTTGACGGGCACGTCTCAGGCTGAAGTTGACTGGCACGCTGAGTCCCAGCAATATCTTCTATGCTCTCTACTCGAGTCTTCGGGTTTTATATTATGGTTTTATCTCCTATTTCTACATTTTCTCAATCCTACATTTGAAAGGGGCCCTAATTAGTGGGGATGAATATATAGGATAACTATAGGTCTTGCAAAGGTGGATTGCCTATACGTATATATACTTGCTAATTAGTTAATCCATTAATTAACTTAATTAATTTATGTATGTCAACTATAACAAATTGAATATCAAAACCAAAAAAGAAACAATCGATCGAGGAAGTAATTTTATTTATGACCTCCCACAGTAATCTAAAAGGATATAATTAGAAATGAAAGTAAGTTCATTTTACTACCTTAAACTATTTGGCAGGTGCACTTAAACTTCTAAACTATTTTTTCTCACTTCACCTCTAAATTATTAAAAAATAGTTCACTTTTCTCATTATGATACATCTTTTTTCTCTTTGTACAATATGTATTTAGAATTGAAATTTTGTGAGACGATAGATAACATTACACCATACACCTCAACTTTTTTAAGAAAAAAAATACAATCACATACCATTAGGCATTAGATAGGCACTAGTGATAATTCCGTGTACATTGCACACTGCATATGGATACTTGTGCTGGTACAAAAATTTGCATGAACTGATTAACTAACAGAGCACCTTAAGTTTGATGATTATTTATGCAAAAGAAGAGATGGAAAGCATATTTTTCATCATATAAACTAGCAAGTTAGATGACACAGAATTATAGCTCCTGTGAAGATACAGACAGCAAGAACTATAATGGCTACAGGAATATTTTCAATTGTCCATTTAGTAGCAATAATGCTCAGAAAATTACTATCAAATATGATAAAAGGTAAACATCTGCTCAGGAGTATATCACATAAGATCTATCCCTACCCTCTGACATGAGCAATGTCATCCTTGAATAGATGTTAACCAGCTACTGTGCCCCAATTACAATTGCAGAGAGCTGATACACCCCCGGCCCAAACATAAATAGCTCTGGAAAAAATTAACTAGATTCATACTACAATAGACCTGTAGTTTCTCTTCCTTTGCTGAAAACACCAAACCTAATCAATGTTAACTAATGTGTTGTGTTACAAATAATGCCTGTCATTCTTACTACATTTTTAGGAGAGTAAATTCTAGCTACATTTGTATTCCTGCAGATCATATATGAGTCTTCCTGTGAATGTGAACGATGTGAATGTAATATTGTAATATTCTGTGATTTCTGTGTTTCAGCAAATATTATACGTGATCTCAAAATTATTTTTTTTGTGTTTCAGGACTATAGATGCCGGTTCTTGTAAAGAACCGACACCTATGAGGTATCAAAGGTGCCAGGTCCTATCCATTATTGGTGCCGGTTATTTATAGGAACCGACATCTATAATACCATATAGGTGCCGGTTCGACATTTACAACCGACACCTATAATGTTATAGGTGCC
Organism: Oryza officinalis; assembly: GCA_008326285.1. Taxonomy (NCBI): domain Eukaryota; kingdom Viridiplantae; phylum Streptophyta; class Magnoliopsida; order Poales; family Poaceae; genus Oryza; species Oryza officinalis. The sequence goes on along the minus strand of BDMV01000003.1, from coordinate 28,469,412 downwards.
GGTTGAGAAACCGGTACCAATAGCTTTGAGTATTGGTGCCAACCAATTGGTACCGGCTTCGAAACCGGCACCTATGAGACATTTGGAACCGACACCTATGAGTATTTGTGTAGTAGTGAGATGAGCCAATCTTTTGTCTAGCCAACCGATTACTTCCTTTTTCAGAGAAAATATGTCATTATCTTCCCGAGGAGCTTAGATTGTTTTTTTGGGTGAACTTTATTCCCGGATCGAGTTGTTCTCGTGCCAGAATTACAGTACTTCGTAATATTTAAGCGAGTGGATGGTTATTCTGTATATGTATATCAAATCATATATAGGCCTATATGCCAAGTTGAATGATAATATAACATCTCCGATCACAAATATCTTTTTATCGCTTTATATCCTTAAATATAAACAGGCATATGAAAATGACTTGCACGTGTGTATCTAAAGGTAGTAGCTTTAATTGTATTGCAACAATTGACAAATACGTGACAAAATATGAACAAGTAATATGGATGTCTTCTTGTTTACTGCAGCAGAATAAATTGAGCCTACAATTCAATTGAAAAAGAATTTATATTAGATTGGTGGAGGACACATAGTGTAGCCTTATAAGATAATATGGGGGAGAGAATAAAATAGAGAGAATGAGCCTGTCATCATGCTGTCATCTTCGACTTCTGTCATAAAGATACACAATGATAAAGTTTGGTAAAAAAGAAAAATAAAACATAGGGTGATAGTACAAATTACCAACTCCACCTTATTATTGACTAGTGTTAAACCATATAAAATTTTTAGCTAGCAATTCTAGTAAAACTACGTCACCCACAATAAAATAAAACACCCTAGCTACAGATTTTAAGTGTGTAGCACCATTGCGCATAATATCATGTTTCAAGTATGATAGTATAGTAGATCAAAAGTGGAGCCAAAAGGAAGACATAAAGATAACCTGAATATGGTCAAACAATTGTTTACCATTAAAATCTTAATTTGATATTATGGAAACATCAAATTGACTAACAACACTAACTCTAATTAGAATCATCTTTTTTTATAGACCTAGTGCCCCTCTAAATCGATTACCAATAGTATTTTTGACATTACGGGGTGGAGGAAAATTAAAAGAAAAGAACACACATATTCAAATAAACTGAGAAACATGATGCTCAAAGAAAAAGTGTTCTCTTATGCATAGCAGCAATAACGGTGTTTGTCTTCACCCCCCCCCCCAACCCAGCCCCCCAAGAAAATCTTTTAGCCAGTTTATCCTTTGTTAGGTTTACTTTCTTGTGAAGAAACCACATAAATACCTTGATCTTTAGTGGAACCTTTAAGTACCATACAATTCTCTTCCGGATCCTAAAATTAGAGCTTATGGTCATGGTATACATAGAGTTAACTGAAAATTGACCATTTTTATAGTATAGAGCGACCATACAAAGCAATTCTTTTTATTTGACAACTATTAGCTAGCTTAAGGATCAAATCATTCCACTTGATTAGCTTTTGGCGAACAATCGCTCTCATAAAAAGAAATATCCAATAGCGTTGTGCTCATAACCTCTGCCATGGTAGACTGCTCCTTTCGAGCCACATTATACAAAGTAGGGTATTGATATTTGAGAACACACGATCCCAACCACGTGTCTTCCCAAAATCTTATTTCGGTCCAATTGCCACATCTAAAAGACCCATAACTCAAAAAATTGTCTTTCACTTTCATTAAACCTATTTGCTGGACATACCATGGAGAGCTTTACCCTTTAAGTATTTATTTTGCAAAAGGTCTTGCCATATGACTTCATCATTAAATAACTAGAAAAGTTATTTGCTTAACAAACATTTATTTTTAATATCAAGGTTTTGGACACCTAATCCACCTTGATCTTTTGGTCGACATATGTTTTCCTACTTAGTCTATAATTTCTTTTTCGGTCATCATTACTAAAAGAAAAACGTGACCTATAGTAATCCAATCTTTGAAGCACACCTTGTGAAATTCAAAAAAAGGATAACATAAACAAGGGAAGGCTCGAAAGAACTGAGTTTACAAGGACCAATCGGCGATCGCCCACCGCATGAGATATCTTTGCCCTTCCATGTGCTAACTTTTCTCTCAAATCTATCTTCAACTCCTTTCCAATCAACATCCCGGAGTTTCCGATAATGAAATTAGTAAGATTTCTGTCTACGATAGCCGGAGATATCCACGAGAACAATTCTAATATGTCATTGACATACTCAATAGGGCATATAATAGATACAAGACGTCTGGGAAAGCTACCGGACGATACGCTATCGACACATCGCGTTTTCGGATTTTTATGCACGAGTGGATCCTACTACAGCCTATTGGTACCAATGAATGTGGGTTCTATGTTGGTACTATCCCAAATAATCAAGGATGCGTTGCGAAGTAGCTTTGTGGTGCCACTCTGCTTTGTGAAGTTACACATGCTATTGTGAGCAAGCTTGATTGGAATTTTAAACCTCGAGTATGCAGTGCGTCCTTCAGGCAATATCGACTCCACGATACCAGATGTTGCGGTTGCAATGGCTATTAACCCATCAGATCGCAACCTAGCAAGAAGTGCCTTGTAAAGGAATGTTTTCCCAGTGCCACCTAGACCATCAACAAAAAATACCTGACTCTTCTTCTTAATCACATAATGTATGATGTCATCAAACCCTGCACGTTTCTCATCGTTAAGAGATTTGTATATAGCTATATGCTCTGGGTCTATTGGCACAGACTGCTCCTCTCTGACTTCTATCAATATGTCGTTGAAAAAATCATCTAATTGACAAAAGCAAAACATGCATCAGGAATTTATTCATGATAAAAAATAAGACAATCAAGTTCAACAATTATAGAACACACTACTATAAAAAATTACCTGTATCATTCAACTCAGGAAATCCGTAGTGTATGAAATTCTTTCCCATAGGATGAAGTATATCCTGTATGTCTCTAAGCACCATCTGCTCTACTAACATTGGGTTGTGGTTATCCCGGACATAATCTTCAGACATTGACTCTTTATGTTTGTCCCACAGAGCACGGATATCGGTAACCTCGCAAAAGACAAGTATAGTCGCAAACAAGTGAGGAGTGCATATGGCATTTGGAAAGTTGCAGCTTCGCTCAAGCAATCGTCATGTGATATGTCTGTCTCAACAAGCCTACTTTTCTTGTATGCCTCTCTATAAGTAGAGTAAGTGATTCTAGATATTGTTCTTAGATTATCATACGAGGTTGGACCTCTCACATGGTTCAGAAGCACCCTAAGATAGTATCTTTCTTTCTCCGCAGGGTGCGCATACACAATCCATCCAACCTGGCAAGTCTTGGTTTTTCTTTTTTGCCACACATTTTTCCCTACAACCCATCTATAGTGTTCCAGAAACTCCTTGTACAATAACTTCCTTACCTTCGAGTCTTTGTAGTTCATTTTAAAAAACTCAGTAAGTGTTGTCTTTTTGTTAGATAGTTTATTGACAATATCCTCAAGATTACCAGACTCATCATAGGTAATATATTGCATGTTTGGCAAATGAAGTTGTAGCTGCAAAATCACCAGATAGATATCGAATAGTGAAAAACCAAAAATCCTATATATAGCCTCTAGCGGTGAAACATATTTGGCATCTCTATACTGACATATCTCGCTGATTTCTCTAGATGGGTTGACTGAGAACGACGCACAGTGATGGCCTTTATATACATATTTATATAAGTACTTCACAAATTTGATGCTTGCGCAAACTTAAACATTGATATGACAATTATACCTCATGAGCAAGCTAGGATTGTATGGGACCACCCATCTATTGTCCAACAGTGCACCTCTTATTTTTACACGTCACCTATCATCTTTCCTCCTGTATAAAGGATACAAGTCCTTTCCTTCTTGTGTTGCTTGATAGAACTATTGAGGAAAGTTGAAGAGACACTCTCCATCTACCATGCAGGTGCACTTTTTGTTTAGCTCACTACATGGTCTGTGTAGCATATGCTTTATGACCAGAAAGTGCAGCACAAGGTATTTTTCCTTATCTGGTATCTCTGCACAGATAACTTTATCATAATTATCTGGGTTTGTTAACTTACTACCTGGCTTCATGATTAATAAGATATGTTCATGTGGGAGGCCCCGCTTTTGAAACTCAGTAACATGAGCATATGCTTGAACCTCTTCAAAATACTTTTTCTTGGTGAACAAGTCTAACATGTCTCGCAGCTTGGCCCTAAATATCCTTGCAACAAGGTCCGGTCGATCTTGTGACTATTGGCCAGTATAGAGATTTTCTGGTATCTCCTCCCAGTTTGGATTGCAGGTCATCGTGATAAAGTAGTCTGGTCTCCCAAAACGTTGGACAAGAGCCATTGCATTAAGAAACTGCCGCTGCATGTCGCGATCACCACCAGGAAAAGACCGAGGTAGCACAATCCTCTTTTCGACCTCGGAATCCCTTGTCTCTCCAGAATTGATCATGTCGACGACACCCTAAAAAATTAGCAACGACAACATGAACATATTTTCTAAGCGTTGATGTTTGAATGGGATATGGTTATAATTGAAGAGAACATGTATTTTGTTCCATTCACCTGGTACAACTCAGCTCGTATCTTCTTTTGGTTCTGAGGGTTAGAATACCAGTCCAGTCGCATAGACTCGATCTTAATGTACATGTCAACGGCCTATTGTTGAAAAAGACGACCTCCAAATAAAATGATGTTGAAAAGTCTCCTAACATGCAACCTAAAGCAATAATACTCTCTTGCGGTGACAAATCTTTCTTTTTTCCACTTACATGACCTGACCTGTTCTCTATATCATTAGCATCTTCATCGTATAAAGTATCACCAACGTAGTCATACTTTGCAACAAAACCGAGAAATCAACTTAATTCCCACGGCCTAAGAGTATATAGGTATTAATACAGTATCATACAAGCTAAGTGCGTACGTATCGGAGGCTCATCAAAAGTGTTTTCTTCACTGAAGTGCACGTTACCAACCGTTGGTGCAACACTTGGTGGATTAATGTCCATATCGTCAAGATTTTTTTTGGGTGTTTCGTACGGCATTTTGAGATCTCATCCGGTTTCACCGTTGGTGTTAAATAAAGGATATGCCAATGGGTCATAGCGACCATGGTATGCTTTAATATAGCTACTTTTCTCTCCTTTGACATGCACCATCACATGCCTATCATATCTCAATAGTTGCTACTGGGACAGTACTGTATATGATCTGCATTCCGTTCTAAAATATTTGACGTTGGTTATTAGTTAACTAACCAATATCATTAAAAAAACAGAGGGAGCATGTCGTGTTTGAGAATCATAATATCGTTCAATTTTGTAAAAGAAACTTATAGGTTTATATATACGCTTTACACTATAACACTATGACAATTATAACGCATTTTACTTGATTATTCCTTCTTAATTAATTACCTGTTCAAGTGTGCGCTGCGGACGAGCAGAGAGGATCGCTTTGAGAGTGGACTAAGGCTGTGTTCGTTTGTTAGGTTTGGGAAAATATTCCCTCCGCACGGAAAACGGAGCGACTCATTAGCATATGATTAATTAAGTATTTACTATTTTTTTTTGAAAAATAGATTAATATGATTTTTTAAAACGACTTTCGTATAGAAACTTTTTGCAAAAAACACACCGTTTAACAGTTTGAAAAGCGTGCGCGCGAAAAAAGAGAGGTGTGAGTTAGGAAAGTTGGGTAAAAAACTCACCCTAAGGTTTTGTTCTTCGTCTTGAGTTCCCAACTCAATTCTCTTTTTTTCTTGCGCACGCTTTTCAAACTATTAAACAGTGTGTTTTTTAAAAAAAGTTTCTATACAAAAGTTGCTTAAAAAAATCAAATTAATCTATTTTTCAAAAAAAAATTAGCTAATACTTAATTAATCACATGCTAATGAACCGTTCCGTTTTCCGTGCGCACTGTGCGCGTTCCCAACTCAGGCTAACGAACTCAGCCTAAGAACTGCAAATCTATCTGTCATCAATAGTTTGCAAATGCTTGCAACCTCTTCCATGGGCTCGGCGAATGTAATGAAATGTTTCCATTTCTACTACCTTCTTCCATCTCTACAAACATTTTTATTAATTATGGCAATTTTCTACAAATGGAAACTACTAGTACATTCAAGCACAAGCTCCCTATACGCATGCAAGGTACTATGTTCCTTCTTTTGGAAAGGAGCCCTGCAATTCGGCCGCGAAGCAACTCGAGCTGTGTCACTCCAGGAGCGCCGCGAAGCAGCTCCCCGTGCGCGCGAGCGCGACACCGGCGGCAGCCGCGGCGACGACGGCGTCGGACGCCTCGGCGCCGCCGCCGCGCCTGGGGCTGCTCGGCGTGGAGCGGACCCTCCTCGGCGGCGGCGACGAGGCGCCCGAGCCGAGACGGCGGAGGAGGAGCACGCGCACGGCGGCGATGAGGTCCCCGGCGTTCTCCTCGGGCGACGGCGGAGCGGAGTCGCGGCGGGCGCGGCAGACGGCGGCGTGGCGGTCGAGCGCCTCGCCCGGCGAGATGGGCGGGTCGGCGCGCCCCAGCTCCTCGCCGGCGGCGTCCCCGCACAGGCCGCAGATCCACCTCCCGCCGTACCGCGCCCGCACCGCCGCCATGTACGGCGCCGTGCACTCCTGCGTGAATCCGCAGCACTCGCACGCCGCCGCCGCCGCCGCCACCACGGTCGCCGCCTCCTCCTCCGCTTCCCCCACCTCCTCCATCCGAAACGACCTTCTATAGACGCGCGCGCCCTCGATCAGAATCCGGAGACAAAGGTCACAGGATCCGTACCGGGCGAAGGGTCTCCTCGTCGCCGCCGGCGGCCGGCGCCGGCGCTGGCGAGGGGTCACCGCCGTGGTGCCCTGCTTCCATTTTTAATACCTAGCGTGGTGTCGTGCGCTCGTGCGGGGGCGTGTCTTTATACGGGAATGCGGAAAGCGTCATCGCCCGCCTCATTACTCGCTCTACGGGCCGCGGGGCGGGGCTGGTGGTGGTGAGGTGGGCCCACAGGGTGGGGGTAAGTTGTTGGTGGAGATGCCAGGTTGGAGTGGGAAAGGATAAGCTGGCATTGGATGCCGGAGGGCCAGGGGGAGCATCGGCCACGTCAGCATTGTCCCTGTCATGTCATGCTAGTAATATATTTAACTATTTATTATTTTACTAGTGACAATAAATAAATTGTTATTAGACTCAAATGTTATAAATACATAAGAGCTCACATGTTATGAATTGTAAGCGAAAAATCTTTAATCGTTATATCTCCAAAGTAACAGATAGTTAAATGCCCCCACTCTGATAGCTGGCAGCTTCGCTCCGTTGACTCGGTTGACCGAGCGGAGATAAGAGCGACAATGGTCGTGATCTGAAGAGTTTACTCAACAGCAACAGGCCGTGTCTGGAGCGTTATTCTTAATTACTCAAGTAATATATATATGGGATTTGCTATACAATATCCTTGAGATACTATATTCAGAAAATGGCAAGAACCAAAATGTAATAAACCAAAGCATATATTTAGGTAAAAATTTTGGTCCCCTAGCTTTTAGGGGCGATCATAAACATGTCCATGTGCGTATCTGCAATCTTGTCAAATCTTTTAAATTTGGCAAAACCAAACCTATTCATCCTATCGTATATCTGGAAAGGATATATCAATCTTGTGAAAAAAACGATATAGATCTTACCCCATCACTACATATCTCACATTATTCTCACCTGCTCAGTAGTCTGTAGTCTTCATAGAAAACGCTAATTCGCGACTCGAGACGAGAGCGCGCGATCAAAAGGCCGGTTTCCATTTAGGCCTTTTACCAAATCCAAAAAGACTGAATTTGAGAAAGCCAATAATTTGGTGCAATAAGTTTACTTTAGGTCCCTTAATTTATCGCCGAAATTAAAATTCGTCTCTAAACCAAAATATCAGATTTAACGGGTCTCTCAATTTACAAAACCGGAGCACCCAAGATCTCAAGCAATATTATACACAGTTTTAGCTAACGTGACAAGCTGAGTCAGTGTGAGACCCACGTGAGTGCTACATGTCAATGGCTAACACTTTCTTTCTCCTCTCTCCCTTTCTCCCCTCTCTTCTCCTCTCTCTCCCCTCCCCCAACCCTAGCACACGTGCGTTGCCGCCATTGCCGCCATGGTCGACTCCAACAACTCGTCCCCGCACTCCGCCGCAGCCACCAATGACGTGCACCACTAGGGCTCAAAGGCGGCTGCCATGGCAACGATGGCGGTAGCGTAGGCGCCTCCGCCACCAACGCTGCCGATGAAGGTGATCTTGATGGTGAGCAACGGGGGACGCATCCAGCTGCGGCAACACAACCAGCAGCTCTCGTACGTCAATGATGAGACAAAGATCCTTTCGCTCGAGAGGCCGCTTCGCTTTGCCAACTTCGCCGCGCGGTTGGGCAGGCTCGTGGGTTCTCCAAGGGACTTCTGTGTCAAGCACCAGCTCCTCGGCAAGGACCTCGACGCACTCGTCTCCGTCACCAACGATGAGGCTCTGGAGCACCTCGTCCTCTAGTACAATCGCCTCCACCTACTTCGCCTCGCGTCGAGATCTGGGGTGGCTCATCCTGCGATGGTTTCACGTTGAGGCTCATGGTTTTCCTTTTCCCCGTCCAGTCATTGACGCCCTCATCCCTGCCACCGTCATCTGACCTCCTCGAGCCCAAGCAAGGGAGAAAAGGGGAGAGAGAAGAGGAAGAAAGTGCTAGCCACTGACATGTGGGGCCCGCATGGGTCCTATGCTGACTCAACTTGTCACGTTAGCTAAAACCAGACATAATTACTGCTTAGGGCCTCAGGTGATCCAATTTTGTAAATTAAGGGACCTGTTATATTTGGTATTTCAGTTTAGGGACAAATTTCAGACTCGGCGATAAATTAAGAGACCTAAAGTAAACTTATCCCTAATTTGGTACTCTTCTGTATTTAGTAGGCTATTTTTCTAAGAGCCCACATATACATTTTGTTTTTGAATTGTTTTCAATTTGATTCAAATTTATATATGCAAAGTTTATATATAGTATGTACAAAGTTTTTTTTCATGCCTATTTATACACCAAAGTTTATACACTTATAAGATCTATTCGCTAGAAGTTTACGTATCCGATTCAAATTTGTATTCAGATTCTAAGTTATTTCGAATTTGTTTCAAAACAGTGTTTTGGATATAAAGGCTGAATTTGTAGTATGTATAAAGTTTTTTTTAAGTCTATTTATACACCAAAGATGGCTAGTGGAGGCAAATGCAACAGTGTTTTGGATATAAAGGTCTAATTTGATGGAAGTAAATGGTTGTTTTGGATGGGATGGCAAAAAACTAAACTTTGTGATTTTTCGGTGGTGCTAAAGTGTACTAGAATAATGGTATATTTTTTAACCTCAAGATTTTTCCTCTGTGTTCATACAACCAATCTTTTCCTTTTATCAAATCTGATTTATGTTTCTCATGAGCCCAACACTAGAACTTTAAACTTCAGCTCACGACATCCTCGAGTAAAAAAATTTAAAAAAGTTTGAAATGTTTCTATATTTTTCTATATATTTAATTAAATTTAAAGAAGTTTGAGTAAAAAAATCAAATGATTTATAATATGACTATAATATCTCTCAATATAAGATCCTTCTGAAACAAGGCGTTCACCACCATGAGAGTTTAGATTGGGAAATGCATGCTGGAGGGTACTCGTAGTAGAAAACTAGAAATTGGAGGCTAGCCGTTACCGCGGATCCCAGTATCCCACATGTAGATTAAGAAAAAAGGTGAATAAAAAAAGGAACATGCTAAGCTAGGCCACACGACGTGACGTGCACGTGCGCTGCTCCCACCCGTTGGTTTCACAGACCGACGCTTGCGGTTATGTACGGTGTACCACACGCGGCACACCATGCTTGCATGCACAAGTGCACAAGACACGTACGCCAGTGAGCAAGCACTAATAACGAACGCGCGGTCGTTTTCCGCGCGAAGCGATGCGTGGTCGATGCATCCGTACGTCTACTCTACATTATCCGGTGTGCTCACCGCTCCCTCATCACTCCTCTTAGGGGGCCTGGGCTGAGTTCGTTTGCTACTGTTTTCCCAACTTCACTTCTCTCTTTTTCACGCGTACGTTTTCTAAACTGTTAAACGGTATATTTTTTAAAATTTTTTATAAAAAAGTTATTTTAAAAATTATATTAATTTATTTTTAAAAAATAACTAATACTTAATCATATAATCCAACCCTCTTTTTGAACACACTCTAGGGCTGATGCTCCTCCTGCTAGCGCCATTCTTTCTTTCGTTTGGATATCCTAATGCTCTTGCGAATTGAATCTTAATGTAATCCTACGTGCAACGGCAAACCTGTTGTTAGGCCATTTAGCTCTAGCTCACTGTGCTCTCGTGCTCTCTCTTCACGTTACTACAGAATTGATTTTCTGCACGAGACTCTTTTATATTGCAGACAGGCCATAACTGTTTCCGTCTGTAAAAATCATTTTTCCGGGATCGGTTCAAGGGCCACATACAAAAGTGCATTTTCACATGCAGTCGCTTAAAAGACATATTTACAAGTCTGACGTTTCTTCTGTCTTCTCTCTCAGCATCTTTAAAATTTTCAAGTCTTATCCTTATCTCCTCACTTTCTCTCTCTCACCTCTTATTTTTCCACGGCCTTATCTCCTTTCTCTCTCCCCACTCACTTTTCTCTCCCACCTCTCCCACTTCTCCCCTCCTCTCTCACTTCCCGACGGTGGGCTTGGGCTAGCGGTAGCGACGACAGGAGCGGTGGCGACGGTGAGGAGACGTGACTGGCGTAGGAGCAAGAGCGGTAGGCGGGAGGCGAGGCGGCAGCGGATCCAGTGGTGGGGAGGCGTGACAACGGCAGATCCAACTCTCCCTCCTGCGCAGCGACAGTGACGACGATGAGAGGCAGCGGATCTAGCTCTCCCTCTCATGCGGTAACAGCGACGATGACGAGCAGTGGCGGATCCGGCTCTCCCTCCCGCGTGGCGACGGCGGCCTCGGCGACGGCAATGAGCGACGACGGATGGGATTGTTGGAATTTTATTTTTTTCACGTGCAGACGACATAAACACCCGTATAAAAAAATAGCGATTTTTGCAGACACTTTCAGACAGACGGATGCCCCAACCACAAAAAAAATGGATTTTGACCACAAGCAAAAATGCTTTTTTTATTAGTGGCAGTTTTCTTTTCAATTATCCGAAGGGATAATTGTGCTTTTATCATGTTTTATAAGTCTAATTATCAATTTGGCTCTAATTTTTCAACTCTGTTTATTTGAACTTTTTTTTCAAAATCGATGGCCAGGACTTACCATATTCTGTGTAGGCAAGTCAACGGTGTTAACTTAGGCAAAAGATAACATTTATGCCCTTCCTTATTTGATCATATTTTCTCAAAGTTTATGTTTATTCTACTTATTTTTATGCTCATTTAAAATTTTAAGATATGTGACCGAGCTCCCTCCGTGCCCACCTCCTCGATCGTGCCTCGGGTCTCGCTGTAGCCTCCGCCTTCACAACCACGCGCCCAGTGGAGCTCCGCACCCTTGCCCACGTCTACACCTCGGGTCTTGCCACAGGCCCGCAACCTCCCTCTCCACCAAGCGCTGGGATGCCGGCACTGCTCTCCCTCTGCTCGTGCTGCTGCAAAAACCCTAGCTTATGGAGGCCGATGTGGAAAACCAACATGAGAGATAGAGAAATAAAAACTCCATCCACTTCTATTTTCTTTTTAGGAGGCATTTTGGTCTTTTCATCCTTTAAATGCCATACACTTCTAATTTTTTTTACACCCATACACTCCAAATGGTTAGTTAGAAAAGTTCAGACGGTATGTTCGGCATTGAAACTAGGGTTAATAAGCAAAGTTAAAAAAATAGGACTAAATTGGTAATTAGCCTTTTGAATAGGCTCAAAAACACAATTATCTCTCATATGAAACATACATATGCATATGACTCGCCTTGCGCTCACACCTCACGTGCACACCAGCGATGACGATGCAATGTACACTGTTTACTATAATAGAACTAATGGAAAAGGACATTCTACGTTTTATAGAGCTTCAACAATGATTCCAACGTGATATCCCAGTTCTCTCTCTTTTTTTTTATAACGCGCGCACGATCTTTTCCTTTTTCCGTAGAGAGATAACCACTACACTTGTCAGACTAAACAATTGCCTAATTAAATTCCCATATCTATTTAAAGTAGATCGTAACGCTATTTCAAGCCTCTCAATCTGGCACCTCGTGGATTATTTGTTAATCCGAACCATCTGTGGAATGCCTCAGAAGTAAAATATTGAAACTTTGGCGTCTTCTTTACTTCTCTTAATCAAGTCACATGGTTTTGGATAGTTGACAACCTTTTTAAGGCCTTGGTCCATGTGCTTCTCTACTGCTAGTACATCTATTGGATAGTACGTACAGCACTCCGTATGCTTTTAGTACTTCATTATTCCCCTAAAATTCGGGTCATGTTTTCTTCAATAACAACCATATTTTTAGTCCATACTCCACACAAATGAAATTAATAATATTTATATCATGAAACAACGATGAAAATCTTACCGCTTTGGAGCCGATGGCCTGTATTTGGTTTATCTTCTATCACTATTACAGAATCCCTAATAGGGAATGGCTCATAGGTGTCGATTTATCACTATTACAGAATCCCTAATAGGGAATGGCTTATAGGTATCGATTTATCTAAAATTGACACATGTGAGCACTTTCCACCCTCCCGAACTTTCATGTACGTCTGAATTAAAAAACAATACCTATAGTTTATTATATATATATTGGTTCTTTCGAAAAAATAGATACTTGTAGTGACTATAAATGTCAGTTTTTTTAAAATAACTTTACAGGTCTATTTTTTAAGTAACCGGTACCTATAATTAATGATGGAGCCGAGCCAACCGGAGCCGAGCCACTACAGTATACTGGAGAGTCAAACACCAGGAATGTCTTTTTCTTTGAACAATTTGTGAAAAAAAATGTGTACTACTACACAAGGTACAATAATACAAACATGCATGTTACATGTCAATATTTTTCACTTTTGATTTACTTGTGTTGTGATGTGATGATTGTATTTTATAAATAAATTATATTAAAAATTACTCCCTCCTTTTCTTTTGTAAATATTAAAGGGTGGAGGTGAGAGGTGTTCATCTAATATTTTATCCAACTCGACCAAAATCAGACCGAGTAAACCTAAGTCAAACATTAGCACAATGGTCGGTCAGCTAGATCATTATCTCACCTAAAAAATAAGGACCTCATTGTTTGGCTTATATGCTTATAAGTCAAAATTTAAATTTTAGAACTTGATTTTGAATTTGAATTTTTGGCTTTTCAACGTAGTTTATTTTACAATATTTGCTTTTGAGTCGTTAAGGACACATATATAAAAGTTTTACTCATAAATAATTTTTTATTTATTAATAAATAATTCAAATAATCATATGAATAAACAAAACAATGAGAAGGCCGTGAATACGGCCACCGACTGCTTTTTTTTTACCCATAGATGAACAACCCTAGTAAAGGTATGTATTTATCTCTGTTGTATATTAAAAGGAGAGTTTGTCCTCCTTCCCTCCGTCGTATGCTCATTTTCTCTCACCCACGTTTCTAGAGGAAACCAATTGTAACCATCACTCTAAAAAAACCAAACGGTTTCTTAAAAAAAACAATTAGAAAAACAATAAAAAAAGAAAAAAACCACAACTATCTACTAAAAATATGGGTAAATCGATTTTGCTTTTTATCCCAATGCATGATATGAATAATTTGCTCGTACGTTAAAAATGCTACTAATACGGACTATAACCGTCCGATAAACCGTAGCGGTCACCGGACAGTGGCCTGATTTATACTACGTGCTCAGAAACTGCAAAGACAGAGAGAATCGAAGTAGACCAGCACAGACCCACACACACATCAGCATGAGACCATGTGAGGCAGAGCAAGAGACAAAGAGAACTTTGGCTTATTCATATATTTATTTGATTCGCTTATTAGCAAATAAAAAATCATTTACGAGTAAAACTTTTATATACGTGTACTTGATGACTCAAAAACAAATGCTGTAAAATAAACTACGATGAAAAAACCAAAAAATTAAATTCAAAATCAAACTCTAATATTTAAATTTTAGCTTATAAGTATAAATATAAACCAAACAATAACACTGAAACGAAGAAATAACACACAAGAGGCCAAGCTGTCCCTACCTCTCACCGCCCGGTCATCACACCACCCTGCCTCGTTTTCGTCTTCCACCCAAAGTAAACTAACCCACAGCTCATGATTCCCCCACTAAAACCACGCCAAAAAACTAACCCCATCATATCAACCCCCATTCCCACGTCTCGCCCTCCTCCTCCGGCGAGGCTAAGCTAGCCCCAAGCCGGCGGCGATGGAGGAGGACTTCGCGCGGGCGGTGGAGGACGGCCTCAAGCTGTCCAAGCGCCTCGTCCTCCCCGGCGGCGCGCCCCCGCCGCGCCCCGTCGCGGGGATGGACCGGGCGGGGTTGCCAGACGTCGCCTCGTTGCTGCCGTCCGCGCCGATGGCGTACGCCATCGTGGTGGACCCGGCCGCCGTCGACAGCCCCGACGTGCCCAGCTACCAGCCGCACGTCTACGGCCGCCTCGACCCGCCCGCGCTCATCCCGCTCCACATGCGGGAGGTCGACCTCGCCGTCGACTGCGCCGCCGCCGGGTGCGCCACCGCCGAGGTCACCGTGCGGGCGCGCTGGTGGGTGCACTGCGTCACCCGCAGCCGCGACTGCCACTGCCGCATCGTCGTGCCCATGGGCGAGCAGGTGATCACAGACTCGATCCCCCTTCCTGATTTTGTTTTTCCTGTTCCGTTCGATCGGTTGAAATCTTCTACTAGGCTGTTTCCGTACTAGTGCTAGATTGGTTGCCTGCCTGCCGTTACCACGCGGGCAATATGCATATGCTTCCTGTTTGTTAGGTGGTTGGGGCCCATGAATTGGCTGTAGTTGAATCATTTGCCTTGGACTGGGGCGCCTGTTTGCCCAACTTGAAGCTGTGCATTTGTTGGCATATTGATGATCCAAGTAGGGACGATCATGCCATTTGGACATTCTGCGCGGCAGCCTAGCTATTATGCTGCCAGTGGGTTCCAGCGCAGTTTTGGAAGCAAGCAAAATAAATTCCTTGCTTTATATGTTACTACTAGATAAGAAGCCACAAGAAAGAAATATTGGATTGGAAGTGGGAAGGCAACCTGACTTGCGAAGGGAGGGATAACTGTGTTTGTCCATTTGCCCAATAAAGGCTTTTACCTGGTGCATTTGATGCTATTCCTTTTTCTTGTTAGTACATCATTTGGATTGTTTATTATTCTTTAATTTCCTTCTGCTACAGCTAAAAACAGAGAGCAACATTGCTTTTTAATCAACCACTAATGGATGCTTACATTACTAGAAAAATATGCTTTGTGTAACCCATGCAGGTGCGTTTAGACCCTCCATTACTAGCAAACCGCAAATCACATCTTTCTATTACAATGCTTGTCGACTGTCAACCAAAATATGCTTTTTGATCATCTCTCATTTGGAGCTATTTTTTTGACTAATAGGTTGTTGATTAGGAACTTAGTATGTGATGACCATGTTTACCAAAAGTCAATGAATTTCTGTTGTCCTATTGGTGCATTGTTTGACAGACTAAAGATAGGTCCCAGTGCATGTGATTTCTCTGATTTTCTGTTTCTTCTGAATGCATGTATTAATCTAACAACTTGGTTGTTACCATACAAACATTTTGCCGTTCTTTTGCTATTTGCTGGTGATCTCAATCTAAGAATAATTTGGCTAATAGGGTTCAATTCTAGGAGCTGAGGTTACTGTTGGGAAGAGATCATACAAAACCCATGTAATTGATGTAGAGGATCAAGGTGCAGTGAAGATTGCTAAAACTGAGAGTGGGGGTCTTTTAAAGTGCCAATTCTTTTCCTTGATAATACCACAGGTACTTGCTACATATTTTTAATGCCAGCCTGGTCCCCTCTACCTTGTCAAGTTTCAAGCTTTTAGCAGCTGTATCATCCTTTGCTGAATAATTTCTTTTACTTCATCAAGGTTGGAGGAGGAGAAGACATTTTTGCCACAATTAGATGGTCACAAAAGTTACTATATGACAACGGACAGTTTTCTGTTGATATTCCTTTTCAATTTCCGCAATATGTGAACCCTTTGCCGAAAGTGTTTATGAAAAAGGAGAAAATTCAATTGACTCTGAATAGTGGTGTGAGTAAGGAGGTTTTTTTGAAGGGCTCAAGTCATCCATTGAAGGTAATTAAGTGTTTATTGTTTTGTCAGTACTAGTGGGGATCATTGCAATGCAATTAATAACCATTAGGTGTCTTTTGTATTTTCAGGAAAGAAGTAGGCAAGGTGAGAAACTGTCTTTCTTCCATGAAGCAGTTGTTGAGAACTGGTCAAACCAAGATTTTACCTTTGCATATAGTGTAAGTTCTTCTCTAGTGGTACTTTTTTTTGGATCAGTTGCACCTGCTCTCTTATATGTTTCTGAATTCTTCATACTTTATAGTGCTCTAGGGCAGGGTGAGGCAAGGTGAGAAATTCCGGAAAGCGCATAGCATGTATTGCAACTGCATGATCTTAGGATAGCATATTGAATCATATGCAAATGAGATACATTCTTCAAACATTTTCTTTTGAATCCAGTGAGTATGAGCTACACCATCATTGCTGACTAATTCAAGTTGAGCAGAGATCTTCGCGATTGCTGTTACCATTCTGAAACTAAAGAGAAATGAATGCTTTTCTGTTCAAAAGGGATGCACCCAAATGTTCTTATTATGTTATGACAGTTTGGGTGAATTTAGGTTTATTTGATATCTCAAATTCTAAATACTAATGTATGAAAGCTTTCTTCCTCATCCTGTTCAGACTTATGGCTTGAATGTTTCATCCAACAAAAAACATCTTCCGATATGGGAACTTTTACGAGTTCACTGCTTGAATTTAGCTGCACACTTGCAATGGAGATGAGTGTTCACTAACTTGCCTTTTTTTTTCTTGTCTATAGGTATACTCAGGTGATTTATCTGGTGGAATGCTTGTGCAACCCTCAACATTGCGTGACTATGATGATAGAGACATGTTTTGCATTTTTCTTTTACCAGGAAATAACCAAAAGAGAAAGGTAATTGCTTTCACATGATTATTCTCTCATTATTAATACTATACGTGAATACACTTAAGTTAAAGGATCTCATGATAAGTGTGTTTTCCCTGGTTACGAGTGTCAAAACCTTTTAGCTTGCTAAAAGTTACTTATCTCTTTGTAAACAGTTCTAATTTCTATTGCTGTTTCTTAGATATGATAAAAAAGAGAAAGGTAGTTGCTTTCACATGATTATTCTCTCATTATTAATACTATACGTGAATACACTTAAGTTAAAGGATCTCATGATAAGTGTGTTTTCCCTGGTTACGAGTGTCAAAACCTTTTAGCTTGCTAAAAGTTACTTATCTCTTTGTAAACAATTCTAATTTCTATTGCTGTTTCTTAGATATGATAAAAAAGAGAAAGGTAGTTGCTTTCACATGATTATTCTCTCATTATTAATACTATACGTGAATACACTTAAGTTAAAGGATCTCATGATAAGTGTGTTTTCCCTGGTTACGAGTGTCAAAACCTTTTAGCTTGCTAAAAGTTACTTATCTCTTTGTGAACAGTTCTAATTTCTATTGCTGTTTCTTAGAGATGATATTTCTTTAAATGTAGTTTGACTTTTTTGTTTACTGCATACTGCTTAAGCTACAAATGCTATCCAATGATGTTCAGTATCGATTCAAGTTGCAGTAGGGTTTATTGGGATCCTCTTTTGTGCGAATAAAATTGTCTCTCAAGGCAATTTATCTAATTCGACTTATGTGATAGGTCTTCAGAAATGCAGCTGTGTTTATCATTGATACAAGTGGAAGCATGCAAGGAAAGCCTCTTGAGAGTGTTAAGAATGCCATGTACACTGCTCTTTCTGAGCTTGTGCAAGGAGATTACTTCAACATAATAACATTTAATGATGAGCTTCATTCATTCTCATCTTGTTTGGAGCAAGTAAGTGAGAAAACAATAGAAAATGCAAAGGAATGGGTGAACGCAAACTTCATTTCTGAGGGTGGCACTGACATTATGCATCCATTGAGTGAGGTATTAGAAGATGATGTCAGTTGATATTTCTTACGCAATTGTGGCTCTTTTTTTGTTGCTCATATTGTCCCTCCATTTTTCTGATGCTAGGCAATAGCTTTGCTTTCAAACTCTCACAATGCACTTCCACAAATCTTTCTTGTGACTGATGGATCAGTTGAGGATGAACGGAATATTTGCCACACTGTGAAAGAACAGCTTGCAACTAGAGGATCTAAGTCTCCTAGGATTTCTACTTTTGGACTAGGTAACATTCCAGATTCTTTCTTTCTTTTTATTACCGACCTCTTCACTAGATTGACTAAGCTATGTACTGGATAAAATGCCAGCAGATTTGTGGTGATGCAAGTAGTATCGTTATTCATTCAAAGTTTTCAATGTAAATGGGAATTTCTAAATTGTGATATACATAAAAGTTGGCATATTCTCTTATGTGTTTATTAGTTTCTTCAGTACAGTTAGTTTTTGTGGAGCTAATTAAGAGGCATTCCCATAATCTTGTTTCATTCTCTATATGCTTCAGACATGATATTTACACGCTTCTAAATTGACTAGTTGGTGCATTTTATAATTAACTCTATTTTCACTGGGAAAACATTAGGTTCTTATTGCAACCACTATTTCCTGAGGATGTTGGCATCCATTGGCAAGGGGCATTATGATGCTGCATGTGATACAGGTAATGTCGATTTTCCCCTTGACTGGAGCACTTTGTTTGGCACGCTATCTCTGAAACAATCTCGCATTATGCTTTGAAATGCTTCTAGAAACTTTTTGTAAATGAAATGTGTCAATATGAACTTCTATAATATTTCCATTGATGAACTTGGGAATCTCTTTTTGGTGAACTTGGGAATGCATTAAATGTGTCAAAATGAACTTCTATAATATGCTGCCAGTAGTCAAAGTCAACCAAATTAGTAAAACTTCTGATATGTTTTCATCATTGTTTGCACCAGGATCAATTGAGGGTCGGATGGTTCAGTGGTTTCAGAAAGCTTCAAGCACAATAGTGACAAATATTTCCATTGATGCCACAAAGTACATTCGA
This sequence comes from Oryza officinalis, assembly GCA_008326285.1. NCBI lineage: Eukaryota > Viridiplantae > Streptophyta > Magnoliopsida > Poales > Poaceae > Oryza > Oryza officinalis. The sequence goes on along the minus strand of BDMV01000003.1, from coordinate 28,450,086 downwards.
GAATTTGAAGTAAGTCCTTCCCTAGTAAATTTTCACTTTTATTCATGTCAAAAAACAACATATGCCATTGATGATTCACCTATATTATTAATCCTTGTCGACTTGTTGTGAGTGCTGAAATCATATCTATTAATACAAACATGCAATTGCACATACTGCTAGTCAATTCATTACTGAGTAGATTGTCTTCATATCTCAGCATCCTCGCCAATTGTCATAGTCAGACCTGCTTATGTTTTAAAAATACACATTTATACCAATGTAGTCAATATGCCAATGTGGACCTTTTTAGAATACCATTATATTTGTTCGGAGTTTCATCCTAACAACTGTTTATGAAATAAGTAGTCCTTATGTTTTTTATTTATTCTACAAAAGGTCTGGATATATGATATATGAGATCAATTTTTGTTCTTATTTCATATTATCATTGCTTAGTAGGTACCTTTCTTAAAACTGCTCTCTCTCTCTCTCTCTCTCTTAATTATAGGTGGATTCTGAATATATTCAAGATATTTCTGCAAAATGCCCACTATGTGTGTCTGGGAGATACCAAGGCAAGCTTCCAGAGACACTTACTGCCAAGGGTTACTTGGCTGACATGAGCGAAATATCGATTGAATTGAGGGTCCAACATGTAAAGGATATTTCTCTTGACAAAGTAAGATATCGTACATATGTTTTGCTTATTATAGTTACAAAGGGAAGTTGAATTGTTGCACATTGTCCTTAAATAACTCATTTGTTTCTTTTTTTCCTTTTTGGTTGGTGGGGATGGGCGATAGGACAGGAAGTTAGGAACTCTGATAATTTGTTGTTGGGGGTGATGAATTTGGTAATAGAAGGATTTTCATATATAAGACGTACCCTGATTTATTGTATATGCAACCTAAAGAGGCTTATGACCCCAAGCAGGGAACAAATTTACCAGAAACAACAACAGGAGCCTTCTAAATTCTGTCTGAGTCTGCAATTGCTCCCTGTCCAAGGATTGAACAGCATTGCTATTATCCAACAAAACATGCAGGTCTTGTTTGTTGTAGCCTAATTTTACCATACAAATAATTAGCAAGCCAAAAAAGCCTCGCCAATCTTGTTAGGAACCAAAAAAAATTGGCATTGCCAAATAATTTGGCCTGGTTGAATTGAGCTCATAGCTTTGATAACCAACCTAACAAAAGCCTTGCCAATCTTTGCCAAAATTCTCGGCAATGACCAATCTTGCAAATGGCAAAGAACCAAACATGCCCGCAACCTTTAACTTGATATGGATATGCAGTTGTCATTTCCTATCCTGTCACAATGACCTGACACAATTATTTTTTATCAATAGCAGAATTAGTCGGTTAGAGTTAGTACCATATTATGGGCTTATATGATATCTCAGCACCTGATCCCAAGTATTTGCCTTCTTGAGAGATCACTTATTGAGTCAAGGACTTGCTACAACAATGCGCTGGATATCAAACTGATGTTATTATTACCAAGTTTGTGAGCATAAAGCACTGTGAATTTAACTACAGGTCTGTTATTCTGTTCTATGTTCAAATACCAGGTGTTAGCAAAGCAGCAGATGGATCTTCTCACAGCAAAAGCATGGTTTTATGAAAACAATCAATTAGAGAGGAAGGTAAAGTAATTATTCTGGGATAATGCTTGATCTCATTGTCTAGTGGCTTGGCGTTCTTAAGAAGTTCTGTGGGTTGGATAAATTTATATCCAAGTCCCTGTACAGAATTTATATCAAACTTATATTCTATCTGGTGGTTTGACAAGTTTAATTATGCCTTGCAAACAATCATAATGCTTAATGCATATAGTGTAATGGATGAGTTAATGACTTATGTCAAGCTTCATGTACAGTCTGATGGTTTGACAAGTTTAACAGTTCTAACCATGCTTTGCAAACAATCATAGTACTGATGCTTTGATTTGTTGATATGAGTACCTTCCTTTCATTATTGTGTTATTTTGGTATTGCAAATTTGCAATCTTTATGTTCTAAACCTTTTTCCTGGACCTGTTTCTGTTTAATTCTTGTCTAGAGTGGAATGAGGTTTACTACTGTCCACTGCATTATGAGCTATAAAATTATGCTTAATCTCTTTCCATACATCTTTGCCTGCTTGCATACTACTGGGCGTTTCAGCATGCAATTAAGCTATTGTATGTATTGAAATGAAGTGTGATGTATTCTGGTTTCTGTACTCTTAACTCCTGCTCCATGGTTCGGATTACCTTGTTTCTGAGATCTATCTGACACTCTTCTTTGTTTTAATTATTAGGTGGTAAAATTAAGTATACAAAACAGCATTCCTTCTGAGTACACACGCACTGTCCTACTTCAAACCGTGGTGGAAAAAATAGAACAGGTACAATTTCTTGCACAAAGGTATATTGGCATGATTATGTTGCACAAAGGTATATTAGCATGATTATGTTTTAGTTGCTATTACCAACAGAAATTTATTAGGATCAAATTTGATCTAGAAAATGAATGCAATTAGTCCAGATTAGATCACTCAATACTTTGCTTCAACATTTCCGTGAATCCTTTTGAGAATTTTCTACAGGTCATAAATTAGTGTTTTCTCACAGATAAAAATTTAGACTTATGGGCTATTCAACTTGTTGTTAAGACCAAAATTTTGTGCGAGAACATTGGTACAATTGCTCCCTCCTGTCACAAATACATATTGCTTTGGACATTGACCCATCTTCCAAACACAATTTTGACACTAATATCTATCATAATATATTTGTAAAATCCGTAAAGTTATAATATTATGAAAGCACATTTTGAGACAAATGTATGCATCATTTTCATATAGTCAGTCAAGATTTTAAAAAATGTAACGATGCCCTGAAATTCGGACGTTCTGATGGATGCTTATCCAAAACAAGTATTTGTCACCGGAGGTAGTAGCATTTGTATTTTGTACATGTCTTGCAGCTATGGCTACAGTTTGAGTACAGTGGGTTCTTTGTGATCTATATGACTGAATTCTATGAACAAACTTTCGGCTTTCATGTTTAAGGATAATTATCGTAGCCATTTAGTTTTGCTAGTTTGCAAATATTGGGGACAGATTTTTAGTTGACCAGTTTTCACAACCCTAGGTGAGACTCTTAAGTTGAAGTTCATTATTTTTTTTTGAACCAATCATATCTTCCACCAAATGTTCGACTTCAATCGCGGACACAATGAAGCCCCCTAGAATCTGATGAATCTTACCGTCTTTTGTGCAGGGAAAGCAGAAGCCAAAGAAAAACAGCACCCAAAATGAGCAATCAGCGATGTCGCTCAATGGATTGACGCTCGGGTTCGGGGACACAGCGGCAACGAGGGAGAACCTTTCCGCTGGATTTGGAGACACGAAAGCACCAGAGAGGTTCGAGATGTTCGACAAGGCCGTGGGCTGCTGCAGCCGCCTCGCGGACTGCTGCTGCTGCATGTGCTTCATCAACACATGCAGCAAGATGAACGACCGGTGCGCCATTGTCATGGTGCAGTTCTGCGGCGCACTCTCGTGCCTTGCATGCTTCGAGTGCTGCTCTTTGTGCTGCGGCGGGTCTGATTGATAGCAGCAAATACTGAAATGTGCATAGAATTTTACTGTATAGGATGGGCACCTTATATATTTGAACAATAGTTGATCAAGAAAGGCCTTTCTTATGCTGATGTTTGATATCGGCCATGTCAGTAAAAACCTATTGAAGATGGAAATCCACTGTCGATGTAGAGGTAAACATTATATTGTAGCAAAATGTCCATTTCATCTCATGAGTTGGAACAGTACATAAAACTATGTGCAGAAAAAAAAAAGGAGATTCCTCCTTTCCAGTTGCCATTAAATTTGTAAGCCACATCTGATTCCTGAGGAATAATATGTGGAGGATTTCTACCTCTTGTTGCCTTCCTCTGTTCTTTCAATTGCAACCTCTCTATTAACCACCAAGGATTCACCTTTATTGCTGTTATTATCTTGCACCGTTCTTTCAACTTCTACCTCTGCATCGACTGCCACAGGTTCACCATCCACTGTGTTCTCGGTGATGTGCTCCTCCACTTTGATCTCAGGTTCTTTCTCACCTTTGGGCTTCAGTGATATATGATGGAATGTATCCTGAATCTTCCCTACTCCTTTCTCAACACCTTTCTCCACAGGTCCGATCGCCTGTGAGATGGTTAATGCCACATCCTTGACAACCTGCAGAAAGATGAACAATGTGATCACCTGGTATATAGATATCAGCAATTCATTCTTGAAGTTCGATGGCGTCAGTTTACATGATGGCCACCACCGATAACGACATCCTGAACACTCTCTTTGATGCTTGTCCCAGGTGCTTCGACATGGGTCTCTTTCTCCTCAATGGTGGTTGGTGTGCCATTGCTGTCGTCGTCGAAATCTACCTTCACCTCTAGTTTACTTTCTTCACAGGTGATCTCTCCATGCTCTACCAATGGAATGTGCTGGTATGGCTCCACGTTGAAGACGAAAGCATGCGCGATGGCGGCAATAGCCATCTAAGAAAGGGAATAGCATGTTAATATTGTAACAGAAGGCCAACATGAGCACTTGTATATTACCTCAATGCAAATGAGGAAATCCTGTATTGCATTCTGAACTTTGCCTTCCTTAGGGAGGATCCCAATATGGCAGATGATTGCAATGCCTAGTCCTTGCCACCAAGTGGCAAATACGATGGCCTTGAAGCTTATGAACTTGGCTAGTGGCCTTATTTCCTGTAGCTTTTCATGTGTTGCATTGTAAAATTTCACCAGACAATACAGTGCCCATGTCTGGCTGAAATTTATGACGACAGCAATGTAGGGGTATCTGTATGTCAAATGAAATCATGGTTTTAATGGAAAAAAGTCACTACAATCTCATGCATAGTCAAAAGCACTTGTATTTGATATTGGTGTTAGCAATTGCATTTGTGCTGGCGCTAAATCAGGTTTGCCTGGATATTATAGTATATCATGATATTTGCTCTAAACTTCTCTTGACAGCTAAAATAACTCTTAACAAGATTACTTGCCATCATCTCCAAAATTCACATGTTCCTCTACTTTAAATAACCCAACAAAGTTGTATGGGAGTTACCCATAGTACCACTTGAATTCACCATCTCCATATTTTCCAAAAAGCTCCAAGATGAACGACAAGAAAGCGCATAATGACTTGAGAATCATCTGAAATTTTGTGGAAGAAGGATGTGAGACATATTGCTATTGATCAATATCAGGGTGAGAACATTTGCACGTTCTTACATATTGCACGAGACCGAATTTTATAATTGTGTATAAGCTCTCTCCCAGAGCATTAGGATCCCAGAAGAAGATGTGGACTCTGCTTTGGTTACGAACTTGTGCCTTATCTTGATTCTCAAGCAACTGCTCAGTTAGCTCTTCCCTTTTTTTGTTCTCAAGCAAGCCAAACACTTGCCGTTCTCCACCTGAAAATGTTCAGAACTCAACATCTCCATGGACTAAGTTTTATATGAATATTTACGGAACATAAGCAGTTGACGGCGTTCACTTGATGAATATACAGTGCAAATGCACAAGGAGATTGATGATGGATCAATGATATTTGCATATTAATCATAAGTAGGTAGGATTACCCAGGCAAGCAACCAAGTAACGCCCGAAGGCATACAGTGCAAATGCTTCATAACAATTCCGCAGTATATCACAGGCCAAGGAGAATTCTGAATGCCACAGCGAAATTATCTGAAAAAAATTGGAAACTGAAATGGGATATTGATTTATGTCAGTATCTTACATGGTTAAAAAAAGGATGCTCTACATGCAGGTAAAATCTTATAACCAAATTAAGCATCCATGATATTCCGGTACTTCTATCACCGTGGCATGAGCAATCTTAAAAGTTGAACAACGCAGAATTTTGATACGAAAAAGGACAACCATATCACTACTTTAGGCCAGTACAGTAATATCTATCTATTATATACTAAAAGTTCATTAGACTTCCTACAAACGTTCTTAGGCTGCCACATGGCGCTCTAAAAAATAGAGAAAATCCAAGAAATTCCGAAAAAAAGAAAAATATCTGACCCTCGATTTTCACTTAATACGGTGGACCCACTATTTTCAACCATTAGATCTATCCTTTAATTTTCCTTTAATTTTCTTTCATTAGAATAAAAGCCCACATCGTTCCCACCCTCCTCGGTTCTTCCAATAATGTACGTATGTACATGTATTGACATGCACATCTCTCCTCCCTCTTATTCTTTCTATCTCTTGCAATATTAGTTATCTCTTATTTTCAATATTAGTTAGACCATTGGACTAACTTTTATAAGAAAATAAATCCCTTCCACCTCCACCATCCTTCGTACTAAGAAGACCATATTTTTTAAGAAATATATTCAGATTTTAATGTATTTAAACTGTTACTTAATTCATAATTAAACAAATCATTTAAAATCTATATTGCTCCTATTTTGCTATATACGAAAATGCGTCGTATGACATAGAACATATCCTTTACATAGCAACCGAATAGCAGTGAAGTGTCTCTCTATCTATCTGTTATATACTAAAAATCTACATGTTCCTAAACCATCGCATGGGATTCATACAAATTAACGCTCCTAAGCTGTCAGTGGCATTCTAATAAATTAGAGTAATTCCAAGAAATTCTGAGAAAAAACAAAAGATCTAATCGTTGGTTTTCATTTAATCTGGCGGACCCATTATTTTCAAACATTGAATCATTTTGTGAAATACCCTTCTTCCCTTCTGGCCTCGCAAGTGCTCACGTACTCAGTTTAAAAAAAAGTACGCACGTATTTTGTTAGCACATAACAGCGCACCTCTTCTCTTTTCTAAGGTAGTTAATTTAGATAGAAACCAAAATTTTAAAATTTGTTTGATGGATGAGAAATATTACTTCGTGTGGCTCCCACCACACATGCATGATGTATGCATGCAATCTAGTTCCTCCCAAACTCCTTCCCATCCCACGCCCTCTAATGTCCTTTCAAATTCTTAACAGGCAACTCAAGATAGAAATTATCAAAGATTAAATATTCAAATGATCATGAACCTCTATAGAGCTCATAGAATGCCAAATGTCAAGTCTCTAAATTTAGGAAAATCATAAAAGTTACGAGACAAAATAGTAAAACAACGATTGAGTTACAGTTAAACTGATGGCCTAATATTCTAATCTATCTCAAACAAAACGAAACCCCACTCTTGGCCCCGCATATGAACACACGCCTCCTCCCCCACTTTTCTGTTTTGTCCCCTCCTTATTTTTTTAAGCTAACAATTTATATAAAACAATCACTAATTAGAAACTACTCTCCACTTTTCTCCTTTCATTTTTTAGCCATCAAACTAAAAGAGACATAACCAATAATATTTGAAACGACCCTATTCTAACCGCTGCTCTATTTGTAATTGAACCAGCAATTTAAGATCTATAATGCCTATATTTTGAAAAAAAAAAAAGACTCTTATAAAATAAAACAGAAAATAGGAAATATCAATATGGAGAAAATTGAACCAACTAGAGAAAATTAGTTGGTTCAATTTTCTCCCTATTGATAAAAGAATTTAGTTCTTACTTTTACTTTAAATTGGAAAAACCATTGCCATAACTATTTTTAAGTGCTTAGATATTAACCGTCTTCCTTCTATCTTATCCGTGGCATTATAAGTCTCTCTCCACTTATTATTGTATATATAAAACACATTAAGTAGCGGTACATAGTTGGTTTAAAAGTTATATTTGTTACTATTAAATTTAAATTTAAAGTAGCGATACATGTTGACTGCATATATTTTCTAAAAAATAATAAAGATCACACATATCATATATCGTATTGAAGCGATGCATAAGATATGTATATCTTCTGTATCTTCATTGATTTATATGTTAGTACGTAGATTTCATCAATGTGAACCAATTAGAAGGAGGGCTAACTTGATGATAAAAATAAAGCACATTTATTAGTAATAATAGTTTTCCATGATTTGTTAAAAAAAGAGTCCCTAAACATTTGATTAAAAAGAATAACACCTTAGATTTAATTTACACTTAATTTGTTAGACAAGTTTTCTTAACAAAAATAAGTCTACCTTCTTCTTTGTACATAATGAGGAAGGATAATTAGTCATAGGGATGAATTAAATATTTTATTGCATAAAACTAACAAATAGCTTATAAAAATTATCTAAGCAGTATCGTTGAAGAACATTTGTGGATAAATACTACTTTCAAAATTTGAAGCGTGGCATGTACCATCTGCTTAATATTCCAATATTATAAATTTAATTGTCAAACACAACTTACAATACATACCCGCATAAATGTGCGGGCTAGCTATCTTCCTAGTTACACTAACATTTCCACAACATAGTTCACTACTAAACGCAAATCTAGTAGCACCATCGATCACGTCACGTCAATCAGGCAACCTTTTTACAACAAATCTGAGAAAAAACAAAGCGTCCTTCAACTTACAGATTCAGAGGCATATACAGGCACCATAAACAGGACAGCAATGATCCACTTCTGCTCCTGCAGAATCCAATTTTCAATAGCTTAAAACTACTGAACAAATTGTGCTATTCCTTCCATGCAGCTAAAATCGCCACAGAAATGCAGGGTTTTGATGTAGCATGCTGTTACCTCTGGGTTGCTGTAGGATCTGAGATGCTGCAGTATGAGCCAGAGCGAGACGAGGAGGGCGACGAGCACAAACGCCGCCCCAACGAGCACCACACTGGTGTGCAGGTTCCTGTACAGATCCCTGAAGCTGGACGACCCCTCGTCAAGTGCCATCAATCGATGGAATCAAACCCTCTGCAACAACAACGTCATGCTTAGAGACCGAATGACTGAATGAAACAGAAATCTGCAACCAATTCTCATCGTTTGCCCAGTTTCTAACAAGCACGCAGTACTAGTAATTAGCTCAAGCCATTCTTCCCCAGAACCTTCTTCCCGAGAATTATTCACAACTAACCTTGTTTCTAATTTGGAGAGAGACTGCCATTCTTGGGAATCTGACGGGCTAAAATGAATCACTAGACGAGGGCTGCTGCTCTGAGCCGATGAACTAATCGCAAAATAGCATCGCATCTACTGCTAGTATTCTAGCTAGTACAGTACAGTACAGCACCGGAAGGAGATAGAGATCAGAATGCACTAACCTCAATCTTCTCGTCTCCTCTGAACAATGCGACTGTTGTTGGGTCGAGCGCTCGAATGGAATGGGAGATGAGAAGAGCAGATCGAGGAAGGTGCAGTGCAGCGCAGGCATGGCGAGATGAGACACGTGTCCCCCCAGTCTGGGTACGTGGCGAATAGCCCGCTGCCCTCGTTGCGTTGCGTTGCCTGCTCAAGACGCCCTCTCGCGCCAGCGTTGCGTCTCCTTTCCTCTTTTGCCCACACCCAATTAAATAATTACTACTCTATTTCGTGCGTGCAAGTCCACGTTCGTTTTTATTATTATTATTATTTTCCCTTGTAGTAGCCAGTACTAGCTAGTAGCGCTGATCCTTCTTGGGCTACCATTTTCATTTTGATGCGATTTTTTTCCTTCCTGTAATTCGATTAGGCACACACCACGCAAACATGCACATCACACTTACACATCCGAAAGGGCCCTTATGCATGTTCAGAGAGATATACACGGTTGAATCTAGGTCTCATATCACTGGATCGTGCGTGATTTGAGATCTAGTATTGGAGGCCCATTAAAACCATTATTTTTCTATCATATAATCATCGTGAAATATAATAACTCGTCCATCTATATTTTTTTTTAACCAATCATAATCTTTCACTATTTAAATTATCCTCATACTTTCTCTTCTCAATAATAACTCTTTTCATTTAATTGTATCTTCTTTCTTAATACATATGTCTAAATTTAATTTTTTTAATATTTTAGAACAATGTAGTAACATTTTTTCAGCTGGATCAATAATTTCTTTGACGTGGATTCTTTTTTTTTTCAAATAGCAGCAAGTTGAGTCAAAAAATTAATCATGTGGCCTCACATACATCAATTGCAAATTTTAGTACCGAGCGGGCCAAAATTTTAACTCAACTTGTCTAAGGCGGCTAATTGTACAGCTGATGTATGCAATTCCAAACATGTAATAAAAGTTATATCTTTCTTTATCTTTTTCTAAGAAGGGTAAATTTCTTAAGCCATTAGGTGTATGATAAGATTTATTTTCTTCCTAATTTGGCCCAATATATTAGCCAAATTGATGGTACATATATTACTACGGGGCATTTTGCCCCAAAAAATTGAGGTTCATGGAAAACAATTAGTAATTTTTGGGGTGTTGCATTATACATGGAGCTTCGGGTTTTATAAAATTTAGGAGTACCTTTACTCTTGTACTCCCTCTGTCCTACTGAGTGGTTGAATTTAGCAATGATCTCCAAAACTAATATTTAACTTTTGATTTCTTTCTCATGTATTACAAAGTTTGTAGAAACATAATCATAAGCATTGGACAGTAAATTCAAATGCCAATCCATTATTATTATTTTCATCAAATAAAATTTAATTTGTACTAGACTAATTGTTAGTCAAACATTTGAAGTGTCAAATCTTATAAAAATACATGTGTACTTTATTCAGTGGAACGGAGGAACAGGAGTAATATGCAATAGGACCACATGTCTTCCTATTATATATAAAAGAAAAGGTTAAACTACCTCTAAACTAACAATGAAGTTCGTTTAGCACCCTAAATCATCAAATCACATATTGGAACTAGCACATACCCCATCCTTACTATTTGAGATAAAGTAGAAGATTTAATGGGAACTCCATAACTATGGTACGAAGTCATTTAGGACATCTAGGGAGGTCAATATTATTATATGGGATCAACAAAATTTGACTTTGTAAATGTGACATCACTGGTTTATGGTCCCATCATCTATAAAGAGAGGTTGTCACTGAAGATATACTTGACCTCCAATTAGGGTGTATATCGATGTATATAAAGTACGGAGTGGCAACTCTACTTTAAATCTAACCGACTATTTTATTGGATCCTCTAGACGGGACCGTATAGCGATCTAATATCATAAACGTATTAGATTTTACGGACTAATTCTAATACAAAATTTATAGTCAAACTTATTAAATCTTACATACTGATCCGAACGTTAAATATTTATGACCGACTAATTTTTTAATGCTATAAGTAACATGAATCATGGATATTTATTTTACTAATTATAATTATAGAGTTCAACTATACTACTGTATAGTACAAATCCCTACTCTATTTTGTCTCATCACTCCACCCAACAAAACATCCATAATACCCACAAGCGTACTCTAATTATGATAAGGTTTTGTACACTTCATAACTACTACCTCTATCCCAAAATATAAGAAGTTTTAGGCTTAGACACAGTGATACGGATCAATTCAATGGAGTGTGATGGTGGGTGCAAAGGATAAAACTAGAATCTCTTGGAAATCACTCAACAAGATCAACTAGCACTGGAGGTTACTCTACGAGTTTCTCAACTAAGATAACTCGGAGATTACTCAGCGAGATCAACTAGCACCGGAGGTTACTCTATGGGTTTCTCAAAGAAGAGTCTTACTCAATTCTCATAACATATCTATTCATCAGCTGTTCTATCTCATTACATATCATCTCTTTATATAGAGAGGGAGAGTAAGACACTTAATACGTCGACTTTTAGGATGACTGCTAAGATAATGACACCTTTATTAATAATCTTATACTTTAAGATACATATGACTTTTGGAAATCAGATAAATAAAGAAGAAGCTAAAGAGTTCTGGAAGTTTCGTCCAGTTATTAGCAGCCTGCACACCTTCCACTAAAAATGACATAACTCTTTGCTCGGAAGTCCAAATGATGCACTGTTTGTTGCATTGGAAACTAGACTAGCAGACATTTCAAACCATAGATAATTTAGCAACTAAAAGTGTTCATACAAATGCAGATTTGAAAGAAAATGAGATAGTTTTCGACCATATTATCCTCTCCCAGTTGGAAAAGAACTTGTCCTCGAGTTCAACTTAGTTGGCAACAAAGTGATAGTGATGCCATCCTTCTCGAAGGAATATGTATTGTGCTTCCCATCATGCATAGTGTGCTGACCATATTGCCAAGGCCTGCCTAAAATCAGATGGCAAGCATCCATGGGTATATCATCACAAAGCACTTTATCATAATAGACGTCTTCAATAGAGAAGTTGACAAGACATTGCTGAAAAAACCTTCACCGTATGTGATTTCTTCAGCCAAACTAAATTGTAGGGACGAGGATGCTCTATAGTCACAAGTAAAAGCTTTTCAACCATAGCTTGAGAGACCACATTCTCACAACTTCCACTGTTAATGATGACATCACATACTTTACCATGGGATGTGCAGCGTGTACGGAAAATACACTAACCCAATCATCCTCCAAAACAGGTGCAATATTCAGAATATGACGTGTCATAAGAAGTTTGCCCTTCTTCAGCATATTGGCTGGTGTCCCCTTCTCAGATGGATCTTCATCAAAAATTGGTGGAGAGTCATCTTCTTCAGTAGCAATGGAATCTATGGCAAGAGTACGTCTGTTTGGACAATCTTGCATCGGAAACACTTGACAACTTTACCTACCGCATTTTCCTCCTTCCTAGGCTTACTACTAGCACTAGAAGCATGGGTGATTGCTGTAGTCTTGCTTCCTACTTCCCTCTTGCTTAGTGTACCTCTTCCCATAAAGTACGATGGTGCAATCTTATCTTGGAGATGTGTATCTACCTTGACTACAAGCTTGAAAATGTCATGATAAGAATTATATGGCTGCAGCTCAATAACATCACGAATATCCTTCTACAATCCTTGTAGATAGCGAGCAATAGTTTGCTCTTCTCTTTCATTGACATCACAACGACCAAGCAAGTGATCAAATCTCTCTGTATACTTCTCAACAGATAGCTCATCTTGCTTGAAGGCTTGTAACTTGTTATAGGCATCTTGGGGATAGCTTTTTGGCAAGAATTTTGTGGTCAACTCTCTTCTCATCTTCTTCCATGTTTTGATGTGCCTTTTCCCTAGTTGCACCCGAGGACGTTGGAGTTGTTCCCACCAAACAGATACATTCTTGCGAAGTTTGATACTGACTAGCAGCACCTTTTCTTCATCAGGGATCCTCTTGTAAGCAAAAACACGCTCAGTCATTCAATAAATTCATCAGGAGCATACTTTCCCTCAAACTCAAGAAGATCAACATGTAGATAAGAATTGTTTCGTTGATTGCCAACCGAAACTTGAGAATGGATATCCTCTTCATCACTAGAATTATCATGCGTATCAGCAAAAGGATTCATACCAGCTTCATCTTCACTGCTGGAGTTTTCTTGGGCCTCTCGACGAGCTCGGCGGTCGGCTCCCCGGTGACCAGCAACCTCAAGACGCTCTAGGCGTTCTTGAATTTGGTGGAGTTGTTCTCAAAGGCCTTCGAGGATCACATCATGGGGATCACACTCATGGTTGGCATTGTCATTGCCAGAGTTCACTTGACGACGTTGACGACTAGCCGTCACCCTACACTCTGGTACCAGATGATATAGATCGACTCAATGGAGTGTGATGGCGGGTGGAAAGGATAAAACTAGAATCTCTTGGAAATCACTCAACAATATCAACTAGCACCGGAGGTTACTCTATTGGTTTCTCAACTTGGATAACTCGGAGATTACTCGACGAGATCAACTAGCACCGGGGTTTACTCTACGGGTTTCTCAAAGTTGATCAGCTATCCTATCTCATTACATATCATTTCTTTATATAGAGAGGGAGAGTAAGACACTTAATACATGGACTCTTAGGATGACTACTAGGATAATGACACCCTAATTAATAATCTTATACTTTAAGATACATATGACTCTTGAAAATCAGATAAATAAAGAAGCAGCTAAAAAGTCCTGGAGTTTCGTCCACTTATTAGCAGTCTGCACACCTTCCACTAAAAATGGCATAACTCCTTGGTCGGAAGTTCAAATGATGCACCGTTTGTTGCGTTGGAAACTAGACTAGAAAACATTTCAAACCATAGATAATTTAGCAACTAAAAGTGTCATACTAACGCAGATTTGAAAGCCAATGAAATGGTTTTGGGCCGTATTTGTTGGCGTAGAATTTCGACCCGCCAGATGTCAAAACGGGTTCCACGTTTCCACGGTGGCCTGGGAGATCTGCTTAGCTCCAGTGCAGGTCCAATGGCTTGCCTAGGTGTGTTTAGGGCGTGCCAGTTGATTTGATTTGCAATCAACAAGAATAAACAAGTAAACCATGTTAGAAAACGATGGCCGATCGGCTGATAGGCCGATGTTACATCATGAGAGCCTAGCCGATAGGGCAAAGCTATATCGGCTTACTTGAGGTTATAAAGTAAGATTGACAAATTTAGTCCCATCGGCCTATATTGATGTGTTTATGACAATTTTAACGGAATCGGCCGATGAGAGACGCATGAAGGTAAATACACTAGCTAATACTTTAGTGCAAACTTATACAAGCCAACCGACCGATATAAATATATTGATTACAGAGAAGTCTTGAGAACATCCTGCAATGAATATATTTATATCTATTGATCTACTTGTACAAGTGGCAAATACATGCAAAAACATAAATAATTACATACATTAGGTAAGACCGGCTGAAACCCCGGTGTTATCCTTAATTACGATCAAAGACATGCTTTGAATTAAATCTCGAAACACGACTAAGGTCGATAGCAACTTGTAACACCCCAGCCCAAGGCATAATAGGATTGATAGGATACTCATGCCAACAAGTTGCAATTTCTTTTCCGGAAGCCCATCTCCAAAGAACTCTAAAGTTAAGCGTGCTTGGCCTGGAGAAATCTAGGGATGGGTGACTGACCGGGAAGTCCTTCTCGGGTGCGCACGAGTGAGGACAAAGTGCGCATGGCCTAGAGAAATCTAGGGATGGGTGACCGACCGGGAAGTCCTTCCCGGGTGCGCACGAGTGAGCACAAAATGCGCAGAAAAGACTCCTTCTCGGGTGCGCACGAGTGAGGACAAAGTGCGCATGGCCTGGAGAAATCTAGGGATGGGTGACCGACCGGGAAGTCGTTCCCGGGTGCGCACGAGTGAGCACAAAATGCGCAGAAAAGACTGGTGTTGGTTTGTGAGGGTAGTCTATGTCCTATTTAAGCTGCTAGATGTAAGCGGGCCCCGCCTCCACCATTGTCAGCAATAAACCCTAAAACGAGTTAATCGCTGGCGAGATGAAATTAGAAAGCCATATCAAGATTAGCCAAAACATGATAGACGACGATCACATCATCAGGACTTAACGTGTCTAAAGCGACACGCTAGTCCCGACGATGTAAATCATCGGGTACGAGTTCTTACCTCTGCTCTGGGGAAGCAAGAACTCGCCGGAAGCTAACCTCTTGCGAGGGTTGACGATGCGCGGAATGATTTGTTGTTGAATTGATTGAGATTGAGAGAGATTCTATGTACAGACTACCGGGATATTTATACCCGAGATTACAACATTGTCCATGTAGGACACGATTTTATCTACAACTTAACAAACAAGTCTTTATGGCGGACTCTTGCCATAGATTAGATTAAATCTACTCTAACTGCCTAATTAAAGAGATATGATTGCCTAAAACCAAGCCTTATCTCTATTTGGCAATCTTCTTGAAGCTTATCTCGAGCCCAAACCGAGCCCATGCTGACTCTATCAGCTTCCTACCTCTATCGGCCAATGACCGTATTGAATCCGAATCGGCCGATACAGCCTTTCTGCTAGCGCTTCTTCCAGTCCGATACGGAGTTGGGTCCGACTCTGGCTTGGCCCGATAAAGTAACCGATTCGACTAAGAGTGCTCCTTCTTCTCTGCATCGGTTTTCTCTTTTCTCTTCGAGTAGATTACGAAAATCTGCTGTTAACACATGCCCCCCAATTCCGCTTTATTGTATAATGTGGTGGAATTAGCTCCGAGTAACCCATCGACTTCTTCGCTAGGGTTTGTCTGAAAACCGCGCATATCCAGATTCGCAGCCTCCCGCCGCCGATTTCCTCGCGCAGTTCCTCATTAGTCGTTTGCGCTTCTCGATTCCGGCAACTCCCCGGCGTCCTTTCGGCATCGACTCCCTCATCGGCGACCTCTTCGTCTATGGCTTCCTTGCCATTCTACGCTTCCGAGATCCCTGTGGTAAGTCAATCCCTCTCCGAGTTCACATTTTCATTTTCCCGCCGAGTCTTTTCAAACTAGGATTTCTGCTCTTGCCCCCCGGGTCTTATTTTTCATTTACTATTCATATGCCGTAGGTCTTCAAGAACCAGATTTTGATCCCCACCAACGACAAATCACATCAGTTCCTTCTAGGCCCCATGGGCAACTCTGACCCAACCTGGCTGATAAATGCGGAGACAGACATAATCCCCTTCAAGCAAGTAAAACCCAATGTCTCTTCATGGAGGCACACCTTCAGATCTTGGCCGTCAAAGCTCAATGGTTTCAGAACTTGGTACAAGAGGATTGCTGCGGCCAAACAAGTTCATTGGGATGAAATAGGAATCGGCCGATGCATCACTCTGTCATTAGCCGATACCAAGAAGAACGAACCCCTTATGTCAGCAGCCACATATTCCTGGTCTAGCACCCTGAATGCCTTCCTGTTCCGGCAAGGTCCGATGACCCCAACCTTAATAGATATTAAGATGCTGACAGGATTGGATATTCACTCTGAGATTAATCCCTTCAACCTCCTCATTAACAGCAGCTATAAGCTGAAGACCAAGAAGATTGGAGGCTGGTCTGGGTATATATCTGAACACATGGAGCAAGGATCTGTCTCAGAGAGAGAGAGCATGTGGCCTTTCTGACTTTGTGGTTAGAAAGATTCGTCTTCTGTGGATCAACCTATGGCCCCACTTCGAACTGCCAACATTTAGCTAAGGCCCTGGTTGAAAAGAAGCAATTTCCCCTTGGTCGATACCTCCTTGGAGCTGTCTATCGGCTGCTCTATTCTGCCACTCAGGATCTGATGTTAAAATGGACAATGGCACATGGAGGTCCATGGTGGTTTATCTAGCTCTGGCTAACCATCTATACCAACACCATGGTTGATCGGCCTCTGCTATCGGACTCTGCCTTCCCATTGGACTACAACGACAATGAAGATCCTTCAACAAGAAGATGCATGTCCTTTGGAGAAGCAGCTTCAGTCTATCCTGGAGAAGGTCAATCGGCCGAAGAGATATCCACTTGGTTTGTCCGATTCTATACTGGCCCTCCATTAGCCAAGATGGACATGTTTATCTATCCTTCGGACTCTAAATTTGAGCTCCCTGTCGATCTGACCCTGAGCCAGCTGAATGATGATATAGTCTCAAGGGAGGTCTTCATGATCAGCGTCAGTCCTTGCCTGCTCCCAGTAGGCGTGTTTCAAGGCAGAAGCACCAGCTTGTCATACGATTTTTACAACCCTATGGTGGCTGCCAGACAATGCGGGCTTGGACAACTTCCTATCAGCCTGCACTTCCATCAGCTCCTAGAGAGCAGGGGTACGGTCTCATCGGCCCTGATCATGAATAAAGCCTTAGAGATCAGACCACCAAACTTGGGTGATTGTGACCGATTGTGGTTGAGCGCCTTCATCCATATCAGCTTCCAATTATGGTGGCAGGAGTGGACTACTCACATTTTTCATCAATCGGCCAGGTTTTATCTGACAAAGCTTGTTGAAAATATCAGTCCTCAGGTCCCTGATGCCCCAATTCCATCTGTTAGCAACAGTGGGCAAAGGATATCCTACGCTCCGGTTGTAGCTCCATCAGGAAGATTTGTTTTGGAGTCAATTATCGGCCTCACTGCTCCAAAGGTATCATCACTGCTCCAAGGGCCGACAATCAAAGAGACTACAAAAAGGAAGATGCCAGCAAAAGAGAAAATTCAAAAACACGGCAAGAAATCCAAGACTAACAACCAAGCCGATCTTGATGAGCTAGACCCCTCCGTGGAAGAATTCCTAGACGATCAAGTTATGGAGGAAGAGGTCGATGCAGCAGCCGCCGATCTGCCCGAAAAAGAAAACCCATCGGCCAACACTGTTGAAGAGCCATCGGCCAGGCCAACTAAAGATCCATCGGCCACGACCACTGCGGATCCACCGGCCGATGACCAAGCCGACGCTGCTCAACCAAGGAGAACCAGACATGCAGTCCGCAAGGTTGATATAATCTCCTTCTTGAATTTATGTGATTTCCTTCTGATGGTCTATTATAACTTGATTTTCCTTTCAGGTCATTGCATCATCTTTGCTTAAAGAGAGAACTCAATCAGCCCCGTTACCAAGAACCAAGAAAGCAACCTTGCAAAAACGCGAACAAGTCAAGGCTTGATTGAGAACACCATCTCCTTCTCCACCACCCTCTCTAATTGATTCGGTAAGTTGATTCGATTGAGGTCGTATTCCTTTGAAAATATGGATCTAATCACCGTTTCCTTGCCTTTCTTCAGCCGCGAGCTCCATCACCTGCACCACATCGGCCAACCCCTTCGCCCGCTGTTCCTATACAACAAGAGGGGGCCGATGTAGGCACAACCGATGTCCCATCACAGGTAAACCAGATCACTTCGAATCCCTTGTCGATTTTGCTTGACTGAGTCACCCATGCCCTATCTTGATGATTGCAGAACTTAGCCGATATGTTTACTTTTGATATCGGCCAATTTCTTGATAACGAGGACAAAGAGCCACCCAGCACAGCCAAGGCGACGATCTCTGAAGAATTGAAAAGCCGGCTGTCTGATATTGCTAATCGGCTGGAGTCATCGTTAGAATCATTGGTGGAGAACTGTAATCCCATCAGGAGTAGGGTACAAGAAATTCAAGATCAACTGCCTGAAGACCTGATGGAGACCCTGACGCCAGCCATCTTCTTGGAACAATACCACTTCAAGCTTCACAGGGCCAAAGAGAGAATCGCGGAGAGGCGAGAGCGCGAAAGCTTGGAATCGGCCTTAACTACCAGCAAAGCTCAAGTTAACTCTGACAGGACCAAGTTGGACGAGCTGGCTGTTGAGCCGATCGCCTTAAACAAAAGGCTTGAAGAACTTCGCCGCCTCGAAGCAGATCTAGTATTGAAGCTAGAGGCAACTCGCAAAGAGATCCAAGAAGTTGGAGCCAGAATAACTGCTTTGCCAAAGGCCATAGAAGATCAGACGGCGAAGCTGAAAGCATCGGCCAAATATCTTGCAACCCTGAGCAAGTCCTTGAAGCCAATTCCAGGGTCGACGGCCGATGACGCTCAGACGATAGAGGACATTGATCAAATTCGTCGCAAGGCCATTGCAGCTATCCAAAGCTTCATAGGCTGATGTAATATACTGTTTATCTTCTTCTTGTAAAAAGATAACCTTATGTTTTGATTAATATATTTCTCATCGGCCAAGTAGCCGAATATAATCTGAAATCTGAAAAAAATTTTGAAGTCCATAATTTGTCCATAATTTTGAATCCATAATCCATCTGATAAACTTGAAGAATCTTGGAGAATTGCTTGCTTATATATATGCCCCCCAAATTTTGGAAGATGAGGGCTCATGTTCTAAAATTTGAACTAAGGGCGATAGTGTATATCGGCCATCTAAAGGCGATGCAAAGCGCATCGGCTATTATCATAAATCGGCTGGTGGGCCGATCATGAGTCGATCCATACGCTTGGATAATATTTCTTTAAATATTTGCTGTTAAGAGCTCTGCCATAAACTTCTCCATCTAACCCTTTTAGCAGATAAGCATTGCGAGGAACACATCGATGAATCTGAAAAGGACATTCCCAATTAGGTGACCACTTGCCGAATTTGTTATCCCTTGAACTTATCGGCAGTATTAATTTTCAAACAAGATCCCCTTCCGCAAACGACTTGGCTACAACCTTTTTGTTATAATGACGAGCAACTTGATCTTTATCTCGCTTTATTTTGTTTTGGCCTTTTTGTTTTGGCTAACTATGTTGAACAATGAAATCGGCCAGGGCTTGTCCTTTGATTGCTTTGGCCGATTCATACCTGAGGTCAAACTCTGTCAAGGCAAAAATCCACTTCCCAATTCTCCCTTTTAACACAGGGGCCGATAGCATGTATTTCATCACATCGGCCTTACTTACCACAATGCACTCATTGGAAAGTAAATAATGCCTCAACTTAGTACATGAAAAATATAAGCATAAGCTTAACTTTTCCACTGGCGTGTACCTTGTTTCTGCATCCAACAATCTCCTGCTGAGATAGAAGATAGCCCTTTCTTTGCCGTCAATGTCCTGAACCAAAACTGAGCCGATAGACTTCTCATCGGCCGATAGGTACAACCTGAATGGAACTCCCTTTTGTGGAGGAATTAGAACTGGTGGGGAACTCAAATATTCTTTGATGTTGTCCAATGCCTTTTGTTGCTTATCACCCCATATAAATTCTTGATCGTCCTTCGTCTTTAATAATGGAGTGAACGGCTCTATCCTGCCTGACAGGTTTGATATAAAACGCTGAACAAAGTTGATTTTGCCGAGCAGAGATTGTAACTTGGTCTTATTATCTGGAGGCTTTATCTTTTTTATAGCATCAATATTTTTCTATGTAATCTCAATTCCCCTCTCGTGGACCAAGAAACCCAAAAACTGACCGGCCGATACGCCAAAGGCACACTTCTTAGGGTTCATCTTTAGACCATATTTCCTTACTCTTTCTAGTACCTTGCGTAAATCGGCCAGGTGCACATCGTACTCTTTTGACTTTACGGCGACATCATCTATGCAAACCTCGATCAAAGAGCCAATAAGATCGTGAAAAATATAATTCATAGCCTCTGATAAGTGGCTCCAGCATTTTTTAGGCCGAAGGTCATAACAACCCACTCATATAGGCCGATTGCCCCTGGACACCTGAAAGCTGTCTTGTGAATGTCTTCCTCAGCCATGAAAATCTAGTTATAGCCTGCGTTTCCATCCATAAAGCTGATGATCTTGTGTCCAGATGCAGCATCAACTAGCAAATCGGCTAACGGCATAGGGTACTCATCTTTTGGCGTTGCTTTATTTAGGTCCCTGAAATCAATACACACCCTGAGCTTGCCGTTTTTCTTCAACACTGAAACTATGTTGGAAACCCACTCCGCATATCGGCAGAGTCTGATAAAGTTGGCATCATAAAGTCTTGTGATCTCTGCCTTGATAGCTTCATGCATATCGGCCTTAAATCTCCTAGGAGCTTGTTTAAACGGCCGATAGCCTGGTTTAATAGGTAACCGATGTTCTACAATCGATCGGCTTAATCCTGACATTTTGTGATATTCCCATGCAAAACAGTTCATGAATTCTTTCAAAAGATTTATCAAATTATTCTTATAATCCCTTGGCAGGTTAGCACTTACATATGTTGGCCTAGGCCTATCACCTATTCCAATATCAACCTCTTTCAAGTTCATTGGCCGACGTGAAACCCTGTCCTAATTTTCCATCTAACTCATCCACCGCATTAGCTGTGTAGGAACTATCTTGTTCATCTTGGCTAATGGATGTCACACCTTTGCTAAAGTAACTGCTTGTCTTGGTCGTCGATCGTCTCGATGTCGCAGTCAGTTACCTTGAGGAAATCGGCCTCCTAAACTCGTCTGGACAGGCAATCGATCTCCTCCATCTCCCATACTGCGAGATCGGCATTGGCCACGTGTACTGACCTATCGGCCTGCACGATCTCGACTTGGTCCCCTTGCCATTGAATGAGGCACTGATGCATCGTTGAAGGGACACAACAATTTGCGTGGATCTAATCGCGTCCCAACAACAGGCTGTAAGAACCCTTTCCATCAAAGACAAAAAAGGTGGTAGGTATTGTTTTGTTACCCACTGTGAGCTCCACATTCAACACCCCTTTTTCTTGATGAGGTCTTCAGGTACTTTTCCAAGCTTCCTGAAAGTTGTATATGACATCAAATTTACTGCCGCGCCGCCATCGACCAGCATCTTCGTCATCGGCTGTCCATTGACGAATCCCTTGATGTATAACGGCCGAAGGTGCCTATAGCTGGTGTCGGTCGGCTTGTCGAACACGGCTTGGTCTGGTGACAATTGTAGCTTAGCCGAAGGTTGTTCTATCTCATCATCGGCTACCGCCTCATCGGCCGTTTGTACGCTGTATTCTGCTGGCAACACGAAAACCATGTTAACAGACGCCGATGCTATGCTTTTACCTTTTGCAGACGCAGAAGCTTGTGTTGATTTTGTGGCACCCTCATCGGCCTTGACCACTGTAGATTTTATCCTCCACGCTTTTTTAGTCTTGGTGGGCCGATAGGTGATTATTGCTTGCTGCTCCTGGATCTGCTCCTTCTGCCTCAGCCTCTGTACCCGTCGTTTCTGAGTCTTGCTAAACATGTCGCTTGGGCACCACTGAGGGTTCTGGGGTTGCTCGTCGTCTTCGTTCTGACGATCGCGGTGCATTGGCCCTAGCCTTTCATGTACAGATTTTCTTTGCTTGATCGGCTGATGCGCTTGTCTACTTGAGCTGCCCTGGTGAGAGTCTTCTATATCGTTGCATGCAGGACACTCTTGGATTGATGGCAACCTCATTCCTTCATTCCAGTAGAACCGGAAAAACTCATACTCCCAATGGGGGTCATAGGATCTGTCTTGGTCAGAATGATCTTGGGCTTGCTCCTCCCGCCTCCGCTGGTACTTCTTGATCAGGCCTTCTGAGGTCTGATGAGGTCACTTGTTGGTCCGATAGGCATCGCTATTGGCCCTGTCTGCCTGCATCATGTTGACCGGGAATGGGTTTCCTTCTATCTTCATCGGCCGCTTGGCTTCATCAATCTTGATCCTGCCTTGTTCGATGGCCGATTGAATCTGTTGCCGGGAGATTTTGCATTCGTTGGTGTGATGTGAATATGTGTTGTGCCACTTGCAATATCTTCTCTTCTTGATTTCCTCGGCCGATGGCAGTACATGACCTACTGGCAGCTGTATCTGCTTTTCCTGCAATAGTAGATCGAATATTTTATCGGCCTTGTTAATGTCGAAGTCAAACTTGTCCTCTTTGTCGCCCTTCTTAGCCCATTGGCATGTCGTCGGCTTCTTCATCCGGGCCCACTCGGCCAGATCGACGTCAGCATCAACTTCATCGTCTTCGTCGGAGGCGTATTGATACACACTGTTAATTTTCTTTGCGAATTTCTTTGCCTCCTGGAATCTTTGTTCATGGGCCGATACCCGTTGTGCTAGCTGGGCTAGGCTGTCAAACTCTTGTGATGAAAACCTTTCTCGTATCGACCCCAGTAGCCCCTGGAACGCCAAATCGGCTAGTTGAGAATCGGTCAAACTGAGGCTATAACACCTGTTCCTGATGTCTCTAAATCGTTGTATGTAGTCTGGGACCGATTCGTAAATCCTCTGCCTGATGGCGGTGAGATCGGACAGCTTCATCTCTTGTACGCCGTTGAAGAAATAACGATGAAACTGTTTCTTTCGGTCGACCCATCCTCTGATGGAATTGCAGGGTAGAGAGGAAAACCATGTGAACGCTGACCCTGACAAGGACAGAGGGAAAAATCTCACCCTTAACGCCTCCACAGCCGATGCCTCACCACATTGAGCTAGGAATCGGCTAATGTGCTCGTACGTAGAGACATTGTCTTGCCCTGAAAACTTGGAGAAGTCAGGGATCTTGTATCGGCTCGGCAGTGGCACTCTGTCGAACTCCTCGGGGTAAGGATGCCGATACACCGTTGAACTCTCCTTGGGCTTTAAGCCGAATTGATCTCGCATCACTTCGGCTATCATATCGGCCCAGTACCCTGCGGGCTGGTGCGGAAGCTCTTGTTGATGATGTTGTTGAAAAGCTTCTGGCTGATATTGCCTTGGGGAGTACGGCTGGAAGTGGTGATTCAAGTTCTGCGCATCGTACTGCCCTGTAGTGTACTGCTGGTAGCCTTGCGGCGCATTGTAGGCAGCTGCTTGTGGAGGGTTGCTTGGCTGAGCGAACTGAGGTTGTCCAGCCGATGGTTGGTTGACTGGGACTTGTTGTATCGGCTCACCCATCGGCTGTTTCCCCCTCGTCCATTGTGCGAATTGTTCCTCCGTGATGTGCTCGGGGCTTCCTCCTGCTTGCCTGGTCAGGATCAACGACATGGTTGACGCTGGTGTTGAAGTCGAATCCGTACCGCCGATGTGGAAACGGCGTGCGGACACACGAAGGCCTGGGAGATCTGCTTAGCTCCAGTGCAGGTCCTAATATTGATGAAGCGCGGGAGTGCCAGTCAGTTTGATCCTGCCACTGACAAGATATGCAAAATAGCAGAACAGAAGGTCTATCGGCCGATAGGCCGATAGGGCAAAAACGTATCGGCCGATAGGCCAATAGCCAGCAATGTGATATAGCATAATCCAAATATAAAATAAACATTGATTCGAAGATTGAAGCACACATCGGCCAAAGGTCCGATGGCATAAACTCTCAATGAGCAGATAAACAATAAATACTCTGTTGTCATCGGTCAGATCCAATCTATATGTAAAACTCTTGGGCCGATGCAACGTCCAGATAACTCACCGGCTGAAACCCCGATGAAACCCTTATTGGCAGCCAACAAGCAGGCTAGAGAGTACGGTTCTAATCACGACTTAGTAGGTCAAACCGAACTGATGCAGCACTAAGTATGAAAAGAAACGCAAGACCTAGACAATCAAGCCCTCGACTGATTTTCGGGGTGGTGGATACCTTAGCCAATCTAATCTAGCGAGGCGATTTAGTCGATACCGGCGTAAACCCTAAAACGAATCTCGGCCGATACGGCTAAATCGAAACGCTAAACCAGATTGACTGAGATATATGATAGTAGGTGCTTACGTTGACGAGATCAGAACGTCGAAGCCCTAGCCCCGACAGCGCAAGCAGCCATAACGAGCCTTACCCCTCGAGGGAAGGGCATGAACTCGCCGAAGAAGACGAAAAGTAAAGGGTGGCGATGCGCCGAAGTTGTATTGATCGTGTGATGATTTTACATGAACCTTGAGCTTACATATTTATACCCATAAACTAACAAAGATCCTAACAGAATACGACTCAAACTTTCCTAAAGATAAAAAGGAAACTAACAAATTCTTCCTAATTAATAGATACAAGCCGCATCCTCCTCAAACTCGGTCTTCTCTGGATAAGATCTTCCCGAATCTAACAAGGATCCGACTGCTGTTGGTGGCTGGTTTTAAGAAAAACCCCATCGGCCGATATAAGACTCTAGGCCGATACCAACCTTGAGCCGATATGGATCCTGAGCTGATATGGATGATGTTAACAGCTAGCTGGGCCGATGGAGGTGGAATCGGCGCTGTTGGCTGCGGAGCCGTACTCAGATCGGTTCTCAAGGTCCGATAGGCAGGGAATTTGTTGTCCGGTAAGAAAATCAGTCCTTGAGGCTTGTACTGGTGAATGGAACCGTCTAGGATTGATTTCACCGTATTGGTCAATGTGTTCACCAGGATCCCCGATTGATTGACCAACGCAGAGTGAACCACGGAGTCGATGCGATCCTGTAGCATCGGCACGACACTGTCCTCAGTCTTGACAGCTTGGTCGTGTGCTGCCGCCGATGTACTGGCTCCGTCCCCAGGGCTCGGCATTATCACCTTAGATTTTTGGATGAGGGTGCCTTGCCGAGTCCTGGAGTACGTTTGCAGGTATATGTTCTGGAATTGCTCGACCAGCTTGTTCATCTCAGCTTTTTGCTCCTCGTTGAGCTGATCGGCAGTCACAGAGAGAACGTTTTCCTCTAACACGTCCGTCTGCTTCGACATCTTGAAGCGAGCTTGTTGCTGGTGCGAAGCCTGTGTTCTTGTTGGGTCCCGCCGGGCGTGCCAAAAGAGTGTTGGCATAGAATTTCGACCCGCCAGATGTCAAAACGGGTTCCACGTTTCCACGGCGGCCTGGGAGATCTGCTTAGCTCCAGTGCAGGTCCAATGGCTTGCCTAGGTGCGTTTAGGGCGTGCCAGTTGATTTGATCTGCAATCAACAAGAATAAACAAGTAAACCATGTTAGAAAACGATGGCCGATCGGCCGATAGGCCGATGTCACATCATGAGAGCCTAGCCGATAGGGCAAAGCTATATCGGCTTACTTGAGGTTATAAAGTAAGATTGACAAATTTAGTCCCTTCGGCCTATATTGATGTGTTTATGGCAATTTTAACGGAATCGGCCGATGAGAGACGCATGAAGGTAAATACACTAGCTAATACTCTAGTGCAAACTTATACAAGCCAACCGACCGATATAAATATATTGATTACAGAGAAGTCTTGAGAACATCCTGCAATGAATATATTTATATCTATTGATCTACTTGTACAAGTGGCAAATACATGCAAAAATGTAAATAACTACATGCATTAGGTAAGACCGGCTGAAACCCCGGTGCTATCCTTCATTACGATCAAAGACAGGCTTTGAATTAAATCTCGAAACACGACTAAGGTCGATAGCAACTCAAAGTGTAGATCGAGGGTTAACACAAAGAAAATCAAGTCATCGATCGCTTTTGGGGATGGTAGATGCATTGGATAATCTAGACAAGCAAGCTAATTCAACCATCGTCGGCAATAAACCCTAAAACGAGTTAATCGCTGGCGAGATGAAATTAGAAAGCCATATCAAGATTAGCCAAAACATGATAGACGACGATCACATCATCAGGACTTAACATGTCTAAAGCGACACGCTAGTCCTGACAATGTAGATCATCAGGTACGAGTTTTTACCTCTGCTCTGGGGAAGCAAGAACTCGCCGGAAGCTAACCTCTTGCGAGGGTTGGCGATGCGCCGAAGTAGAATGATTTGTTGTTGAATTGATTGAGATTGAGAGAGATTTTATCTACAGACTACCGGGATATTTATACCCGAGATTACAACATTGTCCATGTAGGACACGATTTTATGTATAACTTAACAAACAAGTCCTTATGGCGGACTCTTGCCATAGATTAGATTAAATCTACTCTAACTGCCTAATTAAAGAGATATGATTGCCTAAAACTGAGCCTTATCTCTATTTGGCAATCTCCTTAAAGCTTATCTCGAGCCCAAACCGAGCCCATGCTGACTCTATCAGCTTCCTGCCTCTATCGGCCAATGACCGTATTGAATCCGAATCAGCCGATACAGCCTTTCTGCTAGCGCTTCTTCCAGTCTGATACGCCTACTGAGTCCGATACGGAGTTGGGTCTGACTCTGGCTTGGCCCGATAAAGTAACCGATTCGACTAAGAGCGCTCCTTCTTCTCTGCATCGGTTTTCTCTTTCCTCTCCGAGTAGATTACGAAAATCTGCTGTTAACAGTATTACACGGGATTAAGAAAGTATGTGGAATTAAAGAGAGATGGTTGTGATTGGTTGATAAGAGAGAGTATGTGAAGAATTTGAATGGTGAAAGGTTGTGATTAGTTGAGAAGGAAATGTATGTGGTGATGTTGTTATATTTTGGGATAAATTTTGAATGCCAAACGTTGTTATATTTTAGGGCTGTGATAACATGTTAGATTTAATTGGGTCATTAGCCCATTTAAATTAAATCAAATAAATCCTAATGCCCATTAAATTCTAAGAGAAAATGTGTGTTTAGTCCCATATGTCAATTAACAGAACTCATAAATGGTGGAGATGGTTTACACCAATTGTGATGTTGGAAAGAGAAAAGAGAAAAGTCGCACGCGTTGCGCCGTGGCCGTGGCCGAGGACGAGGCTAGGCCAGTTAGCCTAGGCCTAGTTTTGTCGTTTACTCTACATAGTTGGTTTTGGAGTAAACGAACCACTTACGTTACATAGGTGGTTTTGGAGTAAATGAACCACTTATGTTACATAATTGGTTGTATAACCACCATTAACGTAAATGGAAGTGATCCTTGCCCTTCGCCTTTGGCTATTATTCAAATAGGATAACCACCATTAACGTAAATGGAAGTGATCCTTGCCCTTCGCCTTCGGCTATTTTTCAAATAGGAGTAAACACGGAAAGTAAATGAATGGGTTGTTACGAGAATAGTCTATTGTCCATTACTCTCCCTTGAGTAAATGGATGGATGTTACGTAAGTAATATTGATTCTCCATTGCTCCTACTCTTCTTGGCTCTTACTCTTCGTATTCTTAATTAATCCTATATAAAGGAGTGGTTACTCATCCTATTTACTCGTGAGTATACTAACCATGAGAGAGTCACACAAACTCTGAATCTAACCACTATTGCTGCTGCGGTCTTTTCATCCCTGCAAGTGCGCGCACACACACTGGGAGAGTAGGTCTCCAGAACCCCCGCCTCACTGATCTTGCACCGAGAGCAGGAGGTGAATTAGATTTTTGGGAGCATATCGCATGACTACTTAATACTACTTGAGAACAACTATGTTGATTACTTCCTCTTCATCATAGCTGGTGAAGTGAACGAGAATGGCAACAATAATGGTTCTGACGGTGGAACGACGATGGATCTGCTACCATCACAACTACTATTGTAGCACCGTATGTTATTTTCCTCTTCTGTTCCTTTCTATTGATTTTGTTTTTATGCACAAATGAGTTAGATATGCTTCTTTCCATGGTTTACACCTATAGCATGTATATTTTGTGTATCCTTGCTATTAAGAGTAATCCATTTATGGTTTACACTATCATGGTTTACGTTTATGTCATCATGGTTTACTCTCTTATTTTTTGAATTAAATATTATGGTAAATTGCTTATATTTCCTATAAACCATAAACCTGGTTATAGGCACTTTTCACCTACTGGTTTTGTGATTGCTCTCAAACCCAATGTATTCGATGGATCGAATTAGAAGAGGTGTCAAGGTCATTCTATGGTTGACGGCCACAAACATTTTTCACGTCGCAAATTTTAAGCCTAAAGGAACAATGACTCCTAAAGAGGAGGAAACGTTCGAGGCTGTCGACAATCTCTTTTGATGTGTTATGATTAATGTTCTTGGTGAGAACCTATTGGATGCATACATGTTTATTCCTTCTAGGAAAGAGATGTGGGATGGGCCTGTGGCCAAATTTGGAGTCACAGACACAGGTAGTGAGTTATATGTCATGGAGCAATTTCATGATTACGAAATGGTTGATAACCATTATGTAGTAGATCATGTCGATGAGATACAATCTATTTCGAAGGAGCTCGAAAATTTTAAATATGTGTTACTAGACAAATTCATTGCCGATTGCACTATTGGAAAGCTACCATCTGCACGAAGGAATTTTGTCACTTCTCTAAAACACAAGAAACGGGAGTTCTTGGTCGAGAATCTCATTGGGTCTCTTAATGTTGAAGAGAAGGCGAGGGCAAAATAAACACATGGTAAAGTTAATGGGGAGAGGGGAATTTGAGTGCCAATTTGGTATAGAAGAAGAAATTTCAATCCTACAAGAACAAGAACAAGATCAATCCTGACATCAAGAAACCCGTACAAACTACCAACTTCAAGAAGAAGAAAAACAAGGGAACTTGATTTGTTTGTGGTCTTCCTAGGCACTGTGCAAGGACCACAAGGGTGACAAGCAGCAAGGCAAATCTGCTAAAGTTGTATTGGCGATACTGAGATGGGAACTTCCCGGTATGGTAATCTACCTACCATCCTTTTAGTATATCACTCTATCGATTGTTGGATTGAATGGGTGCTAACATGTGGGTGTTGATATTTCCATGTTTTCCTCTTACCAGGTCGCAAGGACTTCATCCGTGTTGATGGGGAACAACTCATATGTTGTTGCGCATGGTGTTGGTACAGTCGATATGAGGTTTACTTCGAGAAAGACCGTGTAATTGATGAATGTGCGGCATGTTCCCTCCATAAAAAGAATCTTGTTAGCAGCTCTTTGCTATGTCAAGATGGCTATAAGTGGGTTCTTGAGTCTATAAATTTATGGCATCCAAATGTGGACTATTTATTTGAAAAGGCTATGAGTGCGGAGGCTTGTTCCGCCTATCTTTGTTAGACTTGTCCAATAATGTTGTTAATCTTGTATGCAATGAGAATGAGTTTAATTTTTAGCATTCACGACGTTGTCTTATTAATCTTAGTTGCATGACATGCTTAGCCAGTATGAGTTTAATCCCGAAATTCAATATTGTTAAAGACTCCAAGTGCCAAATTTGTGTGCAAGCAAAGGAACTTGGCACCGTTAGAGCTCAATCATTCAGATCTTTGTAAAATGAATGGTGCGTTGACAAAAGGTGGAAAGAGGTATTTCATGACATTGATTGATGATGCTACTAGGTACTACTATCTATATATTCTAAAATCAAAGAATGAAGCTTTGCACTATTTCAAAATCTATAAAGCTTAAGTAGAAAACCAACTTGAGAGAAAGATCAAAAGAATTATATCTGATCGTGGTGGAGAGTATTTTTCTAATGAGTTCACTTTATTTTATGAGGAACATGGTATCATTCATGAGAGAACGCCTCCCTATTCACCTCAGTCAAATGGGGTTGCCAAGAGGAAAAACCACACTCTAACTGAGATGGTGAACACCATGTTGGAAACAATGGGGTTATCCAAGGAATGGTGGGGTGAGGTTATATTGACTTCATGTCATGTCCTAAATAGGGTTCCCACAAAGAATAAAGTAGTAACTACATTCGAGAAATGGGAGAAGAAAAGACTAACGCTCTCATATTTATGGACTTAGGGTTGTTTTGTAAAGGTGAATGTGCCAATTCCCAAGAAACATAAACTTGGATCAAAAACTATGGATTGTGTCGTTTTAGGTTATATCTTTGATAGGTTGGGTATAGATTTTTGATAATGGAATCTGGAGTACCAGACATGCATGTTGGTATAATCATGGAGTCCTGAGATGCCACTTTCTTTGAGGATACCTTTCCAATGAGAGATGCCTAGCACAGCTAGTCAACTTGTTATAACTCATAAACCTGCCATTCTTGGAGAACATTTTGAGCAACCACTTGAGAAAATTCCTAAGTAGGAAGATGATGAAATTGTTTGAAAAAGTAAGAGACAAATGACTATAAAGTTTTTTGGTGATGATTTCAGTGTGTACCTCATGGATGATACTCCAAGCACCATTTTATAGGCCTTTGCATCTTCGGATGCTAACTATTGGAAGGAAGTTGTCGAGAGTGAAATGGATTTCATTATTTCTAATGGAACTTGGGAAATCACTGATGATCCCTATGGTTGTAAACATGTGAAATGTAAGTGGGTGTTGAAGAAGCTTAGGTTTGATGGTACAATTGTAAAGTATAAGGCACGCCTTGTGGCCAAGGGCTATATCCAAAAAGAACGCGAAGATTTCTTTGATACTTATTCACCTGTTGCTAGATTTACCACAATTCGAGTGCTACTATCTTTGGTCGCCTCACATAGTCTTCTCGTTCATCAAATGTATGTTAAGATGAATTTCCTTAATGGCGAGTTGGTTGAGGAAATTTACATAGAACAACTAGATAGATTTGTAGTAAAAGGTAAACAAGGAAAGGTGTACAATTTGTTGAAATCTTTGTATGGTTTTAAACAAGCACCTAAGTAGTGGCATGAGAAGCTCAAAAAGAACTTTGACATCTATAGGCTTTTGACAGATGTGTGTATTATCGTTATGGTGGGGATGAATGATTTATTCTGTGTTTGTGTGGGGATGACATACTGATCTTTGGGACTAATCCCAATATGATTGAGTGTTGGAGAAGTGGGAACCAGGGTCCTTATCATCAGCTACTCAGGGCATCCCTGCCACCAATCCCCGAGCACGGCCCCTCGTGGGCTATGCTCGGGGCACATTGCCCCCCCAGCACGACTGCTCGAGGCATATCCGCCCTCGGGCTTGGTCCCCCACTAGCTGTGCTCGGGCACATCCACCCTCGGGCACAGCCCCCTCGGGGTGGTGCTCGGGGCGCATATGGCCTCCGGGTGTGGCCCCTGTGGACGATGCTCGAGGCACCTCTCTACTCGGGTGCAGCTCCCCGTGGGATGCACTCGGGGCACATCTCCCCCGCACTTGTCCCCCGAGTGCACGGGGAACACGTGGAACACAAGCAAAACGTACAAGATCTACATCTTCATGAGACCTGCAAGATCTACATCTGCAAGGTGTTGAAGATGTAGCTCATGGCATTGGAAATCTCCTCTAGGCAATGTCCATCATGAACTCCTTCCTCATTGACATCTTTGAGAAGCTCATCGAAACCAACAAGAAAACCTATGATTCAGCAATGGGGTAGTCACAGGTGCCTCGAGCACGTGGCATGCCCCAAGCATGGTGGCCGCCCAGGAACAAGGCATAGACATCTTGGGAGCTCGGGTTGAGGCCCGAACATGCCCTTTGTCTTGAGCTCTCCTTGAGAAGCTTCGTCCCATTTATGAGCATTGATGGGCCTGGAGGACTGGCGTTGACCAACACCTTGCACAAACCACGGGGTAGAGCAACTTGGTGTACAACTCACCCGCATGCCGAGAGTCGTGGCGCTGCATGAAGCTCTTTGCATGCCCATGTTAATTGATAGCTTTAGAGGGGGCAACGCGTTACACGCCCTCATCTTTTGATGCTCGGGCCCACTGTTGACGGTCGTTAAGTACCGATTTGGACCATCAACTACCGTAATAAATAAAGGGAGAACTAACATTTTTTACACGTATATTAGTTATAAATAATATAGTTCCACCTGTATTGGAGAAATACTATAGATGCAGGGAATATACAATAAAGTGAAGGAGAAATGAGCCGGCATGCAAAGAAACACACCTCCGGCGAATCACGTGCAAGCATATGGATCGATGGATCCACAAGTCATACCAAACCGACTTAAAATGGGGCCAACCATCCTCAACCGCCATAGGGGCCCACATGGTAGTCCCTGGTGAAGGTTAGTGGCGAGAGGTGAGGCCCAAGGGTCGGCTGAACCAATCCTGGCCCCTCTCATCGCCACCTTACATGTGGACATTCCTAATGAACTTCCAATGACGGTTACTAGTGGTTATCGACCTACAACTGCCTTAATCAACCATCATTGAGGGCTATTTAAGGAGGATGCATTCTCACTTCATAACACACTCAAGGAGCAATTCTCTACCTTACATTGTATTCTCTATAGTATTAGTGGAGTTAGGATAATAGTAGTCTTTGGTTCTATAGTCTTCTCGGAGATTCCGATATGTCTTTAGTACTTTACTCTTCTTGTAAGACTAGTTGCAATAAAAGAATTATCTTATTTATTTAATTGTGTTCATAGTTCATATTGAAAGTGCATCTAGGCCCCTAATTATTTTGGTGATTAATGACAATCTGATTAGTGAGGACTAATATTTGAAATTGAGTTTAAGTGAAGGAACATTAGTCCGGATATGTGGATAACTCGATGCAACACCCCTGTGAATGAATGTCACGCCCGGAAATTCACCAGTAATTTCCGAACTAATTTGTGCATTAAACTCTCGTCCAGGAATCAGCCGAGGTACACAAATCGACAATTTAATATACAGAACCATCAAAATAATAACGTTACATGCTTACAAAAGTAAAGAAAACTGCAGCGGACAAATGATCTAGCGATGGCTTCAACTCCACTCCCACAGGCAGCTCAACTGGGTCTAAGCCAAACGTCTTCTCCTTCTGGATCCTTTTTCTCCAACTGAGGTTTGATGATTATGGCAAGGTGAGTACATGGAATACTCAGCAAGACACACAGCAAGTATGCAAGTGCACAGGGATACAAAGGATGGCAATAATAGGGTTCATTTGCAAAGGCAGCATTTAGCAAATATCTGAGAATTGTAAAACAGTTGAGTTACTAAATATCAATATTAACCAATCACTGCACAACACACCAATGCTGCATAGGCCCAACCAAACTTGAAC
This sequence comes from Oryza officinalis, assembly GCA_008326285.1. Lineage (NCBI taxonomy): Eukaryota > Viridiplantae > Streptophyta > Magnoliopsida > Poales > Poaceae > Oryza > Oryza officinalis. The sequence continues at coordinate 28,416,119 of BDMV01000003.1, read as the reverse complement.
AACCAATCCCGGTCGTACAAATCAAACCTCCAAACCGGAATTAACCATTCCATACCAGGAGTTAAGAAATTATCATCATTTATCACATTATCACATTCCCTCCATAAATGAACAGTGTGAGACTAATCACGAAAAACATTGCTAGGCTCGCCCATAACCACGGGCACGGCTATTCGAATAGTTTTACTCTAGCCAGAGGTGTACAAATTTACCCACAAGACACAGCCCCACAACATGTTGCCATGCCCTCAGGACCACCACGGTACCTCGATAAGGAGCTGTGATAGTACCCCTCACATAACACAATTCAAAATAGTGCACCGTTCCCGGATCATAGTCATCCCCTTTAACCAAGGTATGGACTCCCCAGCGACCCCCATGGACTTATCGCCACTTCACAGTTTGGTGCCCCACAATGAACCATACTATACAAAAGATAAAGCCGTTGCCCACGCTGGCTTGTGGTTAGTACGGTTAATGCTTCACAACAGTAGCTCGCGAACCGGTCCTTAATTGTCATGAGCACAACTATCCAAACCTCAAACCATGTGCTCACAACCCACCATTAATCAAGTTTTAGTTGGACCAATTAATTAATCAATCACGATTGACCATCGTGAGCTACCATTAAATATCCATCATTAAGTATTAGTGAAACATTAGTTATTCCCACATAAAATGATACTAGAGTTTCTATGCATGGCTAAGCATTTATAACTAATTTTTAGTTGAACCAATATATATATAAAGTCCAACTAGTCAAATTATAACCCAAGGAATCAAGGAATAGGGTAATCAATGCAAATTGGCCATAACAAAGGAATAGGTTCACACCACCCAATGACATTCAAAAATAAATGCACATTTGAAATAAATAGAGAATTTAAATATAGGATCAACATGCTCAAAGGAATTGTGTTTGGGATCTGTGTGCCTTGCCTTGCAAACAAGCTTCTTCAACTCGTCTTCAGGAACTTCTCCAACGAACAAACGATCCTTCGAAACGACTAAAAACTAAACCTAGAACGCAAAACGAGAAAAACACTAATAAAAACCAAATAAACAGTACAAATAAAAAACATACATGGGTTGAGCTTAAATTTAGATGAATTTAGAGACTTGAACGACCTCATTCTGAGTTCATATGAATTAGTTATGATTTTTACAAGATTTACTCCAATTAAAGATTAATTAAAAAGATTAAATAGATTTATGACACAATTTATATTTATTATTATTATTAAATAGACCTTGATTTTAGACAAATTTAGCAACTGGAACCACATTAATTCGAGTTACGATGAATTAATTATGAATTAATGAAGTTTACCGATTTAATCGCTGACATCAGCGATAACATCATCGCCGGCGGAGAGAGAAAAAGCTTGCGGCGAGGAGGTTTTCGGCGACGGCAGAGAGAGGGAGGGGTGGCGGCCGAAAGAGGAGAGGGAGGGGGTTCTATTTGTAGCCATGGGAAGGAGAGATCGAGCTTGAAACGCAAGGAATTGCGCCGGGAAAACTAGGGTTTGGTGAAGAGATAAACTCGAAAACGAATCCAAATTCGCACCGAATTCAAAAGGGATAAAATCGGATTTTTGGGGGAAGAGATAGAAGAAGATAAGGGAAACAAATCCCCTCAACTAATTTTGGAAAAGATCGAGAGGGGAGGCCGGATTTGGAGTAGAAAACGGCACCGGGTCGGGCTCTGTTCGGCCGGCTGGAGGTTGAAGACACACTGTAGCGAGGAGGAGGCAAAGTGGACTTTTGCTGTGACTTATTTTCCTTAGCCCGATTGAAGGAGGAGGCAAAGTGGACTCTTTCTTACTCTCTATTGGGCCGTCTAAAGAAGGGACCACAAACAGACTTGCGCCAAGGGAGGGAGAGGGCCTGCTGGCTCAGGTTGGGCTCGGGCTGGGAATCGGCCCAAAAACAAGAGAGGGATTTTAATTAACTTTTGATTTAAATAATTGCTCAAATGATCTTTTTATTATTAAAAATACTTCCAATGCTCAAATAATTCCAAGAAAAATCCTGAAAATACTTGAACACATAAAATATTTAATAAAATTATAATCAGATCCTTTAATGATTAATTTATTTTTTTGAATATTTACTGAAATGTTATTTGTATTATTAAAATTAGTATTTGAGCTCCGAAAAATCCGAGAAAATTCCAGAGAGTGTAATTAACTATGGAGAATTTAATAAAAATTAAATTCTGCCATGTTTAATTAAGAAATTTTATTTGCCACATCAACTTCACTTGTAAATTAATGAACATTTAATATAAATTCTAGAAATAACTTATTAAATAATTTATAAATCCCTGAAACGAAAATCAGGGTGTGACAATGAAGATGTGTGGAAAAAGGCAATGAAAATCTTGGGTAAATTGTAAATGTTAATTTACTTGCATTGATAGAAAAGTCGTACTATTAAGGGGATAATGCATTGATCATGAGAAATGAGTTGAGTGCTCAAAAATCCTTTTGAACAAGTGGTTCTTAACTCATTTGGTGTGTTTCTGTGATTTTTGGAATTTCCAAAAACGTTTGAGAGCTGGAAGCCCATACTGGTCATTTTCGGACATGTCCGAAAATCACTTTCGAAATTTCTGAAAATGACCAGGGAGCCCGAAACCATTCTGGACATTTTCGGAGTTGTCTGAAAACTATTTTCAGAATTTCTGAAAATTCTGTGTGATTAAACTTGGTTCTGAAAATTTTCAGAGTTGTCCGAAAATGATTTTTGGAATTTTCGAAAATTGCTGAGTGGCCATTTTTGGTTCTAGACATTTTCGAACTTGTCCGAAATTGACTTCCGGAATTTCCAAAAAGTACAATTATTGTTCTCAACAGCCAGATCTGAGAGGGGGCTATAAATACCCCTCACCCTCTCCAAGCCTAGGGTGCAGGTTAGCTTGAATATTTTCGTGCCCTTGGCTTGGTACTCTTGAGATTCACTTTTGAGCCTTGCTTGCTTGATTCACTTCATCGGTCTTTGATTTGGATTTCGTGGTGTGTGAGAGTTGTGGATTCGAGTATGTGTGAGTGCTTGGGTTGATTTCGTGAGGATTTGTGAGCACTTATTTCACTTCCCAAGAGATCTTTGCATCATTTGTTACTGTTGGAGGTTAAGGACTCCTAGACGGTTAGGTGTCACTCTTGAGCCACTGATTTACTTGTGGTTGGCCGGGAGAAATTTGTGAAGGTCGGATCTCACCTCCGAAAGAGAAGAGATACCACTAGTAGAAGGAGGAATGCTTTATGCAATCTCTTGAGGAAAGGGTTAGCAAAGACCTGGCTCTTTGTGAGCTCCTCAATGGAGACTAGAATCCCCTCAAGGATTCGAACTTCGGGAACATCTCACTATGCAAGATCTTCGGTGAAACCTCTTTCTCCCTCCTCTAGCTTTACTGCTGTTTGTGCTAGTTTCTCTTTGTTGTAGGCAGCTAGATCTAACATTTCTTTACATTTGCGCTTTGTCTGTAATTTTCGGAATTTCCAAAAATTATTTTCGGAAATTCTAAAAAACCATTTTCGGAATTTCCGAAAAAGGTATGCTTTCGCTTTTACTTAAATTTTAAATTAGCCTATTCACCCCCCTTTAGGCCTAATTGACCCTTTCACATATATTACTTTACTAGTTATGTGTGCTATGAATAGGACATACTTTATTTATATGCTTCACTTGATTAGACTAGTAGATCTATGCCACAGTAACGGTCCAATGATCTTAATGGGTTGCACTAGTTCTAACTTGTCCATCTGAAGGGTGGGAGTCCCGGGGGAATTAGTGACATTATTTATTAACATAAGCATGGTGCTTAGGTTAGTTAAATACCGTTGGATGCAGGTATACCCCACAGAAAGTGAGGTAGGCGGCAGGCGTTGACAACCCTGTCTGTCCTTTATATTTCTCCATGTTCGGGTATGATGTAAGAGTTTGTAAAATGCCATAACCATGCTGGCAGATCAACAAGAAGTGGTCTCTCAATTCTACCTGGGTGCCTAGAACTAAGTCCTAGCCTTATAAGCATGTATTTGTTTAGTGTATACTAAACAATAGAAATATAGAAGTACATATAAACCTTAGCTCTCTTTAGTTCTTCTCTACTAGTCACTATATTATTATAGAGATGAATCTCTTGCGTGTCACACTATCCAAACTATCATTATTATCAATTAACCCATGTTTTGACGACGGTATATTAATTATAGCTTGATTACGAATGTATGAATTCTCTCTCTTTACCCTACTGTCTTCCTTGCGGAAAAACAAATAACTGTACTTGTGGAATACTCTTGAGTGAAATGCTATGATGGTATCCATGCGCTTGAGGATTTATCTATGACCGTATCAAATACGAACACCCACCTTAGTACTCTATAGAGCAGTCACATCCGGCTGGCTTGCTTGGAGGGACCTCGACAAGACTAAGCATACTTAATTCAGTAGAGTGGATCCTACTCCTACACATATGTATCGGCACTATGGATTCCCCTTGAGCTATAAAAGGCGGATCCATGCCATCGGAGATGGGGGGATGAACAAAATTAGTTTCGATCGACATCATAGGGAAGAAGGGCTCATCCTCTCCCACTTAGAACAGTCTCCAAGAACTCAACATAATTTCCACTATCACCATCCACCAAAAAACACATGAGTAGGGTATTAAGTCTTTGAGCGGCCCGAACCTGTCTAAAAAAGCTTACCTCCCTCATTTTTCTATCGCGCGATACATCGCCTCGTTTCCGCGCATCTGCTCCTTGGCCGAATCTCTGAAGGGGGAGTTCACGCTCCCCTGCTAGAGGAGTCTCATACTCTGACATTGAGAAAGTCAAAGAATTTCTATCTCAAACTTTTGAGATGAAAGATCTATGAGTAGCTAATGTCATCTTGAACATCAAGCTAAACAACGGCGGGATTACTCTGATACTATCTCACTATGTGGAAAAGTTTAAGTCACTTTGGCTACAACAATTGCAAACCTTCTCCAACACTATATGATCCAAGTGTGTTATTGCAAAAAAATTGAGGAATAACAAGGAATCAATTGAGATACACCTAGATCATTGGATCGCTTATGTATTTGGCTAGCGCAACGAGGCCTGGCATCTCATTTGCACTATCTAAAAGATCATTTGTCTCAAATCCTGTAGATGATCATTGGCAAGCTCTTGAAAGAGTAATGCGCTATCTAAAGGCATTACGAGTTATGGAATTCACTATACTGAGTATCCAAGGGTACTAGAGGGTTATAGTGATTCACGCGGGATAGCTGATGCTGATGAGATTAAATCCACAAGTGAATATGTAATCACTTTTGGAGGTGGCGCTGTGTTATGGAAGTCTTGCATACAGACCATCTTAACGATGTCAACTATGAAAGTAGACACAACTACTGTTGAGGCCGACTGGCTTCGTGAACTTTTGATGGACTTATCGGTCGTTGAAAATTGGTTCTAGCTATTCTTATGAACGGTGATAATCAAACCTTGATTGTTAAGATAAAAAGTTCCAAGGATAACATGGAGTCATCAAGATATGTTAAGAGAAGATTGAAATCTGTTAGGAAGATGAAAACCTCCAGAGTAATAGCTTTGGATTATATCCAAACTACAAGAAACATGGCAAATCCCTTCACAAAAGGTCTACCACAAAATGTGATAGAAAATGCATCGAGGGAGATGGGATTGAGACCCACTTCAGTTATACCATAGTGGTAACTTGTCCTATGTAATCGGAGATCCTGTGAATTAGGACGGTGAAACAAGCTATTGGTTAACTGAGAAGAGAGTACTTTTATAAACCCACTCCATTGGAGATGCAACACTTTCCTAATCAATATGGTAGGCTGAGTTTTATCTTAATGTGTTCTAAGTGTCATTTTTAAAGCAGAGATGTTGGCCTACAGAACATCTTTAGAATAATACACCTATACAAGCCCGACTGCTAGTCACAATCTATGAGATAGAGTAATCTCCAGAATGCTCATGAAAGGGCCAGGATTTTGACTTATATACTCCAACCTGTGGGGATGCCTATGGCAGCCAAGTAATAGTCAAGGGCCTGAGTGGAACCTATTCGCACAAAAATGTCAATTCAAAGTATAGTTCATTGTTCAGTTGCGTGGATAGATGTAGCTCTTGCTTTAGGTGGATGTTCAAACTTAATCGGTCTTCGTCGAAACACTGGTATATCAAAATTATGGACGATTTGAGAGCATTGTTATGTGCCTTGGAATTTGGTTGAGATTGTTAGATTTAACTAGGTTATTGGCCTATTTAAATTAAATCAAATAAATCCCAAGGTCCATTAAATGCTAAGAGAAAATGTGTGTTTACTCCCACATGAGAAACTAACGGAAAGATGAGTCAACTTAAATGATGGAGACGATTTACACCAATTGTGAAGTTGGAAAGAGACAAGAGGAAAGCCACATGAGCCGTGTCGTGGCCAAGGACAAGGCAAGGTGAGGCTGGTCAGCCTAGGCTTGGTTTTGTCGTTTACTCTACATGGATGGTTTTGGAGTAAATGAACCGCTTACGTAAACTATTTTGGAGTAAACAGGGAGGTTTACGCAGATGAAAGTTACCCTTGCCCTTCGCCTTCGGTTGTTACTCAAACTAGAGTAAACACGAAGAGTAAATGGATGGTTGTTACAAGAGCAATCAATTGTCCACTGCTCTCCCTTGAGTAAATGGATGGCTGTTACGTGAGTAATTTATTGCTTTTCCTTTTCCTGGCTTTTATTCTTTTTATTCTTGAGTAATCCTATATAAAAGACTGGTTACTCATCTTATTTACTCGTTTACTCGTGAGTACTCACCATAAGTCAAACAAACTTTGAATCCAACCACTACGCTTCTACAGTCTTCTCATCCCAACAAGTGCGTGCACACACGCTGGACAGTTCTGTGGAACCCCCTCCTCCCTGATCTTGCATTGAGAGGAGGAGGGAGATTAGGTTTTTGAGAGCACATCACACGACTACTCGCTGGTGCTTGAGAATTACTGCATGGACTACTTCCTTTTCATCATGGTTGGTGGCGAGAACGGGAGTGGCAATGGTTCTGACAGCGGGAACAACGACGAATCTGCTAGCATCACAACTATTGTTCCAGCATCATATGTTATTCTCCTCTTATGTTCCTTTCTGTTGATTTCGTTTAGACCTATAGCATGTCTATTTTGTGAATCCTTGTTATTGAGAGCAATTCATTTATGATTTACGCTATGATGGTTTGCATTTACGTTGTCATGGTTTTCTCTTTTATTTTTTGATTTAAGTATTACGGTAAATTGCTTATATTTTCAATATAAGATGGTTGGTTTTCTACGACCAGAAAACCCTAGATATTTCATTTATCTGTTTTCTTGGCCGGCCTTCTAGCTACTAATGACAACAAGTTGACCAGCATTTTAGTTAAGCAAGCACGAGCCTTTCTTGGTACAGGTCGAGGAATAAAACGAAAGGCCCTCATTAGTCCAGCTAGCTAGTTACCTTGATAACCATCATTAGTGACCTTAAGCACTCGCTAAGCAAGGCTTTAGTCAAACGGCATTTTGTAGCCGAGATTCTTAGTTAATTACTCGACTAAACCGCTCCCGGTACCAAGGCCGAGACACCAATTGTTTTGGGTTAATGTTCTGGGCTTAGTTAGCACTATATCGCGAGATCTTTCCCTTCATTCGATCGATGCGTTCTTATGTGGGAGACCGGGCCATGATATGACGTTCAAATTATCAACTTTTCTGTGGCACTATCCAAAAACAATTATCTATGTTCATGGCTTGTGATTGGCATTGCAACACGTATGCCATCCTAGCCTTCTGCTCAATGATACTAGCATACTTGTTTTCTCGCCAATAAAAAAATTATCATACTTGTTCTGCCCAAATCCTTTTGTGCCCAAAAAAAGAGAGGAGTTTGGCAAGTAGGAGAGTACGTATTAGCGTTCTTTAACAAGAGTGATTCAACAGCTACTTGGGTTTGTTCCTACGTGGGGGGATGTACTGGTGTCCTTAACCCCCAGTATGAGACCGAATTGAAACAACTCTACCGGTTTGGGCATAATCACATGAGAAGGGCAATATCATGGCAACTGGCAAGTAAGGTGCCCAAGTGCCAGTACCTAACTACTCCATCCATACTAAAATATAACAAACTACTTCATAACATGAATACATAGACAGACAAAAAATTTGTTTAGATTTATAATATTAAAATATTTTTATCTTATTTTAGATTACTATATTTTAGTATATTTTAGGATAGAGGTGATACTATATTTGTGCTTCTTCTAGCTAGCTAGCTTGGCAACGATCATAACAAGTGTCAGTGATCATGGTAATAAACTGATAATTGGTTAGTAATATGCATGCTTGCTTGTTTGAGGTTTTTTTTTTCTGCAGCTTAATAAGCTGATGAAGAAACAGGATCAAAATATCAAATCAACAAAAATATTCTTTTACAAGGAAAAAATAATTTTAAGATAATACTTTTATATTTCTATTATTAGCGGCTTATTATTAGTTTTAAAATTATATGTTCTAAAATTTAAAATTAATTGTGGCTTATAAATCCAAGCTCAAACAGCAGGAACGCAGTTAATTAGACACATCACGTACGATATATAATTATATATTCATATTTAAATGCAATCAGTGGAAATATTTTATGACTATATTATATTCTCTTATGTACATATAATATTTTACAATGAACACGTGCCCTAGTTAAAGGAATATTTCATCTCGAAGACACTTCCAGCTCATTCTGGGATTAACGACAAATTGTACTGATGGCAGAAAACCATGGCTAAATAGTGGCAGCGCTAGCGGAATAGTAGACACTAGCGATGGTCATGCCTAAATTCATCCACGTCTCCCGCATCTAGCAAAATATATATATTAACAACTGGTCGTGATCCCTAGCTTGGCTGCGTCCGGTCAGGGTAAATTCTTGTTAAATTAATTTACTCATTAAACTATGAAACGACCATGTACATCAACGCTTTACAGGAACAAAATGAAGCTAAGGATACGTGGCCATACATGAACCCAACCATCCATCGCACCCTTTGTTTAGTTGACCCAAGGATATTGGTGGGTGAGCTCTAGTTCCTTAATTTTCTCTTTAAAGAAAGAGAGTCGATCGGCAAGTCTATAAATATTTTTATTAATAAATTAAGAATTCAAGATATCACGGAGAATTAAAGTATGTGGGGTTTAATCATGATTAGGCATTAATATTATGACTAATTAGTAATTATAAGAAGTGTCATTTCACATGCATGCAAAATGGCAAAAAAAAGGGAGGCGACCCCCTTTTGAGATTTCACCCTCGTCCACTCCGATCAAAAATATTAGAAATGAACATGTTAATCGAAGAAATACTAATAAATATTTTTATCCATTTTGATAGGATGGAAATATAATAGTTTATATTAAAAGAGAGTCCATATTATACACAACTTGGTAATTATTAATTTGAAAATTTTATATGATTAAAATTTCAAAATAATAAAATTTAGATTACATGACTAGTACACCTTGGTATTTTCAAATAATATTGTTTTCGTCAGGTTGCAACATTATCCTGCTTCAACTAAATACGTGGCCATGTCATCCTTTTGAGAAAATTCTCTAAATGTCAAATGAGTTTTGGCTCAATTCCCTTATTACCCCAAAATTTTGTCTTATCCTTTATATGCTCTTGAGTTTTCATTTTGATCTACATCATTTTGACTGTAGTTGACCGTTAATTTTTTTTATAGCTATATTACCCATCTCTCGTACTTATATACTAGCTTAACTAGAAAAATACAATTCTCAAGGTGAAAAATATTCATTTATGAAAAAAACAAAGGGGAAATAATTACTTGACCATAAATTTGAAAACTGAAATCTAAGATTTTGAAACAATATCAAATCAAATTTGAGGAAATGGGTACAACATTTTCACCAAAATTTAAACTCAAATAAAAAATAATTTTGGTTTTCAATTTTTCGGTGAAATTATTGTATGGATTTCATCATTTTTTCAAATTTGACATCAATAATTCTGTCCCATTTGAATTTATTATAAATTATTTTTTTTCCAGTAAGATTTATGTCCCATAAGTATAACAGAAGAGTAATAAGTCATTTTTTAGAAAAATCTAAATGTCAACTCATGGTTAAATAAGATAATGGGTGTAGAGAGGTGATCAAAAATGAAAAGTCAGGATTACGTAGGAAATGAGATGATTTATAATTAAGGGGCACATAAGGGATTAAGGCAAAACTCATGTGCAGGTTAGGAATTTTCTCCATACGTTTCCAAACCTAGATCCTAATGTTCCATTTGAAATAATAAATATTATGATAATTATGCAGAAAATCTCAGAAACTAATACATCAATTGTTTTTAGATAAAAGAATGCTTGTTCCTTGCTAGCTTGCTTGAACTCGGGAACATGGCATGTCTTCTCGTGATAAATAGTAGTAGCATACATACTCTCGTGCTACCAACTGAAACAAACATATATATCATATTTATTTACTGCTGTTAACTGTTGATATCGTGTATGACAATATCATAACAGTTTACCTATGTAGAGGCCACATCATAGAAAATCATCTTAATTTAGGTGATGTTTTCGTATGGCATGCAAGAGGAATTGTGTATAAATGAGAAGCGGAGTCAAATTTGGATTGGAGTCCAAGTTTGGAAAGGATGGAGATTGAAATTGTAAGGAGATGTGTGTATCCTTGGTTTGACGGGTTTCCTATGTAATTAGAATTTTTTGTTCTAGTTGGATTCATGGCATGTTTGTGAGTATAATTAGATAAGGGGTTGAGACTCAAAGTAAGGTGTAGTGGGCAACTTTTAGGAGAGAAAAATTAGGTTTCCTTTCGAGACTTCGATTCTAGTTCTTGAGTTGAGAGAGGAGTGCTTTACATGCACTTTGTAAACATAACTTGATGCAATAAAGTTTATCTACTTCTAAGAGCATCTTTGGTTTGTGTTTTTCTTGTTCTCAACGATCAGGCCGGCATGTATAAGGCGGTCAGACCAATGAAATAGCAATGGTCCAACCGACGGCTACAAGGCAGTCCGACCGTCGCACTCCATTGAGTTTGAGGGTTCTTTTTATTCCGCGAAAATATTTTGTTTTTACAGTGTTCGTATCATTCAAGCTTGTTCTTGTATTTAATCCTTTAATTATGAACATTAGTGAAGTACCAATAGTGAATTTAGTAGCTTCATAGTTGAGGGATGAAAATTAGAACAAGACCATAGTTAAATGATATATTTTGTGGACTTCTCCTATGTACCTTTTTTCAAATGGAGTTGTTATACCATGGGATCCTGTTCGGATGGGATGATATCAAGCAGGTATCAAATTCTAATCTGGTACCGCATAGGTACCATCCGATACCCATCAACCAATACCTTGTTGGTACCAACTGATACCCATCAGGTACTTAATACCTTGTTGGTACCAACAGATACCCGTCAGGTACCTGACTTGATACCCATCAGTATTAGTTGATACCCATCAGGTATGACATCTGAGCTGAGGTGGGAAGAGAAGAAGGGATGGAGATGGTTATCGACGCTATTTTCCTACCTAGAGACAACGGTGACAAGCTCGGGCAATGCCAAATCTGTGGCCATGGATCTTGGGGTTTCAAATCCACCACGAACGAGCAAACGGGGAGCCCATCGTGTGAACTGTGAAGTGTGTGATTTCAACGACGGTGGATGCTTTCTTCTTTGACACGACAGTTGTGGTGAAGGAGGTGCTGCTACCGTCCTGGCTTGGCACGACGACTGCGGCGCTCTCCGTCCTCCCTTGTGGCAACCCAAGTGAGAGGAAAATGAGCATCAGGCAAAAGGGAGGAGCAGGAGGACTCCCCGTGCTTCCCCCCAACGACTCAGTGAGAGGAGAAGTGGAAAGAGGAGGATGGAGCAACAGAAAGGTAGAGAAAGGAGAAGCAAGAGACACGCGAAGGAACAGAAGGAGCGGCCGCTACTCGCAATAGATGCGAAGCGGGGAAAGGGGACCGAGCATCTTGTTCCCACGCCTTAGAACGAGATCCCGATGTTTAGCTTTCCCCTTTTAAAAAAATTAACAACAGGGTTATAATTAATTTTCTGTTTTTATGCCCTATTTCAAGAAAAAGAAAAGCAAAATTAATATCACACCAGATTAACGGGCCTGTGTTTTTTCCGTCTACTGCTTAATAAATGAAATTAGTATAGTTTAATTTTCAGTAGTTTGTATGGTTATTTATAACACCTAAAAAGTAAGCGTGCAGTATGGGTTCATGCATGAACGTGATCGATAGCCGGATTTGTCAGCAGACTAGATAGATAAAGAAGGTAGTGATTGATAGTTTTCAAAAAGAAAAATTGAAGTGATATGATGATTTGGAACATGTATAATATAATGTATTGAGTGCATACAGGCATATTTAGCTCATGATTGCATTTGAAGAGTATTTCCCCAAGAATTAGGTTTTAAAACATAATGTTGTCCCAAAACAACACCGCATATAACAGCTGCTCTAAAGGGACCACACACAAACACTAATGCAGATCCTCTTATCTGTGACGGGCTGTAATATAACTGAATTTTGCGGGCCGTCACAAAGAAAACATCTCAAACGGGCCTAAAAAGAAGCCGATTGAGATATGGTCGGAGAGACATGTTAAATGTGCATAGAACTAAAGCCCGTCATGGATGACACGTATCTGTGACGGGCCTAAACTAGGGCCCGATTGAGATAACCTTAAATATCTCAATCGGGCCGTAGTTGGAGCCCGTCACAGATGACAATCATCTGTGACGGGCCCCAACTTAAGGCCCGATTGAGATAACCTTAAATATCTCATCGGGCTGTAATTGCAGCCCGTCACAGATGACAATCATCTGTGACGGGCCCCATCTTGATGCCCGTTTGAGATATCTACAAAGCCCGTCACAGATGGCACTCCTCTGTGACGGACTTTTTTTTAGGCCCGATAAAGATACCTTACATGCCCGATAGTTAGTGCACACTATAAATAGCCGCAACCGCTAGAGTATCTGTATCCCACTATTCACAAATCTGGTGGGAGGTTGGAGGGGGCGAAATTTTTTTTCCCAGAGAAAACAGTAAATTCATAAAGGTAAGTGACAAATAATAATCATTAATTTAGAAAATTCATTAATTTTTATGAATTTAGCGGTATTTATCTTATAAGATGTTTCTCTGATTCTTTTTTTATTTCTGTAGAGATGGATCGAAGTTGGATGTATGCGAAATCTGTGAAACGTCATAGTCAAGAGTATAGAAATGGAGTATTAAATTTTATTAACGTCGCGGAGGAGGATAGGAAAAGAAGAAACAGCGATTACATGTGTTGTCCATGTGCAGATTGCAAGAATGAAAATATGTTTGATAGCCGAATGGACGTACACGCTCATCTGATACAACGAGGATTCATGGAAGGCTACACATGTTGGGTTAAGCATGGAGAGCAGGAATCAGGAAGTGGTGCTGCTACAGACAGTACTGGTGCGCAAAATCAGGAAGATGAAGATGAGCATGACATGTTTGTACCTTCTCCACTAGGCGGTGAAATGGTTGATATTGATCATGATCTGCTGCAAGACATGTTACGTGACGTTGAGGATCCAGCTTACAACGAGAGAGATTCCGTAAAGTTCAGCAGGTTGGTCAGTGACTCGCAGACGCCTCTGTACGCCGGATGCAAAGCAAAGCAAACCAAATTATCAGCTACCTTGGACCTAATGAAGCTGAAGGCAAGTAGTGGATGGACAGACAAGAGTTTCACAGAGCTTTTGGAAATTTTGAAGGCCATGCTGCCTGATGGGAACACATTGCCCGAGACGACATATGAAACAAAGCAGGTTTTGTGTCCCCTGGGGTTAGAGGTCCGTAGAATTCACGCTTGTCGAAACGACTGCATATTGTACCACAAGCAATATGCGGAGTTAGATGCTTGTCCTATATGCAAGGCCTCTCGATACAAGCGTAAGAAAAGTCTTGACGAAGGAAAAAAATCAAAGCGAGGTGGTCCTGCGAAGGTTGTGTGGTATCTACCTATCATTGATCGTTTCAAAAGAATATTTGCAAACCCCAAGGAGGCAAATTTAGTACGTTGGCATGCCACGGAGAGAAGGAATGATAACGATGTATTCTTGGAGCCTGTTATGGACGATCTTGAGATGCTCTGGAAAGAAGGTGTGGAAACTTGGGATGCATATGGTCAGGAGAATTTCAAGCTACGAGTTCTACTGTTCTGCACCATTAATGACTATCCCGCCCTCGGTAATCTTTCTGGCCAAACCGTGAAAGGAAAGAAGGCATGCTCTGACTGCATGGAACATACACGCAGCCAGTGGTTGAAGAAATCACGAAAGATGGTTTATATGGGTCATAGGAGGTGGCTCCCGCTACGTCACACATTTCAAAGGAAGAAGAATATTTTCAATGGTAAGAGAGAACTTCAGCCTACTCTCAAGGATTTGTCCGGAGATGAGGTCCACAACTTGGTCAAGGACATAACCAACGAGTTTGGGAAGAAAAGAAAACGTAGTCAGGCAAAGAACAAGGGTATGTGGAAGAAAAAGTCCATATTTTGGCGATTACCTTACTGGAAAGATCTTGAGGTCCATCATTGCATTGTTCTCATGCATGTAGAAAAGAATGTGTGTGAGAGTTTGGTTGGCCTGCTACTGAATATTCCCGGCAAAACAAAGGACGGGTTGAACGCGCACCTTGATTTCAATGAAATGAACATTCGTAGTGAACTCCAGCCCGTAACAGATGCAGAGACAGGTAGAGTGTACCTCCCTCCAGCTTGCCACGCACTGTCGAAGGATGAGAAGATCGCAATGTTATCGTGCTTGAAAGATATTAAAGTTCCATCGGGCTATTTAGCGAGGATTAGTAAGTACGTCAAATCGGAAGACCTTAAACTGGTTGGAATGAAGTCGCACGATTGCCACGTGCTAATCACACAAATCTTGCCAGTTGCTATCAGAGGCATTCTTCCACCGAAAGTCCGTCATACAATCCAACGTCTGTGCGCATTTTTCAATGTCATCGGACAGAAAGTTATAGATCCTGAAGATCTAGATGGGTTGCAGACCGATATTGTCAATACCCTCTGCCACATGGAGATGTTTTTTCCACTGTCTTTCTTTGATATCATGGTTCATCTCCCTGTTCATCTTGTGAAGCAAACAAAACTATGTGGCCCAGCTTTTCTAAGAGAAATGTACCCGTTCGAGAGGTACATGGGAGTTCTGAAGGCATACGTTCGGAACAGAGCAAAACCGGAGGGGAGCATCATTGAAGGCTACATGACCGAGGAGGTCATTGAGTTCTGCGTGCATTACATGTCCGAGGCCGAGCCTATCGGAGTTCCAGCGTCTCGTCACGAAGGAAGGTTGTCAGGTGCTGGCACAATCGGGAGGAAAAGAATTAGGCCCGATCAAGCTTCCTACGGGCAGGCTCATTTTGCTGTGCTCCAACATATGGCAGAAGTTAGCCCATACTTTGAGGAGCACTTAGCCAAAATCCGGCAGGAGAACACGGGTCGATCTGAGACGTGGATTGTACTTCACTTAATTATTTGGGATAATAAGTTAATTATTGTGAGTAATGAAAAAGTAGTGAATTCTCATTGTGAAGTATTTTTTGCAGTTATTTACTTAAAGTTAGGTCAATGATGAACAGGAGTCAAATATCATCCGTGACGGGCTCTAGTGTAGGCCCGATAGAGATGACGTCATCTCTATCGGGCCTACACTAGCGCCCCTCACGGATGATAGCATCCGTGACGGGCCATAATTTAATGTCCGATAGAGATGTCATAATCTCTATCGGGCTTTAAATTAGGGCCCGACACGGATGCTATCATCTGTTACGGGCCCTAATGTAGGCCCGATAAAGAAGACGTCATCTCTATCGGGCGTACACTAGAGCCCGTCACGGATGAGTCATCCGTGTCGGGCTTTTATTTACGCCCGATTGAGATGTCACAGAACACTGCATCTTGATCTAGATCTGGATCGAAAATTTTTCTAAGTCACAGAACCCTAGCAGAGGCCAGCACGCACTGAGAGCACGAAATTTTTTCTAAGTTAGAGAACCCTACCAGAGGCCTCCTTGGCCGCCACCGCCGCCGCCGGCCTCCTCCGCAAGCGCCGCCGCCGGCCTCCTCGTCCGCCAGCGCCGCCACCGGCCTCCTCGTCCGCAAGCGCCGCCGCCGGCCTCCTCGCCCGCCAACGCCGCTGCCGGCCTCCTCCGCAAGCGCCGCCGCTGGTTAGCTCATTTAGTGATTTTAGTGATTTTGAAATAATTTAATGAAAATACTTTAATTTTAGGTTATTTTAGTGATTTTACTTTACTTTTAGGTTATTTTAGTGATTTTAGGGGAAATGTAGGTTATTTTAGTTAAGTTTAGTGATTTTAGTGATTTTGAATTAATTTAATGAAGATACTTTACTTTTAGGTTATTTAGTGATTTTAATGAAATGTAAGTTATTTTAGTTAAGTTTAGTGATTTTAGGGGAAATGTAGGTTATTTTAGTTAAGTTTAGTGATTTTAGTGATTTTGAATTAATTTAATGAAGATACTTTACTTTTAGGTTATTTTAATGAAATGTAGGTTATTTTAGTTAAGTTTAGTGATTTTAGTGAAATGTAGGTTATTTTATCCGTATTTAGTCAAATTCGTATTTACATATGATGGCACTTAGTTATTTTAGTGATTTTGAATTAATTTAATGAAAATACTTTACTCTTAGGCTCTATTTTTAGGTTATTTTATCCGTATTTAGTGAAATTAACTTTGTTATTTTCTAAGTTATTTAGACGATGTCTCAGCAAGGTGAACCAATGTCGACGACAACTAGTGGGTCCTCAAGGGCACGGAGTCGTAGGGCAGGGAACAAAATCCCTAAGGAACGGTACACCATAGCAGAGGTGAACCAGGTTGGACTGCCGACGCGTCCTCGGACTGTCCTGGCCAAGTTTAGGTCGACGTGCGGTGTCCTAGCGAGGGAAAACTTCACAATCCTTGTTGATGACATTAAGCATGTGCCCGAAGCGAAGAAGAACGCAGCTTGGCTCAAATTCAAGGAACGCTTCGAGTATCCTGCAGCCGACGAGGACCGTCTCAGGCGGGCTGCTTTCAAGACTATGGGCAATGCTTGGAAGAACTTAAGAGCAGGCTGGTCACGGAGTTTGTCTTAAATCCGACGACCCCTGATCCAACAGAGCAATGGCCCTTCATCACGGCTGAAGCTTGGGAGCAATTCTACGAGAAGAAGTCGACCCCAGAATCCCGGGCCAGAAGCGAAGCTTTTCGAGCACTGCAGGCCAGGAACGTGCACCCGCACCGGCTAGGCACCGCAGGATATGTCGGGAAGCTAGAGGAATGGCAAGAGGAGGATGAAGCGGCAGCAGCAGCGAACACACCGCCGGTGTTTGCCGATATCCCACACCCACGTGCAAGGAATTGGGCGCGGGCGAGGTACCAGAAGAATGAAGATGGGACAGTTTCGCTTCCAAATCCCCAAGATCAACAAGTGTACGATAATATAGTAAGTGCCTAATCTCAATATTTATTCGCACTGTTTCAGCCTGAACTTTTCATTGAATCCGATCTCAATTGAACTGCAGAAGGAGTTGGTTGCCTCCCAAGAAGCCTCGCAAGAGGTCAGTTCTCAAAGACGCGAGGACGACATCCTCAGTAAGGCGTTGGGCAACAAGGAACACCGTGGACAGACAAGGGGACTTGGCGCAAACGTACCATGGAAAGTTGGATTTCCAGACTACGCGTGGCAGTACAAGAAGCGGACAGTCACGAAGGCGGAGAAAGATGCCCGCCTTGCCGCCCAGATCCGGGAGCAGGTCAGAGCCGAATTGAGCTCTGAATTCGATGAAAAGCTTGAATCGATGAGGGCCCGTATCAGGCAAGAGATTCGAGAAGAGCAACATCTCCCGATGACTGCCGCTGCTGCTACGCAACAAAATTTAGCTAGTCCCACGCAGAGGCGCAGCAGTTGTGCATCAACTGAGCCGGGGGAAGATCTGCCATCGGTCCCCGCCGCTGTCGACCAAATAACGGTACGATAATATAGTACGCATAGAGTTCTTAACGAAACCATATGGTAAGTACTATTCTGACAATATTTATGAATCTATCGCAGGAACCAACTAGCTGCACCCTGACAGTAAGGGTGGTGCCGACCTTCTCGGTTCCTGCAGCTGAGGGCCTTGCTTTCAAGCCGACCTCGGAAACAAGAGTGCATGGGGCACAACTTAGGGCTGATTATGCGAAAGTGCAAGTTGACTCGGTGAAGCCCGAATTCGATCATTTCCCCCTCCCTCTGGCACCAAACGACGAGGTCCTAACCCTTGGAAATGCACGTGGAACCTTCATCTAATGGCCCAAGGACCTCATTGAGATAAGGGTGATCCCGAGGCCAAGCACTGCACCAAGCGGTCGTCTAATAGTACAAACTACCCCTGCTCCTTCAGCCCCTCCAGCTCCCGGTCGTCATGAAATTGACGATGTCCAGTTACAGTACGACACGGACTTTGGGGGCGAGCCTATGGAGGTCGACAGCATGGCGATCACTAAACCCCCACCCCTGAAGAAGAGCAGGAAGGCGCATTCTTCCCCCCAGAGAAGAGTTATCGAAAAACCTGCTGTAGGGGTGCGAGGAAAAGGAAAGCTGCATCTCTCACGTCTTGCTCCAACAAAGTTAGATCTGAGCAAGGGGCCCGTCACACATAGGAAGCCCGTACCTCCATTGTCCTACCAACTAGGCATGCCATTGGTTGGAGACGACGTGCTAGCAACGATGGGCACGCTTGCAAGGAGCTACACATGTACTACATGGAGAAATCTAACGTGAGGAGGAAGAATAGAGAAAATGATATAATAGGCGAACACGCCAGAGCGCCATTCCTTGGGCCATCAAATTTTATCGTGATAGACTTCAAGGATCTGTTCGACCTCTACAGGCTCCGCTCGGTGGACACAACCCTCCTCAAGTGCTACTCCTTGTAAGTACTCTTGCTCACGAAAATTATTCATCTCAATCCGTGTAACATGCTTATAAGAGCGTTTGGCTTGCGTGTAGGTTGAGTTGGAAGTGGTGTCTCAAGAATGCACCGGAAGTTGCCTTCCTTGATCCTCAGGTAGTCAATGTCACAAATCTTCAAGGGGACCGTAGTGGAATGGTAAACTACTTGTTTGACACCTTCTGGGCCCGACAAGACAAGGAGTACATCATGTGCGCCTACAATCAATAGTAAGTGTGTTCCCTAAATACATTGCATTACACGTCTAGCTTTAGTATTAACTTTAACTAATTTAATGCCGCAGTGGACATTGGATCCTATTGGTAATAACGCCTAAGTGGAGTACATGCCACTACTTAAACTCCAAAATTGACAAGCAACTGTACGATTGGACCCCGATTCAACTCCAATAGATGAAGCGTGGGGCCAATATGTGCAAAAAGGAGGCCTTCGAAAGACAGGGCAAGACACTCTTATCCACAAGAAGGACTTCCCAGTTAAACAACAAATAGGCGACCAGTGCGGATTCCATGTCTGCCACAACATGCGCTTCTGTGCAAAGAAAAGGTGAAGACTTTGGCTGAATTGGAGGTTTGTGGTCTCATTCCTGACATGTTGTAACTAAATTGAAGTATATATATATATATATATATATATATATATATATATATATATGTATATGTATGTAAAGATCGTTCGACTAATTTCGAATTATGTACATGTAGGACAAATTTTCAAAGGATCCGGGTAGCAGCTTTGAGGACATTCGTGAGGAGATTGCCGACTTCATCCTCCGCGAAATTATTCACCCTAAAGGAATGTTTAGGGTTCAGGTGTAAGTGATGAACATTTTTTAACGTCCTGTTTGAATTGTCAAACACATGTTATTATGTAATATTTATGTTTATTATATTTGTTATCTCTATGCATGTGACCAGTATGCATGTGTGAATATGAATGTTATTTCTGTAAAATATATGTGAATGGCATATGTGAATGGGGATGCTCGGATGTATGAATATATATGAATATATGTGAATGTTGAGATGGGGATGCTGGGATGGGGATGCTGGGATTATTTCTGTTATTTTGCAGCGGACATGGCTAGCACAGGCCTGAGGCTAGCCAAAAAACAGTATTTATTTTTTTTTGTGGTCATACTCATCGGTGACGGGCTATAAGTTAAAGCCCGATTGAGTTATAGTCAACCGTGACGGACTGTAACTTAAGGCCCGATTGAGAATTCAGTCATCTATGACAGGCTATAGTTGTAGCCCGATTGAGATAGTCATCCGTGACGGGCTATAATTTGACTGGTCGTCTCGGTCAAAGCTATCGGTGACGGGCATTAGTTGAGGCCCGATTGAGATAGCTTCATCCGTGACGGACTTATGCCCGTTTGAGATGATTCCTCACATCACTGACCTTTGCGCTGTGTCGGGCGCCATACCCGACATAGATGTGGGTTGCAGCCCGACACAGATGAGGGGTACCGTTATAGTGAAACAGCTAAGAAAATGCCTATAATTACCTCAATGCACTACCATTAGCCTACGTTTGTACTACGTGTAGTTAGCCGATGATTTAGTAGGTGCACCCAGCTTAGTGGAGTACATCTGATAGGTTGTTTACACTAAAAACAATAGGTGATATATATGATCACGCCATGTGAAGTTTAAGTGAAAGTGTTGGGTGTGTACATGCATGCTTGCATCAGTGCATGCGTCAAAAGCAACGAGGGGAGACCGCCTTCATGTGGGCTCGTTGTCCTATGCCCTGAATCTGGAAGAGAACACATCCATCTTGCATAAGCTAATCCGAGCAATGGATAGATCTCTTTGATCAATCGGCTTATCACTCCTGGATTAATAGAAGAGGAAAGCAACTTATCATTCCTAATTAATATATCATAGGTAGGGTCATAAACTAGGGGCACAAAAACTTTCTAGATATACAACTATATCTGCATCAACTAGAGTATGGTTCTCTGTATCAGGACGTCCTAAAGATCTACCCATTTTAGTGGCAATGGTTGTTATTTAGATAATAGGAGCTTGTAAATTAGGGAATGTTTAGTTCATAGCCACAGTTTACCACCGTGAATATTAGATGTGCCACACTTTATTAGGCAAGCGTTTTTTTTTTCAAATGTGACAAGTCACACATGTTAACTCGCTGGCTCACACAAATATGCTCATTGTGGGATAAACCTTGGTAATATTTTATTGATCACATTTTGTATCGCTTGTCAACACCTTTTAACAATTTAGGTTATGATAACATTAGTCTACGAAACATGCCCTTAGAACTCGATATGTGATGTGGCGCGTGCAGAACTGTAGGGCACCTGCACCCGTGATGTGATATGATTGCATTGATGTCCTCAGCCATTATTTCAGCTGATTCCATAGGTTATTTTGGGACAAAATTATCATAAGATTTGGAATTTTTGGTGTTTGTGTGAAAGAGAACACTAGTGCTAACAAATAAATGTTAACTATACACTATTTTATCTCTGTATGTATTAGGCTATTAGCATTCACTATATCAGACCACATCATCTATAACGGGTCTAAACCCTTATGAGTGACATGTAGGTCTCTCATCACAGATAAATGGTCAGTAATATAATGACTCAACCTCATCTTTAACGGGTGAAGGCCTATCAGTGATAATAGACATCTGTGACGGATAACAGCTATCACCTGTTACAGATGAGTATACTACCCGTCAGTGGTGATATACACTTCTAACGGGTTGTATACCGTGGCCCATCATAGATGTGAAAAATAACTAAAAAATGCAAAATGGATCCCTAGCCCTAGCTCATGACAATGCCGAACATATGTTTATACAGAGCAAACAATCTCAATCTTAACAATTAAGCAAATACTCAATCTTACTGATCTTAAGAAATTTCTACTCTGATACAGAGAAAAAATGTACTCTTAATTCACACATGCTACCTACCGGTAGATCTTTGCAAACAAATAGCTCAAATAATTTTCTCTAGGAAAAAGAACACCGAAAAATGATAGAGAGAAAGCAAGAACAAATTAATTTACAAACCCAGCAAGAAAGAAGTGAAGAAGAAGAGGGACGTGAGCTGCGGAGCAGCAAGGAGGGTGGCATCGGAGGGTTTGGCGAGAGACGAAGAGGCGGCAGACTTGAAGAAGGTGGTGTCGGACTTGGAGGGGCCAGAGGACTTGGAGGAGGAGGCGTTTTCCTTGTCGCAGTGGTCGTACCGGACCTCGTCCACCTGCTATCCGTCACAGTGCTCCCTCTCCGCCGCTAGCACCACCACCCTGCTGCATCCCATCCCATCACCACCGCGACCAGATCCGTTGGTCCCCAAGGTCGGTGAGGTCAGATTCGCCAACAACCTCCACCACCATGATGAGATCCGCCAGTCCCTGAGGTCGAGGAGGCTGGAACTGCCCACCAACTCCACGACCGCCACCAAATTCGCTGGTGCACGGGAACCGAAGGCGGGTGAGGTGGCTACCAACACTTGGGGATGAAGGAGGCAGCTGCCGGCACTCGGGGCAAATTAGACGAGGAGATGGTGGTCGGGGCGAAGGGTGGTGAGAGTGAATAGGATGGTTATCTCGGCCTAGCGATGTTGGTCGTGGAGGTTGGCCGCGGCGGAGCTAGTGGTGGCTAGATATTGATGACGACCAACGAATCGAGGAGGTGATGAGATGGCAGCCGGTGCTCGGGGGCGGAGGAGGTGGCTATCGGCGACAAGGACGACGCCCTCGGTGGAGCTAGTGGTGAGCGGAGCTGTGGATTGACTAGGGAGAGAGATGTGATCACATGCGGGTCTCGGTGGAGAGGGGGATGGAAGAATCGGGAGGATAAGGTTATGATGCTTGGTCTCAGTGTGTGGTCTCGGTGTGCCAATCAGCACTAATCTTGAAATCATAATCATTAGGTAACAGTAAAACATACTACTTATCATTAATTAGTTACTAATGATCAATGTTAACGAAGGTGGATGAATTCATTTGGATACACTCATCCAACATCTTTAAAGAATATTCTTTGGATGGACATTCTATCATGGATCTCTCGCCTGCGAACCAAACACTGTGAAAATCCCGACGACCATCTCCCATCCAACTCCAGCAACTCAAAACCTGAGAATGCATATAGACAGCGTCCATGTGATTGAGAACTGATGTTCGTGTATTGGATGGTATTGTGCATCTACTAGAAAAGCTAATTATTTCATTTCCAGTGCACATGTATTGTGATACATTAATTGGTGACATCATGGTAGACTCATTTTTCACAACAAAAGTCAAACTTTCACTAGTGGAGAAGGGGTTTTTAACCCCGGTTCGTAACCCCCTGTAGTCCCGGTTATACAACCAGGACTACGAATCCGGGACTAAAGATGCCCATCTTTAGTCCCGGGTGAAATAACCGGGACTAATGATATTTTTTTTTAAAAAAAACATTTGCTGGTTCTGCCAGCTGCTTGTTTATATATTATGCATATATCTGTATAAATACATATATATGCATAATATATATGTATATATAATATGCGTATATATGTAATATATGTATATATATATATCCTACATATAAGCACTCAAGTAAATATATACTTATATTACCGAAATATACTCACACACACATCTGAATATGTACATATATTACAATCTTTCGTTAATTATAATGTTCTATTGTATATTACGAAGAAAGCTAAGACATATTATCCATGGGGAGGATGATCAATAGTTCTTCCATCATAGTAGAATTCTCCCGCGGGATCAATTATTTGTTCATTGATAAATCCCATTAATTGTTCTTGAACAGCCTTGATAAATTCTTCGCTGGATAGGTTTTCCCTCATGTAAATAATCTATCATTTGAAAAAAAATTGAGATATAAGTATATGAAGTCAATAAGAAATCAGGACATAATGTATGAATAATTTTTACGTACTTCCAGATCCCTGTCACTGTTGATTTGTTGTACAAGTGCGTGAGTATATTCACAGACGTAGTAGCCACACAAGTTATTCCCCTTCTCCTGTTTTGCACACTTAAGGAGAAACGATGAGAGATTTAATGTACTAATTTTTTCTAGAAGCAATGAATGATTAAATATGTTTTGGAGCATGTACTCACCGGAAAATTAAATCTCCTACCAAGTTTTTCTTTCCAAACCCCGCGGACCAATGTACGGAACTTTGCCCATGCCCTATGTACAGTTGGAAGCTATGATTAAATACCGGAGATCTGCATAGTACCCATAGCAGTGTTCGTAATTAATGACAGTTGAATAGATGGCATTACCTGTCTATCACTTCAAAAACCTTGGTGAAAGTAGACTCTGGTTTATCCATTGAGTCATAGACATGGACTTTGCAAAGTTCAAGGTCGAAGAGGAAAAGGACTCAGTGAAATCTGCAAATTACGTCAGACGATATATATGTGACGGTATGAGTACGGGGAGGAAGTTGGTACAAATTTGAAAGATAGTTAAAACTCACTCTGTGTTGTAGGGCAATAGTATGTAGGTCTTGTAATGCTGCTGCACCAGGAAATGAACAATATTGTCTTCTGTATCTTTCTCAAAGTCCAGTATTATTACGTCATTGACTTTGTGGGGGTCCATGAATCCAATATTGAAAATCCCCTGCCTACGGCACGATTGAATCTCCATTCTACAAAAGATAAAGAAATTTGCATCAGTCTTATCGTCACATTCTAACCAGGGAATGGTACATAGAAGAAGCTAAGGAACAAAATAAAGTTTGCTAAAATGATACTTACAAAACCCAGCAACTGAGAATGGAGACGTCGAGAGCGTCTAGTTGGTATACATCGAACACATTCTCGAAGTTGATCCACAGAACATCATCTCCTTGGTAGCAGTCTGTGTTTCTTATCCTCGCTCCAAACATTATTCTACCTCTGGATGAACGTTCCATATACCATTGATGGAATCGATGCATTTGTGTTGAGAGAGTGTTCACCTCACCAGGCTTGACAAGCGGTTCACTGACTTTAAATTTGTATTTCAAGTCGGCTTCTGTCGCCATGGTTATCGGTGTGTCTCCCACCAGTTGCGCCCTGCTCAGACCCGTCTCTTTCATCCATTGCCTCAGCTCCTCTTCACCGGTTGGTAGCAACGGCTCAACCGATTGTTTCCGCTGCTTTCCGAGCTGAGGCACTTCTTTGGCCTTTGCTCTTTGTTTCTTGTACGACTTCGTCACCGACCGGTCATAATCGGAAAGTACAGCCCTCTTGACCGGTTCGCTCATCTTCTGGAAGAACTTCTTAGCAGCCGGATCTATTGGAATCTTCTTTGGTGGTTTCCGTGCCTCAAAGAATGTCTTCACTTCTGCTCGTACGACCTCCTCATTCTCCTCGAGAGTGCGGTCGTACGCCCTTTTCTTGAGAGCGGGGAGTTTTGGCTCGTCAAGTCTTGGCTTCTTTCTTGGTGGTGTGGACTTTGACGGTGCGGGACGAAGTGGGCACGACTTTTTAGGCCGTGAAGACGGAGCAGACGGTGACGGTGCAGGTGAAGAAGAGGTTGCAGGCGAAGGAGACTGCGGTGGAGGAGCCGGTGCAGGCGGAGGAGACTGCGGTGGAGGAGCCGGTGCAGGCGGAGGAGAAGGTGCAGGCGGAGGAGCCGGTGCAGGCGGAGGAGAGGGTGCAGGCAGAGGAGACGGAGGAGAAGACGCCGCTGCTCGCCCAGGAAACACGATGTGCCGCTTGCACCATAGTATAATGGCGTGAGCTGTGTCTCCTAGTTTCGTCTCCCCATCTCCTCCGGGGATGTCCAGCTCGAGATCGTCGAACCCTCGTTCCACCAATTCAACCTCGACCTTTGAGTACCCAGGTGGAATCGGTCTGTAATGATATGTCCCCGAAGGGTCGACTGGTATGGCCATGCCCGATGCCACCTTCACGAGAGTCAAGATTACTTAGTAATTAACAGATGCATGCACCACCGGTTATGCAATTTACAAGACATATATCATAAAACTAAGAGCATACCTTGAGTGATATGTTCTTGAAGGGAACGTGCAGCTCACAAGGTGTCCGCCGCGTGATTTCATCTACGGGGTACGATGGGTTGTCCTGAGCTTGCCCTGCTGCACCTTCCATGCCCTGTTCTCCTGCCTGCCCTATAGAAGCACAACTGCTGCGATTGCCCGAGGGGCTCACCATGATTGGAGGGGCATACAGCTGCACCGTCTGCTCGCTCTGTCGTTCCGCAAGGCATTGGTCCACCTGTCGTTCGACCTCCTCTTGCATCCGTATTTCCTGCAGGGCGACCCTCTCCTCGAGATATCTTAATTTGTCCTCGGTATCCCTCTTGCTCCTCATCCGACTCTTGTAAGTGTGGTTGTCCTCTTGAAATCCGTATTTCCATGCAACCACACCTTTTCCCCATGTTCGTCCTGGATGCTCGGGATTCTGTAGTGCGAGCGTAAGCTCTTCCTTCTCTCTGTCAAGATGGAATGTTCCCTGAGCAGACGCCTCCACTGCTTCCGTGAGTCGGCTAGCTGCTTCGCGGATCGCATCGCCGAATTCAAGGGAGCCATCAGTGGGATCGAGCTTTCCACCATGAGCATAGTACCAATTTCTTGAACGTTTAGGCCAGTTCGTTGTGGCCGGCTCAATACCCTTTCCAATCAACCCGGCTTCCAGTTCATCCCACTTGGGGATTGCCTTCTTATAGCCACTTGACCCTAGCCGGTGATGGTACTGCTTCTTAGCGGCATTGGCTTTGTTCTTTGCTATTTGCGTTTGCCCGTGCTCGGAAGTCCTGTATGCAACAAACGCATCCCAATGATCCCTCAGCTTCGTTAACTTGTCGAAATCAGGTATCAGACCCTTCACGACGTATTTCTTGTATAGAGCTGACTTGTACTTCTGGAACTATTCAGTCATTTTCTTCATCGTCCATTCTTTCAGCCTTGGCTGATCTACCTCAGGGACCGTGAAGGTCTCGAGCATGGTGGTCCACAGCATTGCTTTCTCCGTATCTGGCAGATAACTTTCATCATCCTCTGCTGTTCTTGTTTGACGCCAGTGCACTATGCTAATGGGCACGTGATCCCTCACGACCCAACCACTGTGTCTCACAAACTTACGTAGTATACCGGCCGGGGTAACTAGTTCGCCGTCTGGGGCCACTTCAGTAATAATATGCCTGCCCTCTAGCTTCCTTGCGGCACCCCGTTGTCCGCGTGCCCTCTTCTCTCCAACGGCCGGTTCCCTTTCACTTTCCTGTTGGTTTGTGCCCTCGTTTCCCTCCTCGTTGAGGTATTGGTTGGGGTCCTCTGGCCCCTCATCCGCCCAATATTGGCTGCTGCCCTCTGCGATCTCGTCCATGAGGATCTGTTCATCATCGCGATCTGCCATCTGTTTGTAACATTACGAGGTACACATTAGCTAACAGTATATTGTTTTACATATAATGACATTGTTGAGAAATACGTACAATGACCAGTTAATTCATTGTTATACATGCAACCTACGTGCATATGTCATATATATATATATATATATATACACACACACATGAAGGAATTCATGAAACTTGCCTTAGTTTTGCTTGGAGTTATTGGGGCCACTTAAGCTTGAGCGACGACGGGGGTCAGCACCTATTAGAAAAAAAATTAGACAAAAAATTAAAACACTATTAGAAAATGTACAAAGATGTGCAATATTATATTCAAATTCACAAACATAACTATTTTAATCATATAGAAAAGACAAAGAAAATTTTAATTTTAATCATTATTAAATATATACTTTTAGAGGTAATCGTTCCATACATACATATGAATGAATAAAGACAGAGATAGTGATTCAAGATATTGGGTGAACACAACACCTCGCTCTTTCATGGCTACAAACGGATAATTTTCATAACAAATTTTGTCTTGACTCCCCATGCATAGGAGTCAAGACAAAATTTGTTTTGAAAATTCTCCGTTTCTGTTTAGTCATGAAAGACCGAGTGCTTGTGTTCAGCCAGTATCTTGAACCAGTACCTCCTTGGAACGAGCGAACTTCGAGCGAACCAGTACCATCGTTCGTTCATTTGTTCGTTCGGTCGCTCGTTCGTTCGGTCCCTCGTTCGTTCCTTCGGTCGCTCGTTCGTTCGTGCATAGGTTCGTTCGCTCGTTCGTTCGTTCGTTCGTTCGTTCGGTTGTTCGGTCGTTCGCTCGTTCAGTCGTTCGTTCGCTCGTTTGCTCGTTCGTGCATAGGTTCATTCGCTCGTTCGTTCGTTCGGTCCCTCGTTCGTTCCTTCGGTCGCTCGTTCATTTGTGCATAGGTTCGTTCGCTCGTTCGCTCGTTCGTTCGTTCGGTCGGTCGGTCGTTCGTTCGTTCGGTCGTTCGCTCGTTCGATCGTTCGTTCGCTCGTTTGCTCGTTCGTGCATAGCTTCGTTTCCACGTTCGTTCGTTCGTTCGGTCGGTCGTTCGGTCGTTCGCTCGTTCGCTCGTTCAGTCGTTCGTTCGTTCGTTCGCTCGTTTGTTCGCTCATTTGCTCGTTCGTTCGCTCGTTCGGTCGTTCGGTCGGTCATTCACTCGTTCGGTCTGCATGTCGTTCGTTCGTTCACGTCCATTCACGTTCGTTCTATCGTTAGGTCGTTCGTGGCGCGGCCGTGGTGGTGGGGCGGCCGTGGTGGTGGTGGCGGCGGTCGTGGTGGCGCGGCCGTGGTGGTGGCGACGGCCGTGGTGGCGCGGCCATGGTGGTGGCGCGGCCGTGTTGTGGCGGCGGCTGTGGTGGCGCGGCCGGTGGCGCGGGTACGTGGCATTCATGGCGACGGCGGCCGTGGTGGCGCGGGCCGGTGGCAGCGGCGGTGGCGCAGGTACGTGCCATTCATGGCAACGGCGGTGCGGACGGCGCGGCGACGGCGGTGCGGTACGTGGCATTCTTGAAAACGGACGGAAGAAAAGATGGAGATCGGCGCAAACCTCGGCCGGGAGGCGCAGTGCGGACGGCGACGACGTACGGTGGAGGAGACGACGAAGACGACGGCGGCGGCAAAGACGGAGGACGTGCGCGCTGAGAGTTGAGAGAGAATGAGAAACGGCTAAGTGTGGATCCGGAGAAGACGATGCGCCCAGCTATTTATAGTCGGGATCTTTAGTCCCGTGTGGTGGTATAAACCAGGACTAAAGATGTTATCTTTAGTCCCGATTGGACAAAAGATAACATCTTTAGTCCCGGTTTATACCACCACCCGGGACTAAAGATATCTTTAGTCCCGGTTGCTGCCATCACCGGGACTAAAGATGTTTTCCCGCTGCAGCCAAATTATCTTTTTGTCCCGGCTATGTTTAACAACCGGGACTAAAGATTGAAACAGTGCACATATAAATAACATATGACCTATTTTAATAGTTTCAATTTGATATTACATTCCAATAATGATATATAATTAAAATTTGACCAATTTAAATACTATTTGAATAGTATTAAAATATCTAATACCATATTACCTATTTAAATAGTTTTAAATTATTATTAAATATAAATAATCACATATAAATAACATATGACGTTTCAATTTGATATTACATTGCAATAATTGATATTACTATCTAATACCATATTACCTATTTAAATAGTTCAAAATTGATATTACATATATAATTGTAGTACTAAAAAACACAAACATTACATGGCCTTCAATACATTATAAATAATTTGCGTCGTCCATACAACAACCTATGTCACAGTTTTCCTTACATAATTGTAGTAATAAAAAACACAAACATTGCATGGCCTTCAATACATTATAAATAATTTGTATTGTCCATACAAGAACCTATGTCACAGTTTTTCTCACGTACTTTCTCCTCACTAATGTTCCTTCTCTATGATCGTTGCGTGAGTAAGGGGTGTCCTCCTTTGAAAGGAGAAAGCTCGGGTCAACCGTCACCGCGAACGGAGGTTGTCCGTCGAACTGATCGTAATCTTCATCAGTCTTATCCTCGAGTCCGACGATTTTCCTTTTGCCTGGGAGAACCACGTGGCGCTTTGGCTCGTCGGGTCCTTTACCCTTCTTTGGTTTGCTAGACATGTCCTTCACGTAGAAAACCTGTGTGACTTCATTGGTTAGGACGAAAGGTTCGTCTGAGTATCCAACCTTGCTTAGGTCAATCGTTGTCATCCCACTGTCATCAATCGTTACGCCTCCACCGGTGAGCCTAACCCATTGGCATCGAAACAGAGGTACCTTCAGGGGTCCGTAGTCTAGTTCCCATATGTCCTCGATGACACCGTAATACGCGCTAGTTGCACCATCGTATCTCATGGCGTCGATACGAATAGCAGAGTTCTGGTTTGTGCTCTTTCTGTCTTGGGATCTTGTGTAAAATGTATACCCATTGATTTCATATCCTTGAAATGTCGATATCGAGCAAGAAGGCCCCCTCGCCAAGAAGGCTAGTTGTCGGTCAATGGTTTCTGCACCCATTAGACGTTGTCATAGCCAAACGGGGAAAGTATCGATGTGATGGCATGTAATCCATGCATCAGACTTGTCGATGTTTTTCGACCGAACAATCGCCAGGTGCTCCTCGATGTAAGGAGCCACTAACGAAGATTGTTGCAAAACCGTGAAATGTGCTTTACGGAATAAATCGTTGTCCATGGTCATTATTGCTTTTCTTCCAAGAGTCCCCTTTCCCCGTAGTCTCCCCTCATGGCTTGATTCGGGTACCCCGATTGGACGAAGGTCTTCAATAAATTCTACGCAGAACTCAATGACCTCCTCTGTTCCATAACCCTTGGCGATGCTTGCTTCCGGACGAGAACGGTTACGAACATATTTCTTTAGAACGCCCATGTACCTCTCGAAAGGAAACATGTTGTGTAGGTACACAAGACCGAGAATACTGATCTCTTTCACAAGGTGACATAGAAGATGCGTCATTATATTTAAGAATGACGGTGGAAAGATCATCTCAAAGCTGACGAGATATTGGACCACGTCCTCTTGAAGGGTTGTTAAACTGTCTGGATCTATGATCTTTTGCGAAATTGCGTTCATGAAAGCACATAGCTTTGTTATTGTTTCCCGGACATTATCAGGAAGGATACCACGAATTATAACAGGAAGCAGTTGTGTCATCAACACGTGACAGTCATGAGACTTTAGGTTTGTGAATTTCTTTTCCTTCATGCTTATTATTCTCTTTATGTTCGAGGAGTATCCAGACGGTACCTTGATGTTCTCCAGGCATTCAAACATACTTTCCTTCTCTTCCTTGCTCAGGGTGTAGCTTGCAGGACTCAAGTAATGGCTTCCTTTATCCTTCGGTTCCGGGTGAAGGTCCTCGCGTTGTTGCATATGCTTGAGATCATTACGTGCTTCAAGTGTATCTTTCGACTTCCCATATACACCTAGGAAGCCTAACAGGTTGACGCAAAGGTTCTTAGTGAGGTGCATCACGTCGATCGCGTGCCGGACGTCTAAGACTTCCCAATAGGGTAACTCCCAAAAAATAGACTTCTTCTTCCACATCGCCGCGTGACCATCTTCGCTCTCTATAGGTTGGCTGCCAGGTCCCTTTCCAAATACTACTTTCAGATCTTTCACCACAGCAAACACGGTTTTTCCGTTGCGATGTTTAGACTTAGTACGGTGGTCTGTTTTTTTTCCGTACAGGATGGGTTGCAACAAGGAATCGACGATGGCCCATGTAAACAACCTTCCTGCAGTGTTTTAGATACGTACTTTCAGTTTCATCCATGCAATGGGTGCAAGCCTTGTACCCCTTGTTTGACTGTCTGGATAGGTTGCTAAGTGTAGGCCAATCGTTAATGGTCACGAACAACAACGCTCGCAGGTTAAATTGCTCCTGTTTGTCCTCGTCCCACATGGAGACACCTTCTTTGTTCTACAGCAGAAGCAGATCCTCAACCAATGGTCTTAGGTACACATCAATGTCGTTACCAGGTTGCTTTGGGCCTTAAATGATAATTGGCATCATGATGTACTTTCGCTTCATGCATAGCCAAGGGGGAAGGTTGTAGATACACATGGTAATAGGCCAAGTGCTATGGCCGCTGCTCATCTCTCCAAATGGATTCATGTCATCTGTACTTAAACCGAACCTTACGTTTCGGGCATCCTCTCCAAAGTCTTGAAATGTTCTGTCGATGTTTCGCCACTGCAACCCGTCGGCGGGGTGTCTCAGCATCCCGTCTTGTTGACGTTCTTCTGTGTGTCAGCGCATCATGCTAGCATGCTCTTTGTTCCTGAACAAATGCTTGAGCCGTGGTATTATAGGGAAATACCACATCACCTTAGCAGGAACTCTCTTCTTCGAAGGCTGTCCGTCAACATCACCTGGATCATCTCGTCTAATCTTGTATCGTAGTGCTTTACAAACCGAGCATGCTTCTAGGTTCTCGTACTCCTCACCGCGATAGAGAATACAATCGTTCGGACATGCGTGTATCTTATGTACTTCTAGTCCTAGAGGGCATACCACCTTCTTAGCTTCGTACGTTGTTTCGGGCAACTCGTTTTCCTCTGGAAGAATGTTCTTGATGAGTTTCAATAACTCGCCAAATGTCTTGTCACTCACACCATTTTTTGCCTTCCATTGCAAGAATTCTAGCGTCGTACCCAATTTTTTGTGCCCCTGTTCGCAACCTGGGTACAACGAAGTTTTGTGGTGTGCTAACATACGGTCCAATTTTTGGACCTCCTTCTCACTTTCGTAGCCGTCCTTTACGTCCCGCAACATTTGACCAAGATCATCTACAGCGTCATTATCTTGAACAGCTCCGTCCGCCTCGCCTTCCGGATTTTCTTCAAATCCACCGTATTGATGAGCTCAGTCCAGAATATTCTCGTCTTCTACTTCATCTTCTTCCATTGTAACCCCTAGCTCTCCGTGCGAGGTTGTTGATGCAAAAAACACACACTGGCCTGGGAGATCTGCTTAGCTCCAGTGCAGGTCCAAAGACTTCTTTCGGGTTCTAGGCGTGCCAATTGGTTTGATCCTGCAACCAATAAGAAACAAAGAAAGCGCAGTTAAATCCACCAATGATAGCCGATCGGCTGGTTTACCGATGACATATCATTGAGCATTGAGCCGATGCAAGATGCATTAAATCGGCTGTAACAGATAAAGCAAGATAAAGCTAAATCTACTCAATCGGCTGTAAATATCAACAAAATATAATCTAAGTCTCAAAATATATTTAAACTAAGTGATCGGGATAGATCGGACAGGGCGCCGAGACAGTATAAATCACTTATGCCTAAATATATTATGAAACATAGATTATACAAGTTCATAGCATAGCCGATTAAGCAAATCTAACATGTATCGGCTAGTACTCCGATACTACTTTATACAGAGATATTACCATGAACAAAATATATTAAACAACTTGTCAAACTAATGTTAAGATGATCCTAACCAGATTTGACAACAAGCTCAGTATATTTTACTAAGTTAATATCTCGATATAAAGGGCAGGTTTAATATATCAAGATAACAAGATAATTAAACCTGGTAAGATCGGCTGAAACCCCGACGCTATCTCTATTAGCAATCATAGACAGGCTAGAAACTCTGGTTCTAAACATGATTTAGTAGGTCAAACCTAACTGATGCAGCACCAAATATGTAAAGAAACATAATGTCTAGATGATCAAGCCGATGAAAACCTTTTCGAGATGGTAGATATATTGTATAATCTAGATCAACGGCGATATATAACCCTATCGATTGCTTTTCTGTGAAACAGACACCAACCGATCTAAGTTATATATTGATATCAATTCAGATTATACAATATATATGATAACTTGGCGATTCACACAAACAGGATCAGAGTGTCATAAAGATGGAAGCACTAATCCCGAGAGCGCAAGCCGCCATAACAAGTTTTACCTCTTGCTGGAGATCGAAACCGATGCAGCCCAACTCGAAAGCAAGAACTCGTCGAAAACAATGAAAGGGTAAAGGTGGCGATGCGCCGAAGTTGTTGTATTGATCTGTTGTTTTCTTTACACGAACCTGGGTTTAATATATACCCAGAATTCCACAATAAGTCCTTATCGGACACGATTCTTATCTCTATTACAACTCATATTAAAGACAATTCCCTAATACAAACTCTAACCGACAGTATCCATTAGGAAACTAACATTATATCCTAAGTAATAGATACAATTCCCTTCTTCGGACCCAATCCGTATATGGGAATCCTCATGAAGCTCACCAACCGAACCCGACAAAGACTCTGTTATCCTCTCGTCGGAATCGGCTACATCGGCTATCCTCGTCCGACTCTGTCTCAGCCGATGGTCACGATAGCCGACTCGGTCACCAGCCGATACACACCGTAGCCGATTCGGTCACCAACCAATTCTTGCTCTGTTTTGGTAACCGCCAGCTTCCTCCAAATCCGCTTTGATTCTATCTTCAGATCTAATATTTGATTTACCAAATTTGGTCGTTAACAGAGATCCAACAATTATATCCAGGCATGAATCTAGACTCAAACAAGTGCGCATGAATAGTTCTTAATGATGAATACTCCTTTCGGTTACTGCACTTTTTGCATGGACAACACATAAAACCCTTGTACTTGTTAGCATTGGCCACCTTCAAAAAATAATGCACGCCTTCAATAAACTCTTTCGATCGTCAGTCCGCGGTGTACATCCATTGTCGATCCATCTAGACATCAAATTGTCCAATGTTACTAACGAAATCCACATTCTCGAAACTAATTAAATAATCATACAAAAATTTAAAACATCATTATTCAAAGTGAAACTAATTTCTAGAAAAGAGAATGGAGAAAATATTCTAATTTTGCCTAACATCATTATCCAAATTTTCTAATTTCAAAATCAACCTAATTTTGCCTAACATATTTTCTCTCTCATCATTTTGCATAAACCTTTATGGAGAAAATATTTTACAGAAACAAAGCTATAAATGCAATATGCTAAGCATACATTATTAGAAAATGGATTTGCTAACCTTTTCGATCTCTCCGATTTGTATATTATCACCAAAACAAATTTATCAAAAATTTTGGTAGCACTTCCCTTCTTCCTCCTCTTCCTGGCAGCAATGGCTCGGGCTGGAGGAGGAAAAAGAAGTATAAAAAGGTGGATCACTATAGTCCCGGTTAATAACACTAACCGAGACTATAGATCTAAATTATCTTTAGTCCCGGTCTGTGTTACCAACCGGGACTAAAGTGAGGATCTTTAGTCCCGGTTGATTACACCAACCGGGACTAAAGATCCCCGCCCCCCTGACACCAGCCTGACAGGGCCGGTGGGTGTGTGAACCGGGACTAAAGATAATCTTTAGTCCCGGTTGGTGTTACACCAACCGGGACTAAAGATCATCGCGACCCGTTGTCTTTTTTAACCGGGACTAAAGTTGATCTTTAGCCCCGATTCATATTCGAACCGGACCTATTCCGGTTTTTCTGATTCCGATCAAAGATCAGTTCTCCAGTAGTGTTTAATGTTCAAAATCATCACCAGTTACTAATAATCTCCAATTATTACCAACAATCGTTAATGATAGCTGAAACATCGCTAATTATACTTAATAATTGTTATTTATTACTACCAGCTGATATCAATTCCTGCCAATAGCAACTGATAGATGCTAATGAGTATCTAGACAACCTTTATGTTCGCAATAATTACCACCAAAGAGGAAATACCTAATCAAACTTACGTAAGGTACTTACTTAAAAGGTAATCTTTTCATAAGAAAAATATTGTGCACAAACCTGGCATTCAATCAAGAAGAAGGAGATGCAAAACCTATGTGAACCAGGAGGATATGGGTGCTAGCTTGTTTTGAGGCCCCAACTTGCCACACATAATTTATTATTCTTAGGTGTGTGCTGAAGTAGTTTCCTATATAGTTGTTTGATATTATCATCACCATCCTAGCCAGTCGATCTCACATTTAAATCATTATATATAGTCCCATGAATATTCTGTTTATTTGTTGTCTAATGTTTTGCTGCTTCTTGTGTGATAAGCCACACATCGCCTAGGTATGGTTACGTAAGGATAGTGGGGGAAACTTAAAATTTTTTATAAATTTATTGAATTTTTAGGTCGGGTTTTCACTTCGGGCCTATTTGATTGCTGGATTTTAAGTTTGTATGAAAATTTATATTAATTAAAATTTTATAATTTTATCTAAAATAAAAACAAAATAATTCGTTTAAATATTATCGAATGTAATCATATAATTCAAATACTTGGATTTATAGAGCTAGGAATAACCAAGTTTCTACAAATCTTGGATCCAAACAGAACCTCTAGTTTTCACGGGATATTTTTCCTAGTTAGTGAACTGCCAAATACTCCCTAAACATGCGGAAAACACCCCTCAGACAACCTCTTCGCCGGCACGAGGCCGTTGCCCATTGGCATGGTGGCAACTTGAAGGTTGATCCGACTCACAGGAATATTATCTCTAGTAGCAGACCGTCGGTCCGTGGGTTTGAACAACATGGAACATACCACATCTGCATACAATTGCATCCAATGTGCCAAACCGTACCGGGTGTACGTAAATGTAATGCAATTTGGCAACACTACTACAAGGTGAAGCAATGCAAGTGATGCTGTTGAGCTATATAACCCCCCCTTGCATGCTAGGGGAGGGGACCCGACTACCCAACCTGCCTACCTTGCCACTCTCGTACCAACAGAGCTCATCACATCACACTTGTCACTGCTCACTCCTGAATCCAAGCCTGCATCGTTTTGTGCTCCCCTGTTCGATTCGCAGCATTGATTGCTGGACGCCATTGCCGGTGAATCCGAATTTGCTATAGCTCACGGTTTCTTGGAGCGAGACACATCAGTTCATCGTCTCGTCACTCATGGGGGTAAGGAAGATGCAACTGTGATCTTGTCTGCTCCATTGTGCAGCGCAATGTGGATGTTTAACAATTCTGCTTCGTGTTCGTTGGCGCGGCCACCAGATCGTCAGCTGGGTGCAGGGGAGGCTGGGTGGGAGGACGGCGGCGGCGGCGGAGAGCAGAGTGCTCGCCGCCGGCAATCCTTCGGCCGTTGCGGCGGTCGTTGCGGCAGGCAAGGAGAGGAACCACCAGCAGGTTGTTCCTGACGATCTCGCGGGCGATGAGGACCAGCAATGGCCGCCACCGGCGACTCATCTTTTCTCCATCGGCACGTTGGGCAACGACGAGCTGCCGGAGCAGGAGGAGGACCTGCCGGAGTTCAGCGTCGAGGAGGTGAGGAAGCTCCAGGACGCGCTGGCGAGGCTCCTCCTGCGTGCCAGGTCCAAGAAGTACTCCGAGGCCGTCGCCGCCGCCGCCGCCGCCGCCACCGGCGGCTGCGGCGGCGCGGACAGTGGCCTGCCGCTGGACAGGTTCCTCAACTGCCCGTCCAGCCTCGAGGTGGACAGGAGAGCACAGCGCGATCACGGCGGCGGAGGCGCCGCCGCCGTCGGCCTCTCGCCCGACACCAAGATGATACTCACCAAGGCCAAGGACATTCTCGTTGACGGTAACAGCAGAAACACCACCACCAGCGACATCAAGAACAAGTCATTCAAGTTCTTTCTCCAGAAGACGTTCGTCTGCCATGGCGGCTTCGCGCCGGCTCCGAGCTTGAAGGACCCGACGGAATCATCAATGGAGAAGGTATCTTTCACACAGCAAAAATTTAGTCAATTCATCAGTCTCACGAAGGCCATGTCTCTGAACGTTCTGTCAACCCTGTTCCATGGACGACAGTTTCTCCGAACGGTGCTCGGCAAGAAGATCAGTGCCCGGCCGAGCAATTCACCGGCGTCGAGGACATACTTCTTGGAGGGTAACAATGCACATGGTGATGATCATCTCCTTCGTCGTCGTCGTCGCGGCGAAGAAGAGGAGGAGAACAAGGGGGAAGAAAGTTGTAAATGGGACAGGACAGATTCTGAATGTAAGTAGTAGCACACCAGGTTTGATGAACTTGAGTTTGCACTCTAACAAACTTTTCATTACTCAATGGGGATCCTCTTGTTTCTTGCAGATATTGTTCTTGAGATATAAAAGGGGTGTGTGACAATTGAAACACCAGGAGCAAGCTAGTGTGATGTATAGGTAAGAGCTATGGCTAACTAGGCCAGATACATCTTGATGTAGAAACTAGAGTGATTTTCATTGTTGCAAAAAAAAAAAGTTACAGCTAATTAATTTGGCCATAAGACAATGTTGACAGTTTACCTTTTTTTCCCCCTGCAGATACCTGGTAAAAAATTAATCAGGATGGAGAAAGAATGGCGAGATCTCCTAGATGACCACTCTGCCCGCTTGAGTTTTTTTGCAAAAATGCATTGACAGAAAGCACTGGTCAAGTACCAAGCAGAAATTGGGGTTGCACATGAGACCTCCCAAAAATTTTGAGTTACATTTTGCCCACTTCGAATGTGAATGTATATATACCTGAGTTTCTGAGGTGAAAACATATTTTTTATGACATCTGAAGTTGCATGTTGGACAAACTTTACCAAAATATACCGATAATATACCGTACCATTGGTACTTGGGACATGTATAGCCAAAACAGGAAAACCAACCTGTTGCACAATGTGCAATTGGGCGTTGCATCGGAAGCAACTGACCGGCACATCTGTGAATGTTCGTGCACTTCTCTGCCTCTCGGGGTTAAAAAAAATTGGCAGAGAAGTGCAACCAAAGCAAAGGTTTCTGGAAGCCATTGCCAAATGGCGATACAACACTGCTGCATCGTGGCTAAATATTCGCCATTCTTGATGCCGGCTTGGGTGATATTTTACCAAAATTTGATATTCTTTGCAAGTGGTGGTATCACAGTGTTATTTTACCAAAATTTGATGCTGTTGTCAAGTTTTGGTATCATCAAATTTGAGTAAGGTAGGCGTGTGTTTGGATTATTATCAAGATGTTGATTAAGTAGAGTTAGCATTTGTTTGGTTTATCACTAACACAGTAACAAGAATGCTAAAAATACTTGCCAAAGCCCAAACTTGTGGTAAAGTTAACAAGTTTTGATACCAAACAAAATAAGCTTATAGTTATCTATATTGAGAATGACCGTTTCTTGCAAATTATGATTCTAATATACAAAGGTGACTGACTTCAACAATACTTTGAGAGGAAAAGATACCTAAAATGAGATAAGATATTAGCATATTATTAATGAAAACATATCCTGTGCATATAAGCTTCACATACACGCTCCGTGCATACTAACTAGTAAATGTCACGAAAAATTCTAAAAAAATGGACATATGCTTCTAATAGTATTATACATATCTGCTGCAAAGTCTCATATTCAAATTCATTATATTTTAGCCGTAATAAAAAAGTAAAAAAATTGACAATTTTAACTGTAAAAATCAGTCAGATTTTTTTATGGCTAAAATATAATGAATTTGAAGATAAAAACTTACACATAGGTGTAATACTATAGAAAATATATGTCTAATTTTATATAGATTTTTCTGTGATATTGGTTAATTGGTGTGCACGAGAATAGAGGATACGTTCCCATTATTAATTGAGTATTAGTTTCTTAAACTTTTAAAAATGGATTAATGTGGTTTTTTAAAGTAACTTCTCTATAGAATTTTCTTTAAAAAAATATATCGTTTAACAGTTGAAAAACGTAACTCAAAAATCATACCTACACCAGAGAACAAGAAGATTTGTCTCGTTCTCTACACGCACTCCTCTCAAATTGCTAAACAATGTGCTTTTGTAAAAAAAAGTCTATAGAAAATTTGCTTTTAAAAATCATATTAATTTATTTTTCAAGTTTAAAATAATTAATACTGAATTGATCTTGCACTAACGACTCATCTCGTTTTACGTAGTTTCTTAATTTTTTTCTTTCATGTTCTCTCAGATACTCCCTAAAGGAAGTGTCCGTTTGAACTATCGAAACCAGAGAGAGCCCTTGTTTCTTCGTGCGCATACTTCCTGAACTGCTAAACAATTATTTTTCATAAAAAAATTTTATAAAAAAGTTATTTTTGAAAATTATATTAATCTATGTTTTAAGTTTAAAATAATTACTACTTATTTAATCATACGTTAATGGCTCATCTCATTTACATATCTTCTCAATTTCTCCTTTTTTTCTCCTCTCAAAAACACACCTCATTCACTTTAAAACAACTAAACCTCAACACTGTTTTTTTCTATATAGTCTAATTTATTTGGCACAGAGCGTTTTGAAATGATACAATCATACTCAGTATGAACTAGCCGGCTAGGGACGATAGCTCGATGATGCAGCACGACTACGATCCTAAAAATATCGTTTTGTTGAGACAAACCATCCACAGTAAGGATAATAAGTGCATGTTCAGATAACACCCATATATTGCCAAACCTTGGAACAAGCGTGAAATAATTAGCAATGGCATGTCACACCTTAGACGAGGTTCGGCAGAGAATCTATCAGGTAAGGCAAAAATGTGACAGCCAAGTAAACCAAAACACTCATCTAAAACAGTAGCGAATTCAACATGTAAATTGAAAGGCACTCGTATACAAACATAGCATTAGGACTAAACAAAATTATTGAGATACATCAACCTAATATTTTCCCATGAAACCTAAATGCACATACGGTCAAAAAAAAATACATTGCTTTCTCTATTTTAATGTGCAGCCATATCAAAACAAATAGGTATGGTCTATCCAGAGTATATTCGACACTTGCGCCTTTAACATGAGTTCTTTAATTAAGGTTAGCAACTCATCTTCCTCGTTTTTCACGCGCACGTTTCTCAAACTTTTAAATGATATATTTTTTTAAAAAAAATTCTATACAAAAATTGCTTTAAAAATTATATTAATTTATTTTTTTAAAAAATAATTAATACTTAATTAATCATGTGCTAATAAGTTGTTTCGTTTTACATGCACAAAAAATTAGTTTTCAATTTAGGAAGCCGAACATAGCCTGGGCTGTGTTCTTTTGTTAAACTTTTCAACTCATCCCTCTCGTTTTTCGTACGCACGTTTTTTAAACTAAAAAAATTTATATGAAAGTTACTTAAAAAATCATATTAATCTATTTTTTAAAAAAAATTAACCAATAATTAATTAATCATATACTAATGAGTCATTTCGTTTTTACATGCGTGGAAGATTAATTCTAATCAGTACACAACGAACGCAGCCTTAAAGCACCCAACCCTTCAGCTAGCGTTCTGCCATCCTTCCCGTATGACCAGTTTTACACTACCCGCTAATTAAACTCACTAATAGGTAATTAGAGGCAGGCGTTGGAGGTAGGGCCTGCGCACCAACAATGGATCCGCCACTGATCTAAGATAACTGTGTGGCGCGCTTAACGTTTGGTGTCACAAAGTGCAACTCTGTATTAGGGTCTGTTTGAAAGAATTAGGGCATAACTCTGGTCTGTTTGGAAGAATTAGGGCATGTTTGAAAGAGATAGATAAAGCTTCTCTCATAATCAAAAGCTTTTTATAAAAGTCAGAAGATGGGTTTCTCAAAAACCGGCTATCAACCAGATCCTTATACATTTTGGAATCTTAATCTCTCCAAATTGAGCCCTTAGAACCTCAAATACACGGGCGCCGTCTTACCTTGGCATATTTCTCGTTTATCTTTGGGTGCCGATGGGTTTTGCTTCTTGAGTAGGCAACCTTTGCACCTGCCCCGGCTATTTCGTTGGACCAGGTACAATATAGACAATATTATATATAGTACATCAGACGAGCAGAGTTGTGCAGTTGTTATACCAGACCATGCAAGGGCAACTAGTGCAGGAGGGCAGAACGACTGAACGGGCATGTGATGAAGGCCTCCAAAATCGATAGGAACAAACCAACAGGGGCAACTGGTTCGCAGTACACTCAGGGTCCATAGACGAAACACAACTATGGGAAATTCTGATGATGAGCATATAGCATTTCTCTTTTAGTAAGGCTGCCTCCGACAAGATTCTGTTTTCTGCAACAAAAAAATATACAGCCATCAGCTCACAAAAACTGGGAATATATACTTGAGGTAAATATCAGTCAGGTGTTTCTGGTAGGATAAAGAATCTGATATTAAACCAAATAAACTTTGAAGAAACGAAGTGACATAACAGCCAGGATGGACACTATTGCAGCATATCAGATCAGCAGTCAGGAAACCATAAGACAGTATTATAATTGGACAGGAGATCACTAAATCCGGTATACATTGTAAGTCCCATAGATCACTGACTAGAATGATTCATTGCAGCTTGAGGTTACTTAACGAAGTTTTAGATGACTGATGCTCTTGATGTGCACAAGTACTTTTGGAGAAAAAGCAAAGGATATGTACACATTGATTTCCAGCCAAGTACAGCTATCAAGGTTTATTCAAAAATCAGTTTTGTGCCATCTCCAGTACAATTTAACCTCACTTACATCTTGAATCTGAATCTAGGTCATACATATGGCAGTTTCTTTTAGTTGGCACCAGCACTGGGTGCTCTAAAGATTTGTACGCGCATAGGTCCAACAATTTTATTACACTAATTAGAGTTTTCATATTCAATCAAACCATCAGTTTCAGTTATTTGGAAATCCAAACTAAAAGCACCAAGCTTGCCAGGAAACTTACAGATTTTGTTAAAAGCAACAATGTCACAACTCTGAATATACTCATTAGCTGGCTCCATGTAAAAATGATCCTCAATGAGACTGTCCACAGAAACAAGATCATCCACGATGGTCATCATAATTTGCAACTTCTTGATGCCATAACCAACTGGGACAAGTTTGGCTGCAAACAATGATTTTATGTTAGAAAAATGAACTAGTAAACCATAAGACCACACATTAATACTGGATTCATAAGTAGAATACAATTGAAGAGTAGAGTCACATACATGCACCCCAGAGCAGGCCCTCCATCTTCACATTCCTCACAGCTTCCTCAAGCTTTGTCATGTCTGTTTCATCATCCCATGGATTTACATCTAGCAGAACCGATGACTTCCCAGCTAAAATAAAGGATAAGTTAGTAATAGATTTTTGGCAAGATTTTTTATATATCATATAACATTGCCTCAATATTAAATTCTGGGGCTAATAAGCATAAATGCAGCTGAATGGGACCGAAATTCACCATTCATGATAGTGGTAGAGATAGCAATGAGTAACCTCCGTTTCAAAATATAAGCTTTTGTATGTTCATTAGCAAAAACTAAGGTGGAGGGAAAATTTTCTCTTTTAGTCACTTCAGTGGTTAAATTTGAATTTTTTTGAATTGCTTAGATTCCCTTCCCCAAGCATCTCATCAGCCGAAAATGTATACATTTTCTTGCATTGGAATCAGTGCCCTAGAAATGCTTATATCGTGGTAAAAATTTTGAGTCTTAGAAATGCTTATATTTTGGAACGGATGGAGTATTTATCATGTAACTTCAGAATTTTACTCTAAAACCAACTAAGCAAATGTGCAGCTGAAGAAGATTTGAATGCTATAAACTTTGTTAAATTATTACAGCCAATTTTATGAGCTTTTCAAAACACTAACTGGGAATTAATAAGCACAAGGCCTTAACCCTTCTCTTTTAGTCACCTTCAGCCTTTTGTCACTA
Organism: Oryza officinalis; assembly: GCA_008326285.1. Lineage (NCBI taxonomy): Eukaryota > Viridiplantae > Streptophyta > Magnoliopsida > Poales > Poaceae > Oryza > Oryza officinalis. Next base: position 28,372,405 of record BDMV01000003.1, on the reverse strand, counting down.
CCTAAAGTAAGTGCCTCAATGCAGCAATGGGCAGGGACCCCATAAATGAATGAAATACATACATTCTTTCTTCTTTCCAGAAGCCTTGACAGCTGCTGCCCGTTCTGCTGCTGTTTTCTTCTCCTCTTCAGTCTCCTCACCAAACAGATCAACATCATCATCATCTTCTTCATCAGCTGCTGGTGCCTGAAATTAAATCTTATACTTAGCACATTCAAGATAGCAATATTTAAACTTTCTTAAATGTGATAAGAAACATGTCGCATAAATTGGATTACAACTGATATTTCAATCATGAAGGCATCCTTCATCAAGCATAAGTTTCAGACTACAGAATTAACTCTTGCCCCTTAACAAGCAACTACAAAGCCATTTTTTTGCTGAAGAAGGGGTGTGGCAGATTTTAACCTTTTGGTCAGCAGTTGGAGTCACAGAACAAGCAGTTGACTCAACCTTTACACCTTCACTCTCTGTGGTAACTCCACTGCAAGGTTGATCAGACTTGCATTAGCTCCATGGGATAATACTAGAAAGCAATGCAGTGGCACAAACTAATGTTCTGTCAAGCACACACCTGAATCTTAGGAGAGCGCTGATGTGATCATACCACCTTGTGACATTGACGTAGCTTGCTGCGGGAGCAGATGGAAGCGCGCTGAAACAGTCATGTCATCCTTTGAAGCCTGATACCTGAGGCAAAAAGGTTTCATAGAGCGTAAGACCAATGTGACACATATGACCGATTAACAAAGGAGATGACAATATAACATGTATGACAATATTCCTACCCACTGATGTAGCTGCGAGTAAGCAGGTACTCATCAAGCTTCTGGAGGCCTGCCTCAGAGTTGACATTGGACAAAGTAATCGCCATCTGGACACAATAAAATGTATCAGGTGATCTATATGCATTAATTGACAGAAAGTTGAAAGAAAGACCTAACAATCACTCATGTAGCAAAGATAGCATCAAATAAACATGTCCCTGACTAACAAGCAACCATTAAAACAGACATAATCATACCTATATCTCATATAGAGCAAAGAAGTGAAGTGCAATGGTTTTTACACACAAATTCATAGTCCTTTTTACCTAAACAAATCATGAGAACAACAATGAAACCCAATATCCCCACAAGCTATGAATCGAAAGGTTACATACAAGGCAAAGAGGAATTGCTTCCAGATCTAGAAGAGAAGCGAAGGTTAAGGCAAATTCGAGGGGTAAAAAGAAAAGGTGTTGGGTAGAACGAGAGGGATGAGAGAGAGGATGTGCGTGCGAGCACTCACCGGAGAGGAAGCAGCAGGACGCCGGCGCCGCCTTCTCGCGGGGTGGAGAGCGGCGCTGGCGGCGGGCAAAGTCGCGAGGAGATCGACTAGGTTAGGGCGTTTGCTGTATGGGCTTTCAGAAATCAGAAGCCCGGGTCTGAATCCAGCCTGGTTCGGTTAATCTCTCCCAAAAAAATAAAAAAAATATTTTATTTTTACTGTGATGTGAAATTATTTTCCTTTCATTTTCCTAACTAAACTGTTCATTCAATAAAACCCATATACTGATCAGATCAGCTCGAGAATGCCAATTCGCGACCGGCGCGATTAATTCTGACAGCACCAGTTTTTTTCCTTTTCAGCCCGTCGTAAATTTTGGGCCGTGCGGATTTTCAATTTGAGCCGGTTTTCATGTGGGCTATTTTCCCTTTCCTTTCTCAGGGAGCAGGCCGAATCTGAACTTTTTTTTATCACACATAGGTCTCATAGCCCATTCTTTTTGTTTTTCTTTTTCAACTAAATTTTTGAATTCGTTTTAAATTTATATGTATGTACTTTTGTACGTATAAAGTTTATACGTTATGTTCAAACTATATAAACACATATATATAAAGATTATATGTATATATAAAGTTTAGGCTTGTGTCGCGACCCGATCAAACATCAGGAGGCACCCGTGATCAAGCACACATTGGCAACAACTCATACCGTTGATTCAGAAGAGAATGCCTAGGGGTGCAAATGGGCCAGCCCATGAACTCTTTTATAATATAAATAAATGGGTAGCTCGGTTATAAATGGGTTCGTGAGTCGGTCCACTTTCATTCTTAGAAGGAAGATTGGTAAAAGTGAAACTAGGCCTGAGCGTTGCCTGCATCCACACGTGCGAACCGACTTCTACGCAGACAACCAAACACGTTCAAAGTGTTCTACGTCATACATGAAATGTGTTTTTCCCTTCCCTTCCCTTCCCTTCTCTTCCACTGAGCATTTCTCTTTTCTTGCCTGCTTTAATGCAACGTTATGGAAGACAGAATAAGGATGTTGGATAAACAGTACCATTCAGCAATTAATCAGAATACAGATGATTAATTGGAATTATGTGGAAATTTGATGTTCCTAAATATATGTCCATATTTATATAATATTATACCATTCTTTAGAGTTTTAAACGTATACAACTATATAAATTAAATATATTCATGTTGATTTTCAATTAAACTGACAGAACTTGACATTATCTTAAAATATAGCTTCTAACACCTGCATTTGTACACTAAAATAGTGACAAGTTTGGTTCATATTAGATAAGAAAAACATCAATAACATGTAACAAACACTAATGATGCTAAACGAAGTCCAAAAGGATTATTTTAAATCATCATCAAGTACCGCAAATGGATGATTATTCGGATAGTTAAACATAAAACGGCTAATTAGTGGCTAAAAATGAAGTTTTGATGTTCAATAACGAATTGTAGCACGTATCATGTTAACAAACGGTTTTGCCACCGTCACTGTATGTATGGCCGACTAAAGGGCCGATACGGCCGTTTTCCATAACATTGCTTCAATATACCGTGCTAACCAAAACTCGAATTTCAAACATTCAAGTGGACCAGCGAAATTTATCTATTATATATTAAAAAATCCATTAAACTTTTTAAAAATACTTATAAACTATCATGTGGCATCATTCAAACGCTCATACATTATCACGTAACTAAAAAATCAAACTTCCTAAAAACACTCATAAGCTAACATGTGACACCCTACAAACGCTCCTACATCGCTACACCGTCACGTCGCTAAAAAAATCATACAAATTCTAAGAAAAAACATTCAACCATCGATTTTTATTTAAATTGGTGGATCCGTTATTATCAACCATTAGATTAGATTAATTATTAAGTAATCTCTCCCTCCAAAAACCGGTTAATATAAAAAAAATATCCCTCTTCAATTAAGAACGTGCACACGCACAAGATAATGAATGCGTACCTAAAAACCGGCTAATACCCCATATACCTACATATAAGCAAGAGATCTCGTCAAAAAGAAAAAAAAAGAGTACGTACGTATGATCCACATGTGGCCATGTACCTACGGATTTTTAGCGTACGATCCACATGTGGCCATGTACCTACGGTTTTTTAGCTTTTTTTCCTCGAGATCATTTTTCTTCAAAGTATTTTTTAATTAATGATATAAATGACAATGATCATAAATTAATATTTGTCACATAGAACTCTAATAAATTAAAAATTCTATTAAAAAAAGCAAAACATCGAGCGGTTGATTTTCATTAAATTTGATAGGCGCAGTATTTACAATAATTAGATTTATCTTGAAGAAACAAATTCACTTCCCAAACCTAGGCCCAACCGGGTAGGTACGTACGTATGTTAATAACAATTTTAAAATGTTGAGATATTAATGGTCTTACATCTATCCTATACCGTAGCATTGTGAGTTTCTGTGCAGATCATTGCATGTATAAGCCACACAGTAGCAATCGTATATAATTGGTTGAAAAGTTATATTTGTTACTATTAAATTTAAATTTTTGACTCATGTTGACTAGGTATTTTCTTTTAAAAAGATACAATAAATCACACATATCTTCCCTCAATTCCTTCCTCCTCTTTCCCACCTATTCCTTCTCCTATTTTCTTGCTTTAAAAATTTTGTGTTAAACAATTAAGCAACTATAATATCTAAATCATACAACTAATTTTTCATCCCCTTATATCTTTACATTATTTATGACTAAATTTAAAGTTAAATTCCAAATTTCATTTTAATTCAACTTTAAAAAGAAATATCATTTTGGGTTGTATTATTTTTCTGACATTTTTTGGCCATATTCCACTATATAAAAATAATAATACATCATTTGACCATAGACAACAATTGCTTGAATGGTATCAAAATAGCAAAAGGAAGAACATTATAAAAAAAGTGACAATAAGTATAATATTACCTTAAATCATTGTACATCGTCTTTAGCGCACTTAAGGCGTCACGTGTTATGTGTTAAAAATTAAAATAAGACATTAGAAATTTATAAGAAGAAACATCTAACCATCAGTTTTCACATCTATAATTTTTATCCAATAGATATACTTTCAGAAAAATCTTAAATCACCATGTGTTACATCTTAAAAATTAGAAAAGAGATTAGAAATTCTGAGAAGAAAAAAACACTGGATCGTCATTTTTCACTTAAATCATTTAGGAAAAAATTGAAAAAAAACGCCCCTCCACTTCGCCCTCCCCCTCACATGCATACAACATGGCACTACCGTATCCTCCCCTCTCGGCTCAAGCTCTCCACTCTCCCCACTATCCGTCCCTATTTTTTTATAGCGAGAAATAATTAATAATACTAAAACATGTATAACTTTTAAGCTATACATATGATTTCTAATCTAACTATTGCTCTATTCATAATTAAACCAACAATTCAAAGATCCCTAACGCTTATATTTTTAACTGATATAAAACAAAATAGGAAATAGAAAATATCAATAACGCTTATATTTTGAACTAGTATAAAATAAAACAGAAAATAGAAAATCTAATAAGTTAATAAAAAATGGTTCTTACCTTTCACTAAAATTGGACCAACCATTGCATGTTCTATTTTCATAATAATTTGAAAATGCTTACGTACTAATGGTCTTACATCTATTATATTTTCTTTTAAAAAGATACTATAGATCACACATATACAAGAAAGCGAGGTCTACAATATGTCTTTGTTAATTTATATGTAAGTAGGTAATAACTTGTGTCAATGTGAATCAACTGGAAGGACTAACTTGATGGTACACATAAAACATATTTATTACCAATAATAGTTCCTTATGATTTGATAAGTTTTTCAAATGCAATCTAAAATACATGGCTGCGCGAATGCGTGAGCTACCTTCCTAGTTAACTCAATACAAAATATAGAGATGCTGACGTCTTCCCTAAGAAGAGAAAGAAGGGAACCCCTGTGTTCACAAGACACCTTGTTGTGAGATGAGGAAGGGCAATGGGCAATGGCGGAGCCAAGAATTATATCATGTGAGGACTATTACCATTGTTTCATATTTTAGGAGGGTTATTTCTACAAATTTCGGTGGAATTACACTTATAAATGGAGACTTTGTAAAGGTGTTTGTGTAAAACAAAAGTTGAGTTAGCCAACCTCAGAGGCCACAGCTTATACATGGCTACTCCATTGGCAAAGGCAAAATTGCTGGGGAAGGAGGAGGGTCTAGGGGATGTCGGCCTTGAGCATGCCGGAGTTTTGCCAAGAGGAGGATGAAGGTAGGAGGCATCGGCCTCCTCACCTTTCGCGTCAAATCCTCGAAGTGGGGAGGGGAGATTATGCAATAAAGCAGCAATACATACAATAGGGATAATTTTAGTGTTTTGTTTCTAGTGAACGTTATGAGCTATCATGGAAAGAGGAGAGGTTGTTCTCACCCATATATACAGGCGTAATCTCCGGCGATGCGCGAAGTGCAAAGTTGGGGAGAAGGCAGCTCATGGCCCTGGAATACATGGGAGGTACAAATGAACATAAATTATAAGAATAGAGACAAGAGTAGCAAAGATGTAAATTGGCTTTAATGCAAGCTTTTGCTATAGCTGTTTGTTGTCTCGCTTAAAGAAAATTGCTTATTACCATTGACATACTCATATTTATCGCATAACTTAACTTAAACAAAGTTTAAATGGATCTATGCCATTACAAATTTGCCCGTTTGAAAAAAAATATCATTATTACTCGTGAAACCAGGTGGATGCCAATATACTCTTCTAAATTAGAACCGTATCATTCCACCAATACCTCCGTCAGCTCCAACAGCGTCCATGCATTGTTAAACTGCAGCAACAGCCATGGATTCCAAGTTCATTGCCGAGGTCGCCATCCTCGCCAAACACGAGCACCGGCTCCAATAACCTAAGCATGTGTTTGGTTAGAGGAATTTGGTGAGTTAATCCTGTGGTTTCAAATGTTAAGCAAGCACATGGTTGCACTAGCTCCGCAGATTCAAGTCATCAAGGGGTAGAGCCGAAAAAACCAACCCTCTTGGCCAGAAAACCCAACCCATCCACCTCCAAACTCCCAAGGGAATCACTCCTAGCTGAAGAAAAATCTTGGCCAAAAAACCCAACACATCCACCTCAAAACTTCTAAGGGAATCACCTCAAGACCCCAATTTGTTGGCGTCACCACCGGCAAGAACCTAGCCCTGACAAGAGGAAATCTTGTCACCTGCATACCAGAGGAGGAGCTGAGGATCTGCTCGTGGTCTCGGTCCCTCCTCATGGTCTCTTCCCTCCCCTCCTACTGCTGTTGTGCGAGCATCTGGAGATGAGGAGATTTGGCGACCATCTGGATGTCGTTGATGAGGAGATCGGGTGAGCTGGATGTTGCCAACGGTGAGGAGGATGGAGGTGCTTCTTGCTCGTTTAATGGTGAGGATTGATGAGGATGGACGTTGGGGACTTGGGGCTGACGAAGGTGTTTCACCAAATTTATTCAATGTTTCTTGCTCTTTTATTCAGTTATTCAAATGTTCCACCAAATTTATGGTTACATAATTTACCTCAAATAAGTCATGTACTCAATGAACAAAGTCTTTTTAAACATTTTGTACGAAACAATAAAATTACAAGCATCGGAGGTCCGGATCGTTTTTAGACAGCACATACTATTCCTCCATGTCGTAAAGAGTACCTAAAGAACGAGATTTTAAAATTCTCGAGGACTTCACTGGGAAAGTTGGTGTCGTATAAGAAATCTCGTCTTAAATGTGTTTTACTTGTTCTGTCAAATTTCTTTGTATCATTTGATGTTCATACTTCTGTTTGGAAACATCAAAATAGTTTGGTTTGGTATGTTACAATGCTACATTGATGCCTTCAAGCAGTTGTAAATGTGTTTGTCTAAGAAATTTATTATATATGATGTTTATTTGTCCGGTGAAGTCCATTTGAGAACTGGCAGATCATCAAGTGATCACAAATTAAGTTTTTTTTCTTATATTTGTTTGGCGATATTCATTCCAAATAAGCAAAATGTCTAGTGTTAACATTCTCAACATCCCTGAGATTATCTGATGATTTGCCCATTGAATAAAGGAACAATTCAGCAAATCATCCGGTACGCAAAATTGAGCTGGGCTAGCTCTAATATGCCTTGGGCCGTAAAATGGGCCTCTAGTAGTTTATGACAACACAAATAATCATAAAGGCTTTGCCACATCAGTAGTTACCACGTCACAATGGTCTGCCACGTAGGATCCATTTCATCACCTCGTAAACGCGATAGCTTGCAGCAACTGGTTTATGATGGTTTAGATCGTTACAAACGCTATGACAAATGCCAAATCATCATAAAAGGTTGTGACAAACACCTTCGTTTTGACACAGGAGGTGATCGCAAACACACCTTCTATGATGATGAAATTTTGTCATAAAGTTGTCATAGAGTCTTGTCTGTGCTGAATCTAATTTGTGGTGGAAGTAGGTCATCACTAAAGGCCAGTTACCTTGTAGTGCTAGCTAGGATATCGGAGGGAGGCTAAGGCGGTAGGATATTGGGGAGCCCACGGGAGGTTCGATGTAGAGGTGTCAAGAGGTCAGGATCCTACAGTAGTAGCGCCAGCTAGAGGTCGTGGTGAGCGTGGGACGTGGCACGATAGTGACTCCATTACACACAATTGATTTCATAAGAGTGAGTATAGTCAAGGGAGAAGTAATTAATGGCAGGGGCAGTGGTGGAGCTTGAAGGCACCAATATGAAAGTATCATTTAAAGTAAGGGTTGCTATGATAATTTTTTATACTTGAGTATAGAGACTTAGGGACTTCAATGTAATTTTTCCAAAAGTTGGGGGGCCTTGGCCAAGGTTGGCCTCTATGAAGCTGTGCCCCTGGCGGGGGGTTGGACTCCTTACAAATAGGGAGGATGAAGCTAGGACAAAGTTCCCTTGATTTAGAGGGTGTGGTAGGAGAGATAGGTTGGAGGGGTGTGTTTTTGTGAAGTTTGCTAAAATTTTGCTATAGGTGAGGGGATATGGGGTTGGTTGGAGATGCCCTAAGAGAATTGATCTATAGATGGCCAAAAGGCCCGGGGCCCGACGGCCCAGCTCGACCATTGGGCCGTGCCTGGGCCTCTGCCTTGGCATGGTGGGTCGGCCCGGCATGGCACGGTCCAATGATCAGGGAGGCAAATAGATGATGGATGCAAAATAGACTTATTCAGCCATAGAAGGCATGGCCCAAAGAGATGAGCGATGCAAAATAGACTTCCAGCCATATAAGACACGGCCCAAAGAGATGAGGGATGCAAAATAGACTTATTCCAAGGAGGAGCATGGTGGGCTTTGTGCCTTTGGGCTGGCCTGAGTCTTATTGGGCCATGCTTGGCCCGACATGTAGGTTGGGTCATGCCGGCCCGACTGATCTCAAACCCGGGCCCAATCGTGCTCGGGCCGGGCGGCCCATTTGGCCATCTATAAGTTGATCCATGCGATTACTCCTATTGCTTGCTCTCAACTTTCATTCCTTATTTTGTTCCTTTCATTTCATTTTCACTCAATTGTTTCTAAGAGAAACTAGCCTAATATGTTATCTTCTTCCTCGTCATTCTTCTTAGCATTCCTTCATAGATGCCACACAACTCGATCTTGATGGCAATATAGTGAACAAGTAGTTTGATGGTGGAGTGGCGTAGGTCAAGAAGCGTAATTGATGAGGACACAATGAACAGATGCCCTGGTGACAGAGGAGCAGATGGGGGGCAATCCCGGCTAGATAAGGCAAGATACAGGATAACAGCAATATATAGTAGTAGAAAAGATCGGGTGTATCGGCTGTGTGGCTGAGGTGGTAAAAGAATATGGGAGGGGATAAAAAATTGTCATTGAGAAGCTGGTTGAACGCCGACATCTCGATCCCTGCTGATGACAACGAGCCAATTGCACTCTGGTGGCTCCAGGCTAGGGGGCGTTTTCGAACGCGCTACAGGGCATCATTTGACAGCCTCTTCATGTTGATCTGCTGGCTGATATGGAAAGAGAGGAATGCAAGAGTTTTTGAGTAGCGTTACAGAACTCCGGAACTTTTAGTTGAAGACATAAAAGAGGAAGTTGCCATTTGGAAGGAAGTCGGGATCTTTTCTAGGATTGTGAGTAATCTGTATAGTCTTCTCGCCCGATTTAGGGCTTCCTTTTCTTTCCGTTGATCAGAGGACAGTCCTCTGATCACCTTCGACATAATCGTGTCGATGTAACACTAATTGTAATTTGTTTTCTTCCTTTCTTAATGAAATTGGTCGATCACCCTTTGGCCGACCTGGCAAAAAAATAAAAAAAATATCATTAAAACGGTCTTTTGATGCATATTGGACAAATAAATGCTACACTCAATTTTAATGGACAAATAAAGAATTTATGTAGAAGAATAATGAGATCACATGTACTTAATTTGATTGTTCAAGTTTGGTTAGGAAAAGCAAAATTTTCCACTTATTGCGTTGTGCTAAACAAACATACCACTCGCACACTTTGTATCGGATACTTCACACTTTCGACCAATATTTTTGAGACAGGACTCATGGTGCTCAAGCTGCCTGCAACTCAGAACCGATCGAATCTGTTGTGCAATGCTGAAAGTGCAGCGATGATGACGACGACGATGAGCTCAGGATAAGAGAGAATAACTGAAAAGCGATGTGATCATCAGGAATTCAGGGCTCTTCAGTGATCGAGTTTTGGGTAGAGTAAGGTACCTACGAATGGTAAGTGGAAGCAGGAATAACGTAGCTTATATAGGCTTTACGAAATAAGCCCTGCAATTTCAGCATCGTGTTGCTGCAACCTTCCAGATTTTCCAAGTGAACAGAAAAGGAGAAGGGATCAAGCAATCAGGCATTATCGACCCAAGCGTGTCGATGGCAACGATTTTGCAAAGATCCAAAGCAGTTTTTGTTCATAGTTCATACTGAAAGTCTGAAACACATATCGTCTTAAATTTAAAGGAGAGAAAAAACCAGGCAGGAGATATGCTATTTGATCAGACTTTACTATTTCGGTATGCACAAATCTACCAGGGGAAAAAAATAAATTTGACCGAATCTAAATATTTCTTTTTCTAAATCCACAAAAAAAATTTGAAATTTTCGAACGATATAGTTTAGTGCAAATAGTTGTGTTCCCTGGGAGAGGGCAGGGTTCTAAATCCACAAAAAAATTTTGAAATTTTCGAACGATGTAGTTTAGTGCAAATAGTTGTGTGCCCCGGGAGCTAAAATATATAAGCTAGTAGCACTATGTAGCATAGTATATATCTGACCAGGTGGTAATGTTCAGATGTTACGTTGTGAGTTGCGTCCTTCTTTCTCCTCCTGTTTTTGTTTGTTTTTCTTGTACAGTGCTTGGATAAGATTAGTCACTTTACTTTGGCAAAATGCTTCCTGCAGATTGGTCACCTGGACAAGTAGTGGAGCAAGAACAGTTGATTCTATACGTCGTCGCAGCAGCATGTGTTTCTGTTGATTTGCCTGCTTTTACAAAGGAGCAAAGAGCAGGATAAGATGATGGGGTCATTTGTAATAATAAGTTAATGCCACGATCGATTGCCTTTACATCGTCTAAGTGCAGGGATTTGCACCGAAAAGGTTAGCATATCGGAATAAACACAGGGATATGCTGTGCCTGCTGTCCCTGTTGATGCCCCGGCTATGTGGTTGCTAGTTATATTAGTACTAATTAAAGTGGTACCATTCTGATGGAACATGATTTCTAGTTGCATAAAGCAGTTTATGTGATAATCTAGAGATTTAAGGTCATTGTTTCGCCCAAAAAATCACAACCATGAGTTCATTAAAATCTCAGAACACAAGAGGTTTTTCTGATCAACATTAAACCTAGCTAGGCAATCAGAAACAAGTTGCTGAATATCTTCTTCTTGCCCTCCATCATTAATATATAAGTAACCTGCCAACTTGAAAACTGATCACAAGAATGTAAGCTCAAATATCTGAAATGATGTGACCACCTGACACTGACAGAGACCACAAATTCATGTATGGGGAGCTCTAAATTGTCCCTTTTCTCTTCAATTTTTTTAAGCAGGTGAAATGAAAAGGGAAATTTACAATGTGAATTAGAATCATTTTCAGTTCTTGCCTGCTTCTCTGGAGTAAACAAGAGCCACCCAAATAGTCTCTGAAAACCGAAGACTTTTTCTAGTTCCCCAAGTTTCATTCATCGACAGCCGACAGGCTCTGTGGTCATTTGTTTACACTAATCAGTCTCTTTCTCCACATTAAAAAACTTGGACTACTTTAAATCTTTGCATAATGTGATCTTATGGACTCCGTTCGCATTCAGTGCTGCAGTTTTGGCATTTCGGATGGAATATCCGGGGTTCATTTCTAGAGCACCAACGAACAACTTGACCTTCCAGTCATCTGCTGACAAAGTCCATTGCTCTGAAAGAATATTCTTGTCATCTTCCAAACGAGAGCGTGAAAAAGGCGCCGGTATATATGTATCTTAGAAGCCCAGAATTCTTGTGCTTAAGAAGAAAAAAAATACTACTTCTGCATAATGTTCTTAGCGTTAAACTTGATGTCGTTCGAGCTGCGGTTCACTGCAGCATATTCGTTTGCTTGTAAGAATCATCTTGTAAAACTTTCATAAACCTAGCATAAAATTTCACCAGGCAAACACTGGCTGTCGAATTGGTTATTGCCCTTGAATTGTCATCAAGCATTAGTCACAGAACTGATGAGAGTTTTGAATGATGAGTTGACTTATCTGGAACAGTGCAATCACTTTAACAATAAACGTCAATGATTATGTTCAGCATTCCATCGATCTGTCAGGATGCCGTCTTGCTGTGTGCTGTTCTTGTTGCTGCTGGCCTTTGACTAGTCAAGAGCCACATTTGAATTTTCTCTTTAAAAAGTATGTGGATTCTGCTTACAAAGGCATACTGTCCTTTAAAGTTGATATACTTCCTCATTCATTCAGGGATCAGGAATGTATCCTATGCACACAAATATTCTCGTACACACACCATGCATACCAACTAACAAATTTCGCCAAAAATTTTTAAAAAAATTATACATATATTTTTAGTAGTATTATATCTATGTATAAAGTCTTATCTTCAAATTCATTATATTTAGGGAGTAACAAAAAAGACAATTCTGACAGATTTATATTCTTAAAACCATTAAAATATTTATCTTTTTTGTTACGGCTAAAATATGATGAATTTGATATTTAAAGATTTACACATATACATTTTTTAAAAAAATTTTAATAAAAATTGTTAGTTGGTGTATACGATGTGTACATGAAAAACTTGTGTGCATAGGATATATTCTCCAGAGATCAAGAGGACAACAAGATTACATTGGCAAATCACATTTAAATTTAAATTGTTGCGATAACCGGGAAATCTTAGGATTCAGAACAGGGTGAGGCATGTAATGGAACTTTTTACATTTTCCTTATGTCTAATCAAATTTTTACACTGAAAATTTTAAGTCCATTTCTGTAAGGGGCACATTTCATGACAAATTTGTTAAGATGTAACCCAAATTCGACGTAAAGCTTTTTCTTTTCTTGCTTAAAGTACGGAGGCACAGGTCAGTATCACCTAATTCTTAAAATCTGAAAAGTTAATACACCCAGTAGCAAGTTATGATCATTCTTTCGACAGTAAAAAAAAAACAAATCTTGCTACAAGGTAACTACTGGGGAGCATAAACACATGAATCGACGATAAAAAATTTGGGCAGCTATGTTGTGCAATCTAGTACTATTTCTTAGTTATGGCCATCAGGAACCACTGGTGTTGATCTCATTCGTTACATTATTTACTCCTATTAGTTAGGGAAATTATGATAAAAACACACACCAAAAAAACAGAGAGAAAGAAAACATTACAGATTTGTAATTACATATCTGTTCTTTTCGATTTGGATTTCAGTTTGCTGGCCAAAAAAAAAATGACAATGTTGCAGACTGGCATTGCCGTGATGAGAGATCACTACGTGGGGATGAGCGGCGACGACGGTGGCGGCGGCTGGACGGACTGGAGCAGCCAGTCGGAGTCCGGCAGAGGGGTCATGGGAGGGAGGGAGAAGTGGCCGTAGGTGGAGCTGCCGCTGCGGAGCTCCTGCATGGTGAGCAGGGCGGCGACGGTGTTGCGGAAGATGGTCTGCTCGGCGGCGGCGAGGGCGGCGTCGCGCTCCCTGATGGCGGCGGCGGCGGCGGAGGGGAGCGAGGGGAAGACGGAGTCCATGATGGCCTCGCAGTCCCTGACGAGGTTGGAGAGGAGGTCTGTGGCGTAGAAGGGCTGGTGCAGGACGGCGGCGATGACGGGGAGGCGGAGCACGCCGCCGGTGCGCTTGTCGTACTTCTTGAGGATCTTGGCGAGCCCAGTGTAGTTGATGCTGCTGTAGTTGAGGAGCAGCACCATCTCCCCGTGCAGGTCCACCACCTCCCTCCGCATCCGCCCCTCCATCTCCGCCGCCGCGCACTGGATCCGCTCCTGCAGCTCCTGCACACATACACATGGATCAGTCGCTCATTTCCATGGCCGACGCCACGAGCAAATGGTCGATGGAGAAGGCAATATATATACCCGCTGCCTGATGACGAAGTCCTCCTCCTGCTCGAGGAAGAAGGCGTTGAACTTGTCGACCTCGGCGTGGAGGAGGGCGAGGAAGTGGGCCTCGGCGTCGGGGTCGGCCGCGGGGGAGGAGGAGGAGACGGCGTTGACGCGGCGCTTGAGCTCCTTGTAGTTGAGGAAATGGTCACGCCACTCCGGCAGGCTCTCCTCGATCTGCCGCTTCAGCCGCTTCCCGAACTTCATGCCCGCCGCCTACTGCTTCACCGTGCTCGACGCCCGCTGAAAAGTTGGCCGGCTAATATCATCAAATCTGCCGCCGAGGTGAGCGCGGCGCGCCGTAATATAAGAAGCGCGCGCGCGCGAGGGGCGTGGCGATGGCCGATGGGCGATGGGAACAGGGGAGGAATATGTGGGAGGATATGCTTCACGACTACTAGTCATATCGAGAGGAGGCAGCGAGGCACCAGGAGCAGCATATGCACGTCTCGGACCATGTTTAAAACTCATTACTGGTACCAATTTCTGCGTGACAAATTTATTGTTTTTCTAATCTATAATTTGTTAAAAACTGATTACTTTATAATTAACTTTCACGGCATAGTAAATGATAGGCAAAATTAAATTTGCTATAGGACATCATCATTTGGTGGGTTTTACAGTATAGGGTGGAGGTCCAGCCCTTCCGACTGTAGAGGCAGTGCCAGGTAGGAGTGGTGGCGGTACAACCACAACATCCGAGTTTTCACCACCGCACTCGACCTGCAATGGCTACTTGGTCTCTCGGTTGTCGCCAACCTCCTTCCGTTGGCCGTCGATGGCATAGCCACCTGTGGTTCCCATCTCCTCGCTCCACCCTTATCATCGTCAACCGATCTGTACCTAGAGATCACCGCCATCAAAGAGGGCCACATCTCGGCTGCTTCTTTATTGTCATCCACACACGGGCTAGATCTAGAGTGTCCAACACCACTGTTGCAGAGGCCAATGCCTCGACTGCCCTCTCTCACACCGATACTCCCCTAGTGTCATTCTTATGCTGACCCGATTAATTTAGAGGGTGTGTTAACGGTAAAATTTGGTAATTTTCATTAGTCAAGACCGAGTCAATGAATGAAATTCACGTCGTGATTTTGAAAGATTCGGTTGGCAAGTTTTATTCAAGTTATGGCAAGCTTCCAAGTTAAGGAAGCTATACCTTAGTTTCTATTTTCTGTTGATAGAGTCCTGAGCCAATGAAGTCGTGTTGGAATCGAACTCAGACAGCTTCATTTGTTTTGTTAGCCGATTAGAGTCGTGTCTAAGTTGAAGTTTGTAAAAGTTTTTTTGTTTTAGAGATAGAGTCATGTATTGATCCGATCGTGTTAGAGTTAGACTTAATTTAGCCTATGGGTATAAATATGTACAACCATGGTCTTTGTAAATTAACAATAGTTCAATACAACTTTCGATGCATCGCCACCCTTTTTACTCTCGGCGAGTTTATAGTTTTGAGTTGGGCTGCATTGGTTTCGATCTCCGGCGAGAAAGTAAGTATCGTCATTTTCGCTTGTATCGTCGGAATTGGTACTTCCTCTATTAGGTTCGATATACCGATTCAGTCTTTGCATGTGTTGTTTATCTGATATATCGGCTCTTCTTAGATTGCGTTTTGCTGTCTTAGCTAGATCTAATGTATCGACCACTTTGAGTAACATCAATCGGCTATCTTAAATCTAACCAGCTTATTTTTAATCTTCAACTGTCTTCGTTGAGTCCAATCTTCTGGGTTATAATTTGTTGGTTAAATTTACTTAAATCAATAGGCGCTAATCATTTTTTCATCGGAATTCCAGCCAATGAATTATCTGCTTATCATAATACAACTGCCTATATCGCCTAAGTTTACAAGATTGATATAATCGGCTAGTTTCTGTGATTGTTACTCTAGATCTAATACTGTTTCGGTTGAGTTCGATCTATCTAGATTGTGATAAATAATTATAGATCGCTAGTAGTTTATGTTTTAGCTTGTTTTAACTAATATCGGTTTACTTGCTTCATATAGAGTTAATAATAAGTTTAAATTCTTAACACATCGGCTTATATTCAAAGATACATATATTTTCCTAGAACTTCGATTTTATTAATATTATTTCGAAGAAGAACAAGACCAAAGTGAACAAGTGCAAAATATTCAATGGTGCCCAAGTGGATTTTTTACTAAGAATCAAAAGGGGATAGTGCAACGATTGAGGAACAGGGAACAGATGGAAGAAGTTGAAGAAGAGATTAATCATTGGTTAAAGCGAACAAGGAAGGAGTAGCGTATTAAAAGTAAGTTTATTAAAGCCGATGAAACAAAATCTTCAGATAAAGTGGATATTAAGGGTAAATCTATTGAAGCCGATGAAGCAGGACCTTCGGCTCATATCAATATGGTGTTTGTGCTACCTGCAAAGTATAAAGTGCCTACATCTGATGATGAGGAATTTGAAGAATCAACGACGCAATTGGCTTTAAATCCTCAGCAAGCTATATTTGAAAAACCAGAGGAGTCAGAGCATCGACATCTTAGGCCTTTGTATATAAAGGGTTTTATCAATGGGAAGCCGATGCCAAAGATGTTGGTTGATGGTGGTGCAGCAGTTAATTTGATGCCTTATACTATTTATCGAAAGTTAGGAAAAACTCCAGAAGACCTAATCAAAACAAACATGGTTCTAAAAGATTTTGGAGGAAATTCATCAGAAGCAAAAGAAGTATTAAATGTGGAATTGACTGTTGGCAGCAAAACTATTCCTACCATATTTTTTGTAATTGATGGAAAATGATCTTACAATTTATTGGTTGGTAGGGATTGGATTCAAGCCAATTTTTGTGTTCCATCAATAATGCATCAAAATTTAGTTCAATAGCAAGGAGACCAGATAGAAATCGTGCCGGCCGATAGGTCAGTTAATGTTTGTTTATCTGGCAAGGTTTGGGAAGGAAATTTCTTAAAAGTATCTCATTGTGATATACAACCGATCAGCGATGGAGAAACTCAATTGTTACTTTGAAGACACTGTGGATGATATTGAGGGTAAATTAGGACAAGGTTTTATGTCGGCTAATGAGTTAGAAGAAGTTGATATTAGACCAGGCAATAGGCATAGGCGGACATTTGTAAGCTAAGTTACTCAATTATTATAAAGTAAAGTTAATAAATTTATTAAGAGGGTATAAGGATTGTTTTGCTTGGGAATATCATGAGATGTCGGGTTTAAGCCGATCGATTGTAGAACATTGGCTACAAATTAAACTAGGATATCGGCCTTTTGAACAACTTTCAAGATGATTCTAGCTAAAAATGTATAAAGCTATAAAGGCGGAGATTACTAGGTTATATGATGCCAAATTTATTAGGTCATGCCGATATGCTGAGTGAATGTCTAACATAGTTGAAATCTCTCAGGCCTGTACTATTGAACCCGAAATTGATAGGACCTGTACTAGAGCAAGCAAATCTTTCAAACCTTTGTATGAATTTCGTATCAACAGGGTGCCATGTCTTACCCACCCCATTTTCCTAGAACTGCTCCTCTACCCCACGGACAACTCGCCGCAATGAGTGCTCCCGACATGAGCACTTGCAAGAGAATGGAGAGGTAGATAGCAAGAGGAAGAATCTAACCAGTGTAGTCATGGGCATTTCTATCCTTTTACTTATTTCTCTCATGTGCGGTGCCCAATAACAGATAATCATATTTTGGGAGTGTCCTCGAAGATTGACTTTTGCCATATTTAGAAGTTAAAATCTCAAAGTTACAATGTTATTTAGCAAAATTTACCAATACATTAGTGTACCTACACATGACATGGGAAAAAATCTAGTTCATACGGTTTAAAATCATATGGTTATCATCGAAACACATTTACTGCATTTTTTTCCTTATTTTGTTCGTAAATCTGTTAGCAACTAAAATCGGTTGACAAACTGGACATGTGCGGAAAGGAAAAAGGAAAAAGGAGAACTTGAATGTCACTCGGCTGTCTCACCTCCGGACTGTAAAATTTGCATCAGATTAGCTATGAGTATCATAATAAACAAAAGTGAATTTACCTCTCGAGGGCGCTGGCACTTCTCTTACATACTCCTCTATTTCAAAACACATAACGTAATTGATTTTTCATACAATATTTGACTATTTATTTTATTTAAAAAAATTATATAAATATTATTTATTTTGTTACGACCTGTTTTATTATCAAATAAAATATAATCTCAATTTATAATTTTACATATTTATACTAAATTTTTAAATAAGACGAATGATCAAACGTTATACGAAAAATAAATGGCGTCATACATTTTGAAAAGGATATAGTATAATAAAATTATTTGACAATATAGATTATTGTACCATATATTTTTCAATTTTCACTTACAACACACACATTTCAATACTATTTGTAGTGCGCCGGCTTTGTCTATTTTGCTTTTTGCTGTGTAGATCAACTTTGGATTCGATATTTTCAAAGATGGTGGATTTTGTTATAACCGTGTTGGTCAAATATTTTTACAATTTGCTATAATCTATTTTATTGATATTTGAGGAGTGAAAACAAAATTAGTGCTATCATCATAGCTGAAAATTATACAGTTCCTTGCCATTCCTGCAGCATGTTAATGACATTGAGTAGGTGCAGCAATTTGGAGAGCATAGTGAGCAAGAAAAGGCAGTCGTTGCAAGCACAATCGGGGTATGTAGCAAGTTCTTTCGCATTCAGCGCGACTTTTTTGAGTTTGCTTATGGTTGCGTTTTGTGGAGAAAATGATAGAAAAAAGGATGATTCCAAGGGATCTTCCTACAGTTATACTACTCGTATGCGTTCGTACGTAAGCAGAGTTAAAGGTTGCGAGGTTCTTTTATTCCGCTCTAAAAAGAAAGGCTTAGTTTGCTTAGTACTTGTCTTCTACATTTCAAATAATGGTACGTCGATAATTGTGTATACATTTTTTAATATTCGATAAAAAAAATATTTCCTTTTTTTTACTTCGATATTTATGTTCTATCTGTGATCCTTGGGACTGATGCTATGACTAGTTTTACTTGAGAATTCGACAAGAAACTAGGTTTAAACAATGGGTTTTCGTTCCAAAGTTCAATTACACATGGAGATCCAGGCCTCACATCAGAGTTTTTTTTTTTGAAAAAAAAGGTCTCACATCAGTTGTTGAAAACAAATCAAAATTCACGGAGCAAACTAGTGGAGACATATTATAACACAGAGGTATCGATGGTGTTAATTTCTTTCTCGCGAAAGTTGAATGCCAACATGATTTGAAATGGACTTTTGAATTCCATAATCTAATTATGTCTTTACATTCATTTTAAGTTTTGCTGCTAGTGTGGATTGGTTGCCATGTCTTAACCCTTGTTTAAAAAAGAAACTTGAAATTTATCTTGACATTACAATTTTATCCATTATATGAAAATTCTGATGCACATTTAAATTTGACAAATATCGGTAAAAAAAAGTGATCAGAGATCATTATTTTGAAATTCGTCTTGACATATATATATATATATATATATATATATATATATATATATATATATATATATGTGTGTGTGTGTGTGTGTGTGTTGTGCTTTCAACTTCTGACATTAATAGTTTGAAAAGGCTTGCTCATATATACTTATGAGAGAAATTGTATGGTTCTTGAGAAAATATATGGAGGTGCCAAAATTTTTAAGTTACTAAGTTTTAAATTAGAAAATATGATGACACTCAGTTTTTTCTCAAGAATGATAAAATTACCCTACTTACTTTAGAGATTTCACTGAAAATAACCCACATTCATAAAGAATGCAATTTTGATATATGCTTTCAGAATCTGTCAAAAATAAAGTAAAGAAATGGCAATCTCAGAACGTCCTTCCGACATGATTAGTTCTCCTTTCTCCCAATTACATATCCTCTGCCCTGTAAAGATAACCATTGAAATGTTTAGGTGGCTGTTACGAGCTCTCAGGACAGGACAGAGAGTTCATTCCCAGGCATATCCGGTAACATCAGTACATCACCATTTGGTGATTCATCATAGAGAAATTGCGCTCAATAATTATGTCCAGATATCACATATCAAAATCTCTTCTTTTTTTCCAAAGATCCATATCTCTGTTAGAAAAGTCTCTATAAGAACACTAATACAAAGAAATTTGTATGTGGCCTTTGCTTTATCAAAAACAAGCTACGTACTCATGAAACTCTTATTCTTCCATCAAGTCTTTCTTTTATAGAAATAGCAACGGAATAATTGAATATTGTTTATTTAGCTTAATTTTAATAGCTCACTAAACCATAATTTATAGTAGTAACTCAAACAGAATTTTTAAAATTTTCCATCCAGTCTTCTCGCAGGAAGCACATTCCTTATTTCGAGAGGCTTACGTTTGCTTGAAATTGACCGTTATCATTTTCATCAGGTCAAAATTCAGCCTGATTGGCTGTTTCTTTTGAGAATTTAAGAAATTCTCATCTGACAGTTTATCCCTGGCATATGCGGAAAAAAATTGCGTGCTCTTATATAAACCTAAAATAATTGTCCTTAATTTATTGTTGCGTTATGAGGATAAAGCAAAAATGGAATTCCCCTAGAAGCCGATTGGTTATATACCCTTTGACGCCCACATGGCCCCGTTCCATCAGAAGCTCCGAAGAATCTTCTTTCAACTCACATTTGTGGCAAATTGCTTACCTTGAATTTGTGACAATTAAGGGAAAAAAGTATGCGTTAGATCGGCAGTAATAATTTGTGATTAATTAATCTTTGATAAGAAAATGGCAGCATGGTATCTTACAACTTGGCCTTTGGAATCTCCTCCAGAGTGCAGACCAGACAAGTCCATCAGTTTGGGATTTAAATCTTTCATGCTTAAATTATTGTACGGCTCAGTCGCAGGGAGCAGAAGTCCTAAGATCGATGTCGGTTTTGTTGCAGCATTGTTTGTCACAATTGATGCAAGTTGAGATTATTGTCGTTTCGAAAAAAAAAACAAAAAAACAGTTGAGATTATTGTCACAGGGTGTATTGATCCTAGCTGCTCTGTGTTCACGTGCTCCTAGGCTTGAAATTCCAAAATAGATCGCTGGGCTGAAAAGGCCGGCACACTTTAGATGGGCCGTGTCACTCTACTTATCCTCTTTTATGGATTAATTACACGTTTGATCGTTAATTTGCACATGTTAAAAAGCACGCCATTTATTTGGGAGAAAGCCCCCACATCGACCAGAAAGTCGATCTTTATAGTTAATCACGTGGACTGTATAGTTATGATCATAGAGCATATACTAGCAAATAGCAAAATTTATGTTAAATAAAACATATCATCGGAAATCCAATGGGCTCGTCTTTCTTTTGTTTTTTTAATTGACTCTATCCCGAGTATAACTTAATAATTACTTCTAACCGAGTATTAATCTGTTTAAATTTACTAAACTAACAAAGAAAATACTAAACAAAGACTCAAATACGACAACACATAGATAGGGAATAATTAACAATGAAAATCCATAACGAAACTTCAAACTAAGTACAACTAGATATTTATTAATTATAAATTTTAGAATTTTTAAAACAAGAAATTTATAATTGAGACTGACAAACCTAGTTCAACTTAATACTTATTAATTCCGTACTTTCCTATTTTATATCTATATTTATCTATACCTATTATAAATATTTATAACTTTCCGTTAGGGAGGCAAAATAGATTTTCGGTTTCTTGTTGGGCCGAACGTGCGCTTGCGAGCTAAGACGAAGAAGAGAAGGGGAAAATGGGCCGGCAAGGGAAGTCAATTAGACTTTCGGTTGCTTGCTGGACCGAATCTAACCCAAAGAGAAAGGAGGGTTTTATTTAGAGGAGGAAAGTGGGCCAGCATGGGACATCAATTAGACCTTCGGCTGATTGCTGGGCCGAACATGGTTTTTATTTAGATTTTTATTTAAATAAATATTGAAATGATGTTTGTATTATTAAAATTAGCAATTGACCTCTGAAAATTTCGAGAAAATTTCAGAGAGTGTAATTAATCATGGATAATTTAACAAAAATTAAATCCAGCCATGTAATTTTATTTCTCACACTTACTTTACTTTATTTGTAAATTAATTTAATGTACACCTACCTATTTAGAAATACCAATTGTTCCGAAAAATTTATATTTTAATTAATTACATAATATAATTTTTTCTCAAATTTTTCGTCTTTTTTTCCGTTGCATCGCACAGGAAGTTTTTCAGTTATAACATATATACTTTATTTCACGCCACATGCAACATCAGGATTAAACCTCCATTTTATGGCTCGAGATATTCAAACGATAATCACGACGATTAATTAGCGCGCGCGATCTCCTTCTCCCCGATGACGCACCCCGGGTGGAAGTCGCGCTCGCACCCGTCGCACCAGTACGACCACGAGTAACCCCACCCGCCGCACTCGCCGCACCGGTACGCGCCGGCGGCGCCGCGGCGGCGCGTCAGCACGAGCACGTCCTCCTCGAACGGCGCATGCCCGCTCACCCTGTCCGGCCACCCCGCCGCCGCGGCCTCGCCGTCCACCTCCCGCTCCAGCTCCTCCATCCTCTCCTCCGTGAACGGGTAGGCGCCGGCGCCGTGCACCGCCACCGCCGTCCTCGCGTCCCTGGCGAGCAGCCCTCCGCCGTGGCCGCCGAAGGCCACGAGCGAAGGGACGGCGTCGACGCGCAGCGCCTTCCTCACCGCCGTCGCCCGGCCGTCGTCGTCGTCTGCGAACGGCAACGCCAGCCATGGCATGGCGGAGCGGTGGCCGTCGTAGGAGCGCTGGTCGTGGTCGCTGGAGACGAAGACGACCTCGACGTCGCCGGCGCTCGTTTCCTCCCTCATCTTGTCGTACTCCTCAATGAGCTTGGGGAGGAATTTCCGGCATGGACTGCACCAGTGCGCCGAGAAGTAGAGCAGGACAGTCTTGCCGACGAGCCGCGCCACCGCAACCTGATTCCAAACAAAACTCAAATGAATTTCAAACAATTTAAAATTTAAATGACACATACTTTTTCTCCGTCCTTGTCAACGACGAAGTCCAGATCACCGGAGACCAGCAGCGACTCCAAGGTGAGGGACGCATCTCTGGCCTTCACCCTGGCGGCGAGGACTTCCATCTTCTCCGGCGTGAATGGGAACCCTTCCCACGCCTCCGCGCCGTGCTCTTGGATCACCTCGGCGACGTTGTCGCTCACCGTCTTCCCGTCGGGGCCGATCAGCGCGAGCCTCGGGAGCTGGCTGGAATCGAAGTAACGCGAAAGCTTCTCCCTCGCCTCGCCGTCGTCGTACGGGACGGCGAGCCACGGCGTGCGCGCGAAGCTCTCGGCGAACGACGGCTCGTCGTTGTCGAGGGACACGGCGACGACATCGAAGTTGTAGTAGTTCTCCTTCCCGGCCTGCTTCAGCTTCTGGTACATTTGGATGAGCACCGGCGTGAACTCCTCCACCGGAGCGTAGCCGGCCACCGTGAAGAACACGCCGACGTGCTTCCCCTCGAGCTGGGAGATGGACACCCTGTCGCCGCTGCTGGAGACCACGTAGTCGCGGGACGGCGGCGCGGCGAGGACGGTGTGGATGGTCTGGTCGCGCCTCGCTGCGCGTTCGCGCTCCAGCTCGTCGACCCTCGCCGGCGTGAAAGGGTACGCCTCGGCGCCGTTCTCGGCGATCAGCTCCACGCCACGCTCCGTGACGGCCTCGCCGGTCCTTGCGTCGAGGACGACGAGACGCGGCACTTCGCCCGTGGCGTTGAACCGCGCGACGAGGGCGCGCCGGCGCTCGGAGTCGGAGAACGGGACGGCGTGCCACGCCGGAGGCATCGTCGCGAGGTGCGCGTCGAACGACTCCTCGCCGTCGTCGCACGAGACGAAGACGACCTCGAAGCTTCGCAGCGAGGCCCAGCTCATGTACGCGTCCTCGAGCCTCCGCGTGAATCGCCGGCACGCCGGGGGCAGGAGAGCGGCGAAGTAGATCCCGATGACGTCCGCTCTGACGCTGCTAACGTCGACCTGCACACATGCACAGCAACGACAGCTGCTGAGTGACAAACTGACAAGTGACAACGACGAGCGAGGCTAGTATTGTACTTGTACTCTGACCTGCTCGCCGGTGCCGAGGACGAGGGAGCCCGTCTCGCCAGCGCCGAGGAGCGCCGTGATGCCGCAGCCGGTCGCCGGCTCCATCTCGATCGCCGTCCGAACACTCTCTCTCCTCGTCGTCTTCCTTCCCGATGATCTAGTGAGTGATCAGCGTGTGATTGCGTGAGGTTGCTGCATTACTTTGCTGGTCGTCCTATGAACATTTGCCAAGAAATTGGGTGAGGGAGGATAGAGTTTTAAATAACAAAAGATGGAAGAAATCGGTGAGAAGATAATCAAAATAAGTAGGTTCAGATCTTAATTAAGGCGCCAGGGATTTATGATCAGATGTTTTTGTCTGAACAAGGGTAACAGATGGCAGGTCCAAGTTCTCAAGCCTGAACAATGGTTACACGTGCAAATGCATTATAAGAGAGCGTGGCAGAGACACCTCCTATAAGTCATTAGTCAAACAGACTCGATGATGAACCTGATAAAAGGATTGGTGTTATGATGTTATCGTCTTGTGGATTAACAGTTTCACGAACTACATTTAGTACAAGTGTTTTTTTTTTTTGGGTTGAGGAACATTTAGATTTAGCACAAGTAACATGTAATTTGGGCCACAAATGCCTTTGAAGTAAATGGGCCGTGAGCCCGTGAACCAAAATTCATGCTTGGCTCAATTGACGTCAACTAATCGTATTGAGACCTGAAGAGGTGAGACTGTCTGCTAAAAAGATGAAAAAGGCTGACTATTACAGAATAGTAGTAACAAAGAAGCAACCGGCGTAGAATTCCACTACAATTTTAACTTGAACCCAGTGAGCAATGTGAAGTGTGAACACCCTCACAGAAAAACCGACCTTAGTCAAAACTGAGCTATGGTTGTACATATATATACCCTGAAGAAAGATTAAGCTTTTTAAGTTGCAGAACAGAACTACATACAACATTCATGCTATTTTCACGCTTCAAGGATGTAATAACAAGCAGATCAAGACAACTACCAATCCGCAATCGTAATTACACACGGTTTTGCACACATTAATCCAGATTACGATTGCGTGCCTAGAGCTTGTAAGCATCAGCCCAAGCTCTAGGCACAAATACCATTGAACCATCAGCCCAAACATATTGTAAGCAAAAACCAGGAGACGATTGTTTATTATACTCATCACATACGATTCACATCCCAACATTCAGGCACGATTCAACCGGCACAGAGATAAAAAAAAAGCCAGGGGGAACAAAACAACTCTTTTAGACCTTTCTGCAGACGTCACCCTCGCACACATACCCAGCAGGGGCAGCGTCAGCATTCTCCTCTCCCATCTCCACATCGCCCTTCTCCAGCGCGCACTTGGGGTGCAGATCGAAGTCACATTCCTTGCACCTGTAGGACCATGAGTCGCCCATCTCGTCGCATCCATCGCAGCCATACGTGGTGCAGCGAGTCAGAACAAGCTCATGCCCGTGCAGATCATGCTTCAGCTTCTCAGGCCACCCCTTTGCCATGCCATCGATCTTTTTCTCCAGCTCCTTCTCCAGCTCCTGAAGCTTCTCGTCGGTGAATGGAAAAGCGTCGGCACCATGGGCCATCAGGGGGGTTCTCGCATCTTTGGTCACCGTCTTCCCATCAGGACCAATGGCAACAAGCGAAGGGATCCCAGTGATTTTGAAGATCTTACTCAAATATTGCTTCCTTTCGTCTCCCAAAGGAAGAGCAAGCCATGGCATGAGAGAGAAGAACTCATTGTAGGAACTCTGGTCTCGATCGCTAGAAATAAATACGATCTCAAAATCATTGTGTTTCTCCTTGATCTTGTTGTATTCGTTTACAAGTTTAGGCAGGAAGGCTCGGCATGGAGGGCACCATTTAGCTGAAAAGTAGAGGAGGACAGTCTTCCCAACAAGTTCTGATACAGGAACCTTCACATTAAAAAGAAGATGTTAATCCTCATGTACTAATCACACATTTAGATAGGTATATACACATCAGAGTGTAGGCGAAACTGTGCAAGAATCTACAATGAAGGTATTATAACATCTTTCTTTTGGAGCACTGTCGTTCATATGGTCATTCTCCGGGATTTACAATTATAGCATATAATATTCTCTCATATGTATAGTTACATCGCGATATATGGGAACTTTAAGTTGGGAACAGGATTTCAGACTTAATTTTCCTTGCTACAGGGCATTAGCAGTACAATACATGCATTCAATAAAAAATTTAAAAAATAGTACCTATGGAGCATGGGAAGTCATGATATGAAAAGTTTGTGTGCTTTGGTACAATTAACATAATTTAGATCCCAGCGCTAAAAGCAAGAAAGAGTATATTTAATGACTTCTAACGAAAAATTCAGATGCTTTCATACTCATTAAAATTGATCGTAACGGCTAAATATACTCCAATGTTGTTTGTAACAAGCATAATTTGCTCAAGTTACTTCATAACGGGATTAACTTTGATACAATTTTCCAAGTGGCAAAAAAGAGATCTTAATCAATGAAACCAAGCATAACAAACTACAAACATACCTTTGCCCCTTTCCCAAGGACAAAGTCCAAATCACCAGTGACCAGAAGGGACTCCAGGGTCTGTGATTCTGCTTTAGCTTTTGCCTTCTCAGCAAGAATTTCTAGCTTCTCTGCACTGAAAGGAAAACCTTCCCATGCATCTGGACCATGCTCATCAATTATGTCCGCAATATCATCGTTCAGTGTCTTCCCATCAGGACCAATCAGGACAAGCATAGGAAGGCCACTGAGCTCAAAATAACGAGCCAGCTTCTCACACATCTTATCTCCCTGAGGAATGGCAAGCCAAGGCATGTCTGCAAAACTCTCATTGAATGATTCCTCATCACCGTCCAAAGATACAGCTACAACTTCAAACTTCTCGCCAACTGCTTTAAGTTTCTCATATATTTTGGCAAGCACTGAGGTAAATTGAACAACTGGACCATAGCCATTCACCACAAAGCACAAACCAACATACTTGCCTTCGAGGTCAGAGATGGGCACCTGGGTACCATCAACAAGAAGAAAATGGCTAAGAATTTCTAGATCTGCAAAATCATGCAAAAGACAATAAAGAACTGACATCGATCAGTTACCTTGTCTCCCTTGTTTGAGATCAAGTAGTCGCGGGTGGGTGTACTGAGCAGAGTATGAATAGTTTGATTATCTTTAGCTGCCTTTTCCTGTTCCTTCAATTCATTGATCCTCTCTGTTGTAAAAGGGTAAGCTTCTGTACCATACTCGTCCACAAGCTCAACTCCATCTTCAGTGTAAATTTCACCAGATTTTGCATCAAGGATTACAAGGTGTGGAATACCCATCACCTTAAACCGTTCATTAAGCTTGGCGAGACCCTCAGAGTCCGAGAAGGGGACTGCCAACCAAGGCATCTTTGCAAAGTAGGCATTGAATGCCTCTTGATCACTATCCCCTGAAACAAAGACAACCTCAAAGCTCTTTCCCTGGGAGACGAGCTCATTGTATGCTTCAATAAGCTTAGGCGTGAAGCGCCTGCATGGTGGGCACCATGAGGCCGAGAAGTAGAGGGCCACGGTGCTTGCATCGATGCTACTGATCTTGACCTGCAGGACAACAAGGCCTTGAGCATACAAACTCTGGTGGAGTAGAACAAATTAGTCCTACTCATATTAGTTCACACAAGACAAGATTGTTTTCGCATATTTTGCGATTTTCAGCATAACAAATTACTGATATCACACACCGGTAATCTTTGACAAACAAGTTGAATTGTTCTCTGCAATTATACCGAAGACTAATTAGTGATTTCTTAGACAGAAGCAGACACAATCAATCGACCCCACATGGACACGGAAACCCCCCTGGTCTCACTAGCGTAGTATACATAGTAGCACATGGTCGCTGACAACCACCACTTCTCATCACCCCCAAACCACACACGATCGAGAAGCACCAAGGACGCATCGGGCCAAGAGCGAGAAAAAAAAATCCCCCCGCACAATCGCAGATTCGCAGTAGCAAAGCAAATCCGCAAGAGCAAAAGGGAGGTGGTGGTGGCCTGGTGGGGAATTAAGGAAAAGAGTAGTGGTCGACCTTGTCGCCGGAGTTGCGGAGGAGGAAGTCCCTGTCGTCGGTGGAGGCGAGGAAGGTGGCGATGCCGCCGTCGGCGGCGGCGGGCGTGGCCTCCGCCATCCCGGCTGGAGACTGGAGCGGAGTTGAGTACTAGCAAAGGGAGGGGAGGGGCGGATGAGGCGTGGTCGGCGGAAGGAGGGGGGGTTTATATAGGCAGCGGAGGCGGAGAGAGCCGCGGCGGAAGCGATGGGTGGCGTCGTCGGCGTTTACTTACTTTGGCTCTGCTTCTGCTTGCCCAACTACCTCTGCTCTGCTCTGCTTCCTTAGCATGCAAGATTGTGATACTTTGTGGAGGAGGATATAGCCAGTTGGCATTTGGATTGTATAATTGTGTACCATAATCCTAGGAGTATACGATTCCTTTAGACCTTGTGAAAAGAGAGATTAGAGGGGATTGAGAAGATTAATTTCATATCATAATAAGTATGGAATAAATTCTCTTTAAATCTCTCTCAATTTTCTTTTTGTGAGTGAGATTAACCGAAAAAGGTCTTTTTTTTTCTAAGAAAAATCCTTGTATACGGGGATGATAGTTTGAAAAACAATCCGTTCCTTTTCTAATACGAAAAACAAGTTTATGGCTTAGCTCCTTGTTCTTCTTAATTATTATGAAATAAATTATTGAAATGAAATATTTACTCCAACACTTCTAAAAAATATTTTTCTCACAAAATTATTTTATTTATTGTTTAGACCACTTGTTTTTCAACTGCTCATTGAGCTTATTTATTAAATATTCAATTTATCTTTTTAATCAAGTAGATAATCCATTCAATAATCTAAATCAAATTGGGTCTTACTTGCAACTGAAAAATTGAAACGATTTCAAGTGATAATAACAAAAATTTCCCTACAAGTTATTCCGTGGGAACGTTTATCCGTTATAATAAACATCAACCGTGGATCGAAGCTATTTCTTTTAGTTCGAGTTCAACTGTCTTCTTTTAAAAAAATTCTGGCAGGGTGTATCATACTACCAATAAAAAAATTCTTAGTAATCCAGTCCAGATCCCAGATCCCGGAGTCATTGAAATCCAAAGTGTACATTTCTTTCTGTCTTGAAAACAATAAAGTCCTAATTCCTGACATTTAGTGTTTATGATCATACTCCTATGCACAATGTGTACTCAATGCATGGTCGGTACCTTGTCATGTACTATGTGCAATTTCGTGGAAGGTTATTAACTTTATGGGTACCCTAACTTTATTGGCCAACTGCCCAAAATACTTGCAAGAATACAAGATGAGTTAAGTCTTCCTTGGCCTTTTGGCTGCTTCCTCTCGGCTATAAACGGCGCAAGGACGATTTCGAGGCATATTTTGCGTCATATTTCGCGTAAAATATGCTCGCCCAGCCGCGTACAATGTCCTGAGTCTGGTTGTACAATTGCTACTACGGACTACAGAGTACGAAGTATAAAAAGAAGGCAAGATACATACTCCATTCGCTTTTTAATATATAATGTCGTTGATTTTTTAATATATATTTGATCATTTTTTATTTAAAAAATTATGCAATTATCATTTATATTGTGACTTGATTTATCGTCAACTGTTATTTTAAACCTGACTTGATTTTTTCTATACTTGCACAAAAATTAAATAAAACAAATGATTAAACGTTTATCAAAAAATCAACAATGTCATATATTAAAAAATAGAGGTAGTATACATAAATATTCTACAGACGGTAATGCTACTACTACATGAATGCACGTGCATAGGAGTATATTTTTATACTGACAATTATTCCGGCTGTTTCTCTTATTTATGTTTTGTTTTCTATTTACCTATTAGAAACATGGTAAATCGTAGTTTACTTATCATAGTCTCCATTAAAACTATTAAAAATATAATGATTTGAATGGATTCTTTTTTCCGTGAACAATCAACCAATATCATTTATATTTATCTATGAAAAAATCCAAAAGTTTTGCATATATTAGTATCATATGATTTGAAAATTTGGTTGCAAACATGAGCTATATTACCATTGGCGGGGACAAACACATGGGATTTTGTAATAATTTTTCGACAGTTGTATGGTTTCATAAAAAAATGATGTTCCTTTAGATAATTTTGTTATGGATGGATCCTTTAGTATGTTCTGAACAACCTTTTTTTTCTACTTTACTTCGTGCAATTTGCAGCTGAGTCGATAACATGTGCGTCGTACTTTATTATGGCCTATATGTCAGGGATATAGTGCACAAAGTTAAGAAAGCTTCATCCTGAAGATAAATATAAGAGTTTTTATGTTTATTGACTGTTACTTAGATGTACTTTTTTAGCGCAAATTTTGATATCTTTTAATACTTGAGTTATTAAATTATACAGAATTTTACAGTAGACCTCTTGTTACCTACTCAAATAATAAAATCACTCGATTTTGTTATATATTCATTGACATTTTTTTTCATAAAAATTTGTTGAATGTAAATATAGTATTATTATAATGTAATTACATTATAACTTGTATGTAATTAAAATATAATTTGTATGTAACTTTATCATTAGATTTGTTTCAAGATTCATGAAAGCGAGAAAGAAAAAATAATAACCTGTGTATGGGCAAGGGATTCTGTTCCAAGGCATCCACTTCATTAAATTAGTGTGTTATCGCGGAATATTTAAAAGTTAATACAATGTAAATTATAATGTAATTATATTAAGATTGTACTATATTTATATCTATTAATTTTTTGAGAGAAAATTTATAGACAAATATATAGATATATAGATAGCCCCAAAATCACTACCTATATGTAGGTTAATTTTTGCTGTGTGTTTTGGTAAAGTTGGATGAACTATAGTGCAGTGTCTGATATCTCTGTAAATGGATATCTTTGGAGAAAATTACATACATCCTTCGATAAAAAAAAAAAAAGAAGAGTTAGAACCATGACGCGATTCCTACTCATCAGTGTCGAAATTTTGGTCGGCTGGCCCTGCTGACATGCAACGTTGAAAGTAGCAGTTACAGTGCTTTGTTATCTATAGTAACAAGCACAGGCCAATCTTTTTGACCAACCGGCTTAATAAAGTTGGGATTGGTAGCAGAGAAGTATCTTGCTATATGTAAGAGTAAGTTTAATAATATATCTAACTAACTTCAAAAATTAAAACATCATTTATAAACAATCTAATAGCTCACTCATACAATAGTTAGTTATAGATATATAATGTATAATTAATATTTAATTCACTTATTTTTTGAAGCCCGTGCTGCAACTGGCTTATGATTGTTTTTTTTCTTTTTTTCACATAATCATAAATATGATGTAACAAATTATACAGTACTTTTATTATTTTACTGTACTCGCTATGTATGATGTGCATTATTCTTTTTAGGAGGAGCTTTCTTTTAGAGGGCTTAAGGTGTATGTAGAACGGATGATTTTCAATTGTCGTCGTATTCAATATCTCTCCCGGCTACAGGCTACTCTAGGCGGCCTCTCAAGCTTGTCGGTGCATGCGCAATAGAATTATTTTGTTAGGATATAGAAATTGTCTGGTTCCGTCATTGTTTTAGTTGTATCTTTTTGACGTCGTAGTCTTACTCTCTCTCCTCCTTTTGTTCGCTACCTAGGAGCTCTGTGTCGCATGTACAGTTTTTCATTAATTTAAGTAAACACGTCACCAATCTCTATTTTGTTGTGAGAAAAAAAGACACTATGAGATACAAGGCCTATATAAGGCCTATATCTCAATAAAAAAATATATGAAGAAATTAAAATATGATATATACAGAAAATAATGATAATATGGATTATAGATATTTTTAATTAAAATTCTGTTGCAAAGCGTGGGTAGTATTTTTTTTTTGCAATTATAAGATTGACGCGAACTTAGAAACACCGTTACACACGTAACATCATACTTAATCTCATGAATGCACCATGAAAGTGTATTTAGATCCTAATTATTTTGGTGATTAATAACAATGCGATTAGAGAGGACTAACAACCTATCTGAGTATGTGTGAAGGAATGTTAGTTCTCGGTGAAGTGATGCTTAAGGTAAAACCCGTTCGATTTGATAAAACGATAGGATGCAGCATATGTGCAAATGGTAAAATGTAAATTTTTATTTGTTTGAGTCATTAGGAAAGTCATACTATTAAGGAGGATGGTGCCTTGATCTCTAGGAATGAAAAAAGTGCTCAAAAATCTTTGTTAAAGTGATTCTCTTTCTTGAATTTGTGTACTGGAGTTTTTCGGAGTTTTCTAAAATTAACTTGGGAATTTCCGAAGTGCTTTTACTTTCGAAAAACGGTACTAGTGTTTTTCGGATATTTCCAAGGGCATGTTCGAAAATTTCTGAAACTTGCAAGTTCAGTACTGGTGTTTTTCGAATATTTCTGAAGGCCTATTTGGAAATTTCCAAAGCTTGCAAGTTCTGTTATGATCCTTTTTGGAATTTTCCGAACAGGTTTCGGAAATTTCCGAAATGTGTTGCAAAGCTTGAGTTCGGTTCTAAAGTTTTTTGAAAATTTCCGAAGCTTCTCGGAAATATCTAAAATGTGCTTCTCATGTTGGAATTTAGTACCGATGATTTTTGGAAGTTTTCGAAAGTGCTTCGGAAATTTCCGAAAAAAGAAATCTTTACCCTCTAACGGGCAGATCTGAGGGTGGGGCTATAAATACCCTCCTCACCCTCCAAATCAAGGCTGCTGGTTCTATTGAATGTTATTGTCCTTGGCTTGTTTTGCATTTGAGATCCAGTTTGAGTCTTGCTTTCTCATTTCCTCTCTCCACCGATCTTTGAGCTCGAAGTTTATGTGTGTGAGAGAGTTGTGGTTTTGAGTTCTTGTGAGTGTTTGGTGTTGACTTCGTGAAGATTTGTTGAGCACTAGTTTTATCCCTAAGAGATCGTTGCTTCATCTTTTACTTTTGGAGGTTGAGGACTTCTAGAAGGCTAGATGTCACTCTTGAGCCACTGATCTACTTGTGGTCGGCCGAGAGAAGTTTGTGAAGGCCGGATCTCGTCTCCGAAAGAAAAAATACCACCAGTGAAAGGAAGAGTGCTTTGTGCAACCTCTTGAGAAAAAGGTTAGTGAAGACCCGGTTCTTTATGAGCTTCTCAACGGAGACTAGAATCCCCTCAAGGATTCGAACTTTGCGAAACAACTTTTCTTGCAAAAACCTCGGTGATATCACTTTTCCTCTTCCTTCCTCTAACTTTGTATGCTTATGCCGCAATAGGTCTAGCTGCTGTTTGAGCTTGATATTGTAGCCCATGCTTGTTAGATCCAATTTACTTATTGTAATTGTTGCTGTTTTGCCTTATTTCAGAAATTTCCGAAACCCTTCGAAAATATCCGAAACTTTCAGCTTTCGTATTTTCTTAAATTTTTAAATTAGCCTATTCATCTCCCTCTATGTCTAATGGATCTTTTCACACCCTATAACACACGCAAACATGCTCAAAGACACAAAAGCCAATGACACTTCTCTGATCGATCTCACAAAATACATGTTGAAAACTCATCATGTGAATGTTTAATATTTGTGGTTATTAGAACTTGAACCCTGATAGTAAAATCATACAACTATGACTCCATTATACCAGGAATGCTTTCCCGTGAAGCATGGGTAATATGCTAGCACTATAACATATAAATTAAACATGGGTTGATTAGTTGTGTTTGTGAAAAATACTTGGCTGCTAAGAAATGTAAGCGCCTCCTCGACTTTGTTGTTTCCTTTTCACATTGGCCTTGTAATCTTTTATTAGTCAACTCAATCTTATTCATTTTCTTTGACTGTATATATTACAATTTCCTTCAAGATAAGTGACGATCTAATCAAATGGTGGGGCTAATTAGTGACGATGTATATCTTGTACATCCAGCCTCCAGCTGGAATACTCCAGCACCAGCAAATTAAGTTGCACCTGTCCCAAGAAAAATTCTATACGAAGTATTTTTTTGTTATTGGTTAAAATATAAAATAACTCTTTTTGAATAAAAAAAACTATTCAGTCAACTAAAATTCAGATCAAGAACTTTTTATGGGCAGACGTAGTTTGGATGGAACAGAAAGTACAAACATAAGCTTTGATAAAACGAATAAAAGGATATGAAGTAAAAGCGGTCGAGATGCCTAACCATAATCACGTATATTTATGTATAGAGGTAGTAGTATTAATATAAAAGAGGAGGGACTAGGCGTCGGACACATCCGGGGAGTCGTAAAAAAATCGAACGCCCCGACCTGCCACAGCAGCATGCACTGAACACTCTCTTCGTCACTGCTTCATTCGTTCCCTCTTGCATGATTACTCTAACTCATACATACTACATCTTCTCACTTCACCACTCTCTCTATCCCTAACAACATAATTAACAAAATTTGACTTTTTTTATTGTCTTCGTTTAACATTAATATTACACATGATGTTATTTGGATGATTTAATAAGATGTTTCACTTATTCATTTGAAATATTTCATGTGGTGTTTTTTAGATAATCAGTAAATGCTTCATGATGTTTTATCAGTTGCAAACTTACAATTAGGTGTTTCATGTAAATGTAAAAATTATTTTAATTAGGATTCAACAATATTATTTTTTTCTTATTTATTTATTTGTTCTTTTATCATGTGTAGGCACATGTATATGTGCGGACCTGATCGTCAATTTTCTCAGTGAAAGACAATATCGATATATGCAACAGAGTAAAATGTGTTTGTTGAAACATTTTACTCTCATAAATGAAAC
Source organism: Oryza officinalis (assembly GCA_008326285.1). Lineage (NCBI taxonomy): Eukaryota > Viridiplantae > Streptophyta > Magnoliopsida > Poales > Poaceae > Oryza > Oryza officinalis. The sequence continues at coordinate 28,337,495 of BDMV01000003.1, read as the reverse complement.
ATTAAACTTAAACAGTTAAAAAAATATATTTTTTATTATAATATAATTATATGAGATATTATTATAATGATTTAATCATAAAAAATACAACAGAATAAATTATAGATTGGATAAATTATTTAAGAGAAAAATTATTTAAAAGAAGAAGGAGGAGGTAGAGATAAAAAGATAGCTAGCTAGTCATGTCATATCCATTGCATGCTGCCGCTGGTCACGTCATGCCTCAGTATCTCCACCATAAATAATTTATCCAAATGCTGCGTTTTGCTTGCTTGTCCGATTTGTTTTTCGTCAAGCATCAGACGTCGGATAGGAAGCATTTTCTATATATAATCGTAAAGACATATATCTGTGTAAATAACATATATATATATAGAAAGTACAGTACACACGTTTGTCTGAAACTGTCCTGTTTGATGATTGATTTTGTCTAATATGCATGCAGAGACTACTCTCTGTAAAAATTTTTCAATACTGAACATAAATCTGAATATGCACATGTATAAATTCATTCTTTAGGATTAGTGTTTTTAAAAAAAATAATAAACAGCAACATGTGATGATTCGATTTAGTTGTTCAGTCCCTAACCAGTAGACTTGCTCATTGACTTGGCTACGTCTAAATGATAAGTTTTATGTGCAGTTGATTATAATCCATAACATTTATTTAATAATATTTTTCAGATAAAACTTACAATATAATTAAAAGCTAATATAAAAAATAGACTTAAAAAAATTAAAATTAACTTTAAATTAAATTTGAAATTTTAGTTCCAGCCGAAAAGCTGGAGAGCAAACCATAAAGTGCGAGTCGTGTGGAAAACTGCTCCCGCAGAAAATTACCAGGATTACTTGATGTGACAGATTACATCACCACCCATTCGGTTTTCGTTTGCGTCATGGCATCTACGTCACGCAGTGTGAATGCTGCTGGTGGCCTTTGTTTGTACCTAGTTTCACAATATAAAAAATTTTAAATAAATATGACATATTTTAACACATATTTTAATGCTATGTATCTGGATGGTCTGTTTAAATTTATAGTATTATAATGTATCAAATTTATCATAAATCTTTTATATTTTAAGAAAAAAAATTAAATTCATCTAAAATCTTTTATATTTTGAGACGAAAAAAATATTATAATATATTAACTACAGGAAACACAACTATCACGTTGGCAACTTGACACGCACAAGCCACTAGGTTAAAATTAAATTTTGGTCCACAAATACCAACTCAACTATATTAGTAGATACTCCAGAAACCTCATCTCTGAGCGCACGTGGATCCCTGACAATACTCATTTGAAAAACTGTGTCATTATATGTATAAAGTAAGCAAAATCTTGATCAGAATCCAATTTGCTTAATTTGACTCTGCAACGCGCTAACTGTTGAATTGAAAAGCGACATTGGAAACATCCAGAATGAAAAGCATCCAAGGTAGTAGTCAATAGGGTGTGTTCTATACTCCTTTTTTTCTTTTTTGTAACTTCAACACTTCCATTTTTCACACGGGTTTTCAAACGGTCGAACAAAGTATTTTTTATATTTTTTTATGAGAAAATTACTGTAAAAAATTATTTTAATATATTTTTAAATTTTTAGTTAATATTTAATTAATTATGCGTTAAGAGCCATTTCGTTTTCCGTGATGAAAAAGAGGTTCCCAGCCTCTCCTGAACACTGCCTAAAAGCACGCTTCATCTTGCATCATCCGCTTAATGGATTCTTAGCCAAGCCAAAATTTAAATTTTGAGACTTAGTTAGAATTGATTTTAGTGCATTTTTCATAAAAAAATATTTTTTAGCATTGGTTGTTAAACCGTTAATAATATAAATAAAAAGCTTTACCAATATTTATTTATGGTTGCTTTTAAATCAAGTTGAGTTCTGAGCTTCCAAAATAACTTCATCCTCCATTCTTAAATATAAGTATTTCTACATGGTTACATATGTAAAGGTTGAGAAAAAAAAAGCTATAGTTCTTCTTATTAAATAAGGGGTTATTGTGATTGGGAGGTTTTAACACCATACAATTTACTAATTCGACAACAACTTCAACAAAATAGTCAGGAGCGGAAGCACGCCTAGGGCAACTTAAGCTCGAGCCATAGGTATGAAAAATATTTATAATAGTCCTGTACCTAGGCTTTAAAAAAGATAAATTTTACAAAAGATACTCTGATCAAATTACCATAAAAAGGTGATGTATCACAAAACAATAAATTTAAAATAAATTTATCAAAAAAGATAGTTTTAAGGCTGAGTACTACCAAACTACAAATTTAGTAATAAAATTATCTGAAAACTATAGATTTGGTTCAAATCCTTAGCACCAATATTATGTTTGTTTTAAATGTCAAAGTTTTGTGATTAAATTGACGCTAAACCTGTAGCTTTTTGATACCTTTCTTATTAAATATGTAGTTTTGCGACACTCCATCTTAAATATGTAGTTTTGTGATAAATTTGATACTAAATCTGTAGTTTTGTGATACTCTATTTTAAATATATAGTTTTATGATAAATTTGATGTTAAATCTGTAGTTTCGTGATATTTTGATCGATATATATATATAGTTTTGTGAAATTTAGTAAATAAAAAAATTTCCTCCACAGCTCAGCTCTAGGCCTCTAATCTAGTGCTAGGATTTGGACCAAGTACGCCCGTGCACTGAATGAAGGCCCAATTTGATTGCCAAATTCCCTAATTCCTCGATCTAGTAAGAAGGCACTTGCAGCCCAACAATCCTTTAAACAAAACCCTATTCCATAGGCCCATGAGCAACAGGCAACGTGCCGTAGCAACCACAGCTCCTCACTTTAGACAGTACTACTGCAGAGACTACCGCAACCACGATGAGTTTGACCTCGGTGTCGGGGCTGGGGCAATTCGTCAAACACTTGGTGGGTATGACCTCGGCGAGGTCCTGGGTGACGATGCAGCAGGGGCATGATCCTTGTGTTCTCGTCATCCCCTGGCTCCAAGGCAACCGTCAGAGCAGGCTCGATGTAGCTTGAACTCGCCGTTCAACTTTTCTGTACTAGTGTTGCATATTTTTTTGGACGGAGAGAAATTACTTTTCGGTTTGCCCACGTCTTTGCAACAAAAGAAAAGAGAAGCAAACAACAAGCCGATCGAGCAACATACTCGGGCCAAGAGAAGGAAAAAAAAAACGCACGATCGCAGCAGCAAGCAAATCCGTACAAAGCAGAAGGAGAGAGGTAGTGGGCAAAGAGGTTGGTCGACCTGGTCGCCGGAGTTGCGGAGGAGGTAGTCCCTGTCGGCGGCGGCGAGGACAGGATGCATGCGCGGGAAACTGCCGTGACTGCGAGCAAGGGGGTCGCCCGGCCAACTGCGTCTGCTTCCCTAGCAAAAGTGGCAAATCCGAACTGGTAAGCATAAGTGGTGCGGCCACGGCGATCGAAGCTGATGCTTTTATTTTTATTCTTTTTTTGTTGATTTTGTCTCTTTTTTTGTTTCATTCCATGCATTTTGATAGGCAGGGAGGAGTATCAATCAACAATCCTTAGTAGTTCAGTCCAAAGTCATTGCAATCCAAAGTGCACATATTTTTTTCTTAATACAATGATAAATGCAAGATCATCCAGTACACACTTTTGCAGAGCGCCACATGCATCGTCAGTAGCTAGTCATGTGCGTGTAATTTCCTGGAAGGTTATTTGGCCGTCAAGTCTCTCCTTTTTATTTTGGTTGCTTCCACTATAAACGGCGCCCGGATGGCGGTATATTCAGGGACGGTCCTAAGATTTTAGTGGAGGCCCTACTTATAATGTCTAAATAATATGACGTTTATCTGGAGGTATAGAAATTATGACGTTAATTGGAAAAAAGAGTACCTATACCGTCAGGTCATGGTGGGTTTAGATTATAATGATAGAGATTACATCTCATATAGAACCGTCCGATCCGTTTTGTCCATTCAGCATACATTCGTCTCCGAGTCGGTTGTTGGTTTCTGCGTTTGCCGCAGCCGGTTAGCAGACACAGAAACAGCCGGCACATGAGCAAATAACGCATGCGGACGCAGCCCATTGCTTCATTTGCTTTCGCAGCCTGATGGACTCCTGTAGCAGCTAAAAGGATTATTAATCACGTTACAGAGTGCATCATGCCCTGCGCATGTGTATTGGTACACGCACATATCTTTATATACCTATATATCTATCTAATATAATCTACTTAAACATATGTAAGGTTTTCGCAGAAATTTTTGTATGTTACCCAGTATGCTCGCTCCATATCCGATTTTTGTTCTGTCGCTATCTAATCGCTAGCTGCTGTACCTGTTCGTCTGTCCTCAGCACATCAATTGGCCGTCGACCTGTGTGGTCCAGGTGTGGCCGAATCTCCATCGTCCATCATGACCAGATCATGCAGGCTGGCATGATAGACAATCTCTAGAGAAAAGCCCAAGACATAAGCTTTCTTTATAACACAAGATACTAGGAATCAGATCTGATTGATCATGTTTTCCACACAATATGAAATACGAGGAGACTGTGTTCTATTTAGTCTGTGTTCTTTCTCTCCTTTTCTAACTCATCTCTCTCTCATTTTTCGTACACACGCTTTTTAAACTACTAAATGGTGCGTCTTTTTGCAAAAGTTATTTGTATAAAAAAGTTACTTTAAAAAATTATATTAATCTATTTTTAAAGTTTTTTTAGGCTAATAGTTAATTAATCGCATGCTAATATGCAACCCCGTTTTCCGTGCGAGAAGGTACTCCACCTTTCGAACACAATCTTAAGGGCCCCTTTTAACTCAAAGAATTTATGAAGAAATTTCATAGGATTGAAATCCTCTAGAAAATTTTCTATTTGGCCCTTTGAATCAAAGGAATTATAAAGGAATTTCATATGATTGAAATCCTATAGAAAAATTCTATTTGGTCTTTTGATTCAAATGATTGGAGTTTTTCAAATCCTATAAAATTGAATGGCTCATTGCATGTAGGTTTTGGAGAAAATTTAGTAAGAGGTCCAACTTTTTGAAAAAATTCTTTGTAGTCTATCTCTCTCATCCGATTCCTGTGTTTTTTCTGTGGTTCAATCAAACAATCATTCATGTATGTTTTACAATCCTCTTTTTACACTTACATTCCTGCCAAAATCCTCTGTTTTTTCTATTCCTCCATATTTTCATTCCTACGATTCAAGGGGACCCTAAATCATGATATCCACGCAACACAATTCAACAAACAGATTGCTTCCTATTATGTTTCCAAAATTTGCAGCTTATGATTTTCTAAAAAAAATATCCAAGCGAATTCCCATAGTGAATTTGATCCTAGCTAAACCGTATAACAATAATACGATTAAAATAGCCTTCACCCGTTGCAACGCACGCGCACTTTTTCTAGTGGAGTATAAAAAGAAAGGCAAGATACATACATAGTAACAAAGTATTCCACAGTTGGTTTTATTATTAGTACAATAGTACTACATGCATACATGTACATGGGAGTATATTATTCAGTACTTCCTCCATTCTATATTATAAGTAAGGTGCTTTTGATTTTTTTTCAAAGTCAAACTTATATCCAAGTTTATAGAGAAATATAGTAACTCTTACAACAGTAAATTAGTTCTATTAAACCAAACATTGAATATATTTTAATAGTATATTTGTTTGATGTTTAAAATAGTGCTATATTTTTCTATAAATTTGGTTAAATTTAAAGAAATTTGACTTACAAAAAAGTCAAAACATCTTAAAACATAAAACGCAGGGAGTATATTTTTTATACTAGAACCACTCCATCTGCTTAAAGAACTTTTGGGGTTGTTCAATTCATCCTCAAAGGTTGATTCTTTCTTGTATGAAGGGTGTACTTACTCTAACAATAGGAGGGAGGGGGTTGGGCCTAGGTTTAGTGCATAGTCGAGTTCTCCCCGTAGTGTATAGTCAGGCTATTCCTAGAGGACGGGTTGACCCGGTAGGTTCTTTTGGTTATGTGCAAAAGGGGGCTGGCATCATCCCGCTCATCCAGATCCATGGAACAGGTGGCTGAAGCTTCCTCCGGCGACACTTTCACCAAATCCACTTAATGTCTATGATTGGGTGTGCTCCAAATCCACTTGTGAGGAGGTCACGCCGGTCGTCATCTTTATCTCCAGCAAGCATTGATGAGGCCATGCCAGTATTCATCCATGCCTCCTACGAGCGATTTCGCAAGATTGGTTGTCTTCTCTCTTTGCCATGGATGTCTCAACCTCCTTTTCAACGGAGGTCTCATTCAGATTAGCTCCTTAGCTTTATCCTTTGTAGCTTGCCATGGATCTATCACCTCCATCACCATCAACATCACCAAAATTTCCAATCTTCAAAACTGCTCTAAGATTTGTGCTTCATATTCGTCTCTGGCAAGCTCCGGCGAACTCCGGTGAGTCATGGGGATCAAGGTGGAAGCTTAGTGGTGGGTGGTAGAGGCATGGGTGGCAAGGCAGTGGAAGCACCACCAGAACCGCAGGGATGGAGGTTGGTGGTGAGTGGGGTTGGAGGCAGTGGTGGCGGGGTGAGGGCATCACATCACCAGAGTTGAAGAAGAGTAATTGAGGGAGCAGTAGAGAAAGGACGCTGCGAGGGTACTAGAGCCACAGGAAGATTGTTGCGAGGGACTAGGGAGCTGGCGATGGGGCGTGGGGCGGTAGAGGCAGAGCGATGCGATGTGTCTAGTGTCATGGTAAATGCATACTTGCGTCGGTCAAACGAAGAGATAAGAAGGAAAGGTGGAGAAATTTGGACGGTTCAATTAAAGATCTAATTGTTAAAAAAATTCATGTGATTTATTTTTATTAAATGTTATTTGACTAAACTTGCACAACTCAAAACACTACAATTCTAATATAACTTTTAATTTTTTAATTTTCTTTTTTTTTCCATTTACTAGATTAATTTAGATGTTCTTTTATGTATAGCTAGTTGCATATTTTACTTAATATTAAAAACTAGTTTTTAATAAGAGACTCTTAAGGTTAGAAAATCATATGATTTTCTCCCGAAATGACGAAATGTGTCAAGTGATGTATAGAAAAATATTTTTTTTATCAAAACAGTCCAGTTGTAGAGCAATGTTTCGAGTCTGCATAGCAATGTTGAGAAAACCTGAACAAAGATAAGCTGTCCAGTTGTAGAACAGAACTGCATACAATTCATGCTATCATTATGCTTCAAGACTGTGAGAAAGAACTATAATGTTTAATGTGCTGCCAGTGAAAGCGTCACATATAATTAGATGATGAGGTGAAGGAGAAAAAAAATAAAAAGTGAATTGGACAAACAAATAAAATGAAATCATTAGGGTTAATGTATTAAATTAGATGATTTATTATACCTACTACCTCTTAGATTATATAGATAAAATTAGAGGTGGCAACTAACTCTGCTATAAAACTTGCTCTACCATCAAGCAGATCAAGATACTCAATTACCAATCTGCAATCATACCTACATATGGTATTGTCACAACTAATGTCAACACCAATGTACCAGCAACCCAAATACACTGTAAGCAAAACCATATTTATTACTCACTACATGATTGACAATTTCACATCCCAACATTCAGGCACGCTTCGACCAGCAGAAAGATTACCAGTGAAGAGCAACGCTCTTAGGCCTCCCTGCAAACGCCTCCCTCGCACACGTACCCAGCAGGGGCAGCCTCAGCCCTCAGCCTCGTCCTCCTTCTTCCCCAGCGCGCACTTGGGGTGCAGGTTGAAGTCACACTCCGTGCACCTGTACGACCACGAACTGCCCATCTCGTCGCATCCATCGCAGCTATACGCCCTGGTCCAGCGAGTCAGCACGAGCTCATGCTCACCGTGCAGCTCATGCTTCAGCTTCTCAGGCCACCCCTTCGCCATCTCATCCGTCTTCTTCTCCAGCTCCCCAAGCTTCTCCTCCGTGAACGGGAACGCGTCGGCGCCGTGGACCATCAGTGGGGTCTTCGCGTCTCTGGTCACCGTCTTCCCGTCAGGGCCAATGGCGACAAGCGAAGGGATTCCGCGGATTCTGAATGTTTTGCTCAACTGTTGCTTCCTCTCGTCTCCCATGGGAAGAGCAAGCCATGGCATGCCGGAGAAGAACTCGTCGTAGGAACTCTGGTCCCGGTCGCTAGATATGAAGACGATCTCAAAATCCTTGTGCTTCTCCTTCATCTTGTTGTATTCGTTTACAAGTGTAGGCAGGAAGGCTCGGCACGGCCCGCACCATTTAGCTGAGAAGTAGAGGAGGACAGTCTTCCCAACAAGTTCTGATACAGGAACCTTCACATTAAAAGCAGAGGTTAATATATCTTCACCCACCAATCACCATAGGTAAATAACAGTACAACACATTCAACTGTAGGCAAAACCACCGTAAGAGGCTGCCATCAGTTGGCCAATTGCTCATAATACGTGAACGACGTATTAGCGATAAAAAAATAATTCATGATTAGAACTTTTATATATGTGTTTTTTATGATTTAAATTTCAATTCTAAAAAGAAACTATGATAAGTAAATCTCAAAATCAACTTTAAATTTAAGTTTTAAGATTCAAATTTTGACATCAGCATATACGTTGTCGAGTAAAAGATGTGGCCTAGAATCTATAAACATCTCCTTAAATCACTCTCAGATATTAAAAACTGTAAGATTTCCAAAATGGTATTCCTTACGTTTCATATTATAAGTTGTTTTGATTTTTTTCTTAGTCAAACCATTTTTAAGTTTTTTTACTAAGTTTATAAGAAAAATATATCAATATTTTTAACATAAAACCATTATCATAATATATTCAATGTTATATTTAATGAAACTAATTTAGTGTTGTAGATGCTGTTAATTTTTTCTATAAACTTAATTAAACCTAAAAAAGTTTGACTAGAAAAAAAATCAAAACAACTTATAATATAAAATGAGAGAATAGTAATAACATTCTTTCATCTAATATTATTTTAATATAGTCACCAAGACAAATTGCGCTCTAATACAACATACTACTAGTTGGGAACAGGGAGAAAAAGTGTATCTGATGACTTCAATCAGAAAAAAATGTATGTTTTCATATTCATTAAAACTAAGTATAATTTGCTCCAACGCTGTAACAAGCATAATTTGCTCGAGTTACTTCGCAAAGGTATTAACTTCGATACAATTTTCCAAGAGGTAAAGAGGACATTTTAGACTATGAAACCAAGCATAACTACCACATACCTTTGCTCCATCTTTCCCAAGGACAAAGTTCAAATCACCAATGACCAGGAGGGACTCCAAGGTCTGTAATTCTGCTTTAGCCTTTGCCTTCTCAGCAAGAATTTCCATCTTCTCTGCACTGAAAGGGAACCCTTCCCATGCATCTTGACCATGCTCATCAATTATGTCAGCAACATCGTTGTTCAGTGTCTTCCCATCAGGACCAATCAGGACAAGTGTAGGCAGGCCTCTAAGCTCAAAATAACGATCCAGCTTCTCACCCATCTTGTCTTCCTGAGGGATGGCAAGCCAAGGCATGCCTGCAAAACTCTCGTTGGATGATTCCTCATCACTGTCCAAGGATACAGCAACAACTTCAAATTTCTCCCCGACTTCTTTGAGTTTCTCATAAATTGTACCAAGCAATGAGGTAAATTGAACAACTGGACCATAGCCATTCACCACAAAGCACAAACCAACGTACTTGCCCTCGAGGTCAGAGATGGGTACCTGGGTAGAATCAACCAGAGGAAAAATATGGCTAAGAATGTCTGCATCTGCAAAACCATGTAAAAGGACAACAAAAAACTGCCATCGATCAGTTACCTTATCTCCCTTGTTCGAAATTAAGTAGTCACGGCTGGGTGTACCAAGCACACTATGGATAGTTTGATTATCCTTAGCTGCCTTTTCCTGTTCCTTCAATTCATTGATCCTCCCTGTTGTAAAAGGATAAGCTTCTGTACCATAGTCTCTCACAAGCTCAACTCCATCTTCAGTATAGACTTCACCAGATTTTGCATTAAGGATGACGACGTGTGGAATACCTCTGACCTTAAAGCGCTTATTAAGGTTTGCACGACATTCGGAGTCCGAGAAAGGGACTGCCAACCATGGCATCTTTGCAAAGTATGCATCGAATGCCTCTTGATCCTTATCCCCTGAAACAAAGACAACCTCAAAGTTCTTTCCCTGGGAAACCAGCTCTTTGTATGCTTCAATAAGCTTAGGCGTGAATCGCCTGCATGGTGGGCACCATGAAGCCGAGAAGTAGAGGGCCACGGTGCTTGCCTCGGTGCTGCTGATCTTGACCTGCAGGACAACAAGGCCCTGAGGAGGTCAGGTAACACATTCTGGTGGAGAACAAATTTGTCGTGATTATTACTATTTTGGAATAAATCCATTTTACCCTATTAACTCTTTGTTTTCGTCTAAAAGACACGCCTCAAACTTTAAAACCAGATATGTGACACCCTTTAACTCTTAGTTTTGTGTAAAAGATATCTCAAACTTTAAAACCAGATATATGACACTTCTAAATTTTAATACCGTTCACTCTACTCACCTGAAAGCAGTTTTTCAGCCGTTTTCACCCGTGGCGCTGATGTGACAAACCACTAAGCAAATAAAAAAAATAGGGCCACAGTGCTTAGCCACCACTTATTCTTCCTCATCTCCTCTCCTGTTTCTCTCTTTCCTCTTTCTCTCTTTATCCCTACGGTTGTTTTCGCATAATTTCGCATATATTATGATCTCATAGAGGATAGAGCTTAAGTTTTTTATGTGCATTGTGGAAACAACCTATGCCACTTCTCCATCACTTTGTCTTTGTAGTGAACTCAACAGGACTATTTCACACCATATCTTTTCCAACAAAAGAGAAGAACAACTTTTCCCTTTTATTTGACTACTTTTGTGACAAGAAAAGACTAGACCAAATACTCGAGTACTATACAGTATACACTACTCCCCTGTTCCATATTACAAGGTATTTTACCTTCATTTTTAAGTCAAAGTTCTTTAACTTTGATCAAGTATATTGAAAACAATTTGATATTGTAGATGTTGGTCTTCATCGAAGTTGGAAAAAATAAACTGAAGACAAAAGTAGAACACCTTAACTGATGGAGAAAAATAAACGGTAAAGGGTTTAATAGAAAACAAGTAGAGCAAGCACCAAGCAGCTAGTACTCGAGTAGTAAAAAAGCCTCAGAAGTCAATGATATCACCGCAACGGCAAACTTTGATAAACACGTTCGAATTAGTTCACTGCAATGATGTCCGTACTCCTATATCAAAGACCGACTAAAAGTAATTAGTGATTATTACTCTACGGAACCGATCCCCCATGGCCAGACAGCATGGACACGAAAACCCTCTCATGGCCTCATCTCAATTGCACTGCACCTCGTTGCTGGCAACCACAAAGTCCCGGTCCTCTCGCCCGCAAATCCCAAATCCACACACGATCGGATCAACAGAAAGGAAATAAAAAACCGTACAATCACAGCAGGAAACAAATCCGTAGAAGCAAAAACTGAGAGTCGGTCACGCTTAGCGAAGGTCAATTTGGTGCTAGTGCCTTTTTCTGTTGTGTGAGAAGCTACTAGTTTACATGGTTTGGTGGTATGTTTTGTTTTTTTTTGTTTTTTTCTTAATTACAATCCTTCAGGATTTTGATATTTTATTTTCTCCTTCATGCTATATCGATATAAAACTTTGCTTTATTGAACGAGTTGTTTCGAAAATAAAAAACAGAGAGAGCGCGCAGGGGCAAAGAAGGTGGTTGACCTGGTCGGCGGAGTTGCGGAGGAGGAAGTCCCTGTCGGCGGCGGCGAGGATGGTGGCGATGCCGGCGTCGTCCGCCATCCGGGAGCGTAGGGTAGGAGTAGGACTAGTACTAGCAAGGTGAGGGAGTGGACGAATGGTGGAGTGGAGGAGCGGGTTTTATACTTTATATTGATGGCCGCCGAGCGAGGCGGTGGGCGGACGGAAGCGACGATGGGAGTTTACTGCTCCTACTTGCTTAGCATGCAAGATTGCCAGCTAGCCACCACAGGTTCCTCCCATAATTAACTTCTAAAATTTCATTATATTTTGATGGTGCTGCTCCTGCTGGTACTACTATGAAAAGCCGTCCACTCTTTTCTTTTTTAACGAAAAAGCCCGCTTGTTTTCAACGTAACAAAATGAATGAAATAAGGGTATAGTTTTCTTTTTTTGCTCTAGTAGTAGTAGGAATAAAGCCTTATGTTTATGTGTGAAAAATAAAGGTGTAAAAGTTATGAGAAATGAACACATCCTTAATCTGAGTTTTAAACTTCAACTTCAAAATATAACTTTCTCGATTTTAACTTCAAACTATAACTTTCTCAATTTCTGTTAGTAACGCATGATGTGTTTTTTAGAAGTTTTTTAAAAAAATTATAATAGTTAATATTTAATTAATCATGTGTTAATGAATCGTTTCATTTTATGTGCTGCTAATATGCTATTTCAATATAAAGTTTCAAATGGGCTATTAATGTTGTTATAAGTTTTAATAAGCAGTAATGCTGAAAAAGTAGGTACATTAGAGCAGTAGCAAGATAGGGATCAGTTCAAATTTTAGATGAGCAGTTTGAAAAAGGGCCGAATGGCCAACGGATTATCTGAATTTGCGATAGTAATTGAGGGTGAAAAAGGCAGAGTGGATGATGAGTTATCTGAATTTGCGATAATATAAAAGAGTTTGAATGAATAAATTAAGAGAATATTTGTCGTGTATCCTTGAGTATTTGCCATAAGGTTGATATGCCCTTGTGTTTGCCTTAACCGTTGCATGCTACTCTCATTTTGATTCTCTTACACGTCGATTTTTTCTAAAATAACAATATTGCCTCCTTTTTTTTTAAACACAGCACAAAAGTGCTCACAACACGCACATACTCATTCATATAAACGTACACATGCACATCCTATCTCTACGAACACCTTCAGAAGACTGGATCGATATATCTTAAAATTGACGAAGTCACCACAGACGTCTCGCTATTGACACATATGTCACCAACCAAAAAAATAATTAGTTATAAATATAAGCATCCTGTCAATTCTAGGACTTAAATTCGAGTGGACTGGTTCTACCACACAGAACTGATCAGTTAAGCTATGTTTACTTCGCTCCCTCGTTTGAACATAAGAGCTAGCTTAAAAGCATAATTCCTAAGGTAAAAATAATTTCACATCTAAAATATTGCAGGGACATAATATTTAACCATAAATCAAAAAGAATAAATTTCATAAAAATACAAATACTTTGATAAATCTATTGCAAACCTACAAAGTATTTGTATCTCAAAACTATATATTTAGCACCATCTTTTTCACAAAACTATAAATTTAAGGCATCGCACCACAATACTGATATAACATCATCAGTTGTATTACAAAACTATAGCTTTTGGTAACTTTAAACTATTAAAAAACTATAGTGCTATGGGCCGAGTCTCTGAAATCTGTAGTTATTTGCACAACTACAAAATTGATTTTCGCAGAAGGCTAAAACCCAATTTTGCAAATGGCTCTACGGCTCACCTCCTCTCATGTGTCTCTAAAAATTGATATTTTTCCAATCGGAGAGCCCACCCGTGTGCGAAAAGCGATTTTTGCGAGGGGGGCCGCTCGCCTGCGAAAAAATAAAAATTCCAAAATTTGAAACCCTAGCTAGCTTTGATCCACCGTTGCAGCCGTCGTTGTCACCACAATCCGTCACTGGCATTGTCGCCAAGGCCCCATAGGTCCCAAGGCTGACGCCTGGATCCGTTGTCGTCATTTTCGCTACCAGAAACCCCAAAGTTCCCGACGCCAGCGCCGCCATCGCTGAGCTCCCAAGCGCCAAATCCACTGTCGTCGTCATCGTCGCCAGAAGCCCAGCAGCTCCCCAAGCCGGCGTCGCCGAGCTCCCAAGCGCGGGATCTGCTGTCGTCATCATTATTGCCAAGGCCTCGCAGTTCCCGAGGCCGGCAGTGCCAGATCTTCTACCTCCGAGTCCTCGAGAGCAGGATCCGTCGCCTTCGAGCCCTGAATCCATCACCTCCGAGCCCCTAGCGCTTGATCTCCCACCTTCCGAGCGCCGGATGCACCACATCTGAGCTCCATGATGTTGGATCCGCCACATCTGAGCTCCCCGACACCACATTCACCGCCGTCGAGCTCCCAGCGCCGCTACCGCATCGAGCTCCCAGCCCCGTACCTGTTGTCACTATTGCTAGAAACTTGCCGTCGCTGCCTTTGCCTCTCGTCGCTCGGAGAGGAGTGGAGAGAAATGAGAATAGGAGTGGAGAGAAAGGGAGAGAGTAGAAAGGACTTAGTAGAGAAAAGGAGAGGTTGGAGAGAAATTAAAGAAGAGAGAGATCGATGCTATATCTTCGCATACCAATCTCATAAAAGGACCGTTTGCGAAAGCAAATTTTTGCAAACAGGTTTTTCTAGACACCCCTAAAATCATTTTGCATACGGATGTTTTTTTTGGTCCGTTTGTAAAAATAAGGGGTGTATGCAAATATCATTTTTGTCAAATGTCATTTTTTAGTAGTGTTGACAACTTCACCACTACATCTATAGTTTTGTGATACGATGCCTTAAACCTATAATTTTACGATAAATTTGATATTAAATTTATAGTTTTGTTGTAGTTTGGTCAAAATATATGCAGTTCAATCGGAGAAGCAAAATTCAAATTTTGAAAATGATTTTAGTTGAACTTGATGATATTTTAAAGGTAATTCCACCTTTCTCTCTCCACAGAGATCATTTTAACTTTGGTAAAAGTTGATTAAAAAGATATAAAATTTGGTTTATAAGTAGAGGAAATACAGAAAAATGGTGATCTGCCTAATTTTCCTCTTGAAATTTCATTAAATGATTACAGCTCATTTAAAATTTTTAAATTTTTGTATGTCAAATAATTTTCCCCCCTTGAATTTTTTTATAACTGAAGTTTTATCCTTTAAATTTTTTATAACTGAAGTTTTATCTTTTAAATTTTTTATTTTATAATATGTTTTTGTAAGAAGTAAGAAGCTAACAATTATGTTCGAGCGTGGGGCAGTATATATATTTTTAAAAAAAATCTAACGATCAACAAAAGGAATGGACTCAGGGAGGATGAAAATGAAAGCTTAGGTGAATAAAAAGGATGGAGCGAGAACTTGGCGGGGCATACAAAGAATTTTCCCATAAGTTCTAATTTATATATTTAAATAAATAACAACAATTCTCAAGTCATTGAAATTTCAAATGCACATTTCTTTTTGTCTTGAGAAACATAAGGTCCTAAATGAACGATCATCCATCCAGTACACTTTGCAGAGCGCCCGAAGCAACGCATGGTCCGTTGGTCCGTGGCTTGTTAATTGTCATGCGTGTAATTTCCTTAAGGTTAAGGGCCTTTTGTTTAGGGTTAAATTTATTGGTTTGGGCTTTTAAGCTATTTTTTCTTATAATTTATAAGTCGATGGATTTAAAGTCCTAAGTTGAATGGTGGAGTAAAAAATTTACCTCAGCAAAAAAATCTTCTTCAACGTAGCTTGTAGCTTTTAGCTTAACAGCAGTGTAAGGTTGTGTTTTTATGCCTATGTTCCCAACTTTACATCTTCTTTTTTCACGTGTACGTTTTCTGTTGACGGTCATTAAGTATCAATTTCGATCATCAATTACCATAATAAATAAAAAGAAAATTGACACTTCTTACACGTATGTCAATAATAAATAATATAGTTTTACTAAACTTGGAGAATTAACATAATACAGAGAATAAACATCAAAGTGAAGGAGAAATGAACCAACATGTAAAGAAACATACCTTCAATGAATCACGTGTGAATCCACGGATTGATGGGCCCATAAGTCAGCTCATACCGACACAAAGTGAGGCCAAATACTTGTGCACCGTCTTAGGGGCCCACCTGGAAGACTTTGAAGAAAGGCGGTGGTGAGAGGTAAGACCAAGGGTTCGGCCAAACCGCCATGGCCACCTCTCATCCTGGCCCTTCACATGGCGTCTCCTGGTTGCTCCCTAATGACGGTTATGGGATTACCGACCTGAACAACCATTATAAGCAGCCTATTTAAGGAGTGGGGCTTTTCACTTCACACACACATAACTCAAGGAGCTATTCTATCTGCATTACGGTGTATCTTCTATAGTATTAGTGAAAATAGGTTTAGAGTATCTTCGGTCTTATAGTCTTTTTGGAGATTCCAATATATCTTTAGTACTTTACTCTTCTTGTAAGATTATAGTTAAATTAATAGAATTATCTTCTTTATATTCTTGTGTTCATAATTCATATGCTGCTTCAGTAGTTATATGCTTTATGAATAGGATATACTTGATCTATATGCTTTACTTGATTAGGCTAGTTGATCTATGCTACGGTAATGGTCCAATGACCTTAATGGGTTGTACTAGTTATTACTTGTCCATCCCTACGTGGGAGTCCCAAGGGAATTAGTTATATTATTTACTAGCATAAGCATGACGCTTAGGTTAGGTAAATACCGTTGGATGCGGGTATGCCCCATGAAAAGAGGTAGGTGGCAGGTGGTGACGGCCCTATCCGTTCTTTGTATTCCTTTACGTCCGGGTATGATGCAAGAGTGAGTAAATGCCATAACCACGATGTTAGATCAGTAGGGAGTGATCTCTCGGTAATACATGGGTGCCTAGAACTAAATCCTAGCCTTGTAAGCATGTATGTATTAAGTATGTACAAAACATGATTAATATAGAAGTATAGTTGTATCGAAATTCCCTGATGTTCTTTTTCACTATACTAATTAATTAGAGATGAATCTCTTGTGTGTCGCACTACCCCTTAATCATATTTATCCTAACCCCTGTTTAGACTATGGTGAGTTCATTATAGATTGATTAATGATGTATAAACTGTCTTTACATCACCGCATTCCCTACAGAATTATAAACACGATACCATTGGGAATACTCATGCGTGAAATGCTACAGCGGTATCCGTGCATTTGTGGATTTATCTATGAACGTAACAAAAACCAACACTTTTCAAACTGCTAATGTCACGCCCCGATTTTCGATCGGGATTAAAAATCGTTAAATAATACATTTTCCAGAAATTTAATAAAAATTTAAAGCAATTTAATCAAGTGAAATTGTGAGGGAAATTGAAATTTCCTTTAAAAATTTTGGCCGGAAATATTTTTGTAATATTCCCTGTGCCCTAAAGTACTCTCCGAAAATTTTCGTGAATTTTTGGAGCTAAAGAAATAATTTTAAAGTCACAAAGTTCATTTCATTGATTAAATAAAAGAAAAACCAATTAAAAAAGTCTCCTTTTGTTTTGGGCCGTTTCCGGCCCAAAACCCCTCTCTCTCCCCGCGGCCCACGCGGCCTTTTCCCTCCTTTCTCTCCCTCCGGCCCAACTTGGCCCGTTGGCCGCACCCGCGCCGAAGTCCGCTTTGCCTCCCTCCTCCTTCCTCCGGCCGGTCAAGCCAACAACCGCCCGCCGCCATTTCCGCCGGCCACCACCCCACTCCGCCGCGATTTCCGGCCGCCCCGGCCACGATCCTCCACCTCCGCGCCTATAAAACCCGCGCCCCGAGCCGCTCTCTCCCTTTTCCTCTCTTCCCACGAGCTCGCGCGTGCCCTCTCCCGCGCTCCCCGCGCGAACCCGAACCGCCGCCGCCCGCCACCGCTCCGGCCGCCGTTTCCCGCCGCCCCAGCCGTCGCCGGCCGAAATCCGCCGCCCCTTCGGCTTCGCCGTGCAGTGCCACACCCCGGCCGCCCCTCCGCGTCGCCGTCCCCGCATCGTAGCGCCGGCGCCGCCGTCGCCTTCTTCGCCTCCGGCCGGCCTCCGTCACCGTTGCCGCCCGGTGAGCTCCTCTCTCTCTCCCTTTCTTTCTTTCCCCACCGATGCGCCGCCCCGGCCGTGGCGCCCGCGCGCTCGCCTCCGCCTCGGCCGTCCGCGCCGCCGGTTGCCACCGCGCGCGCCGCTACTCCCCGCCGGCAGCCGCCGCCGCCGTGCCCTGGCCGGGTTGGCCTAGGGTTTGGCCGAACCCTAGCCCCCGACCGGACCGTAGAGGCCGCACTCGGGCCGGCCCCTCTCCTCTCCCGGCCCAGCGGCCGTTGGGCCGATTGGCCCATCTCCCTGCAAAAGTCTATTTTGCGTCCCCCTCCTCTTTTCTCAGGCCGGCCCATTACCCCGCTCGGCCCGATTGCCGCCGCCCATCGCGAGAAGTCCATGTTTGCTCCCTCCTCGCCCTTTCTCCTCTATTGGGCCGTCGGCCTATTATCTTTTATCCACACAAAAGTCTACTTTACGTCCCTCGGCCCTTTTAACTTTTTCCCGAGAAAATCTAGCTCATCTCCTCAAGTCCAGTTAACCTCCCTCTCAGCCTAATTTTCCCCTTTCTCCTGCAAAGTCCTTTTCACCTCCTTTTTCTCTCCGGTTCGCCGACTTTTGTGTCACCGACGCGTGGGCCCCCTTTGTTTAATCCGGTCCACACCCAGACCACGTGGCCGCCCGCGGCTTCGCCACGTTGGCGTCCACGTCGGCGCTACTTTCTCCCTTCCATCCGCAGTGGCCGCCACGTCAGTGCCACGTGGTGCGTCCGCACCCGTGCGTGCGTGGACTTGGTCCACCGTGGATCAGCCGCCCCTTGACCCGTTGACACGTGGGACCCGCCGTTCCGGCACGATTCCCTTTGATGATGTCAGCGTAGTCCTTTCCTTTGTAAAATTAATTAATAATTGCGCAATAAATCAAATTAATTTCCAGAAATTCATTTAAACGGCTCAAAACTTCTAAAATTCATATTTAATTCATACGAACCCCAAATTGAGCCATTCAACTTGCAAAATTCATCTAAAATTGAGCTCTACCTGTTTGTTTACCTTTTATGTACTGTTTACTTGGTTTTTATTAGAGTTTTTCCTCGTTTTGCGTGCCAGCGTGTAGATTCCGCCGTTTCGGAAGTTCGCGCTCGCGAGGAAAAGAGTTCGGAAGATTGTTTGAAGAAGCAAGGCAAGTCACACATTCCCCTTGAGCATGTTGTACCTATTTTGTGAAATGTTTTACGTTTGCAAATAAAGTGCATGTTTTGCTAATTACATGGGAATAGGGTTTACCTATCCGTTCGCTTGTGCCATGTTTACTTGTTTACCGTCCTTTGTTAACTGTGGGTGATAATTTGACTAGCTTATGTCATTTATGTTGACTTTGCTAGAATTATATATGCTTAGCCATGCTTAATTGCCACTAGCTCATTTGATGGGATAATTACACTTCTACTTTTGGTTTCTAGCTGAGCCGTGTGCTCGAAACATCTGATCATGTTTTATTGGTCGTAATTATCTAACTAAAATATGACTTAATGGTGGGCTGTGGGTGCATGGTTTTGCTTGTCGCGCCCATGGCAATTAAGGACCGGTTCATGGGAAACCCTGGAAGACTTACAGTGCTTACCACAAGCAAGAATGGGCAACTGCTGGATCTGTAGTATAACCCGTCTCTAGCCGACGTACCAGACGAGGGTGGGCGTGATGGAGTTGGGTCGGCGGGGGACATACCCGTTGATCGGCTACCGGATTCACCGTGGCACGAGGGGGGCTGCCTACCTTGGATTAAAGGTGGGGGCGAAACCCGTGGTGGGGACGATTGGTTAGGGAGGGTTATGTGAAGGATCTTGTCACGATCACTCGCATGGTAACGTGTCAGGCATGGCACGGTGACATACGGTGGATCGTGTCTTGTGGGTACAGTTGCGCACCTCTGATCAGAGTAAAACTATTCGAATAGCCGTGCCCGCGTTATGGGCGATTGACCAGATTCACCATGATTAGTCTCACCCTTAATAATTTGTCTCAATGAACTGGTGTAGTTCAGGTGGTTTGGTTGGGCCTGTTCAACGTGGGGTAGCGTTGTTCAGTGGAAAATTAATATTGCCTTAATTAAACAACTGTTTTACTGTTTTTAAAGTATAAAGGTTTTCAACTGCTTTTCTGCAAATAGCCGCAAGCCTCCCTTTGTCTCCCCTGTGCATGTCTGCATCATTGGTGTGGCTTGTTGAGTACGGTGGTTGTACTCAATCTTGCTATTTTTCCCCCTTTTCAGAAGTTTAGTACTTCTGAGTTGAAGATGAAGTTAGAGGACCAAGGCTCAGACCCCAGTTGAGTTTGCCTGTGGAGTGGAGCTGAAGCCCCGCTAGGATCGTCTCTTTCCGCTGCTGTTTTCTTTTCGGTGTGAGGACTAAGTGCCTCTGTTGTAAGTGTTTATCGCTTTATTTACGTTTGGATCTGTTTATTGATTTGTCGTTTTGTGTACCCTGGTTGATGCCTGGACAGGGACTTAATACACAAAATGGTCTGGAAATTTGGGAAAATTTCCGGGCGTGACAGCTAAACGGTGTTTTTTTAAAAAAAGTTACTATAAAAACGTTGCTTTAAAAAATCATATTAATTCATTTTTATGTTTTTAGCTAATATTTAATTAATCATGCGTTAATGTCTGGTTTGTTTTGCGTGCCGAAGAGTAAGGGATTCCGAACACACCCTAAGAGTAGCTTATAGCTTTAAAAAATCCAAACAAAAAAGTTGCTCGTTTGTTTAGGGTTAGACTTTTTTCTCATAAGCTAGCTTATAAGCACAAACTGGGCCTAACTTTATTGGCCAATACTCCTTCTCCCACAGTCATAAAATATAAACATTTCTAGCTATAAATCTAGACAACTAATTATATAGATTCATAGTTAAAAAATATTATATTTTGGATGGAGGTAGTAGTTGAGTTTAAACTTTTTTTCTAAATATATCAACCTACTACTTATAAAAGGTGATTTTTACTTCTAAAAGCTAAAACTACCTGTACTACTCTTTGACTTTATTATAACACATACTAATCCGGGTATATATAACTCACGCATCCAAAACGGAACAAGTCTTTTTATCTATCTTCTTACCCATGCCAAAGCCTAAAACATACTATTTCCTTCGCCCTAAAATATAGCAAGCTAAATACTAGATACAACCTACCTATCAAGATTTGTAATGCAAGATTGTGTCTAACACTACTAGAGAAAGGGTTTTTCCAAATGACTGAAATACGTTTTCGCATGCGGTTGGCTGGTTCATCTGCCCTCAGGGGTCTTCGAAAGTCACCATTTTCACGTGTGGACGACCCCCAACCACATGCGAAGATATGTATTCGCAGGCGGGTCTCTTAAAGCGACCGTACACGAAGATCAATTATCGAATGCGACCGTGTTAAGCGGCCCACCTGCAAAGATATATCTTCACGTGTGGCCATGCAATAGCTAGCCATTTGGAAAGTTATCATACAATATATAACACAATATTTCCCACTATTAATAATCAAATTTTCGAATGGTACGCATACGAGCTAACCGAGTTATCATTATTCGCACATATTACAAACTTGCTTCGTGAAATAAATAAGATATTACAAGTGAACACAAATATTGTCATAAAAGATATAATATACATATGTACATACACATATCAACATGTTTTTTTTGTCTCGCATATTACAAGTGAACACAAATATTGTCACATTATATTATTTATGCATATGTTCTTTCTCCCACTCTCTTAGGGGTTTGAATGAGTCCTCTAGTGCAAGTTGGGTTTCATTGTCGTAGAATTCCCCTAACCTGTTGCCGCAATCGCGTCGGATGAAGTGGCATAGATTGGTGCATAATTTAAGAATTGTTTGATTATCAAACCGGTTTGCTACACAAGGAATTTGTGGGATCTGTTTAAAAAAAGAAGACAAAATGATAGTTAGGAAATGAAATTAGATGAAATATTTTGTATAGAGGACGCTCTCCGGACGTACATCTTTGCTGTTTATTGTGTACCTTTTGTTGACTCTAAGCATCTCGCACACGTAATATCCGCATAGGTTAGTGGCCGGAGATTGTTTGAAACACTGTGAATAGGAAATTACACCCATCAATATTTGAAACTAACAATTACAACAAATATTTTAATTGCATACGTCATTACCGGCTAGCGTGTCTTCACGAGAAGCTTTTCCTTCTACGCATCCTTTACTAGCTTGTGATGTCTGACGTAGTACTTGTGTCCTCTATGTCGATAAAAATCTGTTTGAGTTAATTTAAACTTGCAGAAAAGCAACTAGGTATTGAGGTGGTATGTTAATAGTCACAAATTCAACAAAACTAGGAACTCCATGAACATTTTCTCATCGTAGTTTGCCGAATCAAGCACTATGACCAAGTGGTCCCTAGGATATACCAGGAATAATATATAGTGGTCGCTGCAAGGAAGATATACGAATTAGAGACGTCATTTGCTAATAATGTTGTAGTACTACGAAAACATTAATGTAATAGAATAATTGTTGCTCACCTAAAAGCGTAAGGGATCATTAAGACATTCTTGTCTTGGTGCGAGAGCATTGCTTTTCCCAAGTAGGTTGCTACCTCGATCCTCTTTTTCTTGTGAAGGCTCTTGATATATGCTTCTTTTTTCTCTGGGTTCTTATCCCTTAGTTCAGGACCATCCGCACGAAGCTGCACAGTCTGTTATGTCTGGCAAACCCTCGTTGGGTTGACATAACCTACTGGTTGCCTCGTTTTTTCTGCGTCGTGGAATTGTGACCTACAGAATGCAGCTTAAATGAGATGAAAGTTTCTTTAATGTATTCATTTACATTTATGAAGAGTAAGCACTTACAGGCAAAATGCAGCAACGAGATTGACGTCCATTTTATCGAGCTTAAAGAGGGCACGTAGGTCCCTGAAATCAATGACCAAGATCTCATTCGGTCCATTGAAGAAAGTGTCTTTTAGGACCTTGACATTAATGAAACTGAGGCCTTTTTTAGCTGCTTTAAGGTATCATTCATGCATCGTTCTCATCTGCCAGGGTAGCTCTTCCATGATGTGCAGATGGTAAGAATGGCTTGCCATAATCGAAATTTTCTGGCACATCTTCAGATAGCCAAGATTGAAAGTCATCCACACAACCTTGTACTGACTATTGTGAATCCAACAACTGCTGTGGTTCTTCTTTCTTTCCATCTGTCGGACCTCTTTTCCTGAAGGCCGAAAACGCTAACCTCTGTTCATAAATTGCCATTTCCTTGGGATTGTACGTGAAAACCATCTTTGGTATGAGCCGACGAGGTTCAACGGTAGGAGTAATTGGGACATATGCAACTTTCTAGGGAGGTAGGACAGGTTGCGCGAAAGTTGATTGTGGTGTAGGAGATTGATGAATGGGGTCAAATTTTTCAACAGGTGGCGGAGGGGGCACTTGAGCAGGAGACGAGGTGGGGATTGTGGATGTTTTGGTGATACCACCGGATTTGGGGAATCTGGTGGTGAAGGTGGTCCTGGTGGGAAAGGCTGTGCAACAACGACACTTGTCAATGGTGCCGATGGAGCTGGGGTTGACGATGGCTGCCCGGCTAGGATGATGTCTTGACGATGCCACAATATAAACTGGTTAACTGCATCTCTGAGTAGTTCTATCCTCTCCAATACTGGGATGTCTAGCTCCAACGAGGTATGCTCGGCATGGACCTTTGTCACTTGCACCTTTGCGTAATCGTCTGGAATTTGAGTGTTGTGAAACTGTCGGCTTGGTATTGCTAAGCTAGTTCCAACCTCCTTTGTCTCCGTAGCTCTGCTATCGAAACGACGAGACTGCACGGTGTCGAACCGGTGATAAGATCCACGGGATAGGGAGTTATTTCAACCGACCCGACACTACTCGGCATCTGAACGGTTTGCTGGGGCACTTCTTTTTCAGCGGTTTGCTGGGATTCAGGAAATATGTTTGGAAATGCAATGGGATTCTGAGCCACCAAAGAGTAGAAATGTTCCTTCACTTGTGCGGCTATTTTTTCTTCCAACTTCTCTTTGTACCTGTTCCGCCTCTTGTAACTCTTGGCGTCCTATGGAAATCCTTCCTTCCAACTGGTCCTTGACAATACATCTCTGACCCTTCTAGATTGTTCGGGGTTGCCCAATGCCGCTGTGAGTTTATTGTTCTCCCTTTTGGCAACGAACTCCCCTATTTTCTCCTTCTCGGTGATCTGCTAGAGACTGGAGGTCACCCACTCAATATCAGGACTCTCGAAATGGATCTCACCTCATTCGTGACTTTCCCCATGCTTCGTGTCCACAACCAATTTTTGCTCCGTTCCTGTAGGGGGTCGACAAGCTGTGGTTTGCCTTCAACTGTAAACTATTATTCCGTTGCTTGCCATTGGTCTACGTGGCCATCGTATCCACTCAACCCCAATCGGTGCAAATATTTGTTTTTCTTGGCTAGATTTGACATCTTTTTCTCCTTTCCAACGCTTTTGGTGATGTCATCTTCGCGATGAACTTATCCCATTCAGTCTACGAGATTGCCATAATCCTTGAATGGAGACAGAATGTAGTATGTGTTCTTATCTGACTTCCACTGTCTTCACCGATGACCCATTGTCTTCCAGGCATACTGCCTTCCTCGAACCTCTAAACCATGTGGATAGACTAGGTATTTTTGCAGCTCATTTCACTTAAGGGTCTTAACATTGGGTTTCACATGCTCCCACGTCTCTACATTTAATGACCCGTGAATTCTTGCCACAGTCCCGCATGTGTTGCTAAACTTCGACATCGCCACCCTTGGCTCGTCGTGTTTCACATCTCTGTTGAGAGTGGTTATGTAATATGTTTCCTTCGGCAGCTAGTTCATACATTTCTCACCGCGATTTCTCTTTAAGATTCCTTCCACACTTGCAGATGTGTCTGTAGGCTCTGGTGCGGATGTTGTTGTGTCCATCTTGATTTCAGCTACAGCTGCAGTCTGGGCCGCCTTTCATTTTGAGCGGCAACATGTAGCCATCTGCATGAACAGGTCATTACGAACCACTAGGCACCAATGATCTCATTGTACACTAGTTACAAAATGGAATAACAATTCTCCAGACTTACTACTTGTTCAATAGGTACATAGTCAGGGTCATCCTCGCGAGCAGTCACTTGCGTAATCTATATTGGAAAAGGATCGCTAGGGGTTCGCCATGTGCCTTCACTAGATGCCTTTTCTCTACCTTCTCGACATTTGTTCTATGGTCGGTGTTCACAATATAAAATTTCGCATTTCAAATTTTACACATCACAAATTTGTTAAATCATCATAATTAAAATACGGCATGGTGAAATATAAACATAAGATTTACCACAACGCAACATGTATATAGGCATCTCTAATTTTCACGTCTCTATTTTTCACATCTCTAATTTTCCACATCAAATAGTTTATTTTGACATCTATAATTTTTCACATCAAATAGTTCATTTTCACAACTCTAATTTTCACAATATAATATCTCTAATTTTCACATATGACAAAACGCACATCACAAACAAATCACAATATATCTAAATTTCACATCTCACAATATAACATCTCCAATTTTCACATCTCTATTTTTCACATATCTAATTTTCCACATCAAATAGTTTATTTTCACAACTCTAATTTTCACAACATAACATCACAAACAAATCACAATATATCTAAATTTCACATCTCACAATGTAACATCTCTAATTTTCACATACTCCATCAATTTGCACATCACAAACAAACAAATCACAGTGCTCAAATATGCATATTAGAAAATTTAAGAAAATTTCACACATCTTCACATCGCACATATGCCCATCATAAAACTATATCACACATTTTCACATCTCACCTATGCACGTCACAAAATTTGAGAAAATTTCAAAAAAAAAGCCTAATTATCGGGGAGGTGAGGAGATGGCCGACGAGCTGGGACCGAGGGTTCCCAAAGGTGAGGAGGTGGCCTCGGTGGAGGAGCCCAAAGTAGGCTTGGTGGAGAAGGGTGTGGAGGAGGACGAAGACGAGTCGTCGGCCGGCTTGAAGAAGGGCGGCGTCCGGCGTGGAGGAGGGCGTCTGTGAGACGGTGGTCGGCGTTGAAGAGGGCATTGGCCAGCATGGAGAAGAGGGCGTCGGCCGACCTAGAGAACGACGGCGAGGAGCGGCGACGTCGAGGAGGCGACGAACAGCGAGGAGGTGGTTGCAGCGATCGGCGAGGAGGCAGTTGCGGCGGTGACAGGGCAAATTTTGGCAGCTTGACGGCGCTAGGGTTCGCGGGCTCCGGGACTTGAAAATTTCCAAGTCCCACGCCCACCTTATATAGGGCCCTATCATCACGTGCGGTCGGTTTAAGGCACCACATGTGAAAATGATCTTTTCATGCGGTCGTCTTAAGTGGGCCGCATGGAAAGATTATCTTTGCGTGCGATCGCCTTAAGGCCCCGCACGTGAAAATGATCTTTGCGTGCGGTTGCTTAAGTAGCCCACACGCAAAGATGATTTTATATCAAAAAATGCATAACTAATTGGTTATTGCTACAAAAATATTGAGAGGTGGCATAAAAAGTTTTAAATACCGAAGAATTGTAAATCCCTTACAAATTTAGTAAATATCAACTGATTTGACCATGATATAACATGAACTTACATGTCCCTCAAGTACTCATCTCATCATGGACTAATAGCAAACCACATTCATTACACATTGACTACATAAATTCTTAAGTATAATACATGCATTTTCAAAATAAATTCATTACAAAAACAAACTATGATTTTACAGTTTTGGCAAAACCATCCACCTGCACAGACGAAAACTTTTCTTCGTCAAGGGTTCACTCTATGCGCTTGATCCGCTTAGGAAGATCGATGAATAACGGTACGTCGTCGTATTGGTTGTAATCTGTCGCGTCTTCAATATTGTCAATGCCAACCATGTATTGCTTTCCGGATACAGTAATGTCCATCCTCTCGTCGGAAGGGTCCTTGTGGCCTATTTTACTACGTTCCACAACCGTAAGGCCACAGTAATCCAGGTAAACGCTTGTTGTGTCTTTTACCCATTGGCATCGAAGCACAGGGATCTGGATGGTTAGTCTACGATTTCTTGTATGATCCCATAGTACAATTTCTTCTGGCCTGTTGTGTCGAATGCTTCGACACGAATTCCACTATTCTGTGCTGAGCTTTTCTTGTTCTTGGTTATCATGTAAAACGTATATCCGTCGATGTTGTACCTTTGCCATGAGATCACAAGACTTGACGGGCCAGCCGTCAACCTTTATAAAGTTATTTCCTCCAGGAATTCACCAACCGGCAGGTTTTGATCCTTCAACCATTGAGGAAAATTGCGTTTCTATTCTTTTGAGACCCAATCAGTGGACTGTCCAGTGTTGCAGGTTCTGATCTCGTTCATGTGTTGTTCAATGTAGGGCTCAAAGATGGCGAGCTATTGCAGCACGCTGTTGTGTGCCTCCGTTGTTGCTTTGTATTCACTATCATAGAAACATTTCTTGCCTACGGTCCCCTTTCCAATTAACCTCCCCTCGTGTGGAGCCAGGGTATCCCAATGGAATTGACATCCTTTATGTAATCTATACAACACTCAAGAACCTCTTTAGTTGTGTACCCCTCTATCATTAATCCCTCCGGGTGAGCACAATTGCGGACATACCCTTTCAAAATTGACATGTACCGCTCGTACACCCACATTTGATGTAGGTATAGAGGACCAAGTTCAATAATCAAAGGGATGATGTGAACAATTAGATACTCCATCATATTGAAGTAAGATGGAGGAAAATACATCTCTAGCTGACAAGCTGTCTCGATTGCGAATGCCTGGAGGGGTCCTAATTCTTCTAGATCAAAAACTTTCTGTGAAATTCGATTAAAAAAGTAACACAACTTTGTTATCACTATCTTAGTGTGAATTGGCTTGACCGCCCTTATAGTGATAGGGAGGAAGACTGTTAGCATCTTATGATAGTCATGAGTATTATATCCAAAGATGGTCAAATCTTTCATTGATACTAGCTTCCTAATGTTCGATGAGAAACCAGTAGGCACTTTCAAACCACACAAACATCTACAGAAAACCTTTTTCTGTTCTAGTGTCATTGAATAGCATGCCGGAGGAATCTCGATCTTCCCATTTGCCAGTTCTTTTAGGTGAAGGTCTTGCCTTATGTCCAAATTTATCAGGTCATTACGTGACTTCAGTTCATCCTTCGTCTTATTCGGGATGTCTAGTAAGGTACCGATGGTGCTGTCGAACACATTCTTCTCAAGGTGCATTACATCAATGGTACGACGAATCTTCAGGTCTTTCTAGTATGGCAGGTACTTGAAAAAGATTAAGTGTTTTTTGAAAGGCAACGCATTTTCCTCCGCTGCTTTCTTTCTCTTGCCTGCCTTCTTCTTTCCCTTCCTGAACACGACCTTAATACTCTTTGTCATGTTGAAGACAGCAGTACCACTTCGTGTTGCAAGGGCAGACCCATTCTCTACTGTCTTATCAAAAAATCTGGCCATCGCACGGTACTTGTGTCTCTAGGGTAAGAACCGAGATGACGCATGTAAACTATTTTGCTTGTGGACATGTAAGATGTGTTGTCGAGACAGATAAGACATCCAGTTTTCCCTTTAATATGGCCTGAGAGGGAAAAGTTCACCAGTAGATCGTTGATGGTAACGAATATGATATCATGCTGAGCAGAACTTTCACTTCGGGCAAATCCATGTAGGAAGGTTGTATATGGTGAGCAGAACTGGCCAGGTGCTGTGTGAGTTGCTTAGGTCACCTAATGTGTTCATTCAATCCATGCTCAAAGCAAACCTTACATTTCTCGGATCCTTAGCAAATTCTGGATGTTTTGAATCAAATGTCTTTCGCTGCCGAGCATTGGCTGGGTGTCAAATCATACCATATATCTTTCGGTTCTCTTGATGTCATCTCATCAACTCGGCGTCGGTAGGGTTTGAGAATAGGCGCTTCAAGCGATCTTTCACTGGCAAGTATTACATAACCATAGCTGAATTCTTTTTCTTTGTATCCATCGATGAATCTTGGTCGACAACCTCACTATCGGAGGCCCCGTTACCTGTTTTGTACTGACTCGTCCCACAGGTTGGGCACCTGTCCAAGTCAGTGTATTTCTTACGGTACAATATACAGTGATTTACACATGGATGGATCTTTTGAACATCTAGATATAATGGACATATTAGTTTCTTCGCTTGATATGTGTTGGATAGCAACAAGTTAGACCTAGGAAGCATAACTCTTAAGAGACCCATCAAATCATTGAAACTAGTATCGGACCATCCGTGCCTAGCCTTCAAGTTGAGAAGTTCTAGCACATAATGTAGCATCGTATAATCCTTGATACATCCCTTGGATTCGTCGTAAAGAATATACTTCGCTGATTTCTGCAATGTCTCTCAATTGTCTAACCCTCGCACTATACCAATTAGCACCTCTGATTCAGCATGGCATAACATATCGTCCAGATCAAAATCAACCTCTAAATCATCAATACCAAAGCCACCAAATTCGTCCATCATATCACGGGACATGTCCTCAATTGTAAATTTTTTTTGCCTCATCGGAAATATCATGAGTCTCTTCAGGAACAACAACTTCTTCATGATAGGTCCATACCTCTTAATCATTCTTAAATCAACGCTCCACTTGTGCCCTAAAATTTTCTTCGGAACTTTCAATATTTTCTGATTCTTACAATCAAAGCACGAACAAAAAATGTTTGTCCTATTCTCCCTTAAAGCATGTGCCTTAACCTGATCAACACATTTTGATGCTTTCTTTATGAACGCCGGATGAGTTCTCCGCGTCTCGTACATTTATGCCTGATCCATCTATAAATAAATGCAGTACGAATAAAATTTTAGTGCAGGTGTTTCTCACACAACATAGAAAAACAAATATCTCCTAAAAATTAAACCTACAATACATTGAAGCATAATGCACTAGTGATTAGAATAAAAATTTTGGTCATCTAAACATTATATTTTAGCTAAAATTTACCAAAATAGCTCAAAAAAATCTATTTGTGAAACTGCAAAATTCGTCGCATTTCACCAAGGAAATTTGAAATAAATGAAAGCAAATGAAAGAGAAAATCAAGCATATAACCTTTTAAATGGATGGTAGGCAAAGATTTCGAGTTAAAAACCCCCCTTCTATTTGTTGCTTCATTTTGACGAGAGAAATGTTGGGTTTAAATGGCAGCGGCTCGGGCTAGGGAATGGATATATGGTTCATCATTGCATGCGGCTCTCTTAAGCGATCACACGTGAAGATCGATTATCACGTGCAGTCACTTAAGAGAACCACATGTGATGTAGCCGTATTATTGCCTTTGGGCCTCTTAAGCGACTGCACGCGATAATCGGTCCTCGCGTGCGATCAGTCAACCGGCCTCGAGGGACTAGTTCTTGTAGACGCATGCAATCACTTATGATATGCCTGTAATTTACTGGGCTACTCGTAAAAAAATCATTTGTATAGTAGTAGTAGTGTAATACACTGTTAAGTTGTTATATTTTAAAGTAGATGAATAATATTTTTAAACGGAGGGAGTACATTAACGAGGCCCGTCAAGTCTTCCATGGCCTCTTAGCTACATCCACTCGTTAGTTCTTTTTTGCTTAAAAAGAAAGAAAAACGTCCACTCGTTTGTAAACGATAAAACGACGCCAGGACGGGACGACTTCGGGGCATATCATGATGCGATTCCTAGTCATCAGCGTCGAACTTTTGCGCTGGCCGGCCGGCTGACGTGAACGCGGCCACGGCGTTTTGTTATCTATCTATAGCTAGCACGAGCAAATTCTTCATCTTCGCATATAAGTATTGACCAACCAGCTTAATAAAGTTGGGATTGGTCAAGGAATAGTGTATATATCATTCTTTGTGCAAGTACACGTATGATCAACAACAGTTTCATTTTTTTTATTTGAGAGAGCAATGAATAATAATAGCTTAGTATATCCTATCAAGGACGGTTGATTTTGCATATTGTCACATTCAATATTACCTCCGTTTTAAAATATAAAAGATTTTAACCATACTTATCCTTGTTTGACACCAGTAATCTTGCTACTTTCTTTGGATAATCATCAGAGCTCTAGCTATACTTCCCAGTGCAGTTTCTAATTAAGCAAACACGCGAAATACACGTACATCAAGAAATTATAGATCTTCCTAGATATATTTAGTCCGATAATGGAAACAAGAAAAGACAATGTGTTTATTACTAGGAGCATACACTATATAAGCATATAACATATAAAGGACATACTTCTTAGCTTATGGACTTATAGAGATTATGCGTATCACTGTTCCTAAATAATAATTTCTTTAGAAGTTTCTACATCAGCATTGCTCGGATAACTTGTACAAAACTATATTATTGGCTTTAATATATAATTTTTTAAGTTATGTTTATAAGCCACTGTCTGTAATCTATCAATCATGCATAAAGAATAGAGCCTGATGAATGATGATTAGTGTGAACTGTCAAGGATTAGTTGCTAAGTATTGGACGGAGGGAGAAGAGTCAAAAAAAAAAAGAACCACTTGCTAAGTATTGGACTGTTTCGGTGATCAATTTTGTCTGGTGCCTGCAGAGACTAGTGACGTACCAAGATTCGAGTTTGGTTGCACCGTCGCTGCACAAGTAGATTGCCTCGGCGACTTTAGCAGATTTGGATAATTACGAGAATTATTGCTTGATGTGAAAGATGACATCACCACCCATCGTTTTCGTTAGCGTCATGGCATTGACGTCACGCAGTGTGATGCTACGAGGGGCCTTCGTTTACTCGATCTACTACAAGATGCAAACAATCCCAACCCAACCACCGACATAATTTCTAATTGGAAGACGGAACCAACGCTACCTGAAGTGGGACATTACATAACCACAAGTGAACATTTTTCGGTTCACAGGTAATCATGAAAAGAAAACAATTCAAGTGTTAGTAGATCTAGCAACCTCATCTCTGTGCGCATGTGGGTCATGACAATATTTCATCTGAAAAAAAACCTGCTACTATGTACATCATCACTACCAGCGTAGGCAAATCTTGATCAAAATCCAGTTTGCTTTATTTCACTTGGAACGCGCTAACTGCTGAATTGAAAAGAGGAGTATTGGAAACGTCGAGAATGAGAAGTATCAAAGGCAGGCTCATGCACTTCATTTCTTGAAAACTCTGTTCAGGACGCCCTGTAGGGAGCCACCCATGCCTGCTCCCACGGCTTCGGCCAGATACGCGGCCTGCACACAGGACAGGATCGTTTCGGATCAGCTGGTTGATAACGTAGGAGATGATTAAGTCTAAAACAGCACACAACTTGAGCATTATGTGCTTAATACCTCCTGAAAAGTTTTCTGAAGATCAAGAGCATCCTTGATACGGCGACTCACAAATGTCCATGTATCGCGGAAGTCTGTCAAGCGTTGGCAGAGAAGAGGAAACGTTCAACACAAGTATATATTGACTGTCGTTTGAAGAAAATGTCAACGTTGTATCGTTCTTTATGATGTTCAGAGGCAGGAAATGGAAGCCATTCACTCAACAGGTTTAAATGCTGTCACTGTCAGCATGCTTATCTGGAATGAGGAGTGACCACATGGCCTGTAGTTTCTCATCCTGCTTTCAGTTTTGAGATACTGATGTAATGGGGACAAAGGCCCATATTTCCACCAAAAGGGATGAAATGCCTTACAGAACCTACATATTTATCTACATAAGGATCTACAAGGGTCCCAGATATTTACTGATACGTTATGCATACACTGATACACATTACTGCGTTTAGTTCTGAACTTCCAAAACAACTGTCTTTAAGACGATGGAATGAACAAATATAGAAGGTTTCTAAAATGTATATATCAACCTGAGTTCACTATGGTTTATTTAAACAGAAAACTAACGCTAGTAATTATCTGCATTTAGAGCCATTTACAGTTTAAACTGAGATTCGGGCAATGGAATATTTTCTGTGGTAATACTCGCTGTCAAAAAGTTCCCAAAGGTTGCTTTTTAAAAATTGGTTTCAAATATTGAGCAAAAACAGGAATCGGAATTAAAGTATCAAGCTTAGGAGAACCAACCTGGAGAATTGTCAGTTAACATATACACCTCTGAGGTAGAGTAGATACCACCAAGCACAGTACGCTTTACATACCAATCAATATCTGATCCAGCATCTCCAGCAGCACGCCAAATCTCATCAACAAGGACAGCTCTCTGCTTTAAACTTGTTGAAATGTTTGCTGGTTGGGACTGTCAAACAGAATAATAAAGTTAAGACATACAAGCATCAGATGATTTAGTTAAATGCAAAGGAAAATAAGAGATGGTGATAATGGAGTACTTGGATACTGAGAGCTTGAGGCCACTTTGATATATAAGGTCCCTGCATTTCCAGCCTCATTCGGACAAGTTTGGAAAGTCTCTCACTCAGTACCAAGTTCTTCAACAGCTCTCCCTCCCCAGCATCAATGCGATCAATGAGTTGTTGAAGGCAGTCATCCATGAAAAACTGCTCATAAATAAACAGAACGGTCAGAGTAGGCTCATTGAGGCTTTGTTTCATAGTAGCGTAATACACTGTTAGCATGCAAAACATAGTAATACTTTTCTTTTCTTTTTTTCTGTCATGAGTCTGTTACAATGTCACTGTTTTTCAGAAGGTTTTGGAACATCCCAAACATATTGTAGGGTAAGTAAACTAAGACATCTCCCTAGAATTCCTATCAAGTATTTTAGTTCAATTACCTGGCAGAGCCGTTTAAATTAAGGGGTCATACTATGTTCGAATGTGGGAAGGAGCCAAAATTTTTAAACAATGGGAGATGATAGAAGGCAGACTATTTTTAAATATCTAGTGCAAAAGCTATTTAGGTGCAATCATGAAAATGTTTGTTTTGGACACCAAATCAACATTACAAAAAAAATCTAAATGAACTCAAATTACTTCATCTATATTGCAACGTTCAGCGTTGAGTGTAAGAAAAACGAGAAAATTCTAACAAACAGTAAATTTAAAGATAAAGGATAAATAGAATTCAAACATTCTTTGTATTGTAGGAAACTAGTCTACTTTGTTTCTTCAAGACAAGAGCAAGGGGTTCACTAGAGAAACTCGCAAACAGCGCATAAATTTATTTACAATCAAACACTGTCACAATTTATGAGTATCTATTTTTAAAGAGCATCTATTTTTAAAAAAATTATGAGTAGCAACCTATGTGGCCCAGACATGTACATACAGAAACGATACAACTATTTTTTCTCCAGGAATACTCAGAAGACTTGGCAGGGCTTCTACCTATCTATCTATCTATCTATTATATTATGAAGATAGCTCGAAAAAGAGGCACCATATTCTCTCTGGAGGCCTAGAAATTACCACATTAATCGGAGAAAAAAATCTAAACTGTTAGATCGTGGTGGGACCAAATTATAAGAATGCATATTGGTAGCTATTGTTGTATATAAAGTACGCCTAGAAATTACCATATTAATTGGAGAAAAAGTATAAAATCTATGCCATTAGATTGTGGTAGGACCAAATTATAACGGTGTAAATTGGTAGCAATAGTTGTACACAAAGTACAATTGTATCTATAAAAAGAGAAGATAAGAGTTGTATATCAAATCCAATCTGAGTATCTGACTTTTAATATCTGGTGTGTACAAAATATAATTGCATATATAAAAATAGAAGATAAGAGTTATATATCAAATCCAATTCAACTAGCCCATGCAAAATTGTGTGGGGATATCCCCTAGTTAAGATTAAGAGAAAGTTAACAAACAACCAACGACCTTTACTGTATTAACGGAAGCACTTAATTCTCACAGAAACATTTCACAATCTGAACTCTTAACTAAGAAATCAGACTAACAATCAAGGCTGTTTTGCTCCAGCATAGCAGCTGGTGATGATTCACAGCTGATGAGGATGAAAAGAATTGTAGCAAGTTTGTCATGGTCAGCTGTGACAACCACCAGGTATTCTAATCACACAGTTCCATTCATAGTTAGTGAAAATATACAGCTAGAATTACGAATTGTTGAAGGAAGATACAGCAGTATTGGCTGAGCCAGGGGCATCCCTATGTAATTTGTGCTGTTTTCCATGGTGATGCAGGCCAGAGGAATAGTGTTTACTTAAGAATCAAGGAGTCTTCTGGGAAAAAAACATGTTTTCCTCTACAGTGGTTCTCGAAGCTGAGCTGCTGACCATTGAACAACTTAGGCTGTGTTCGGTACCCTCCTTTCCCAACTCACCTCTCTCTTTTTCTGTGCGCACGCTTTTCAAACGGCTAAACGGTACGTTTTTTGCAAAAATTTTCTCTACAAAAGTTGCTTTAAAAAATCATATTAATCCATTTTTAACAAAAATTAGCAAATACTTAATTAATCATAAAAAAATGCATCACTCTGTTTTGCGTGCGCGGGAGGTGAGTTCCCAACCTCACCTCCCGAACACAGCCTAGTATAGTAATCATGCAACTCATTTTTTTGGGTTACCCAATCAACATGTCATGGTCCAGGAAAATGTACTTGCCAGTATACTCGATGTCGTCTATGTATAAATTTCAAGTTCATGGAATTAAGAGTAACAAATAAAATAAAACAAGGTAAAATAGTAAATGTTAGTATTCCTGTATTTTTGTTTTCTTCAAATGCACTTTGAGTTCACAGCTGAAATTTTGAAGTGCCAGATTTCCATATCCTATATAATTGATTCTTATGTGAGCTTTTCAGATTGATTTGGTACCCCCAACTGAAACAGGGTTGCATGATAACATCATAAGGATGGGTTGCATCTGGTATGCTCCCAGCTCTTAGTTCCATAAGTTCCACTTCCCTCATCCTACAACATACCAAATATGCTAATACACTTGATTAGACATCATTCACATAAAGTTTAGATGAGAAGAATTCCACCATAGAAAATAAATAGGATTTCATTTAATTCAGCCAAACAGGATTTCGTGTTTAAATGTAGTCATTTCAGGTAGACAATAGCATTAACATGGTCAACAAGTCAAAACTAATATCAGCTTCAATTGCATTTATTGAAATAGACTGTCCTTTTGCTTGATGCACGATGGTGCACAAGAAACAGCCAGCAAGCTACAATCCTCATCAATCTCCTGAACAACAGAATTGCACAATAAGAAAATTGAATGAAAAAAATGATGATAAAACACAGTGCAGTTAAGGAAAACACACACGAGCTGCATATGGCACAAATAGATATACAGATTGCTCATACTTTTTTTGACTTAACAGGTATTGCCCTATGGGACTGGTATCCACCATACTGATCCAGCTACAGCATGAGACATAATGAAAACATCTGCATGCCAATGATTTCATGAAACAAGGCTCACTCACAACAAAATGTGAAACATAACACAATATAATGCCCTATCGCTAAAAAAATCCATGGTTTGTGCATATGGAGGAATGGGTTACATTGCTTGTATTTCATCAATATTGTCCGCAGATTTTACCTGCTATGATGGTCATGCATTTATAAAAGTTCAATAAAATTGCCAATCAGAACATCAAACTGTTCATAACTTCACCTAAAATGAGCACTTTAATAGGAGACATCAATATATAATTTGTAGTGAGACCAGGTCAATACCAAAAGTATAAAGCAAAAACAATGCTCACATTAGAAGTTGACACTACAAACTGGGGAAAATGTACTTTTCTTTTGTAGAATACAGAGCATGTATTTTCAACAATAAACATGTGCAATTTGAGTGCACAGGACCCCTACTACCCAATTTTAAGTACACAACAACCATGAAAGATAGGGATTTGTCTATGTATTACTGAAATCCATGTACACTATACTTCCAAGCAAAAACAACGTCACAACATTCCCAGTCCTGAAATGGGCCTGGATATTGAGCAGGTCTAACTTTTATGATCACCTTATATACAGTTGAGATGCATTTCAGAATCAGGATATGATCTGATCTTGAACACAAGTTTCATTCAAAATCCATCCATTTCAGTCATGAACCAACATTGAGAATAATCTAAGAAATTCTCAACAGAACCCACAAGCCCTATTATGAATGTGAAATAATCACTCTATATTATCCATATATCGCAATTATAACACTCTACAACTCTAGTGGCTTCGAAGTACAAATTATTCATGTTTTTATCCTTGTACTACAACTAGAAGTGTTAATATCGGTTTACAAAATAGAAGTCACAAATCACATCACAAACTTGAGGCACTCTTGTTTCACGAGTATCCATTAGTTAGGTGCACAACAATTATCATAGCAATGAGTGACAACATTCGTTGTGTTAGCTACCTAGGTCCTGATTCAAATTCAATAGATGCATATCCAAATCATGATACCTTGAGTACACTATCACTATGTTCTCTCCCCTCGTTACCTCTCTAGTCCAATGTACTAGCATCCCAAAATATTCTTTTCTTGCAAAGAACACTGCGAATCCACCAATTGAAAAAACAACCAGACAAACAAGATAGTCCTATCGAGAGCAAAGTTACCTCAACGAGCGCAGCCTCCTTCCTCGGGAAAGCACCGACGATGGCCGGCGACACGCCCACGTCCCTCGCCCCGGCGATCATGGCTGACTCGCTCCACCCCATCCTTGGCTACAACACACAACCAAACGTTCAAAAATTGGTACGCAGCTAGACATGCGGAAATGGAAGCAGATCTCGAGGGAGCCCGAATCGAGACCACGTGGAGCAGCGACGCCCGGAGCACTTTCTCCTGCTCCTCCTCGTACCCCGTGCCACCGCCGCGGCGAGCCCCCGCCGCGACCCCCGGCGACGACCGATGGGCTCCTCCGGCGCCGGCGGAAGACGAGGCGGAGGACGAGGAGGAGGCGCCCTCCGACTTGGGCGGCTCGACGGTGGGCTCCAGAGGCGGCGGCGGGAGTGGGGGCGTCGGCTGCGGCGGCGGCGGCGTCGAGGCTTCCGCGGAGAAGCGGCGCAGAGCAGCGGGGGCAGCGCGTGGGGGCGCGGACGAGGCGCAGGGGACGAGGCGGCGGGACGCGGCGGCGCGGGAGAGGAGGCGGCGCGCGGCGAGCGAGGAGGCCATCGTGGGGGGAGCGGCGAGTGCGCGTGCGACTCACTTGCTCGACGAAATGGCGAGGCGGCGCGTGGCCGTGTGGAGAGGTGGTGGAACTCACTCACAGGCGTCGGCGAGATCGGATCGTCCGCTGCAGGTTGGGCGGAGATTCGCTCGCCGCTGGGAAGGAAACCTGGGGACCCCTCGCGTGCCACGTATAGGCCTTCATCAACCCAACACGTGTTTCGCTTGGGAGCCTAGAATTATTTCTCTCCTGTAATGGACAACACTGGTAAAACCACGGGTGTTGTTGGCCGTTTGGAAGATTACTAATGAGACAAGATTACATTGCCAATACTTCATCGTTGATTGCTGAACTAAATCCATGAGATGAGAAACAAGAGATTCAAAATCAATTTATATAGAAATTGCTGGGATCGAAAGAGACTATAACTACAACATAAATCATGAAACACGTCATGACCAGGCAGGAGGACGGCAGTGGGCACACAAGACAAGAGCCTGTGGTGTATTGGTGCCAACGCCATTCTAGTTTGTTGTGACAATACCTGTGAGTGTCACTCGTCTTCCTGAAAACGATATCATGACGCCCCTTCTCAACCATGCCTTGGCCTTTAGGTGGAATCTCTAGTGAAATTGTCTAGAATAGCGGTGG
This sequence comes from Oryza officinalis, assembly GCA_008326285.1. Lineage (NCBI taxonomy): Eukaryota > Viridiplantae > Streptophyta > Magnoliopsida > Poales > Poaceae > Oryza > Oryza officinalis. Next base: position 28,298,802 of record BDMV01000003.1, on the reverse strand, counting down.
TGACATTCTATATGTCAGACCTTTTCGAAGACATCATATTGGAGATTGCTCATTGGTGTGGCATCTTTGACTTCTTGTGGCTGTATCCTTGTTGGTGCAAGGTTTTTATCGTGGTGTCCCTATCAGATCAAGTTAGCTGGCAATGATGATGGCAAGATCTGGATGAATGACTTATTTATATCTTAGTTACTCTCTTATGATAATTTCCGCTTTGGACGTAAGTTGTCCATGGTGATGAATGTTGAATTCGATCGACATAAGGATCAACCTTTGATTTAAGAGATTTTGTTTTTCTGGTTCGAGAAAGACAATGACTACATATAATTCATGTAACCTGTTAGAAGAAAAAATAACTATACATACTCTGGGCAACTATAGATAGATAGGAATCTTTGTCTTTACGGTGGTGCTCTAAGTAGTTTTGTTGTTTTTAATCAAGCTATAATTTTATATCTCTCGGTCATTCATTTTATATTTTTTTAATAATTGGTGATAACTTTTTTAAAGCAAAGATAAGAATAAATTTTATTATTAAAAAAATCGTAAGGCATCAAAACTCTATATTCAAGTCCTAAACTTGACACGAGTGTTCGTATTTACATCTAATTATTATTTTATTATTTTAGTGGTAAAGGACATATTCGTCGTCAGTGAAATATCCGTGATGACTTCGTTAATCTTAAGATATACCATCTCAGTCTTTCGAAGGTATTTATAAAAGCAAGATGTGTGTTTGTGTGTTTATAAGGGTAAATGTACGCGTGTTATAATCGCCCATGTTTGTACCGTGTTTTATGTTTTTTTTTAAAAAATCCATAGCATTGCTGACCTGCACGCCGGTGTAGGCGACGGCCTCTTCGGGGTTGAAGCATCTCACTGGTCTCCTTGCCAGTTGCCACGGAGGCCGATGCCGCCCTTGCTCAGCCAAGCATGCACGATGTAGGATGCCGTTGAGTTTCTCAACAGCTTGCGACTTCTCTGAGAAGTCGACCCACTGAACAACACTTCTTTGAGAGCTGTGTGGCTAGCTCAATCAAGGGATATGCAGAGAAATGGTTAAAAAATGGCTCAATGATTTAAGTCTTTAGGCATTAAAATGTGTGATAAGTTCTTTTTTTTAAAAAAAAAATCGCGTTGCAACACACGGCCAATTAGCTAGTCAGAGAAACATTGGCAATGACAAAGCTAGTCTTTCCTACTCACAGGTACTCTTTCAGGTTTGGTAAGTAAGAACTGAAAAGCACCCATCCACACAATAATACAATGAGCAAAAAATCTTTTTGAAAAAATAGCGCAATTCCCTACAATGGCATCAACCACCGTAAGGAAATGTCCAAATCTGAACCTCTAAACTATTTTACAACATTATAGGAATATTGGCTGAAGAAGTTCTCGGAAGAAAAAACTAGCAATAGCTGAAATTGAAGTTAACCTCACTAAATGATGCCATTCAATTATCTGCATGCTTCTGCCTTGAGGATTTCTGGCCCGGAACAAAGTGCGTAACAACCGAGCATGCATTACCCACCAAATCATCGATGGTGTCCTCCCATTTCTCATACGCTTTAAAGCCTAGGAAAGCCATAGAAATACCTATTCTCCCCATCAGAGAATTCATCATCAGTCATGTGCTCATGCTCCTTGTTTTGCAGGATTCAAAAAGAGAAGCATGTATTTAAAATTACCTATTTTAAATGCAGATTGCGAAGACATGGAACTAAGGATGCTCACAACCAATAAGGAGAATACCACCTGGCAAGAACAAGCAGTTAGACACTGGACATAAAGAAATGTCATCACAAGTCCTCGGGAATTTATAACTGTGAAACTAATTTATTCATGTAGACATATCACATAGTGCCGTGCCTTGAAAAATAGTGGCCAATCATTTCCTCTGCATAAAGATTTTAGCACACCAACTAAAGAGTTCCACGTTGAGCTGACTGAATGAGCAATATGATGCCCCTCCACCTGTGTGATGTGAAAATTTGAAGGTTCAAGCTTCTCAACCTTGTGCCCAAACCTGCATAAGTATTATTCAACAATCATTATCTGGCAACGGAAGATGGATAAAAACCTCGATGGTGTTTCACCAGCTGATAATAGGTATATTCAGTTAAAGGGAAAATGACAAAGAGGTCATACACATTTGCAGGCAGCATCCCATGAATGAATAAAAACAGTGCGGTTAGTGAGAAAAGCTTTGCCATTGCTGTAATGAAGGTGTAACCACATGTAAATAAATGGTAGTAGATAACAGCCAGGAGCAGTAGTACAGTCATTGTTTGCTTCTTGTCTTCCCAGAGAACTGTCTTTGCAACTGCAGCCAAGATCAACATTCATTAGAATCTCAAGAAGGGTGTGTGGGCATGGGCATGCACGCATGTGAGAGAGAGAGAGATTCATACGATTTCCATTGCCAAGGAAAATTGAAGCTTTTGATATGTTCCTTTGACTTTGTGCTTGCAGATGGGAATATGACTCTATTGTTCTCTTAAGTCCATCCTGAATTTTAGAATTGGTCAATTGCTTGTGTGAGAACCTTCAAGAATGGAAGTAGGTATGGACTATCTAGAGCCATCAAGTAGGTATAAACGACCACAGTACCACACACACAAACATATCAATAGCTATTACTAATCACATTATGAATCACAGATAAACACCTTGAGTGACACAATGGGTTCATAACCAAGCTGATCTTTTGCTCTTGAGCAGCTGAATGTTCTATTGCAAGACAGGAGCCGGATCCTTGAAGGAGTAAGCTGAGGAACTTTCATTCCATAGCGAGAGAACGTCTTATAAGTCCATTCTACCATATGAGCCACTGGCATCATAACAGAAACTGGTATTTTTATTGAAGGCCTGCCACAAAGTTTTAATGCATTAGTATAATGGTAATTGATAAACTCATGTATGTATAAGATGTATCTTTCACTGTCCATCCTCAAACTCATCCTGTAGGGACATAGATACAATAGCAGAACAACAAATCTAGTCCAGCAGATACTACCAAGAGCTGTAACACCTGGCTTGACATCAGTAGCACATGTAATCAGGAGATCCAGCTAAGCTAAATTATCAAGTAAACTAAATGTAATGATTCTGCTCTCCATCACTTAAGATATTAATATTTTGGTACAGAGGGAAAATGTTCTCCAGAAAACTAATGACATAACCAACAGAAATCAGCTCAGTAGGCCATCAAACTTTTTATATAGTAATTCTTTTTCAAAAAGGTGCAATTATTTTCTTCAAAAATACCAGCTTGCTGATACTATAGTAGGCGTTTGAGAAAAATACAATGTTAGTGCATGATTTTATCAGTGCAACTCCATAAGACAGGTCCATCCGTCATGAGCATGGGGCCAAACTTGGACCATCAAACACCCTTTAATGGTGTAAATGTGAATACTGCATTAGTGTATTAAAGGGAGCCTGACAAACTGCCACAGTAACAAAGCTGTCATGTTCTATTGTCATATCCTGATGAAGTTGTAGCAAACTGATAGTTTTGACAAAATAGCCTCTAAAACTACAAAGCATAATTCAGTGAATGTCCATAATATATACACTGTTTTTATCAATGGAGCATCATTAGAAATTTGAGATAGAAACAAATGTCATCTATCTTAAGTTTTGTAGGTGTTCGCTCAAGATTACTCCAAAGAAGTCAACATGAAGTGACTATATTAATTATGGTACAGTATACTGAGATAATATCCACTATCAACGACGTTCCTCACAAAATAAATCTAAGCAAGCAGATGACCATTTGTATTTTCAAAATCAATACCTTTCATATCCGAGTCCTTCCAAAATCAACGACATGAACTCCCAGAATTTTATAGGCTCCATATTTGTTATGAAATAGGTCTGGAAACGAATAAAAACAATAATGTTATGGACTCCTGATTGTTAAAAAGTGAAATGCAAAGAAGGGACCATACTTTTCCAGCAGCTCTCTTTGCACCATCTTCAGATGACAGAGTTTTCTCTGCACAAACATGGCCATATGCCACATTCTCCACATAGGTGAAATCATAGTAGTTGCTCCCATCACCAATAATGTACTGGCAATGAAAAATTTTGGAACAAGCATAAAAAAGTAATTCAAGTGTTAGTTTGTTCGATATTATTTATGCTACTTATAAATAGCATTCTGATCCTATCATATTGAAATAGTCCATATCGACATGTGAACATGAACAACGAGAATATAAGATCAAACCTACCATACTAAAGTTTACACACATGTAGCCATTCTTACCTTAGACTTTCCTGCCCTTGCAGCAGCAGCCAGAGAAGGAACCAGTAGCTTATCACCAGGGCCAAAAATGCTACTTGGGCGTATACAACAAGTAAGAAGCCCATCCCTACCATTAGCCCTCATGACCAATTTTTCTGCATCTGCCTTTGTTTCTGAATATGAATCATTAAACTGGAGTAAGAAAAGCTCTTGTTAGGAAATATGGGGATAAAGATGAACCAATGACAAACCACAAGAATGTAATCCATGAAAAATAGGAAGACCTTGTCTGGGTAAGGCATTGATTCATCTGCATCAAAGATTCCATGAATTCCATCGAACACTACACTTGGTGAACTGGTGTAGATAAGTCTCTTCACCTTGCAATGGATACAAGTGTCAATGACATTCTTTGTTCCTGTGAAATGGATTATACAAGTTGTCACATAGACAAACTTTACTGCAGTACTATAGCATTGAAAAATGATTAGAAAAAATAATCCAAAATTAATCTTACTAATATTACAAAAATTGAGGATTTACCACTCCATGTCTCACTGACATGTGTATCCAGGTCCCATATGTCAGTGTCACATGAGTGGCAAATCCTCCATGTTATAGATATTTATTGAAAATAAAAATAACTGGATCGATATCTCATAAACAACAATCTGTACAATGATAATTAAGAACCAAAGCTGCATAGCATACAAGTTAGAAGTACCAACCCTCAACATTAACTGAATAATGAAGGTGGAAGTTGTTGATAGACGAATCTGGTGCAGCCATGTGGAAAACAACTTCAGCCCCCTCAAAAGCTGCACATTAAGAATATATATGCATTGGACATCAAAAAATAAAATGGACTAATGTCACACTATTTTATTCGGCTCTAAAGAATGAAGTAGTGTGTCAATGTGTGTTTTGGAGGTCATGTCAATGTACAAAACATCAATTTTCTTTTAGTGGCCAGAGGTAGTAACTTAAAAATGACAAGTATCAGGATGACAGAACCTAGTCGTAAGACTGCAGGAAATTAGCAAACTAGATAACTAAAATTGTTGGTAACAGAAGATCTGTGAAAGTAAATCAACAGACAAGACATAGGAGTCCCCGACACATATTATCTTTTTTTCCGTCGGATATGCAGCATAATATTTGACTTTCTTTTTTCTAGCCATTTCAAGGAAATGAACAAATGCCATCTGACCATGCAGTTCTAGTTACACAGTAAGAAACATCAAGTATGCAGCAGAAACTCCATAATTTAGGCTCAGTTTGTGCTTGTTATGCTGTGCTGTGCTGCGTTGTACTTATGTTCTAAGTTGCTACATAAATGAAAACTTGAAATGTTTATACATCGTTGTACATATCAAATTAGGATTATAGAAAACAAAACATGTTATCTAACTTGTGTCTCTCCCAACTATTTCACATTTTTGGAACAGGACAGTATTATTGTTTGCAACATTGATCAATATAGAAGCAGTTTGCCAAACACCAAACTGTCTAAAAGCAATTGCACTAAACGAGATTATCATAATCCATCACAATGCAAACAGACCTTAATTGCTGGTCTGGTACCACCACTTCTTGAATCCATATCAGGAGAGACCCTCATTCGAACAACTATTTAGTTCCAGTCACTCAGTCAGTGTGCCATGGCGACAAATACAATGTCAAGCTAATAGAGTGCATTGGCAACAATGACACTAACATCATGTACTTCAATATATGTATGAAACTAGGATCATGTACCAACACATCGAACTGAATGGATATTTTGATAAATGAATTCGGGCCCAATCTGGATTACCAACTAAATCACGCTGGCCATGTCTAGCCGATACGCTTGTGTGACACGCCGTACTCTGACCTTCCCCAGTACGAATCAAACACATCACCAACCACAACCAAAACCTACCGGCGCAGCGATCTGGGAAGCGAAAATGGGAGATCACACGCACCTGCGGCGACCTGGGCCTTGTTGCGGAGGTCCGCGGAGGCATAGGCGGCCCGGCCCTCGCGAAGGGCGGAGCCGAGGATCCCCTCCTCCTCGTCGCGGTCGAGCGCGATGGCGGGGGGCAGGTCGGCCACGCGCACCCGCCACTCGCCGGAGCGGAGCAGCATCGCCACCAGGTGCCTCGCCGCGAAGCCGCGGCCGCCCGTCACCACGCACCATCTCCCGCCGCCGCCGCCTCCTCCTGCCGCCGCCGCCTCCATCTCGCCTCCCGTCGTCGTCGTTAAATTCGAGGCGCACCCCACACACGGGCGCACGCAGTTTATCGGCTGAGTCCGCTGCCGGCTTCGCACGCGATCTCCTCGGATCTGTGGCTTTTTGCGGCACCCTATGGGCCCATTTCGTAAGAGAGCAGAGTATCAGTAGTAGTGTGGTGTGCGTGGCCGAGGCGATAAATTTAGGATTATACTCGCTCCATCCAAACATCCTCTAACCAAACGGCATCAATACCAAAAACACTAAAACTTCATTGTTTCGTGTCCAACGAAAATTAATTTACATTATAAATGCTGCATGAGTTGAATCAATAGAAATCAATCTTGATTAGTTACATGCATGCATACAGGGCATTCCATGATATACATTTACTCGTTACATAAATAAACAAAGAGACACTTTGTTAGATTATGATCATTTTGAGAAAAACTTAAAAACCTTAGATGATGATGATCAAAGTGGGATGGAGGGAGTATCATCTCAAAAGAGTGGTTTGGTTGAAATTCCGTTGCTTTAAACGGATTAATTACAATGTCATCTTAAATTGAAAGGCGTTCATCACAATGTTATTTTTTATTTTTGTTAATATAAATGTTTTTCTCTATTTTATTTTTTCCTCGGACCAAAATACCCTTGCCTCTATCATTTCTGATGGTGTCTATTTATGTATTTGGTGATGCTTTTAAGAACAACGGCTGGTTTCAGTATATTTGGCATGGACAAAAGTGTTATGAATGACGTGTTTTATGCTAATATTAGTTTATATGTGACATACAAATTATCATTTTCATTTAAACATCATATTAATTAAATTTATACATCATGTAAGCTAACATCATATTAATTAAATTTGGACATCACATAGACATAAATTGGATAACATAGAGACATATAATTATAATTGAAGTTTAACATTTTCTTCCGCAACAAAAGATTCCATCTCCGGTTTCAATTTGTATGCAACATATAAATTAATATTAGCACAAATACACGTCATTCATAACAAGTTTGTCCATGCCAAATGTATTGAAACCAACCATTTTCTTAAAAGCATCACTAAATGTATAAATAGGCACCATCAGGAATGATAGAGGCAGGGGTATTTTGGTTCGGGAAAAAAAAGCAAAAACATTTGTACTAACAAAAAAAATGAAAATGGCATTTTGATGAATGCCTCTGAGTTTAGGATGGCATTGTAGTGAACTCGTTTGAAGCGATGGCATTCCAGCGAAATCACTGTTTTGCGATGGTATAATCCCAAATTTCTCAGCCGAGGTGACCCTGTTCAATTGACCAATATCCTATCTGTATTTTTATATTGATGGGTAACTTGTCTTTTTTATGCCTAAAATATAATGAATTTGAAGATAAGATTTCACACATAGATGTAATATTACTGAAAGTATGTGCCTAACATTTTATAAAATTTTCTGTGACATTTGTTAGTTGGTGTGCACGGAAAACTTATGTGCATAAGATATATTCAAGAGTTTTGCTATATATAGCTATAGATTCTGTCGACGAACGATACCCGCCTACGGTATTTATAGAGTATGGAGATCGTTAGAACTAAGGTGTATATGAGATCATATCTAGAAAATAAGAAATAAGGGTTTATACTGGTTTAGGCTCTCAAGATGAGTAATAATGTTATGCCAGTTTATATGTATATATGGATAGGAATACCATACGGATTACAATGGGGGAGTTGGATGACAGATCTAATCCGCTGACTAGAACCCGTCGAGAACGGCCCGACAAGATCTACTTGGTGACTAGGGTTTAGGCTTCTTCTGGATTGTATCTTGATGTGCCTTTGGCTACGGCTTGTCACTCGATACCCCTTCCTCCGTTTGGGGTCTTTGTATTTATAGTGAATATCATCTTCCTCTCCAAGTAAAACTTGAAAAAATAGAACAGGATATGGACTAAGGAGACATTATCTTCTCCGACTAGACCTCTGACACCTTCTATTTCGGGAAGATAATTTCCATCTTTTATCCACCGTATTTCCTTAATTAAAGGATATCTTCTTGTATACTATTAGGTATATAAGGTATATGGTATCTTCGTATACCATGAACCCATATATAGGAAGTATGTCTTATCCTTAACACTGACAGATTCATTGCCTCAGATAAACTCATCATAGTCAATTGGAACAATCTCTGTATCTTTAGTGAATCGGCGCTTACTGTCATCTCTTACAGTAGGTAACTGATCACCATTTGCAGCTAGGACACATGTATTTGTCTATTTGATTATTGGTCTCTTCAAAAAAAATTTAAAAAACATGTCATTTCCATGTTGTCAATATTAACCTTACTAGTCCATTCATAAGTATGTTCTCAAAATTGATTTTTTATCTTCTTATCAATTGCTAATATTTTATAAGAGTTAAACACAAATGTTGTTGTACCTAGTATTTACATGTCGGGATTTACAGCCTGAGTTGGAAATGACAAGGTTTGCAATTTTTCCTTTATATTTTTCCACCATTAAGTTTGTTGTTTGTGTATCACCAAAATATCTTGCCTAAGATACTTTTAGCTGATTTTCTTTTCATTTTGTATTATGACTCTTTTGTATTATCTTTAAGCTGGAAAGGTCAACCTTTCGGGAAACCCATCATCACAGATGATATGTCATAGCTATATCATATTCATTCTTGCAAACCATCTTACCACAATCTTTAGTATATCAAATTCACGCAACAACTACACCACTGCATGCTATTGCAACGGTCTCAGTACCATATCATATTGACTTTAACATGTATTGTGTTGACGTCAGTATGATATTCTATTAACATCAGTATGGTATTTGGTAGCTTATATTAGATTTAGACTTTAGAGTTAAAGATTCTGATAAGTAGTTGGTTAGTAACAATTTTTTAAAATTTGGAAAAGTTGGGTTTCCTAGTTTTCTGACTTCTAGTTTATTTTCTGGATTTTATAGTTATCGATTTTTGAAAGAATGGTGAGAATCTGGACTATTTGAGAGAGTTAGAGATTCCGAGAGAAATTGCAGTTAGTAAAAGCTCCCCGAACACGACCTTGGTTCATAGATTTATACCTAACATACCTTGCTAACATCAACATATAAAATATCCCATTAGACCAACGGGATCCCGTCTCATGGCCTTCCTTATATTACAAGGTGAAAATGGTAGTGGAAATTCCTATTCAATAGCCGCTCATTTATGATGTTTTTCGAACAAACCATTCGAGTATTTAGAAAAGGTATCGATAAAGATATGGAAACAATTTTAATGTTTTATGGATTGTTTTCTTATTTTACCTTATTCCCATGGAAATTACTATAAAATAATGTAATATTTATCGTATTTCTAGGTCTTTATTTGGCCCATAGTTTAGAGGCTAATCAACTCCTCAATTAAATCCCTTATTTGAATTTATGGCTAAAGTAGATATATTTTATAATTATGTAGTGTAAGTTTGAATGAATAGTATTATATGGTTATAGTATTTATGTAGTGCAAGTTTATAATATATGGTTATAGTATTATATAGCCATGCTAAGTTAAATATGTAATTTTACATTTCAATGTTTTCGACATTAATTATCGATTTCCATTCGATACCCATATGTTTTTGTTTGTATGGTTTCATTTTGATTTTTCCAATATTTTTGATATCGTTTTGGTTTCTGGCTCTACCGTTTACAAGAAAAAAAATATGGTTATAGAAATGGTTGAAACTTTTTTCCGACTATTTTCATCCCTACCAGCAATGAGGAACACCATGTTTGATTTTTTCTGAGAAAAGAGAGTGTGTGCTTTATTGATTATAATCATCATTAATGTTGGGTTGAAGATTTAGAAAGACTTGTCTATCTGATTGAAATCAATGGTTCTGCCTTTATGGTTTGGGTTGTCGACTTGTTTGGTGGAACTTGTTTGCTGTTGTGTCAAAGGAACAAAGACGGTGGCCGATACTCACTTATATGTTTTTTTTGTATGCTTGTTTTTGTTAGCATTAATTGTCTCTTTGCTTGTGTGTTCGCATCTCTTGCGGCATCCAAGATAACCTCGTTGTTTTTTTGTTTTTAGTCATTGTAATATCATTTAATATAACAATTCTCGTTAACCCATATGACTTTGATCTCGATGAAGATGGAGTTCAGGATAACCAACAGGTTTTTATATAGCAGTCAAAATAACGAGGATTGTTTTTCCCTTGGTTTCCACTATGTAGTTTAACTAAAACAATACGACCTTTAGTTTTCTTATATATCAGTGAAGCCTTCAGGGTTAGGTTATAACCTTTTTCTAATTTTTGCAAGCGAAGATGCAACCATGTAATCATGTGCAGCCATCTTCGGATTGATGTGGTATGAACATATGCTTTTTGTGGTTCATAATTCTAGGGGCCAAATATTTAACTAGAACTTGGACCGGTTTAGGATTGGTATTGTGGCCTACTTGTTTTTTAAGTTACCATGAAAGTGCAATAGTGAAAGTTTATTGCACATTGTTTTCCAACTAATTAATTTTAGATAAAATTTGTCATTCATGCTTGCTTTTTTGAGAAGTAACCAATATTTCTTGTAACTTCGATTGAAAGATAACAATATACAGAACAACAAAAATGTTAAATGCAATGTATCTAGTCAAAATGCACCTCAATACCAAACTAAGCCATAAGAGCTGTTTGGTTACTAGCCACACTTTGCCACCATTTGCCAATAAAATTTGCTACACTTGCCTAAGTTGAGGTGATTGAATTCTCTGTCATACTTTAGTAAGCCTAAGGGAATCTTGCTACCACTTTTCTTAGTCATTGATGTGTGGGACCTAATTATTGAAACAAAATCTTGCCACAACTATGGCTGTAACCAAACAACTGCCAAGTTGGTCAAACTTCCTAACATTAGGCATGGCAAACTGTAGTTAGCAACCAAACACCCTCTTAGTATATTCATGTAAAGAGATATAGCAGTAAAAAAGCACACAGATATACTCCATGTTCAGCAACATGTAGAAGCCCATCCTCCAATAAGAACTAATATTGTTTTTTTTCCAACAAGGATAAAATACTTAGCCATCTCCAATAGATTTTGTAACAAATACATCAAACTTATATGTGTAGACATCATGCCATCAACCTTTGGTTATCATCCATTTCAAAGAAATTTTATACCTTCCATTGCTCCAATAGAACTTGCTCCATATGGTGGAAAGAAAATTAATACACACATTCTGCATATATACACCATCATTAACACACATACATAAGGTACGTAGGCAGAACAACTGCATTACTTCATAAAGTGGCCGAATTTTATAAAACTTAAATAAATAATCAAATAATCTACACCATCAATATATACCTCCATAGACCTTTATCCTTCTAATTTATACTGTTAACTTTGATATTCATATTATATACTCAATAAAGAAATACATAGACTATGAGTATAAATAAATAAAGAAGATAATTCTATTAATTCAACTATAGTGTTACAAGAAGAATAAAGTACTAAAGACATACCGAAATCTCCGAAAAGACTATAAGACCAAAGCTCTAAGCTTATTTCTACTAAAACTATAGAGAATACAATAGATAGAGAGAATTACTCCTTGAGGTGTGTGTTGCTAGTGAAGAGAGTGAGCTCTATTTATAGCTGACTTATGACGGTTATTGAAGTCGGTAACTCCCACAACCGCCATCAGGAGCCAACCAGGGATCGCCACATGGAGCGTCAAGATGAGAGGTGGCTATGGCGGTTCGGCCGAACCCCTGGCCCCACCTCTCTCCACCGCCTTTCACCAGCGATTGACTTGTGGGCCCCTAAGGTGGTGCACGGTGGTTTGGTCCCAATTTAGGTTGCTTTTGCCTGACTTGTAGGCCCTCAATTCGTGTGCTTGCACATGATTCATGGAGGTGTGTTTCTTTGCATGTCGGCTTCATTTCTCCTTCACTTTGATTTATATCCTCCGCATCTATGTTAATTCTCCAAGTCTAGTATAACTACATTAATTATTATTGATATACGTGTAAGAAATGTTAGTTCTATTTTTATTTATTATGATAGTTGGTGGTCGAAATTGGTACTTAACAACCGTTAACAGATGTCTTGTTTTAAAATTTGCGGTGGTTAGATGGACTTCCATCCAAAGTTTAGTGGGGTATTTGGACTTTTTCCTATTTAATTCCTTGGTATGGGTGATTTTTTTAATGACCTATATCTTCTCTCACTAGTATACCCACCTAAGTTAACCATGAGAACTGGTGGGCCGCAAGAACTTCCTAGCTTGTGGCCATTATTTTAGGCTCATATACAAGAATAGGTTCGTCAATGCTTTTGTAAATCATACTTATGATGTAAACCCATAAAACATGTTTTGGCAACTATCACACTTTCATGCATTTATTATTTTGATTCCTGCACCATCCACATATGGGTATTCAATAGTATAGCTGATTGTATTCCACTTTTTTCATTTTAACAATTGAGTATCACTAGGTGATCATTCATGGTATAATGCTCTATAATACACAAATAGAGATTTTAGAGACATTTTGTTTTGCGTGTAAGGTGGAGAAGGGAGAAGGTACCTTGCCTTCAATATAGATCTATATCTTTGGAGTAATTGCATTGTTGGTAGTTATCTTTATTCCATCCTGTCATACATGTTTGGAAACCTTTGAACATTTAAAATAAAAGTAATTCTGAGTTACACAAAAAAGTAGAGTAAATTGCACTCGTAGTACCACAACTATTTAACTTAGTTACTTGTCTTCGAAGTTGCTCATTGAGTAACTTATCTTGTTGTGAGGGTGCAAATCTCATTACACACTTCTAATGTACGCTATTTGCATCCAAGTTGGACACGGGTTAACCCAAAATGATGCACTCGCGAGTCACATGGACAACGTAAGATTAGGTGCTTGGGTAAACAATAAAAGTACAAAGTAGCCCTTATACTTTTTGCGTGTGTTGTTGCATATGAGGGCTCCGTTGAAAAAAGTGTTACACCACTAGCATATGTGTGGGGTTGTGCACATCTATGTTTGTGAAAGAAGCCATGATATATGTCCAACTTGGCCACAAATAGCCCTGTTGACGGTCGTTAAGTATCAATTTCGACCGCCAATTTGTATCACAATTAAGGGGAAAATTAACATTTCTTACACATATCCTAATAATGAATAATGTAGTTGTACTAGACTTGGAGAAACTAATGTGGATGCAATGATTTAACACCAAAGTAAGGAGAAATGAGGTCGGCATGCAAGAAAACACACCTTCGGCGATCACGTGCGAGCACAAGGATTGATGGGCCCACAAGTCAGTGCAAATCGACGTAAAGTGGGGCCAAACCACAAGGAACCGACCAAGGGACCCACATGTCATCCTCCAGAGCAAAGGTGGTTATGAGAGGTGGGCCCAGGGGTTCGGCTGAACCCTTGGTTCTGCTGAACCGCCATTGCCTCCTCTCATCTCCACCCTCCACATGTCACTCCCTCAGCCACTCCCAATGGCGGTTATGGAAGGTCGGTGGTTAATAATCGCCATCAAACTGTCATTACAAGGCTATAAACAGGAATGAACTTCCACTTGTAAAACACACCTCAAGGAGCTATTCTCTCTTCTCATATTGTATTCTCTATATTGTAGTAGAAATAAAACATAGGAGCTTCGGTCCTATAGTCTTCTCGGAGTTTCGCGTATGTCTTCAATACTTTATTCTTCTTGTAAGATTATAGTCGGATTAATAGAATTATCTTCTTTATTTAATTATGCTTATAGTCTATGTATTTCTTTATTAAATATTTGTTCTATAAGTAGTATATACTGCGTATATCTGCTTCATCGTAGTCTAGTTGATCCATGCTACGGTAACGGTCCAATGACCTTTATAGATTGCTCTAGCTCTAAATTGTTCATCCGTAGGGTGAGAGTCCTAGGGGAGTTAGTGATATTGTTTACTACCATAAACGTGGTGTTTAGGCTAGATAAATATTGTTGGATGCGGGTGTGCCCCATGAAAAGTGAGGTAGGCGGCAGGTGGTGACAGTCCTATCTGTCCTTTGTATTCCTCCACGTTCGGGTATGACATAAGAGTGCGTAAATGCCATAGACACACTGGCAGACCAGCAGGGAGTGGTCTCTCGGTAGTACCTAGGTTCCTGGAACTAAGTACTATGTTGTAAGCATGTATATGTTAAGTGTATACTAGACATAGTTAAATTAGAAATACATTTGTACTTCAGTTTTCTCATGCTAGTTTTACTAATATTTATTATGAGGTGAATCTCCTTGTGTGTTCACTACCTTATTATTATCATATTAATCCCTGTTTAGACTATGGTGGAATAATTATAGATTGATTAAAGATAACAAAACAATTATCTATGTGCCGCCACCTTCCCTGTGGAAATAAATACGATACCCGTGGGAATACTCATGGGTGAAATGCTATAACGGTATCCGTGCGCTTGTGGATTTATCTGTGAACATAACAAATACCAACAAGCCCATGTGACATGTGTTTAATGAGATTTGCACCTCAAAACATGATGAGTAACTTGTTCATGAAATTTCTAAGATGAGTGATTAAATTGGACCCACATTTGAAGAAAATACTACGTAGCAAATTAGTTGGAGTTTACCTTGAGTGACACAATTGGTTTGTAGCCTAGCTGTTCAACAACCCTCTTACAATTATATGTCCTATTTAGTGACATATACTTCAATCTTGTTGATGTGAACATTCTTGGGTTATTCATTCCATCAATACTCAACACTTTGTTGTATCTCCACTCAATAACAGCTAAAGGAATTCTTATTCTGAATTTTCTGTAACAAAATAATGTTATCAACTACTAATTCCGAGTACAACGCAGTTAAAAGTCTTACTCAAATACACAAGTATAGATAATCATATGAGACTATATTTATGAGATAATTAATTAAAAGTGAAGCCTGTAACTAAACAATTAGAACATATATTGTATTACATGGGAATAATCTCGTTGATCATCACTCAATGAAAAATTTATGAGTAAACATACATCTACGCAACCATACCAATGTGTATTTTTGGGCACAAAACCCAAGATATGGTGGATATCAAGATGACTTGAATTACAACATCCAGTTGCCTTTGAATATTACAACAACTAGAGTGTGTAGAGACCACACATTGTACAAGCAAAGAATATACTTTAGATTATATGTATGATAGGAAGAAGTGTCATCTTTTATATCCAAGTTCTTCCAAAAGCATATAAATAAAGTCCCACAAATTCATAGGCTCCATATTAAGGCATCATCAATGTATATGGCAAAAGTGATCCATATAGATGGGATCCACATACATGGACTTTAACTATAGAAATCCACACAATGTATATAGATACAAGGTAGCATTAAGAGAAGAGAGAGAAGTAGAGATAGATAATATTATTTATTCCATATGGGTAGTCCATATGCATATGGGTACTTTTTGTTATTTTCTTTATATGGACTAGTTGCACAATGGCACTAGATGACTGAATGGAATATTATATTACCTATGGACTACTATTGCATCACATTGTGGATGCCCTGAAGTAAGCCTATAGAAAGTTAAATACATCATGAGAATTTATCACTAATGAAACTAATGCAATTCAATAATAGTGATATACCTTGCCTCCGCTGATCTTTGAACCCTCTTTAGTCGAAAGAGTTTTCTTAGCACAAATATGGCCATGTACCACATTTTCTACATATACAAAATCATCACAATTGCTCCCACGCCGACAATGAACTGCAAGAAGATATAGAACCTGTGTCTTTCTATTTACTGTAGTGGAGAAGCACTAATAATTCAACAAGAAATATCAAATGTTCTTATAAATGCATGTATTAGGTCATGTTAGTCCACATAAGCACATGAATTTTTAGTTTGCGTCCGAATGGTGCATCTACTATTAGGGTTTGTTGGGGCTCTAGCTAGCCCAACCTCCAACTACCAGTACTAGCTACCATCTCCGAAGATTGCATTATGTGAAGTGTCGTGGGTTCCTCTTGCTTTATATATATGTGTATGTGATTCCTAGCATGATTCTTTATGGCTTGATATTAATGAAACATGAAGTTTAGCTTCAGTCTGTTGATTCACTAAAAGTTTTAGTTTCATAGCGCTTATGGATGTAGAGAAATTTATGTAACATTGTTGTAGAGAATTTGCAATTATGTTATATTTTATTTGCTATATGTGTTTTGCAACAAAGATAATTTGGTTAATTTCTTACGTACAAATGATTGGTTAACAAGTTCATAATCTTCATATCACACACAAACCATATGCTTGATAACTTAGTAGAACATAATCTACAACAATTGTTCTCTATATGACTAAATAAATTATGTACATGTTTATTTAATGGGTTAAGTCCGATTCAACCCCTTGAAAGTACAATTTAACCCCCTCAACTATGAAACCATACAAAATACAACCCACATCTATTCATTCCAGACACTTAATCTCCCACGCCATGTTTCAGGTCGCTTAGGGCCGAACTATGTGATACTGTGATACTACCTCATTCTCTCCCTTTCTTCCTCATTGTTTCCCCCACTCTCTCCCCTACAGAAAAAATTTCCCATATCTGAAATTCCTACCCTAGCCATTGGTGCAATCCGCGGAGGAACGGTTCGGTGGTGCATGGCATGAAGGAACACTCCGATGCCTGAGCGGGAGCGATGATGTTTAGGGGGCTTAGGCATGGCAGCATCTGGGCAGTGAGCTGACCTAGGTGACTGGCGAGCACAGCCTCTGCACATGTTGAGGAAGATTCAATTAGGTCAGTGGCATTTTTTGATTTGTTTAATGGGTATAGGATCAGCAATACATGGTAGTCACAAGGGAGCTCGAGCATTGCAGTCAATCTCACATCATCTGGGCGTGCTTGTGCTTCAGCCACTTCTCAAGGACCACAGAGGAACACTAGTACAGAATGAGTTTTTGCAAACGGGCGAATAAGATTTTCGCATGCGGTTGGGCCAGCCGCATGCGCGAAATCGTCTGCAAAAATCACCATCTTCCTATGCGGCTAGGGCACCCGCATGCGAAAATCCGATTTTCGCATGCGGGTGCTTAAGCCGACCGCATGCAAAGAGAAAATATCGCGAAAAAAATAAAATTCCAAAAAAAAACAAACCCTAGCCGCAAGCGGCGGCATCGCCGCCCGAGCTCGCCGGCCGCTTCCACGCCACCTGACCCCGCTGCTGGCCGCCGCCATCCGCTCCCGCCACTGGCCGTCGCCGCCGGATCCGGGTGGGACGAGGTCCGCCGCTGCCGGATCCGGGCGGGATCCGCCCACTCGTTGTCGTCATCGGGGTCGCCGCCCACCACCAGACGCCGCGTGACCGGCGCCAGATCCACGCCGCTGTGGCCGCCGGCCGTCGTGGGGCAGCGTCGTGCCCGCTGCCGTCGCCGCCTGCCGCTGCCCGCCGTCGCCGTCGCCGAGCGTCGTGCTCCTCCGTAGGGTGGCGGATCCGGTCCTCCCGAGGACGGTGCCGCCGGATCCGCCGCCGTAGGCCGTCGCCGTGCCCGCCGCTCGCCGCCGAGAGCCCCTAGGGCAGCGGATCCGGCTTTCCTGAGGACGGCGCCGCCGGATCCACCGCCGCTCCCGCTGTCTCGCCATCGCCCGCCGCCTCCTTGATGTCGCCGCCCGCTCCCTCCTAGCTGCCGCCACCACCGCGCCTTCTTGAGGCCGCCGCCGCTGCTCCCGCCGTCGCCCACCGCCTCTTGCCGCCGCCCAAGTGAGAGAGAGAGAGAGAGGAGATAATAACTGAGAGGAGAGGAAGAGAAGATAAGGTTAGGTATAGGAAGAGGGACCATTTTTACATGCGGGCCACTTAACCGCCCGCATGCAAAAATTAATTTTTTGCATATGACTTTTTAGATTTCAAATCAATTTTTATGTCACTATATCAACTCATATGAAAAAGTTGTTAAAAACAAAGTTGTAGAACTCATCAAGATCTACAACTTTTGTTTTGGTAATTTTTCTATATGACTTTATTTGAACAGTTTGAAATTGAATTTCAAAATATGACAACTTCAAATAAAATTTTCAAATAATAAATGATTTCAAATAGAAATGTCATCAACAACAAAGTGGTATAACTTATCAAGATCTACAACTTTTGTATTTGTCATTTTTCTATATGACTTTGTTTCGATAGTTTGAATTTAAATTTAAAATTATGACAATTTCAAACAATATTTTCAAATACTAAATGATTTCAACTGAAAAAGTCATCAATAACAAAGTGGTATAACTCATCAATATCTATAACTTTTATTTTGGTCATTTCTTCATACGACAAAGTTATTTCTAACATTGTTCACAAAATGTACATATCTTATATAGTTTTATAAACTATAGAGAGAGATATGTAAATTTTGTGAAAATGTTACGATCACTTTTTCGGATGAAGAAATGACTAAAATAGAATTTATAGATCTTGATGAGTTATACAACTTTGTTGTGGATGACTTTTTCAGCTGAAATCATTTATTGCTTCAAAATATTATTTGAAGTTTTGAAATTCAAATTTTTAATTGATAAAACAAAGTCTCAAGAAAAAATGACCAAAATAATAGCAGTAAGAACACAATAACATGATAGAGCATGATTTTAGAAACATTTAGGAAAAAGAATCATCTAATTTGGAGTTCGTATGAGTGAGATACACTAGTTTCAAATTTCAAATTTCAAATTTTATTTTCACATGTGGGCGCTTAAGTGAGCCGCATGCAAAACTGAGCTCATTTTTGCATACGGCCCTCTTAAGAGGCCCGTATGGGAAAAATCTATTTTTCCATACGGGCCACTTAAGAAGCCGTATAGGAAAATGACCCTCGATTTTTGCAGACGCCATTAGTTATGGTCCGTTTGCAAAAATCATGGGCTCTCGTACAGAAAAATCACTTTTGTAGTAGTGGAAAAAACATCAAGTTAGGAGGCCTACTAATCATGCATTGCAGATTATCCAACCACCCAAGGAATGGATATGTGTGGCCTGATGACATGTTTATTTTGGAGGTAATGCTAGAATTGTGGATAGTTGTCATGTTTATTTTTGGTCTAATGCCAGGCTGCTAATGGGTTATGGCTATGTGACTTATGCATGTAATACAAGACCAGTCTCTTATGTTAATGTCAACCTTGTGCTAGATTCATATTTCTGAAAAAAAAAACTGAACCAAGTGTAAGAACAAAATGAACCAAGTGTAAGCGCCACGTCAGACATCTGGGCTATAAATGACCTTAAACAGAGCGTGGGGGTTAAATATCCGGATTGTATAGATGAGGGTTGCATTTCGTCTGGTTTCGTTGTTGAGAGGTCTAAATCATACTTTTGCAATAGTTGACGAGGGTTAATCAGACATAATCCTTATTTAATTAAGGTGCATATGTCTCGTAGACTACCTATACATTTATAATTTCCTACCTGACCAAGCAATATTGCACATGCAACTAGGGGACTTCCACGGGTAGCAAAAATCAATATTTTAAATGGTGTGTATGTTGTCACCGAAGGTGTGCCCAATCAAAAGTAGTATTGTTAACCTATTTTTAGAACCATTTTCTTTAGTGTTTTGAAGTATACTAAACATGATAAGTACTAGGCTACCACATACCATCATTCCCCCATAGGAAAGTAAATAGGGTATAATCTTGTCACTTTGGCCAAAAATGGTACCAGGGCATATAGAACAAGTGAGAAGCTCATATCTGCCATTGGTTTTTGTCACTGAACTTTTCTGCTTCTGCCTTACTTTGTGCATATGCATCAGGAAACTAAAATTAATAGAACAAATAGTTAGAACAACACACAATATTTATTGTGCGCCTTTTCTATAAAGAATGAAATATAAAAAATACACTTAATTAAGTAACTACGTAGAAAAGGCTAGCAGTTGAAAGAAAAAAATTCTCTCTCTAGGGATTCCTATGTAAATGTGTTGACACATACAACCTACATTCAACATAATTTTGGCAACTCTACTATGGTCCAAATAGCTAGTCATAGAAATGTTTTATGCGGTAGATCTTATTCTAAGTATACAAACTTCCCTCTCCAACCTACAAGTAGTGATCATCACCTTAATATTTGTTAATGCCAACATCTAACATGGTCACACTTTTCTTGGAAGACATGATAACTATTTATTGTGCAATCAATGGTCCATAATAAATTAGAGGATACACGAGAAGGTAACTAATCTTTATCAATTAGCTAGTTAAAAATAAGTTGAGGGTTAGAGAGGTAATTAGAAATACACAACTGAACCTTTCTTTTTGTTTACATCCATTTGATTAAGAAATTGCTAAGTCAATGTCATGCCCCGATTTTCGTTCGGGATTAAAAATCTTTTAATAAATCATTTCTAGAATTTATATTAAAAGTTAAAAGCAATTTTACAAGTGAATTAAATTTTGGAAATAAAATTTTCCTTTAAAAATCATGGTTGCAAATATTTTTGTAATATTCTCCATGCCCTAAAGTACTCTATAAAATTTCCCGTGAATTTTCAAAGCTCAAGAAGTAATTATAATAGTACAAAGTTCATTTAATCAATTAATTAAATGGGAAAACAAATTAAATTCCTCTCCTTCTCCTTGGGCCGTTTCTGGCCCAAGTCTGTCCTTCGTCCCCCTCGCGGCCCAACTGCTCTTCCCCTTCTCCCTTTCTCCCTTTCCTCGACAAAGTCCGATTTTCCTCCTTCGGGCCCGACTCACCAGCCGACCCACTTACGAAGTTTGCTTCGTGTCCCTCCTTTCCCTTTCGCCGCCGACAGGTAGGGCCAACCTATCGGGGGCCTCCTTCAACTTCCAACGACCCTAGCCATACCACAACGTGCCCCATGTTGCCGCCAATTTCGTGCTGTCCCGCGCCCACTCACTTTCAAATCCGCGGAGGCCGAGTCCGCTCCACCTCCTCCACCATCTGACCTACTTTTTCCCTGAAGATCGGTGACGAATTGAGCCCCAACTAGGCCATGTTGACGCCTCCGTTCGCCAACTGTTGCTGCCCCATCGGCCACGATCTCCGCTCCCAGCCCTATAAAAACACTCCTTGCACCTCCCTGTCTCATTTTCCTACCTTCCCCAAGCTCCCCGCGCTCTCTCTCACGCTCCTCTTGTCACCCTCCCTCTCCACCGCTCGCTGGAATGCTCCGACGGAGCACTACCGCCGCGGCATGCCACTTCCACCGCTAGCTTGGCAGCATTGAGCCTTTCCTTGTCTGCACAATCCTCAAAGCTTCCCGCCGGCGAAACACCCCTTCCACCGCCAACCCCAAGTGGCCGCCGCCATTGCCGCCTTCGGTCGGCAACTACCGCCGCTAGCGCCGTCGCCAAGCCACGCCACCACCGCCGCCGGCTTCACTTCTGGTCCATTTATTTTTTTGGGGTTCATTCATTCTTGCTTCTCTAAGAAGTACTTACTATCTCTTGTAACTTTGATTAAAAGATAACTAGTTATACAAGGAAAAAAAGGTCAAATGCGATGTACCTAGTCAAAATCCACCTCCACCAACTAGATCAGTCATAAGACTTAATGTTTTTGCATGAAGAGATATAGCAATAAAAAGCACACATATATATTACAATAATGTTGACTGTAACAAGTAGAAGCCCATCCTCCAACAAGAACTAATACTGTTATTTCTAACAAGATTATAATACTTAGCCATCTCCAATAGATTTTGTAAAAAAATACATCAAACTTATATGTGTAGCCATCGTTGCCATCGACCATTGGTTATCATCCATATCAAATAAATGTTACATCTTCAATAGCAATAGAACTTGCTCCATGTATGAGGTCTTAGATAAGGTCATAACAAATGAATACACACAGTCTGCACATATGCACCAACATTATCAAACATTTATAAGGTAGAAAGAAAGAATATTTCTATTAGTTCATTTGTTGTCCATTCTTTATAAAACTTAAAGAATCAAACAATTTGCACCATCAATACATCCATAGACAGCTATCCTTCTAATCCTATATATCTATAAAGTTCATCCCCACTAAGTGCAATTAAAGCTATTTTTCTCTTTTCTCATTGTGCCACATCACCTCAATGAATTATGTTCATTTGATCAAAATTTAGTGCTCCAGATCACCCTAAAGTACCTTCATTACTGGCCATTGGATTCAAGTTGATTGGTTCAGATTATCTCAATGAAAGAGACACCGTTACACACTTCTTCACTCATCTGAAGATTTATTACATATATTAATCAAGCACTCAATCAACCACCAAAGCCATCAATTCTAAAATAATTCCATTCAGCTTCCCATTTAATTTTATATGCTTATGCGTTATGAAAAATACCTAGTGACAATGCCTATACTAAGTGCATGTTTCTATCTCTCAAAGTGTATGCTTCTTCCTCCTTGACATTGCCTATACTTAGTGTACAGTGCTTACCGTTGCATCATTCATGGAAACAGGGAAGAATAGGTTTAGTCCCCTTAATTTAATTCATGAATGGTCCTTCCATGCTTCTTACATATATTTTCTAAAGTTAAAAGTATTTTTGTTTTTTCTAATTGACTATTGTTTCATGAGTAACCCCGCATCATCCCTTACTTAGTTCACAAACATGTTTGCATATAAATTTTCTTTTAGGGTGTCGTAGACACCATTAAAGAATTAACTCTTCCATTTCATCTTCAAGGAATGCTTGAGATAAACACCTAGATGCAGTTTTCTATAATGAATAGAGAACCAAAGCTTTTTCATCTTCTAAATCAAATTGTAGCAACAAGAGACTGAAATCCAAATATACTATTGATCCCAATTGTATGTTTGGCCAAAATGGAACAACAATCATTGAAGTTATCAATTTTTTTTGTTTTTGTAAGGAAAACATTTATAATTGTTATATGCTTTCATTACTTTGTTAGTTCCTATACATCATGCTCTCTTAATAAATTTCAGTTAATTTAAGCTGCAATATGCCTATGTATATATTCAATATCTTCTAATTTCATCTCATCGATTTGCTTATATTAGTTTTATAGAGATTTCCACAGCAATGATGCAAGGTATCATCTAGTTTATACTGCTAACTTCGATATTCAAAATATATACTCAAGTTCTATAGTACGACTTGAGCTTGTGAAAAGAAAAC
The DNA here is from genome assembly GCA_008326285.1 of Oryza officinalis. NCBI lineage: Eukaryota > Viridiplantae > Streptophyta > Magnoliopsida > Poales > Poaceae > Oryza > Oryza officinalis. Next base: position 28,275,137 of record BDMV01000003.1, on the reverse strand, counting down.
CTTTTCAATAACAATGATAGAAAATGAATAAATTGTATATTCCATTTTAACATGTCCTTATACTAAGCAAATTAATTCCTAATAAAGGTAAGATCACACAAAGAAGGATGTTGTAGGCAAACCAATATTTCCTCAATCATAATGCGTAGTTAGGACAAGGAAGGGTAGTTGTTTTGTGGATTCCTAATCTTTCACCTTTAAAATGATAATTCTTTCCTTGCTAGCCAGTGGAATAATAATGTTCACCACACACCCAAGGAAAAAGATGAATCAGAGAGCTTTTGCATGGAACGACTTTATGTTGCATATTTGCTTTGCCTATGGACTCACTAATGTTGTGAGCTGCTAGTTAAGTCTGGAAGATACCTTGCAAAAAAAAATCAAAAGAAGATACCTCACAAAAACCAAAAATATTATATTCACCATGGTGAAAATTAATACTTTATGTATGAGGCACAACATTTCAGAGGGATGTTCATAAACCAAGGGTCTTAATAATGGTGCAGACATTCGTCTCCCTGAATAAACTTCTTATTGTACAAATGCATAAAATGTCCCCATCTCTGTAGACCCAATTTCCCTAGTAGGGGTGGTTTCTTTTAAAGACCTATATCTTCCCACACTTCTTATTAAATAGTATTCTTACCTAAGCTAAACAGAAGAAATGGCTGGCCCTCAGAAATCCCTCGCTAGTGGCCACTCTTGTAGGCTCATATACAATAATAGGACCATCAACACTTATGTAAATCGCACACATGATGTTAATCCATAAAAGCTATTATGTCTGCACTCTCACTTTCATGATTTTATTGTTTTGATTCCTCCACCATCCATGTATTGGTACTCATTAGTATAGCAAATTGTCTTCCACATTGTTTATTTGAACAATGGAGTATCACTAGGCGTTCTTTCATGGTATAGTATGCTATAATACACTAATAGAGATTTTAGAGAAATTTTGTTTGTGTGAGAGAGGGGAGGAGGGAGCTTGTACCTTACCTTCAATATAGATCTATATCTTTGGAGCAATTGCATTGTTGATAGTTATCTTTATTCCATCCTGTAATACAAGTTTACAAACTTTTTGAACATTTCAAATAAAAATAATTAAGAGTTACCCAAAAAAATAGAGTAAGCACTTGTAGTGCCACAAATTGTGACTTGGGTGTAATTCAGTCATTTATCTTGAAAATTGCTCAAACAAGAGATATCTTGTATTGACGGTGCAAATCTCAGCAAACATATGTAACATAGGCTATTCACTACCATGTTCTACACAGGTTTACATAAAAATGACACGCTTATGAGTCACATGGACAACGTAAGCTTAGAATAAAAATACAAATTAGCCCTTATATTTTTTGTGTGTTGCTGCATGTTAGGGCTTTCTTGAAAAACTATTACACTGCTAGCTTATGTGTAGGGTTGCGCATGTCTATGTTTGTGAAAAGAGGCCAGAAAATATGTTAAACTTGGCAACAACCATCTTGTCAAAAAATAAAAAACTTGGCAACAAACAGCCCACATGACACATGTTTAACGAGATTTGCACATCAAAATTTGATGAGTGCCTTGTTCAAGAAATTTCTAACATGCATGAGGGATTAAATTGCACCCATGTGTTGCAACTTGTGGTATCACCGGTGTACTTTACTAAAAAGTACTATGAATGAAGATAGTTGGAGTTTACCTTGATTGACACAATTGGTTTGTAGCCTAGTTGTTCAACAGCTCTCTTACAATTAAATGTCCTATTTAATGAAATATACTTCAATCTTGCAGACGTCAACACTTTTGGTGGATGCATTCCATACATACGCAAGACTTTGATGTAGCTCCACTCTATCAGATATGTTATTGGTCTAATAACAGCCAAAGGAATTCTTGTTCTGAATTTTCTGCAACAAAATATCGTTATGAACTATTAATTTTGATTACAATGCAGTTGACAAGTCTTACTCCAAAACATAAATATAGATATCTATATGAGCTTATATTTATGAGATAATTAATTCAATGTGAAGCTCATAATTAACAATTTCATATATTGCATTACATAAAAGTAATCTTGTTGATGAGCACTCAGTAGATAATTTATCATTAAACATACACATACACAACCATATATGGTTCAACCTATGATTATACATATAAGAATGGATAGAGATACAAATTTCAAAGTGTATCTTTAGACAAACCCATATGGTGGATATCAAGATGTCTTGAATTATAACATCCAGTTTCTTTTGAATATTACATCAATTAGAGTGTATACAGACCACAAATTTTAGAAGCTAAGAATATAGTTTAGGTTATATGTATGATATATTGGAAGAAGCGTCACCTTTTATATCCAAGTTCGTCTGAAAGCGTATAAAGAAAGTCCCATAAATTCATAGGCTCCATATTTGTTATGAAGTAAGCCTAGAGAAAAGTTAAATATACCATGAGAATTTAGCAGTAATGAAACTAGTGCAATTCAATAATAGTGATATACCTTGCCTCCGCTGACCTTTGAACCCTCTTTAGTCGAAATAGTTTTCTCAGCACAAATGTGGCCATGTACCACGTTTTCAACATACACAAAATCATCACAATTCTTTCCATCGCCAATAATAAACTGCAGGAAGATACAGAAGCCATGCTTTTTTATTTATTGTATAGGAGAAATTAATATTAACAATTCAACAAGAAATATTCAATGTTCTTAGACACGCATGTATTAGATAATGTTAATCCACCTAAGCACACGAATTTTTAGTTGGCCTTGACCCTAGTGGTGGGTCTAGTGTTGGCGTCGGTTGGGGCTCTAGCCCAACCTCTAACTGCCATGAATTCCTAAATATCTTTGCATCCACAATGTCAGAGAAATTTACATGAGCATGCAAGTAGTGATGATTGGATAGTTGGAGAGGTTAACGGAGAAAGTCAATGAGTATGGGCTATTAGTAGGTACCTTATTTAGCCGATAGTCTTGTTGTAATCAATGGTCATTTTTTATTTATCTGCGTGAATAATTTGGTTGGACACTTTGAGGGTTGGGGGAGGGTGTTCATGGCCCTAACCTCCACATCGTACAACACAACCGATACAAAAGCAGACAACACACATCGGCATAGCGATCGTGCACGACAGAGATGGGTGCACTCTATATATGCAGATATTTCTGAAGAATGCCATGCATGAAGCATCGTTGGTCTCTTGCTTTATATGTATGTGCATGTGACTCCTACCATGATTCTTTATTAGTGGTGACGAGGATATCAATCTGTTAGATACACACCAAAGAGGACTAGGAAGCACTTGGAGAGAGGCTAGAAAATGGAGGCCCAATTCATATCAAGTTTGAGTCTATCTCGGAATCCAGGAGTAGCCCACACTAAATTCATCGCCCTAATCTCATCTGGACTACGTTTTCGATGTTCTACATATGTATGAAAATCTAACAAGATCACCTTTCCAATGGGTCTGGTCTCATGTCAAAATTCCTTCTAAGTCAACGGGAATTGTCAAAACAAGTGGGCGTCGAGAATCTATCAAGTAGTTGTGTCACTGTCTTTTGGGCCTGTAACGAGTCGAGGTCTGTTAGGGACACATCCATGGGTCCTTCGTTGACCCTAGACCCTTTATATTCAGTAGCCGTCATTGAGTTAGGGTTGGGCTTTGTTTAGATTATTCTGTCGTTGCAGTTTTGCCGCTTAGCTCGGTTTGTAGAACCCCAACTTGTGAGCTTCATCATATATTTGCAATATGTTCAGATTGCTTCTTCTACTCTCTTGCTTGTGTTCTCATATGCTAGCAAGAGATGTGGTGGTGTAGTGATTGCGAGGGGTTCGATTGTTCTAGTCGGAGCCTTTGGATCATCAACGTCAAGTTCTCCACAATCGACTTATCAATACATATCGGAACATTAGGACCTAGTTTCTCATCACGTGGATTGATATTAATAAAACATGAATTTTGTATGCATTGTAGTCCGTTGATTTACTGAAAAAGTTTGAGTTTCATAGCGCTTATGGATGTAGAGAAATTTATATATCATTGTTGCAAAGAATTTACAATTTATGTAATCATTTTTTTGCTTTATATTTTTTGCAACGGTGATTATTTGGTTAGTTTCTTACAAAGGATTAATTAACTAGTTCATAATCTACGTATCACACACAAACCATATGCTTGATAACTGAGAAATAGATTAATCATACTACTATTATCAAGCATATGCTTGATAACAATTATGGTATGTATAGCTAAATAAATTTTGTACATGTTTATTTACTTAAGATGCATTTATGTCTTGTTAACTGCATATATGTATATAATTTCTTACCCAAGCAAACAATGATGCACATGCAGAAATAAGGGACTTCCATGAGATCAATATTTCAAATGATGTATATGCTATTACTTGAGGTGTTCCCAATCAAAAGTAGTATGATTAATCTATTTCTAGAACCATTTTATTTATTGTTTTGAAGTATGAGAAAAAAGTAAACACGATATGTAATAGATTACTACGTACCATCATTCCCCCATGGGAAAGTAAATGTGGTACTATGTTGTCACCAGGACCAAAAATGCTACCAGGGCGTATGGAACAAGTTAAAAGCTCATATATATCATTGGCCTTTATCACTAAGTTCTCTGCTTCTGCTTTGCTTCGTGCATATGCATCAGGAAACTGAAATTAATAAAATACATAGTTGAAAAAAAGCACAAAATTTCAATTGTGCCTTTAATACAAAATGAAAGAAAAAAATACAGCTTAATTAAGTAACTATCTAAAAAATTAAGTCTAGTGGTTAAAAGTAAAAAAAATCTCTCCCTGACCATATGTTAATGTGTTGAAACATAGTATACTTTTCGCAATTATACTATATTATTTAAATAGTCGTAGAAATGTTCTATGTTGTAGATCTAGCACTTATTCTAAGTATACAAACTTCCCTCTTCAATCTACAAGTAGTGGTTATTAATGTTAAGTATACCTCTTCCCTTATTCTAAGTATACCTTAATATTTGTGTTGATACCAACATACAATACGTCATTCTTTTCTTTGTTGCTTGGAAGACAACATAACTAATTATTGGTGCAATCAATGATACACGCATAGAAGGTAACAAGTCATTATCAATTAGCAAACTAAAAATAGGCTGAAGGTTAGAGAGGTAATTAGAAATACACAGCCAAACTTTTTTTTGTTTGCATCCATTTGATTAAGACAAACATTTCACAACATGGGGCATCAATTACTCTTTTTAATTTCTGTACCAATGGGTACAACAAACAAATAAGATTTGTAATTGTACAAGAAATTTTGGGATTACCTGAGCATGTAATAGCAAGAACAACAAAAAATAAAATAAATTTGCATTCAGTCACAGAGTAAAACCTTGTCTGGGTATGGCATCGATTCATCTATGTCAAAAAGTCCATGAACTCCATCAAATACAACAGCACTGGAACTGGTGTATATAAGCCTTTTAACCTTGCATGTTACACAAGCATCAATAACATTCTTTGTTCCTGCATAATAACACAGAAGGACTCTTTTAAAAACAAAAGAAAAGACAAAAATTGAGATTAATCAAATCCAAACAAGGTATACACTTTTCAATTAATAACAATCATGTTACCTAAAATTCATGGAAGTTATATCTACTTTCATGTGCCTTGGACAAAACGTTGTGTTAGCTAAGTGACCTTGATAGGTGCGTAAATTTTCACTGGATTCAAAAGTTACTAATTATCTAAAAGCACTTCACATGTATATGTGTTCCTTTTTTTTAAACTATCCTATTAGTGGTTAGCACATATTCTGTGCACTTGGATCCCTTCCAATTCACAAGCCAATTCATGCTATTCTAGAATATCTTAAGAAAACCATAAATAGTTATGGGCTGGTAATTAGGTTAGTTGTCTAAACCAACCACATCAAAATATTGGAAATACCAATATGATCATTAGGCTTATTTAATTGGTTCATTACCAAATTTTGCCAATGCTAATATTATGGAAAATTCTAAACAAAATGCTAAAATTACTTAGCCAAAATTTTGACATCAAACAAATTACACTGTGCCTACTAAATTTTCACAACTAAATATTAGTTTTGCCCATATGTTGCTGGTCTTCCTCACCTTCACTATCCTTCACCCGCTACATCATCATAGTCCTGCACCTCTACCTCTGCAAGAATTTGTGCCACCTTGCACTCACGAGTCTCACCCCCTTACTATATTTAATTACTCATGATAAAAGTTTGTCACATTGGAGGTAGTTAGGTTGTCCCTATATATGGAGAAAGCCTTAAGCTTGTCCATCTGACAACCCTATTGATGATCTGATAAGCCTTATTGGCAACTCTGCAGTATCGTAGCCAACGTTGACCACGCAAATCATGCTCTTCGAAAAGGATTGGCTATGCATGCTTGACGTTGAGAATTTGGCCATGCATCCTCCCTACCACCTCCAAATCCCCAACTAATATCGTTCTTTCAAAACCATATACAAATTCCCTATTAACATTTTTATCCTCTGCAGCGAACTTTGACATTACTAACACTGACCATCCATTTTTCATCCAACAAGCAGTTTGTTGTGGCCCCAGTGCTGCAGAAATCTTCATCTCGTTATTCTAGCTTCTTGGAGATTGAACTGCTGAGAGATCATGAGTCCGCCACAGATCTTGCGCACCGGCTGACCCGACCGAGCAGAACAACACATTCTGATGTGAATTTACACGGCCGCCACCAGTTGCAACAAGTACAACGAGCTGCATGCTTCGGGTCAACTGGTTTATTATACCCGAAAGAAATAGAGAGATAAATATTCATTAAAGATAAGTTTTCCCATGGGCCAACTGATTTAATCCAACTGGTGAATAGTTGTGGATTAACTGTTATGTGGATTCAAAGATGTAGATTAACTATGATCATTAACCGATGAAGGTCGAGACAGATTCATACTTTCACCGTTGTTTCTCTCTCTATTTCTTTCGGATATAATAAAATAATGTCATGGATGTCCAACAGCCAATTACCACTTTTTTATGGTGCCCTCCAGCATAAACATGTTTTCACAGTGAGAGCGCAAACTTTGGGTATCCCGTAGAAAATTTTGCCATTTAGAAAGAAGATATGTTTAGTAATTATGGGTAATATTGTTAGCCTTCTGTTCTATTGGGACAGTGGATACTTGTAACAGCAAACTTTGCAGTGATTTTCAAATTGCCTCTAGAATATTATTTATATAGTTTAGAGCACTTTAAAAATCACAAAGAATAATTTTACTCTAGAGGCACCTTAAAGACATTTTAGGATATTTTTTTATCCCATTTTATTAAAATTATCTTGTATAGGAATCTTTTTGGCACTTTAAAATTTGCGAAATATGTAAAGGCATTTAACCATACTTTTCCAAATATTTAATATACACTAACTAACTAGATATAATTAACACAAGGAACATATTTACAACTGATGATACGAGGTTGAGATGGTTAATAGATTGAAGATAAAATTTATTTTCCTAAGAGGTCATGAGTTCAAGGATTGGTCTTAGCAAGTGATAATCACTACTACCAAAATGATCTTTGCAAACATCTAAAACCCATTTTCGCAAAAAATCGGCATTTTTCCAAGCGGGCAGCCCACCTGTGAAAAAAATAAAAATTCAAAAAAATTGGAACACTAGCTAACTCCGATCTGTCACTGCGGCAGTCCGTCGTTGTCATCATTGCCCCCAAGGTCCCATAGCTTTCAAGGAGTAGAGACTTAGAGAAATGAGGAGTCGTGGAGAGGAAAGGAGAGAAAGTAAAGGAGAGAGATAACGTTTGGCCAACTAATGCGATATTTGTTACAGGTCCGCTTGAAAAATAACCCTATTTTCACAGACGGGATTTTTTGGACATCCCAAATGTCTTTTTATATATACATATAGCCTGTTCGTAAAAATAAAAGGGTGTCTGCAAAAAAACAATATTTTTGTAGTGAATATTTCTTTCACTTTTTCACATTGATTAATTCAATGCCTCTAGAAAGTGTCTCTAATAGACCTAAAAGAATGCCGGTACAAAAATGCCGCAAGGCATAGAGACAATTTATAAAATGCTCTTGGTTTCTAGAGACAATTAAAAAAAGACACTTATCAGCCATTTTGAAGAATGCCTCTACAACATTATAAAGACATTTTAAAAATGCCTCTATAGTATTACAAAAGTATCTCTACAAGGCATTTTTTTGTGGCTACAGGATTGAGTCCACCGAGAAGTCCCTTAATATCATATCATGTGGTGATGCCCTTATGAGCCAGTTCTTTATTGCATTTATTTATAAAGAATAATACATGACTATTTAAGTGTCATGCAAGTAATGAGATCATATGCCCTTATTGTATAAAGGGGCCTCTCCATAAAAGATACATCGATGATTTTTCATACCTTCAACATTGACCTTGTAATGTAGTTGGTACTCGTTGATGTCAGGGTCTGCAGAAGCTGTGTGAAAAACAACATCTACCCCTTGAAAAGCTGCATAGCATAGAGGACAGATTGATATAATTCTATACTTGCAGTTATAATACATGCTATATATAATGTATATGCCACTTTAGAGTATGTTATATTATAAAAGTTGTAATGCATACTATACCGCACCCTGGTGCGTTATAGTTAAAATGCGCCCAATGGTAGTAATTTTTTTTACTGAAAGTGTAATCATCACACTTTCCCTATTAAGCCTATTAATATAATTTTTACTATCAAGTATTTGAGAACATATAATATGTAGTAAAAATTTTACTATGTGAGGAGCGCATCCGATATATCCGATCATAATATTGCAAAGAGATCCCTGCGTAGAATATAATTAAAGAGATACACATAGGTTCCTAGATTTTTGTATGTGCCGCTGATGATTATGATGGAGAGCAAATTGATGTACTCAATGCTAGTGGTCTAGGGCTACCGGTAGGACTGAAAATTTAGGGGGTTTGGTTTATTGCCACACTTTGCCACATTACATTTTTGGTCGCCATAATTTATTAGGCATGTGTTTGGTTCACTATCACAATTATGGCTTGTCACACTTTTTTAATAGCATGTCCCACTCGTCATAGACATAATTTTCTTTCTAACTTTGTCATATTTTGTGGCTAGCTATTTGTCCATCACACTTTTGTGACTGTCACAACTTGCCTAACCTTAGTTGTGGCAAAGTGTGGTTGACAACCAAACACACCCTTAGTTTTGGCTCATGAGCCAGTTTGGGCTTAGGCTCATAGTTGCATGCTTGCCAAACTAAGAGTATATATATATATTGCAAACTTTATATGTAGTGCAACCATATAAACCAACAAATGGACGCATATATGGACGTATGAGATTTGTCCACTTCATCCGGAGTAAACTTTTTACTTCTAGTACGTGTAAATCTTAAACATCTATTTATTTATCCTACGTAGTTTTCAGGTTTGCACTACATATGAAGTTTACATGCACTACATATTTTTCTAGCCAACATCGTCGTAGTTATCTGCTATGGATGTAGTCTTGCAAGAGAACGGAGGGAGGAGGTGGAGAGAGATGGACCCGGGGAAGAGTGAGAAGTGGGGAGGAGAGAGAGGAGGCCAGAGAGAAAAATAAATTCAAATATTGTGTATAGAGATAGATGAGGTAAAAATTAAGTACCAATGGAGTAATACGTTTGGTGTTCGGGGTTCTCAAACTGACATGGCTGGTTATGATCATCTCAATTTGGTTATAGATTATTTTAAATGATTATATCACGATGAATAAAAGTTCTATGTTATATTTACTATTCTACATGCTTCAATAATATAATATATCATAAATTGTATGGTTGTATATATAATATGACTTATTTTTAAGTATTTATATATTTTTTTCTCGCTAGACAAGTGGTGAAAAGTATGAATAGTATGGGTGCCCATTATTTGAGAACGGGGTGGGTATACATGTGATACGGATCTATTTAAAAACGATTGTGTCATTTTTTACTGACATATAATACTACCAGTATTATACTACTGGTGCTTTCTACTAGTAGTATCTAATACAATGATTAGGGGTAACTTTGTTATTTATGCATGTGACCATCTATTGCGCTGGGATCGTTTATATTCCATCGAAAAAGCCAAAAAAAAAGAAAAAAATAGGTTTAGTCACTGATAAATGTCGATTATACCCCTCCACGCCTTTTTTTACAATAATATTTAACGGTTCAAATTGCTTTCTATTACCAGTAGAGAGCATCGTAGTGAGGCTCTTTTCTACTAGGTGTATCACCATTGCTTTTTCTTGGTGGAACTTTTACAATGTAACAGTCACATATTTTGTTTGATTGTAATGTTTAAGTGGTTGGCTTGTCATAAGAGCATTAGCTCATGTCACAGATCAGAGAGGCCCAATCAACTTAATTATTCTCTTGCTATGCCTACTGTGTTAGCGCTAGGCTAGGAATGTAATTAAATCTAAATACAACTCAGAGGATTTTGTTTGAAAGTATTGTTGAAAAAAAAGTATATATCCTCTTGGAGCGTAGCTATTTTTATATAGATAATTGGTGACGTTACACAGGATTCTTGCTCTCGTGGATGACTTATGGTCCTTGTGCTATGTTTCCTCCATGATGCAAACGTAACCATTGATCCGGTTTGTGTTATCAGTCAAGTTCATATTACAAATCCGGAATAGTAATTAAATGTAGTTTCTCTAACTCATGATTGAAAATTTATAAATTTTATATATACTAAGAAAAAATACCCGAACGTTGCAACGGGTGGATGCTATTTTAATCGTATTATTGTTAGATATCTAATTCGAAATCCTTGTTGAGATGACGGCCATATCCTACATGTTGCTTTCTTATGGCCTGGCAGGAATTCTGAAGCGAGTTCGACTCTCGTCTCAAGTTAGCATGCAAGTTTTTTAAAAGGATTTTTTATACGACTCCTTATGTATTTTCAAAAGCAAATGAATTCAAAAGCCGACTCAAATACGGATGACGTATCAAAGTATCAACGAAAATATCTTCAATTTTATAATAGTATATATAGAATAGATATAGATATAGATACAAATTTAGATGGAGACAGGTTCTACATAAAAATTGTAGCGTGCTTTCGAGGAGATCTATAATACATCCTTTTTATTTGGACTCATTGAATGCCTTAATATTTGCCAAAAGCTTTGGAAAAAGGGTCTAATGGAAGAAGCATCTTGATGCTATATATCTCTGAGATGGTTAGTGGTAGGCAAGATTCGCATAGAGGTTGAGGTAAACGTTGCTTCACATCCACTGCTACAAATCCCTTTACAGGGACAGTCATGCCGGTTTATTTAAAACCAGTATTTATGTTTATATGTTCAAAATCTGATCAAGTTAACTTGTGTTAGTTACACATCCTTAATAATATTCTTTTATCATTGAGGTGGCATCTTGTATTTATGATATGTAGTAAGCAAGAATTTATGATGCATGTACCATTTGTTTATATGTTCAAAATCTGATCAAGTTAACTTGTGTTAGTTACACATCCTTAATAATATTCTTTTATAATTGAGGTGACATCTTGTATTTATGATATGTAGTAAGCAAAAATTTATGAGGATTTTTTCGCACCTTCATAGAGTGGAAAAAACCTGACACCTTTGAACACTTTTGAACACTATAGGTATCAGTTCTACAGGAAAAAACGACACCTATGATATATTATTGGTGTCAGTTTTTTAACAGAACCAGCACCTATGATATATTATAGGTTTCGATTAATTAAAAAATCCGATTAATTAAAAATCAGAAATGATAGTACAGAATAATAGTACAGGTGTCAGTTTTTTTAAAATCCAACCGAGCCAAGACATCGCCAACCACAAGATCCTTATCCATTTATCCATATATAAAAACCACATCTTTATAGTACTGTACGGCCGAACCGAGCTTATCCACTCCCCACCATCTTTATCCCCTCCCCACTCCCCCCTCTCTCTCTCAAGAAACCCGTCGCCACCAGCCGCCGATCCATAGGTGGAGGTGGAGGGGGAGGACGCGATCACCGTGGCTGTGCCGGTGTAGGCGGCATAGGCCGGGCTCACCGACTCTGGCACCTGAGCTCTGAGCTCGATGACAAGCAAGGGCCGCACGCAATGAGGACGCCGCAGCGGTGGTGGAGGCAAAGGAGGAGCGGTGGTGGTGGTGCCGCCATCATCGATCTGCGTTGCCGTTACATCCGTCTCAGCCACAAGCTCATCCCGTCTAGTGTCTGCCTTCATTGCCTCGACTCGCTCCTCCGCCGTCACCACCAACTCGCCCCACACTACCTTTCTCGTCTCGATCTACACCACCAGCTCGGCCTGTTTATTTTCTTTTATTTGTTGCAATTTTGATCGATTTCATGAATGTGTTCTTGGATGGTGATGATAGGGATCTCAGGGGTAGTTCTTGGATGTGGATCAGGAGATGTTTGACGCATCGGCTCAAATGCATCGAGCAGCCCTGCCTTTTTTTATATTCATGAAACCGGTTATAGGTGCCAGTTATGAAATAAGAGCTGCTTATAGGTGTTGTTTCTGAAATTGACACATATACGAATGGGCATAGGTGCCTCCAAATTGGTATCGGTTGGGAAATCGACACCTATAGCCAGTTTTTAACCGGCACCAATAAAGGTTCCTGTAGTAGTGATCACATTATTTACTAGTAGATTATTTGTATAATAATTTTTTTTCTGTCAAAGAATTCAAATTTTGTAATTCAGTTCATAAGCCACGAAATAGCAGTGATATAGGGGAAAATATATGGTGAAAACCCGAAAACTACCGTTGGATAAAAAATGAACGTCTAAGATTCGTCATGTCATCACGAGTAAAAATTTTACTCGCAGATTTACTCATGAGTAAAAATTTTACTACGAGTAAAATTTTTACTCATGGTAACGTGGACGAATCTTAGACGTCCATTTTTCGATCCAACGATAGTTTTCAAGTTTTCACTTCATATATAGTTTGCACTAAATATTTTTCCTGTGATATAGTACTATATATATTGAACTTTGTTACCAATCGGCTTAAAAACCGGTATACGATGCTAGTTTGAACCGTCAGTGATAGCCGTAGCCATTTTCTGTAATACTTCCGGTGATGTTGTGATATCCGTAGCCATTTTCATAACCAATTGTCCAACTGTGACGTTGTGTCAAGGGCCTCAAGGCCAGATGGTCATTGTTTTCTTTGGCACCGTATTCTATATATGAACCGAAATTAATTAACATAATACAAAGTACTTTTAAATACGAAAATATAAAACCGTAGGTATACCATTTGTGTGGTGCTAAACATTATACGCTGATAGCTTAATTATTAATTACTACAGTAGTAAAAAAACGATCACGACATTGACTTTTTCAAAGCACGTTTTGTGTTTTCTCTTTTTGTTGAACGAAATTAATTAAGCTGCTCGTATTTCTCAACGGAGAAAGCAATTCAATAGTTGCTGTTTAAAGGTGAGCCAGGTGATGTACAAACGTAGACAGAACACAGATCGAATTATGTTATAACCTTCGGTGAGCTGGGCTATGTCGCAAACGTTGGCAGGGGCATAGACGGCGCGGCCGTCGCGGAGTGCCGCGCCGAGGAGCCCTTTCTCCTCGACGGGGTCGAGGGTGATCGCCGGCGAGAGGTCGGTGACTCGCACGCGCCACTCGCCGGAGCGGAGCAGCGCCGCCACGAGGTGCCTCGCCATGAACCCGCGGCCGCCGGTCACCGCGCACCACCGAGCTGTTTCTTCCGGCAGCCGGCGGCCGCCACTACAACCGTTCTCGGCCGGCGTTTCCATCGATCTTGCGCGAAAGAAACAACGGACGTCTATATAGCTAATACAGTGGAGTAGCTAATAGGATTGGGTATAGTGCGGTGATCGATTGGTGTGCTGCCGGCCAGTAGCTGCATCGTTTATTTATAGGCACGGCCGGCTAGCTGTACATAGAAATTGCCGCGCGTGGTTCAAAATATAAAATGAGACCCTACATTTTTGTAATGTCAAGCAACTGAATAGTAAATTTTACGTTGGGCAGATATATACGTTTATCAAAGTTACACAATAGACCAGTCTATACTCACTTTTTTCACTAAACACCATGAAAAATTGTGCCTTGCATGATGCAGTGATTTATTTCTTTTGTAAAGCAGAAAATAAAATCTTTAATTCCTAGCACATACATTCACAAAATCGTTATGAATGATAGTTGTTTAAAGTGGTCCAAATTTAATAAAGACTAATCCTAACTTACTGTAAAGTTACAACCCACTGAATTCTAAAACTTAACATATAAAAATATCACATCATGATCCACTAGCAATTATTATATATTAAACATCATATAAACATGTTATATTATCTATAATTCTATAATTTATTAAATTTTAGAGTTTTAAAATACAAGTATATTAAATCATCATCCCACATAATTAACATAATATTTTAATATATCTCTATATTATTTTTTATAATATCCTATATATCTATATAGTTTATACTCACTTAGTTAATGTTATTATTCTCTTCTCTCACTAAACCATATCGCCTCAATTGTTTTCAGACCTTAGATAATAAATCTATGGTCTAAATTATTTTTCTCTTTTTTTCTTATGTGACTATGGCTACCATTGATTCAACCATTGCTCACATCAAGATTAAGTTGTCCAAGTGCTGGATTCCAATTCGGCCACCAACTACAGTGCTGACTTCAAACGACCGCCAAATATGCATACGAGCTCCGTTTTGGACCCATGAGTACTTGATGGAAAGCTCTCGGAGTTCTCTTTCCAACGGATCCAGCCTCATCTCTAAATTCCTTCTTAGTCATCCACAATCATAAAAATAAGGTGTTGCATCACTTGTAATGGGCCAATGGACCCTTAACTTTAGCTGGAATCCTGACCCATGTGGGGTGCGCCCCAATCTGGTGGAGCACGACCTAGGAACCCTCTTGGTAGTCGTCCTCCCACCTTTTAAATAGCTAGGTACCCCTTTAGGGTTTCTCGGGTTTTATTAGATTAAAGTTTTAGCCATTGTT
Organism: Oryza officinalis; assembly: GCA_008326285.1. Taxonomy (NCBI): domain Eukaryota; kingdom Viridiplantae; phylum Streptophyta; class Magnoliopsida; order Poales; family Poaceae; genus Oryza; species Oryza officinalis. Next base: position 28,260,043 of record BDMV01000003.1, on the reverse strand, counting down.
ACTTTTTCTTGTAGTTACGTATGTCGGCTAGACTACCTAATTACTTGTCTTCGGAACTCTAACTTACCGTGAGCTTTAATTTCTATTTGCAATTCAGATTGCTTTTATCTTATTCTTGCTTGTTTCTTCGATTTGCTTCCAGGAATAAGGTTGATTTGTATCGGCAAGATCAACAACCCACAGAGAGGTGTATTGATCGCTGAGGCGCAACACAACAATGTCCCTGTACAGTTGTAGTCGGGTCATCAACGTTTCTCTTAAATCTTAATTATCATCAACTCACCGAGAGATCAGGACAACCAAATCCCTTAGCGTATCGAGTGGAGTTCAGGGTTTATCAAGTAGTATCAGAGCTTTTGTTGCTCAGTGAGTTTTTATCTACCTATAACCAAAAAATAGCCATAAAAAAAGAATTGCATCCTTTATCTTGTCATATTTGTGCTATTGTATTGTTCTCTCCGGTTTTTGCTTGGTTGAGTTTACGTTGCATCGTCATGTCGTGTTGCTGGTCTTAGCGTCTACTATGTTTAGAGTTTCGAGTTCTTGTCACGTCAAGTACCAGTGTCGTCGCCGCCACTGTGTCCGCGCTATTGCCGTGAGAAAGATGGAAGGAGGAGATTAGAGTAGATTAGATTGGTTTTTGTTTGTAAAAATAAAAAAAATTGGTATCGGATTTGAGTTCTGTTTGCAAAAACGGAATCCATACGAACAGAGCATTTCATTTTTGTATAGATCAAATTTTAGGGTTTTGACTTTTATATTTAAGTCGCTGTAATTTTCATATTTACATTTCAGTCCCTGTAATCTTGCATTCAGGTCCTTGAGTCGTTTTTGCTAAAAAATCAAAAAAAGGAAAAAAAGGCAGAAAGGTGCTAAAAAAGCCACACCAAAAAAAAGAAAGAAAGAAAAGGAAAAGAAGAAAGAAAAAATAAAATCAGCTGTTATCTTTGAGTTTGCTTTTGTATATCAGAGTTGTGCTTGAATTGTTCATAGTGCTATTTTGTGGTGTCGTTTGTGTCTAGGCTCGCGTCTCTAGTACGTTCTAGCCTAGGACTAGCACAGTACTGACTTTGAACAGTTATTCAACTTTGCATTATCTGATTTGAGCATTTGTTATTCCTTTGCTACATATTTAAGCCTACCTAGAGCTCCACAAATTTGATTGCAGCCGTACAGTAAGTGTTTGTCAAGACATCGATACATCCAACCTCTATTGGATCTAAGTTGAGTCGGTGTGGTCACCATTCCGCTTGCTTTGGTAAGATCTTGTAAGAGCTTGGTTAAAAGCTTGAGTGTGTGTGATATTTGAGCCTAAACTACCTAGCAATTGATAGGAGCGTGCATATTTTTGTGTATGTTTTTCATTTTCAACTAACAATGACAGAGATACGCAAGACAACTGGGGATAATTTTGCTCAACATCGACATCTTCGTCAAGACATGGGGAGTGATCAACATGATACATATGAGGTAAGTGACATTGTTCTAACCAAGATCAAATCTGCACTACCTTATTTTGAAGGAAATTATGATTCTCATGCTTAAATTAAATGGGAGCTAGCGGTTGATAGAGAATTTAAAAAACATGATTTGTTTGAGAAACAAATGGTTATGTGTGCCTCTAGTGTGTTAGTGAAAAATGCTTCTTATGATTGGAAACATCTTTGTAGGCATAACAAAATATCTCAATCTTGAAAAGATCTGAAACGACATTTGCGAGATGTTTATGTTCTCATATATTATGCTGATATTCTACTTAACAAATACAATGTTTAAAACAAGATACTAGAACTGTTACTTCATACTATCATGATATGAATGCTTGTTTATTACGTTGTGGTTTAGATGAATGCGAATAAGCTACAAAATTGAGGTTTTTACGTGGGTTTAATAAAGAAATTCAGGACATGCTTGTTTGTCAAAGTTATAGCTCTTTTGCTCATTTGTTACAACTTGCTTACAATGCGAAAAAACAAATTGAGGATGTAAAGAGGCAACAAGTTGTACACGTGCCTTCTATTACTAATAATTTGCAGGAAGTAAAACATTTGCCAAAAGGAGGAGAGAAACATGATGGAGCCGCCTTTCTCATCACTTGGGTTGAAATCCATTGAACCTCCATCATCTGAAGAGAGTATCAAAAGTAAATTAAATGGTGTTGAGATACATGAAGGTGAGTATTTTCAAGCTGAGCTACACATGTCCACTTTTCATGCTATAGTAGAGCAACCAATAGTGGGAATAATTGCTGAGATTTCTTTGTCACAAGTTGATTTATTTGTTGTTCTTTGTGATAAAGAAAAATTGTGTGATAATGCTTCACTTATGTCCATACCACAACTAGTGAAATGAACATGCTTTTTGTAGTGTTAGTTCTTTATGTGTTGATTTTAAGCATTTTGTTCACATTGCTAATGGAGTAGAGGAACGTGAATTCATATCTTCTTTAAATACATTGGGCTATGTTCTGTTTGATGATTTTTGTGAGCTCAATAATTTGAAGGAGAAATTATTTGCTATCAATTTGTCATGTCTATCTAATACTATATTTCATATCTATATTTGAATCATTACTTTTACATTTGAATCATTACTCTATATACTATTTAAATTATCATAAACCACATCAACTTATATAAACGTATGCCGTATAACTACGTTACATATTATTTTTACTTATAATTATAATACTAAACTCTCGCAGCAACGCGTGGGATTTCAACTCTATTATTAAAGATAACTTGATGCCAGTGGTCAATGGCCACAAACTTTAGTGTCCCTTCCTTCCTCAAAATGGTATCGGCGGGTCGGCATTGATCCAACATGACAAAATTAAAATTCTGATGGTTAGCTTGATGCGGTTAGCCTTAGACAACCATAACCTTCGATCACACAAATCCAAGCAGGCTTGAGCGTGGCACAAGGCCTTCGGGCAAATTAGATTTTGGATGAATCATTTGATCATGGTTGCATGCGAATGTGGACGTCGTCAACAAGCTAGGGGCTAGCTTTAGTTCTGATTTCGAGATTTGTTCCTTGATCTTGCATGTGGAAAACGTCAAGCACATCTTCTTTCCATTAGTTCTTTAATTTAGTTTGTTATTTCTCTTCTTTGTTTTTCCCAAGTGTATTCTCTCCTTTTATCTTCCGAGGCTTTTGCGCTCCTGCAGCCGATCAGCATGCCTTGTGTGACATCGTTTGAAGGTAATCTATTTAGGTGGGCATTGTGCTCCCCGACCAATTATAGTTAAGAGTTCTTATTGTCAAGTAAAAAAACTTTTTGAAATTTTATTTGGAGTTTCTTATTTGTGAAGTTGAAATATCCCTCTTTTGGAAGATGAAAGTCGATGGCTTTCCACAAAATGGTACTAATAATTAAGTTAGGCAGCTACACGACGGAATGAAAATTAAAGAGAAATTAAAAGTGATGGTTCGAACCTATATATGGTCCTGCTCATAGAAAGCAATGGGATGGACGAGAAGTCTATTACTAATATACCACTATATCTATAATCTTTTTTATATTAATTTAGCCATACAAGAGATTTGATTGCATGCATCGTCATAACATATGCCACAATATCTGTATATATTGTAAATTAAATGGACGAATTATTTAGCTCGTGGTTCACATTTCCGTATACAGGATAGCCGCATATGCATATATACGTGGAACCATATGCATGCATGGATAGCTAGTCCTACGCCCTGGGCCTATAAACATGGCAGTTGACAAGCAAGTTCAAGCTTATCGGCGACCGAACAGGATCTCAACAAATTAGGGGCCTAAATATTTTATATTTTAGTATATATGTGAAATTATTATCATGATTAATATTTTATAACAAGCAATTGATTTTTGACTTTATAGATGATTTATTTGATGAAATTGGTTTGATAATGTATATGGATATTGGTGCGAGTGCGCGTGACTAATGTGGAACATAATATGATATTTGTACTCAAAAACGTTTGTTTTGTTTGATTGTATGCAGGTGACTTAAGATTAGCCTTGATCAATGGTGAGAATAGGAACTATGTTCAGGATAAAGCAGAGGTCTGGTACAGTCAAGATACCATGTGAGAATGTGACTAAAGTCAGAATTCTTGGATGTCAACTTTAGTTAATGATGAAATCGAAACTAGACTCAGAGATGAGTTGAGATCCATACGATCACTAATACTGGGTGATGAGGTTGAATACAACATAGCACACCATGAATAAACATTGGGTGACGAGATCTTTGCAACGAGTTTCAGGATATGTGCGTGCAAGCGTCGGTGTTCGTGAAGGAGATTGAAAGTAGAAATTGAAGAGAAGTATATGGTGCTACAGTACACATGATACTGTAGCATATATATGTGTGGTATTGATCGATGCATGCATGTACGTGTACTGTAGTGGTTGGCATGGCAGTACATGGATGCAACTTGTGTAGCTTGATGGTTAGTTGGTGGCCCAACTGATCAGAGGCAGTGACGGTCCACGTGGGTGCAAGCAGCTTGGCAGGTGACTGAGGAGACGTGGGGACGTCGGATTAGAGTGCTGAGGAGTCCGATCTGGTGGCGGGTTGGGTTGCGTGTCGACGTTTGATTAGCATGCGCTATGGCCTGTGGGAGTAAGAGAGAAAGAGAGAAGTACAATTTAATAAATTGTAGTTCGATTTAGAAATTAAAAGATAGAGTCTTAGTGAAACTAGAAGTTGTTCTTTTACTTTAAGTAAAAAATTTTTGGGTATAAATAGATGAGGGGTTGAGGCTAAAAGACATTGATTTTTTGAGAGAAAAAGTTAGGGTTTGCTTCGAGATTTCAATCCTAATTCGTGCGTTAAGAGAGAAGTGCTTTAGATACACTTTATAAACACATATTGATGCAATAAAGTTGATCTACTTTCAAAAGTTTTATCGATACGTGTTTTTCTGGATTTTGACGGTTTGACCGGCATTCATCGTGCGGTCTAACCGGCGGCATGATGGGGGTCAAACTGGCGGTGTCAAGGCGGTCAGACCAGTGGCAACAAGAAGGCAGCAGACAGAGAAACTACGGTCCGACCAGGTGGACAACACCGGTCAAACCGATGGCGAGGTTGCGATTAGACCGGTGTACACACGATGGTCAGACCGGCTACGCCAAGAATTTTCATCGGCTATGAGGGTAACTTTTAATTATGTTAAAAATTTTTGGTTTTTGATGTTCTAACCATTCACCCTTCTTTGGTTGGTTTGGTTTTTGTATTCGATCCTACACTATACTAATACAGTTTAACATGTTTAAAAATCTCTTGTTCTATTTTAAAAAAGTTTCACTCTTTCTCCTTTAGTAGTTTGTTTGACAAAAGTGAAAAGACGAGAGGCGGCAATCACACTGGTTGAGAAAACAACAACAAAGCGGCAGAAGTGGAGAGCATAGTTAAGTAGTCATAACAACCACTGGACCAGCCTAGAATTCAAACCAACTTGTAGAACCAAAACACCGACCAACGAGCATGCCAAAATCATCGATCATGGATTGAGGGCAAGGTGGTGGAAGCAACGAAGACTAAGCATAAAAAAGGATGGAGAGGAGGAGGACAGGGAGTGGAGGAGAACATGGGGAGATGAATACCATGGGGCCAGGATAGGGGGTAAAATGGTGTGATGACAATGGTGAAGATGCGATTGGCGGTGGTGGCATGATTGGTAAGGGGCCGCTTGCACCTTTTATCCACCTCCAAGTACATTAGTCGGCCGACACCCACGATAGTGACCTTCTACCGCAAGCCACTGCAACCATTAGGGTCAGGAGCCCTAGAACTGCCTCTCGACCGTAATGTCACCAGATCCGGCCGCTACCGACCACTAGGGCTGGTTGCTGCCACCACTAGGACCCCAGCTCGGCCAGTTGCCACCGTCACTAGGGCTCCGTCTTGGCCTGCTGCCGTGGCCAGGGTAGATGTGGGCAATAGGGCCCCAGATCTGGGTGCACATGTTACCTCTGGGAGCAACTCGATGAAGCTAGCTAGAGCCTCGCCATCACCATCCTTGCCTCACTTTGTTCTAATGTTTAGCTCAGGCAGTGGCAGGGCGTGGAGAGACGGAGGGCCTAGCGATGACGTGGTGTTTGTCACGCCCAAGACGCCTTTGATGAGCGACGCGAGGGCCCTCAATGAGGCTAGATCTTGGACTCTTAACTATAATTTAAAAACGCCTATCTCAATTTTGAAAAAAAATCTAACTTAGTTTTAGCAATTAAATTTCACCTCCAGAAATTAAGATCTTTCAATCTAAATATTAAAACTTTTAAATGTATCTGAACAATATTATAAAAAGGAAGGAAAACTTTTCTTTTCATTCACATAAGAATGAGTTTGGTTGGATGTATCAACTTCAATGGGATTGGACGATTTATTATGAATCGGATGGTCTAGGATCGATCATTCATTACAAATCAGATGATTGGAAGTAAAATGGACTTTTTTTCATGCCTCATACTATTTTACCAGTACACTTAACCCCTAAACTAGTTTTCGGCTTATTTTGCAACCCAAACTATAAAAAAGTTCACTTCAGTCCCTAACAGTATTTCTCTTTTTTTCCTTATATATGTCGTATTTTGCACTGAAAATTGCTAGAATCATCATTAGTGTATTAGAACTTACGTCTAAATTTTTTTTTGGATTTTTTTATCACTGTTTACCACGGTAAACCACCTAGGATTGATTTAAACATCACGATTTTAAATTTCAAGCAAATATACATAAAATAAACTGAACATATTTTTAGAACATTGATAACGATGTCATTTATGACTCAAAAATTACAATTTAAAATATATAGCTTATATAAAGAGAAAGAAAAGAGAAATGTTATTAGGGAGTCGAGTAAACCATTTTCAATAATTTACGGGTAAAATAGGCAAAAAGTAGTATTGGGAATTTAGTGATCTAATGAAATAGTTTTAAGAAGTAAAATGGACTTTTTTCCCCGAAAAATATTTGGTTTATTTTTGTCTTCATGACAATATTATTTCTTTTTTATCTCAGATCCTAGACAATCCTCCTTTTCTGCATGAAAGATTGAGTCGGCGCATGCAGCTACGCGCTGGATGTCGTGCTTGCCCTTTTCTTTACCGAACAGCGTGATACAGCCTTTTAATTTAAAGAATATTCTCAAAATGTGTATCCCGCCATCCCGAATAATTTCATCCCATTAGTTCAAACAAATGCTGAGATGATCCAAATTGGTGAACTCAACTATTCCATCAACCTTCCTCGCAAAAAAAAATATTGAAGATATGTGTGTGCAATATTTCAGATGTTTACATGTTGATTGGCATAATATCTCCCTGTCCTTTTTAGAAAAATCTCAATGTCACGTACAGATAGAATGTGGCCAATAAATTCGCGGATGGGAGTTGATGCCGACCTGCTTCAGTCGAAGGCAACGATCCCATAGAAAACAATCGCAGTAACACTATCACAAAATAGGCTATCATTGCTGTCGTACCACTGCCAGTTTATTATGAGCCGACAGTAATACTCCATCACTGCCGATTCATTTTGTATTCCCAACCAAATCCGATGGTTCAAGCCACCAACTGACAGTAATATATATCACTGCCGGTTCATGGATTAAACCGACAGAAAACCGGCAGAGGCAGACACCTACCCAACCTCGTGTGCCAGCCCCACCACTGTCTCTTCTCCTCCATCAAACTGCCGTCTCTCTTTTCTCCTTTCTCTCCTTCTCCGTCTTCTCTTTATCTCCCTCCCCTAGCTGGCTGGCGGTGCTCGCCTCTGCCGCACCTCTCCTTGCTTCCCTCTCCCATCACCGTCGCCAACTCCCCAACCCTACTAGAAATTCCCCTACTCCCTTCCCCTCCCCAACTCTCTCTTTTGCCACCGCGGAGCCATATCTGGTGGCCATGGCCTCCCTGTCAGCAGTTCGGGTCACTCGAAGGCGAGGACGAGGCTGCATGACTACTCAACGATTCAGGATACAGAGACATCTTATAATATTCACCACCAACATGTTGAACTTCTCACAATCCCTCTTATTATGGGCTGACTCCTTAACATCACGCAATATTCTTTTTGAGAGGGTGTTAGAGTCAAAATCGATGATATCACCACCCAATGAAGATGGAACGAACATGGCATCTCGATCTTGTTGCTCGTCCATACATGCGACACTTTATCAACTGGAATATTCAACGGCTCTTGCTCTCTATACTTGGTCCAACACATATACTCCTACGTAAATCTTGTACGCATCAGATGAGACTGCGCATGCACTCTTTCTTCAAACATCTTCTCATTCCTACAATCTACACGTGGGCACACCATATATTAGTTCATCCTAGTTCTCTTATCATTCTCCACAACATTTAGGAATTCAACAACCTCATTTTTATACTCTCTTGGTTCAAACAACTAATACCATATATCCAACTTCGGTCTATTTGTGATCGTTAAATTCAGACAAAGAAAATATCAGAGATAATAAAGCAACTTTACCCTCATTGTATCCTATATAACTATACAATTGATTGATTTCCACTTACTGCAATTAATACCAATTTCCTGCCCTCCTATGCAGCCATGTCATTGCTTTTGTTTTTAACCTTTGGATGAGCTTTGAAAGGTGCAGATTTACGCAAATCAGGCGTGAGTCTATCGACGGGCCCAGCAAAACTTTGGCTGCACACCAGCTTGGCCCGGACATCCACGCTCTCCACGTATGGCTCCGTTACCATGCGCGGCGTTAGCTATCCTCACCCCCACGGACCACGTGGCTCGGTTTGAAACCGTATCGTCCACATTGTCGCACCATGCCTGTGTGAGCAGGATGCAAACGAGTCGATCGGTGAACTTACTTATAGATAAAATTAGTTACTCATAGGTTACCTGCTAATTTGATTTATAAATAGATTTATCGATTGATCCATTTACATATCTAGGTGCGGCAAGCCGGGTCACGATGCGGAAGCCCGCAGGTTATGACTTATTTGATTTATAAATGGATTCACGGGTCGACCGTTTGCATCCTTACGTGTGAGCGTTACAGAGTTGGTTCACCTCCCTGCGTGACGTTATAGCCAGAGTCTTGCCTACCAGTCACGACTCATCGATTCCTCTCCTTCATTTTCTGTAACCGATGGCCATTACATTGCATGTGGCTGCTATATATAACGAGTGCATGGAGGAACATTCACTACTACAGAAAAGGGCTTTCTGGACGAGGCCCCGAACCGTTTCCAGGCGGGCCATAAGTGGCCGCGCCTGGAAAAACCGGTCCCGAGGGGGCCGGTTGTTGAACCGCACGCGATAATAAGTTATCCCGTGCGGTCGGCTTAAGCCGACCGCACGGGATAACTCATTATCGCGTGCGGCTTCCTTAAGCCGACCGCACGAGATAAGATTATCCCGTGCGGTCCGCTTAAGAACCCGCACGGGATAATGCTTATCCCGTGCGGTACTCTTAAGAACCCGCACGGGATAATGATTATCCCGTGCGGTTCGTTAGGTGAACCGCACGCGATGATGCACTATAAAACAGCTCCCACCCCCCGACAGTGCCATTTGAACTTGGTGTTTCTCTCTCCAAAAAAATGCAATTATAGGGGGGAAGGTTTTCAACTTGTATTCTTCAATTGGAATCAATACAAAAGGTACCATGTTTGATCTTCTCTTCCATTTGCTTCCACTTTTAAAAGTTTTTATTGGCTTAATGTGAAGATATTTGAATTTATTTTAACTCGGTTTCTCTCTCCAAAAATAGGCATTTTCTTTTGGTAGAGTTAAAATCTTCGATTGAATGTGTTCGATCATCTCCTTCATTTGCTTCCGTTTTTGTAAAATTTCATTGGTTGAATGCGAAGATATGTAAACTTGTGCGAATTGGTACTTTGTGCTATATATGTATGTAATTTGTAGGTCAAATATTTTATTTTTTTGATTGAACCATTTTTTGATAGCTAATATTGTCTCCGTATTATTATTTGTTGTGAATGAGGTTTTAGTTAAAAAGTATGAATTAAGTTTAATTTGTTTATTTAGAAAAAACCGGCAATATAATATTAATTAATGCTGTGAATTTTTTAGATGGATCGGACATGGATGTATGAGACACGGAGAACTCATCCGGTGTTCATGAGAGAAGCATCAACATTTATTGACAAGGCTAAGACACACGCTTTGAGAGAGAGTAGGAAGGATATTTTTTGTCCATGCGTGGATTGCAAGAATCAGAAGATGTGGAAAGATCCGGATGTAATCCTGGGACACATAATTCAGCGTGGATTTGTGGAGAAAATATACAGTTTGGAGTTATCACGGGGAAGTCGCCCCTCCTGTAGAGATTGGTGATATTTGGTTCGATCAGGCAGAGGATTTTATAATTGATGACATGTCTCGTCAAATGACTGGTGATTTTGGCGGCACTGGTTTTGACGCCGCAGAGGTTGATATTGATCTTGATCTTGAGGATATGTTGCGGCACGCTGAACCAGAGGTCCTAACAGAGAAAGCAAAAGATTTAAATAATTGGGAGGCGTTGCAGAAATCAACGAAAGATCTTTTGTACGATCAATCAAAGGGATGTGACATGCAGTATACAGTGTTGCGGTCGGTGCTAGAACTTCTTAGATTGAAGGCCAGGCACGGCTGGTCTGATACTAGTTTTAATGAATTGATGGGTCTCCTTAGAGCTATACTTCCTAAGCCTAACTTGTTGCCAGCTAACACCTACCAAGCCAAGAAACTGATATGTCCATTATCACTTGGTGTGGAAAAGATCCATGCATGTATTAATCACTGTGTACTTTATCGCAATGAATACGCTGACTTGGACAAGTGTCCAACTTGTGGGGCGAGTAGGTACAAAAAGGATAACAGTGCCACCGATAGTGCTGTTGCCGAACCAAATACATTGGTTGAGCCAGGAAAAAAGATTCCGGCCATGGTGATGTGGTACTTGCCAGTGAAAGATCGCATGAAGCGATTGTTCTCGAACCCCGCCGACGCCGAGTTGATGAGATGGCATCAAGAGGGTCGGAAAACAGATGGTATGATTCGACACCCCGCCGATGCTCGACAATGGAGAAACTTTGATTCGAAGCATCCAGAATTTGCAAATGATCCGAGAAATGTAAGGTTTGCGTTGAGCACGGATGGAATGAATCCGTTTGGTGATCTAAGCAGCTCGCACAGCACTTGGCCTGTTCTGCTCACCATGTATAACCTTCCGACATGGTTATGTCAGAAGCGAAAGTATATTTTGTTGACTATCCTTATACAAGGGCCAAAACAGCCTGGCATCGATCTAGACGTGTTTCTTGAACCTTTGATGGAGGATATGCAAGAAATGTGGGAAGAGGGTGTACGATTGTTTGATGCGTACCGACAGGAGCATTTTACTCTGCGTGCTATCATATTCGTTACTATAAACGATCTACCAGCAAATTTTTCTCTCTCAGGACAGATTAAAGGAAAGACCGGATGTCTTATATGCCTGGACAACACATCGTACATATACCTGACCTCGTCAAAAAAGTTAGTTTACATGCGTCATCGTCGTTTCTTACCACAAAAGCATAGGTATCGTGCGATGGCTACCTTTTTTGACAAAACTGTTGAGGAAGGTACTGCCCCCGAAGCAAAGGATGGTTCCACGGTGTTTAAGCTGACAAAAAACATAAAGGTCGTGTTCGGCAAGGGAAAGACAGCTTTAGGCAAGAGGAAGAAAGAAGTGGTAGAAAACACGCTGCCCTTCAAGAAACATTCAATCTTTTTCAAGTACCTGACGTACTGGAAAGACCTGGAGATTCGCCATGCCATCGATGTCATGCACCTCGAGAAGAACGTGTTCGACAGCACCATCGGGACTTTACTTGACATCCCAAGTAAAACAAAGGATGGGTTGAAGTCACGTAACGACCTGGTCAATTTGGGCATAAGGAAAGATCTCCACCCGATAGAGCTAACGAATGGTAAGATTGAGATTCCACCGGCATGCTACTCAATGTCACCAGAAGAGAAAAAAGCTTTCTGTCAATGTCTTCGTGGATTGAAAGTGCCGACTGGATTCTCATCGAATATCCGGAAACTAGTATCAATGAAAGATTTGTCGATTTCTGGATACAACGCTCACGACTGTCATAAGATGCTTACGGTATTCCTCCCTATCGCTATAAGGGCGGTGAAACCAGTGCACACCAAGGTAGTGATAACAAAGCTGTGCTATTTTTTTAATCGAGTTTCACAGAAAGTTTTTGATCCAGAAGAATTAGGACCCCTTCAGAAATTCGCAGTCGAGACCGCTTGCCAGCTAGAGATGTTTTTTCCTCCATCGTACTGGGACATGATGGAACATCTCATTGTTCACATTGTCCCTCAAATTATTGAACTTGGTCCTCTATACCTACATCAAATGTGGGCGTACGAGCGATACATGGCCGTTCTGAAAGGGTATGTCCGTAATCGTGCTCATCCGGAGGGCTCGATGATAGAGGGTTACACAACTGAGGAGGTTGTCGAGTGTTGCCTAGATTATATGAGCGATGCCAACCCCATTGGGATACCGGTGCCTCGACATGATGGAAGGTTATCTGGGAAGGGTACTGTGGGAAGAAAATGCTTCTACGACAACGATTACAAAGCGGTATCAGATGCACACAGCAGTGTTCTTCAACAACTCGCCATCGTTGCGCCCTACATTGAGCAACACACTTCCGATATCAGAGCATGCAATCCTGGGCGATCCGACGGTTGGGTTTCGAAAGAACAGAAGAACACGTTTCCCCAGTGGCTGAAGGATCAAAAGCTACCGTGTGGAGATTCAATCGAGGAAAAAACGATAGAAAGACTTGCAGCTGGCCCAACAAGCCTTGTGACCTCATGGCAAGGGTATGATATCGGAGGATATTCTTTTTACACAAACAGCAAAGATAGGAAAAGCTCAGCGCAGAACAGTGGGGTTCGTGTCGTAGCGTTGGACGCAACAGGGCAGAACAAGTCTTACTACGGGATCATACAAGAAATATGGGAACTTGACTACGGTTTAAATATTCAGATCCCTGTTCTCAGATGCCAATGGGTGAAAGACAGCATGGTAGATAAATTTGGATTTACGTGTGCTGAACGGAGTAAAATTGGACACAAGGATGATCCATGGGTCCTTGCCGAGCGTGTTGCACAGGTTTTTTACGTGAAGGATCCTTCCGATGAAAAGATGGACATTATTGTACCGGGCAACCAACACATCATTGGTATTGACAACATTCAAGACGCACGCGATTATAATCAATACGATGCCATTGAGTTATTCACAGATCTTCCTACGCGGATGAAACACATTGAGAGTGTCCTCGACGAATCAAAGTTTGCATCCGTGCGGAAGGATGTTAATCCAAAAATTATGAAACGTTAGTTTGTTTTTCGTGTACAATATGTTTTTGCTAGCGAATGTATCAAACTTAATTATGGTATTACGACTGAATGTATATAAGTATATCGAACTTATGGTATTTCTGTGGATGATCAATATGTTAATTAATTAATATGTGATCAATTGATATATTAATATGTGATCAATTTACATTGATTTGTTTTTTTTACATTGATATATTAATATTTGAACTGATATTTTTTTAGGTTTATAATTTCACGTGGAATAATTAATAAATGGAATAGTATTTACATTAATTAATAAAATTAATATGTGCATTGATATTTTTTTAGTTTTATAATTTTACATGGAGTAATTAATAAATGGAACAATTAATATGTTAGTTAATAAAATAGTATGTACATGTACATATTACTAAAATTAATATGTGCATTGATATTTTTTATAAATACAAGGGTGGCGATTATCCCGTGCGGGCGGCTACCAGTGAACGTGTGGTTTTATATGTTAATATATTAATATGTGACGAATTTATATTGATTGAATTTTTTTACATTGATATGTTAGCATGTGCATTCATATTTGTTAAATTTTACATGGGACAATTAATAAATGGAATAATTAATATGTTAATAAATATTTTAGCATTCATATCTTTTTTAGTTTTACAGTTTTAAAATAAGGGCGTCAATTATCCCGTGCGGGCGGTTTAAGAGGCCCGCACGGAAAGACATATTTCCGTGCGGGCGGTTTAAGCGGCCCGCACGGAAAGACTTATTTCCGTGCGGGCGGTTTAATCGGCCCGCACGGAAAGGTATCTTTGCGTGCGGGCTCTTAAGCCGCCCGCACGGGATATATGGAACCTATATATAGTAGCGCGGGATCCCTAAAATTTTCTAAGTCCCCGACGAGTCCAGATCTCTCTGCCGCCAGGCTGCCGAAAATTTCTATAAGCCGCCGTGCGCCGCCGCCCATCTCTGTCTCTCTCGGCGTCCTCCCGCCCGCCGGCCTCAAGCCCCCCCACCCAGATCTGTGCCCCCCCATCGCCGCCGGCCCCCGCCGCGCCGCCCATCCCCGCGCGCCGCCCTCCTCGACCGACCCCGACCGCCGAGCGCCGACCGCCGCCGGTCCCCGACGCCGCCGGCCTCACCGACGCCGCCTCCCACAGCCCCGCGCTCCGCCCTCGACCCCGACGCCTCCTCCCACCGCCCCGCGCGCCGCCCTCGACCCGGTCGCCGCCGTCCTCACCGACCGCCGAGCGCCGACCGCCGCCGCTCCCCGACCGCCGAGCGCCGACCGCCGCCGCTCCCCGACCGCCGAGCCTCGACCCACTAGCCGCCGCTCTCTCTCTCTCTCGCCGACACCGGCCTCGATCAACGCCGCCACTGATCAACCGACCGCCGCCGTCTGTGGTTAGTTTATGTGATGTGAATTCAGTGATGAAATGTGAATGTGTGAATGTGTGAATGTGTTATGTGAAAAATTTGTGATATGTGAATGCGTTCTGTGAAAAATTTGTGATATATGAAAAATTTGTGATATGTGAAGTGATGAAAAATTAATACATATATATATTGAATATACATATGTATACATATTGAATATACATATGTATACATATACATATATATATTGAATATACATATACATATAAAATAATATATGTATTAATTAAGCCATTTCATATATTATACATAATTAGATGTTTATTTATGTATATATGTATAATATTTGTGATGTTTGTAAATTAGATGTTTATTTATGTATATATGTATAATATACTTTAATATATATTTAGCATTTTTTAATATATGTATGATTTTAGCATTTTTTAATGGACATAATATTTGTATTATACATAATATTAGCATTGTTTGTAAATATATGTATAATATATGTGATGTTTGTAAATTAGATGTTTATTTATGTATATATGTATAATATACTTTAATATATATTTAGCATTTTTTAATATATGTATGATTTTAGCATTTTTTAATATACATAATATTTGTATTATACATAATATTAGCATTGTTTGTAAATATATGTATAATATATGTGATGTTTGTAAATTAGATGTTTATTTATGTATATATGTATAATATACTTTAATATATATTTAGCATTTTTTAATATATGTATGATTTTAGCATTTTTTAATATACATAATATTTGTATTATACATAATATTAGCATTGTTTGTAAATATATGTATAATATATGTGATGTTTGTAAATTAGATGTTTATTTATGTATATATGTATAATATACTTTAATATATATTTAGCATTTTTTAATATATGTATGATTTTAGCATTTTTTAATATACATAATATTTGTATTATACATAATATTAGCATTGTTTGTAAATATATGTATAATATATGTGATGTTTAAATTTTGCTCCAAATTTTAATACTCTAAAAATGTTAATATTATGTATAATATTTCTTCCGCCTGGTATTTTAGTTAAAATAAGTTGATAATAAAATTAATTGTGTTACGACCAACCGTAGATCAAATGTCGACCGAGAAAGCTCCCTCCGATGCACCCAACGTCGAACCAACGCAAGAGGTTTCGAGCGAAGGCACATGGCAGACACCAAGTGATCCGATGTGCCATGTCGAAGTTACGCCAGCACCACCGGTTGAAGAAGACCCTGACTACATCCCTATGGAGGAAGCAGTAAGTCGAGTTGTAGTGTTATAAACTAAGCCGTCTCACTCTCGGTCGCGTTTAACTTTTTCTGATGTACGAGCAGATGAAAACAAGACGCCACACAAAAAGAAAGGCTGCCAAGTCTGCCGTAATAGCCGAAGCCGAGACGGACACGGCAACGTCCGGTCCGGTAGAAACCGACACCGGAGAAACGTCCGGTCAAAAGAGAAGACGTGCTAAGAGAAGTAAGACACAAACCCCCAAGGAGACATACTACATCACCTCTTTGAACCAGGATGGGAAACCAGTAGAGCCCAAGGTAGCAATGACTAAATTCAGCACCACCTGCGGTGTGGTGGCCAGAACGCACGGCCCTTTGAATGTAGATTCCTGGGAGCAGGTGGATGACAACATGAAGAACTTCATGTGGAACGAGTTACAGAAGTGGCTTGTCTATCCGCCTGGTTCAGAGGCTATGGGAAAAGAATTTGCCCTAAAAACGATGGCGCATCGGTGGAGGCAGTGGAAATCGGACTTGAACACTCACTACGTGCAACAGAACAAGACTCCATTCGCCGACTACGGTGGTATTACGCCCGCCGAATGGGACACCTTTGTGGCAAAGATGACTAGCCCGGAAGCCTTAGCGCGGAGGAAAAAGATGTCCGATCTAGCTAAAAGGAACAAATACCCGCACCGGTTGGGCTCGAGCGGCTACGATGGCCACGTAGAGAAGTGGCGAGCAACTGAAGAGAAGTTTGCCGCCCAAGGCAAGCCCCTGCTTGTAGATGCCCTAAAGGAAAGAAGCAAAAACTGGGTTTGGGCACGGAGCACAGGGCAAGTCACCGATGCGGGAGAGATCCAGTTCGAGGATCCGGATATCGAGCGTGTGACCAGTAGTCTTAAGGACATTGCGGAAAAAGAGAAAACAGGGGAATTCATTGCCAAGAGAGAACATGATCAACTAACAGCTGCATTAGGCAACCCTGAACATTCCGGACGAGTAAGGGGCCTATCGTCAAGGACGAGCTGGAAGGAAGGGTTTCCGGAGGAAGCTAAGGGTTATAAGAAACGGGACAGGTACAAACAGAAATTGGAAGAGAGGATAGCAAAACAAGTTGAACAACATTTCTACTCTCTTGTTGCTCAAAATCGTCAAGCCTTCCCGCACTTGTTCCAGCAATCCGAAGAACCCACAGTACAGGTGCCAAGCAGTGTCGGGTCAGTGGACACCGCACCTTATCCAGTAGACAACATAACTGGCCCGACGCCGTGCAGCCTGCTCGTGCCGATAGGAAGGGCCGGGAAGACAAAGGAGGTGGGTACAGGGCTTGCGATACCAGGGCGCCAAATTCAGAACACGCTAATCCCTGAAGAATATGCAAGGGTCCAAGTGGCCAAGGTGCATGCAGAGCATACCAGTTTAGAGATAGATATTCCAACACCGGACGGGATACAATTGCTTGGGGATGCGGTGAATCAGTTGATACTATGGCATCGACGAGATATACTGCTGGTCGGTCCATCGCCTTCAACCCCACGCCCGCCGGCTCCAAAGATAGCTGCTGCGCCTGCACCACCTTCTCCACCAGGGCAAGATTCGCCAACTAATAGGCCTGCCTCCCCACATCCGTCCTCCCCTAATCCTTTAGGTCCAGGTTCACCACATCTATCAGCCCCTGAAGTCCAAGCAGAACAACCTCCTCTGACACCACAGTCTGCATTGGCGCTACCTGAAAGGCCTCTTATGAGAAGCGCAAGTCTTCCAAGTCCGACCAAGCTTGAACCTCGTCGGCTTATCCCGACAATGATTAGGTCAACTTATGATAAGGAAAAAATGGCCGTATACGAGGAAAGGTTAGTATTCCAGGCTTTCAGGGGGAGAGCGTCGACTGACAAGAAGCAGGATGAAACTCCACATTTGTCGGATTCACAAAAATCGGTGAAAAATCAAATGGAGGACCTGCAAAACTGGACTTCCGACGAGGTGCCAACAAAGTACGTGCACGGGAAGCCGTTCCTGCCCCCGAAGCTCATGGAAGGCCTGCCTTGGGAAATGAGGCTGATGCATGACTGGTATCTGAAGGCATCTAAAAAAGGCCTGGGCATGATTACTGTGAAGGTCCCGGATAACGCTTTCACCAGTGGCCCAAATGGGATGCTGGTAATCGATTTCAACGACCTTCACGCATTATTCAAGCTGGACAAAATGGATATAAATCTCGTTGCTGCATTTTGCCTGTAAGTCATTCGTAATTAATGTCATATATTAATTCATTTGCTAACTAACTTCTGATAAATTACCCGCTTTATTACTTAGGATGCAATTCCACGCCGCTGAAAAGGCCAACCATCCAGTAGGATACATAAACCCAACAAGGGTTTGCTGGACGGAACACACGGTGAATATTCGTGCAGATTCCGCTGAGCTCAAAGGTAAAACGACGTCCGAGAAAAAAGAGGTCGTCGAAAAAATGCACAAGAAAAAGATGGTCGGCGTAGCACTGTACTTGGGCAGAGCGATGGTTGCGCACAAAGACAAAACTGTCCTCTTCGTCCCTTACGCGCTGCGGTACGTTATGATTCTTCTGTAGTACTTATGTTTTAGTACGATATCACATACAACTAACATATCTTCTTTGCAGCGATCATTACATACTTTTTCTGATATATCCACGGGACCACCTGGCCGTAGTGCTGGATCCGGCGCACTATGGCGAGGAAACATTTACAGAGTTTCTCGTTATATTAAATTTGTAAGTCCTGTTATGCACCATTTACTAAATGTTGGCTATTGTACTCTCGAATACACATAATTGACTCAAATAATTGTTTTGTCTTTATAGAGCACACAGATATTACGTAGACCACGGTGGACCAATCAATAATCCACAAAAGAAGAAGCTTCTCGTGAAGACAAGATGGCCGGTAATTACATGTCTCTTGTTCCGACATTTCTTACATATACTTGTTTCACTCAAAATATTGAAGTATACAATTTTTTTCAACATAGTGTTTTAAGCAACCACCACAGACTAATTTATGCGGATACTACGTATGCGAGATGCTTAGACTCAACGGGAGATACACTACAAAGTTTGAAGAAGTAAGTCGAGAGAAAATATCTTTTCACACATTATAAGATCTTTTATAACTTTCCTAACTATAACAATGTGTATTCCTTCTGAAACAGATCCCGTCCGTTCCAGTTGTAGCGAACCGGTTCGACGATCGAACCATACTAAACTTGTGTGCAGATATTTGCCGCTTCATCCGCCGCGATGTCTGCAACCATTTGGGCGATTTCTACGATCCGGAGAGCCAGCTTGCGACGGAGGATACCTTCAAACGACTTAGAGAGTGGGAAAAAGAACATATGTATAGTAGCTAGCTAGTACAAATATTTCTAATTAAGGATATATTTTATGTGGTTTTTTAAACTTCTGTAAATTGCGAGACGCGATGATACGTATATTATATACATATGTGATGCATGCGTACAAATTTAATATCTTAATTCCATGAAAAAATAATTAATTACGTTCAATATTCTTAATACGAGCCATGTGTATGTATACTATTACTGAGAGTGAGAGAGACGGAGAGAGAGAGGGGAGAGATAAGGTAATATATTCACATAAAATAATAAACCAACATATAAAATACTATTTTATATGCACATAAAAAAATGGGCAGATCGCTTATCCCGTGCGGTCGCGTTAAGTGGACCGCACGGAATAAGCGAATGCCGTGCGGTCCACTTAACGCGACCGCACGGGAAGATCGCTTATCCCGTGCGGTCTGCTTAAGCGGCCCGCACGGGATAATGGATCTTCCCGTGCGGTTGGGCCGACCGCACGCGAAAATGGTCTTTTCCCAGACCTTTTCGCGCGTGCGGGCAGGCCTTCCGCACGGAAAGGTGCCTTTCGGCCCGCACGGAAAGGCTGTTTCTGTAGTAGTGATTGTTAGAAAACTGTCATGCGGCAATTACCCGTACTACCTCCATGAGCCCGTGGTGTCGGAACTATGTATTCCCATCATCTCGTGTGTCCAGCCATCCATCCACCTTTGTGATTCCATTCTTACCCACAGGCCAGGACTATCTGTATGCTCCCAATGAGGCAATGACTGAACTAGATGTTGTTTCTCCACTCGTCCGATTCTTTCCCACCCTTTCTCTGATCTGTTTATGTTTGGAAAAAGTCCATATACCTCCCTAAACACTTTATAGAAGTCCATCTATCACCCTAAATTTTAAGACCAAACATTCAACCCCTAAATTTTGTACACTACTATGAAAAGGATTTTTCCGTGTGGTCAAAAAGAGTTTTTCCGTGCGGAGGTCTTACCCGTCTGCACCCAGGTGTCTGGGAAAATAAAAATTTTCGCGTGCGAGCGGCCCAACCGCACGGAAAAATCTATCTTCTCGTGCGGTTGTGTTAAGTCGATCGTATGGGATAATCAATTATCCCGTGCGGTCCATTTATACCGACCGCACAGAAAGATGATTATCCCGTACGGTCTATTTATACCGACCGCACGGGATAATAGATTCTTATAGGCGCCCTAGCTCATGATAGCCGTCTGAAAATATTATGCACTTGTACTTTTTTTGAATGGTACAGTAGCAAAATATAGTCGCAGTTATTCGCGCTCAATTACAAACATGATTGAATTTTATAATGAAGATATCAACAAGATAAACCATATAAAACATCGATATATATAATTAAATAGCATATGTACATGCACACATATGAAAGTAGATACATTGCTAATGTAACAAATATTACAAGTTCTGCCTCCCTCACAAATAGATCTTTTTTAATCTACTACATATTCTCTCTCCCACTCCCTTAGGCATTTGAATTTGCCGTCCCAAGCAAGTTCGCTATCAGGGTCGTAGAACTCTCCTAGATGGTTGCAGATGTCGCGATGAATGAACCGGCACAAGTCAGCGCACAAGTTGAGAAGCGTTTTCTTGTGAACCGGTTTGCGGTATACGGAATGCTCGGGAGCTACTAAAAATAGAAGAAAAATGATATTTGTTAAAATCAACTTAAACAAACTAGTTCGTATATATAAGGAGCATGATGACTTACATCTGTAAACTCAGTTCTGTATCTCCCGCAAACTCTGAGCATCTCGCATATGTAATATCCACATAAGCTAGTGCCGGGGGTTGCTTGTAACACTGCGTAAGAATAGTAAATACGTCAGTATTAAAAACTAACAATCGCATCATTAAGTTAACGAATATATGATCACATACCGGCCAGCGTGCCTTTAAGAGAAGTTTTGTTCTCTTTTGATCCTTTACAAACCCGCCATGTCTTTTGTAATAGTCGTGTCCTCTACAAAGATAAAATATTTGTTTGAGCTAACTTTAAAATTACATCTAAGCAGTATGGTATGCAGGGGATTTGTATCAAACTTACAAATTCAGCAAGACAAGGAACTCCATGAATTTCTGCTCTTCGTAGTGGGCCGGATCAAGAATTACGACCAAGTGGTCACTGCAAACACGGTTTTTGAATTACATAAGACATCTGGTAGATATTTTGATGTGCTATGATAATATATGAATGGAACGAAGGGGATGTTGCTTACGTTAGGTGGTATGGGACCATCAAGACTCGTTTGTCCGCATGCGTGAGCATAGCTTGCCCCAAGTAAGTTGCCACCTCGACCCTCTTTTCCTTGTGCAACCTATCGACATATGCTTGTCTTTCCTCTGACATCTTATTCTTTAGTTCCGGACCATCCAGATTTAGCCTCAAAGTGTGGGCCGTCATGCAAACCCTCACCGGTTGGCGTAGCCTATTGAGGCCCCTGTTCTTTGGGTGTTTATCCATTGTGACCTAAGGAATTATGCAAGTTAAATGACTTATAATTTATTGGCACACATTCACTAACAACAAACAAGAGCAAAAACTTACAGGCACCACGCGCCGACGAGATTGATATCCATTTTATCCATCTTAAAGAAGCGTGTAGGTCCTTGAAAGTGATGATGAAGTTTCCGTTGGGTCCCTCGACGAAAGCATTATCCGGGACCTTGACACTAATCATCCCGAGACCCTTCTCAGTTGCTCTTAGATACCAATCATGCAGCAACCTCATTGGCCATGGGAGTTTGAGCATGACGTGGAACAACAAAAACGGCTTGCCATATTCGTACACCTTTGGCACTTTTGTAGAATCCCAAGATTGCATTTTGTCTGCATGACCTAGTACGCTTTTCTGTGCATCCGCTTGCGGTTCAGGTGGGCTTGGCTTTGGCGGACCCTATCCCCTAAATGACTTGAAAACTATCCTCGCCTCATACTCTGTCATTTCCTTCGGTTTGTACGTGGAAACCATTTGTGGTATGAGCTTGTGGGCTTGCGAAGTACTTGGCTTTTGGATAGATACATCTTCCTGGGGAGGTGGCACAGGTAGCACGAGAGCATATTGTGGAGTAGTAGGCGACTGATGAGCAGGAGACGGCTACCGAGGTAGCGGAGTTGGGGAATCTGGTGCGGCTGACTTTGCAGGTGGAGAAGGTACTCTTTTTGGGGACGGAGATCTTGGTGGGATTGGAGATCCAAGTGGGGCTGCGGAATTCGGTGGGGATGGCGGTGTCGAAGGGGTAGCCGTCTGTGGCACCAATGGAGTTGGGGTCGTCAACATTGCCTGTCCCATGAGGATGATGTCTCGACGATGCCAAAGGATGAACTGGTTCACCGCATCTCCGAGTAGTTCTATCCCCTCTAGTGTTGGAATGTCCAGCTCCAACGACATTTGATCGGCATTAACCCTTCCCACATGCACCCTTGCGTAGTCTTCTAGAATTGGGTTGTTATGGAACTGTCTTCCTGGTATTGCTAATTCGAACCCAACCTCCTTCATTTTCCCGGCTCTGCCTATCGAAATGACAAGGCGGCACGGTGTCGGACCGGTAATAAGATCGACCGGGTAGGGTGTTGTTTCTACGGACCCGACACTGCTCGGGATCTGCACCGTCTGCTCGGCTTGAGGAACTAAGTTTGGGAAGGCTTGGGGATGTTGTGTGGCAAGCCTGTAGAACTGTTGGGTGACTTGTTGGGTTACTTGTTCAGTGACTTCTTCACGCAACTTCGCTTTGTAGGCGTCCCGCTTCTTGTAACTTTTGGATTCCTTTGAAAACCCTACCTTCCAACTCGTCCTTGAAGATTCCTCTTATCCTCCCGGAGTGTTCGGCAGTCCCCAAAGCAGCGGTGAGCTCGTCATGCTCCCTTCTGGTGACAAACTCCCCTATCTTCTCCTTCTTAGTGATCTGTTGGAGAGATGTGGTCATATGCTCAATGTCAGGAGACTCGAAAAGCATCTCACCCTCATCCGTCACTTGCCCAGTACTTCGTGCCCATACCTAGTTTCGAGTTTGCGAATTTAGGGGCTGGACCAACAACGGTTTGCCTTGAGCTGCAAACTTTTACTCCGTAGCTTGCCATTGGTCCACGTGACCGTCGTATCCACTTGACCCCAATCTGTGTGGATATATGTTTTTCTTTGCCAGGTCCAACATCTTCTTCCTCCTTGCCAGAGCTTCAGGTGTTGTCATCTTGGCCACAAACTTGTCCCATTCGACTGGCGGGATATTGCCGTATTTTTCAAATGAAAACTTGTTCTTCTGAACATAATAAGTGTTCATGTCAGACTTCCACTGTCGCCATCGATGGGCCATTGTACTCAACGTAAATTTGCTCCTAATAACCTCTGATCCAGGCGGATACACAAGGTACTTCTGCAGCTCTTCCCACATTAAATTCTTGATGTGTTGGTTCACGTCCTTCCACTCATCCACGTTCAGTGGCCCATGAAGTCTTGCCACCATCCCGCATGCGCTGCTAAACTTGGACATCATGTGTTTCGGCTCGACGGGCTTCCCATCTTCGTTCAGAGCAGCAATGTAGTAGGTCTCCTTCGGCAGCTGGTACCTGCTACGCTCACCACGTCCTCCTCCACTTGTTGATGTGTTCGTTGGATCTGGACCCGATGTGGCTGTGTCCGCATTTGCTTGAGCCCTGGCGGTAATCTGGCCGGCCTTTCGTTTCAACCGACGCCGAGTAGCCATCTACGTGAATAAGCCATTAGATGGCTATGATCAGGAACGTTAACAAATCTAGAATAGTTAGGATTCTAGACTTACTGCTTGCTTGATAGGAATATAATCAGGGTCATCCTCGGGTCACTCGGTGGCTATTTGTGCTAGTTATATTTCAAACGGGTCACTCGGTGTGCGCCAAGATTCCTCACTCAACGCCGCTTCATTTCCGACAGCTGCTTTGTGTGTCTTTGAGGGCGGATTGTTCGTGGGCTCTGCACCCGATGCAGCTACGGGTGTCAGGGAGGGTTGATTGACTGTCGGTTCTGTACCCGATGTTGGAACGGGTGTCTCGGAGGGAACTTTGTTCTTCAACATTTTCTTCTATGTGCGTTCTTCGAATGGGAAAAATTTGCATCTCAATATATATTACTAAGTACATACATATATAGAAATTATATATATTACTATATACATCTCAAATTTTATGACTAAATTTAGAAAAAAATTAAACACATAGCAATTTTGCATTGACATATCACATACTCCCTCCATCCCATAATATAAGGCATGGTCAATTATTTATATTATAATAATTGTTGCTCAAATGTTTCTAAAGATGAATGTTGGCATAGAAGGACTATCACATATGTACCTCACATATCCTAATATCTCGCACATCACAAATATAACATATATACCACATATCCTAAGTCCCAACATTCACAAAATTGACATATAAAAAATTGCATTTACATTTTCGCATATCATCTAATATCTCGCACATCACAAATTTTACATATATACCACATATTGCGAGCGGCTGCAAATCACGAGCGAAGATACA
Source organism: Oryza officinalis (assembly GCA_008326285.1). Taxonomy (NCBI): domain Eukaryota; kingdom Viridiplantae; phylum Streptophyta; class Magnoliopsida; order Poales; family Poaceae; genus Oryza; species Oryza officinalis. The sequence continues at coordinate 28,235,083 of BDMV01000003.1, read as the reverse complement.
TTTTCGCTAGCGTTGTCATAACACAGCTGCCAGCAAAAAAAATATTATTGTTGGCGGCTTCCTTATAACGGCCGCCAGGGAAAATGACCTTCGCTGATACCATTAAGCTATGTGGCCTGCCAACAAAACAGCACTTCGCCACTTGCTTTCTGACATGTGGCCTGCCTGTGAAGATATTTAGTTTTTTAATAAAATTTGAAACTATTTTAGTTTGTTCGCGTATTTGAGAATCACACACATAGAATATATTTGATCGAGCAATCGATAATACAGTATTCTTTTTATTACATGCCACCGCTATTGATAATTAATATACATGCACAATATATGAAAATTAAGACATGATTATTAATGCAAGGTATTAATTAATTAACATATATAATTTTGAAGCACTTATACGTACATATCCAAGTACTTGAATGTCAAACAATTCGACCAACGATACATATGTGAAATTTAAATTATACTCTTGCTCTAGTTAGTAAGACACTCATTTTCTGGGGTGTTCAAAGCCCTTTATCAGAAAACCTCATAAGCTAGTGACAACACTCATGATGGATGAAATAGCGCAGGTCTTATTGTATGTTCTGATGGCTTCATCATCCAGCTCCCTTTCACCCTTGAGAAATTTTGGAAGCTGCATCGAGATCATGGTAACAGAAATTGTTAACAATTCAAAGTTAATTAGCAATTAATTTAATAGACATATTAATGGTTTGTACTTACAACTCCATAATCCGTGCAGTATCTCCCATTGAACCTAAGGAACTCGCAAAGATAATATCCACATAGTATGCTTTCCTTCGGTTGCTTGTGACACTTTCGACATCAATATAAAGTATATTAGTTAATTAAATGGATATACACATGCAATTGGAAAAATTAAGTAGTATTGTATGTCATCCATAATTAATTACCGGCTATTTATTGCGGATGAGTATTTGTTCTCTTATTTGTAATCGTTCTCCGCCTAGCTAGTAATACCTATTATAGGCATTGTTTGAAGAAATAATTAATTTAGAGAGTTCAAAGATTACAACACGTCATGAGAATAGGAATCGTCTATATATCACTTACAGATCTAAAATTGTGAGGAATTCCTTATATGTACTTGCGTGCCTGTCAGGAGAATCCAAGATGACAACTTTGCCATACTTTAGATATAGAAGAAAACAAATCCAGTGGTTGCTGCAAAAAAAATAGCACAAAATGATGTTTAAATATTTGTTAGTCGAGCCGTGATTAAGTATATACTCATAGTAGATATGAAAACTTACTCATAATTGTATGGGGAGTAGATGCATCTTTTGTCTTGCATAGACTGCATTGCTATACTTATGTAAACAGCAACATCAAGAATTTTAGCTTTATGCCTTTCTGCTATGTATGCATCCCTCTCTTCGGGAGTCATGGCCTGGACCTCTGGCGGTAGCCTCTTGTTGTCTAGCTTGAAGGTGTGGTTCGGTTGACTTATTCGGCAAGGGTTTAGGAATCCGGTAGGCTCGCACACCTATTCTGCTATGATGTAATTCATCCTGCAAAAAATGGATGATCAAATTAGCTAGTAGAATGTATAGGTACTATGATGTAGCAAAATGTAGCAGTCATGCACTTACAAACACCAAATGCCGATCAAATTGGTGTTGAGTTTGTCCCGATGGTAGAGGGCATGCATATCCTTAAAAGTAATTTGTAGTAGGCATGGCTTCGCTCATGAAAACCTCCGCCAGCATGTCAACTGTAAATGATGAAAGCCATTTTATTCTACTTGGAGTCATGTACCATTCATGTCACATTTTTAGTTGCCAAGGTCCTTCTGCTAATTGCCAGGTTGGGGAGGAATGCTTTGTCATTCTCAAATCGTTCTGGCACATCAACGGTGGCCGCAAAATCCAAAGTTCCATCCAAGCTCTTTTGCAGGACCTTTACTTTCTTTTTATCGTACTCAAATCTTTTTTCCCCTTTGACATCACTCTTCTTTCCGGGAATGCCTTTCTCATGAATTTTCTCTTAGACAAACTTTTTTCTTTGTGCTTGTGCGCTCTTATCATTACTGGCACTATGCCACCCCTAGCTTCTTCCTGTGACATTTTTTCTTTTGCTTGTATCGTGCAGTGTTCCACCTGTTGAGACACTTCAGGTTCTTGTATATGTTGGTCTAGTTGTTCAGGCACTAGCTGTTCAAGCTCTGCTGGCTGTCCAAGCTTTGCTGGATCTGCTGGTTGTTCAAACTCTGTTGGATGTTCAGGCTATGCCGGCTCTGCTGGTTGTTATTTAGGATCCCTCAGTTCTTCCCGGTTACACAACGCACAAGATGGCGACCCCGGTACCATTGGTGGATGATCCGTTGACCCTAATTAAATATATTTTTTGTGCCACAGTATTATCAGGTAGACCACATCTCCAAAGTACACGATGCCCTCGGGTATTGGAATGTATATCTCATACATCTAGTGATCGTCATTTACCGTCGACACCTCTACCTTGGCATAGTCCTTCGGAATATCGGTGCAGTGAAATTTACGCCCCGGCATAGCCCTTCCAGTTGCAACCTGAATCGTCTTTCCTGCCCTTCAACTGGAACAAACAGTCTACATGGAGTATCTTCCTTTATATCATCGACTGGATATGTTGGTTCGGGTGTAGAAATCTCAAGTCGTTCCCTTTCTATCTGTGGCTAAAGTTTTGGGTTGTTCCTGAAAAAATTTGATGCATTCTTTCACCGCTACTGCCCTACAATTAGCCTCTATCTCCTCCTTATATCGGTCACGTTTCTTGTAGCTAGCAGCATCATTTTTGAAGCCATCCTTTCAACTAGCCTTTGAAGAGACTCCTCGAATGCGGCTTGAGTGCTCTAGGTTACGCAAAGCAGATGACAGTTGGTCCACTTCCCTATCTGGCTTGAATATCCAAGCCTTCTGTTGTCCGGCGATCCTCTTCATCTTGTCGACTTCCTACTGGAGCTGTGGTTTTTTGAAGACTACTTCACCCACCGGGGTAAAAGATAGAGTTCGTGCATGCACCCAGTTCCTGCTCATTCATTATGATCTTCCATAGGAACCAGTTTACCTGTCTTTCTTAATTCCTCTTTCTCTTTTCTCCACCTCTTGATTTTTGGATGGTAACAAGTCAATCCCAAACAACGGAGATAGGGGTTTCTTCTTGCTAGTTCTGGCATCTTTTTTCTGTTCTCTATTTCTTCCGCTTATGTCTTCATCGCCATGAACTCATCCCACTGGGCTTTTGTTATCTCGCCATAGTCCTTAAAAGGCTCGAGACCCTTCTTAACATACTTCTTATTCAACTCCATTTTCTAGTTTCACCATAACTTGCCCATAGTCTTCAACACAAAGTCCTTCGCTACTTCTTCGTCTGTCCCTTCTGAAAAGAAAATCCTACTTTTTAGCTCCGTCCAACACATCCATTTTTTTCAAGAGTAACCTTCTTCCAATCTTTCCATGTGATTTCCACATTATCCTTTACTATCGTCCCGCATTGGTTGCTATATTTGGCACATGCATCTTCAGGCGATAGGGGTTCCTCTTTCTCACTAATCCGCGTCAAGACGTGGATTCTTTTGACAACACGTTTTTGCCTCGCTCACCCCTTCTTCTTTCGGGCTTACTTGAAGCTTTTGGTTGCACGTATAGATGGCCAAACGGCCCGACCAACACGCCGGACCGGGCCGTGCCGGCCCACATGCTCTACCTATGCTCCACCAATAAGGGTCGGGCCATGCTGGGCCGACGCGAAGGCACAACAGCCCATCGTGTCTTCTTTGAAATAAGTCTATATTCCCTCCCTCCTCTTTGGGCTATGACATATATATAGCTAAAATAAGTATATTTTACATTCCTACTCTTTGGGCCGTGCCATATAATAAGTCTATTTTGTCTCCCTATCCTTTGGGCTCTACCTTACATATGGTTGAAAATAAGTCTGTTTCGCTTCCCTGAACTTCGTGCCGGGCCGTGCCGGCCCATCGTGCCGAGGGAGCAGCCCAGGCACGGCCCGACTGTCAAGCTGGGCCGGCACGGGCACAACCCTAGTCAAGCCGTGCCGTGCCTTGGGCCAGGCCGTCGGGCCTCGGGCCATATGGCCATCTATAGTTGCATGAAAGGTCTGGCTTCCACCGTTGGTTTCCTTTCTTCGGGCGTGGTTTAGGCTTTCCTTTTTGAACGACGTAGAGCATTCATCTATATTTGCATTTCACATGCCATCGATTAAAATCCAAAATCTACACGTATAATAAGATTGGACTAAACGTAATGTTACGTACCACCGGTTCTAGCGGGATGTAATCGGAGTCAACTTCTTGGTCATCGCCCCCGCCCTTTTTCTTTCTTATAGGAGAAGGATGAAGGTCACTCAGCGAGTTATACGAGTCACTCGATGCTTCACTAGAGCTTGATGATGATGATTTTTCCTCGACTACCTCCGTGCCTCCCATACAAATTTCTTGCGAGGTGATAAGTTCAGTTTCATTGCCCTTGTCACCCGCGGGTTGTGTTTCGGTGGGTTTTTCCATAGATGCCTGGGAATATACATTTTTATTATAACACATAGAGAAGGGACAGAAACCATGACCCATATCAGTAACACGTGGAGAAGGGACTGAAACCTTGGCAAACAGTCAAAGATTAACTAAGTTGTTCCCTAACTTAATTATCGGGCTTGTGTTTAATATAGAGAGAATCGGGCTTGTGCTCGCCAACTAAGTTTTGATTTCAATTATCCATTCTAGAGATAAGTCCAGTTAATGTGACAGTGTACAACTGCACATCCAAATCTGCGATAGTACAGATGACAAAAACAGTTCATGTCCTATTTTGTAGAGCACAACACACAAAATTCCTATATCCCATAAATTCCTATATCCTAGATCTGATACTGTCCATTTTGTGATGCATTATCATAAAAAATAACCAATATTTATAATCTGCAATATATGTTGTTTATATCCTGCAACATGTACAATCTGCAATATATGAATAGCAGCAACAGCATGTTAATCCCCATCGAGCAGCATGTATAATCTGCAATATATGAATAGCAGCATGTATAATCTGTAAAAAAACCAACATGTATAATCTGCAACATGTACAAAATATATGTATAATCTGAAAGAATATAAACAACATATATAGCCTTCTCTACTTATAAAAATACAAGTGCTAGTATTCAGATTTCAGTGCTACAGCCATTTCAGAGAATTGAAATTATCCATTTCAGAGAATTTATACTACAGCCATTGTTCTGGGAAATGTCAAAAATTGAAAACCAAATTTATACTATATCCATTTACTGAAATTGAAAACCCATCCAATTTCTATCACCCACAAAACCCATCCAATTTCTATCCCCCAAACCCAAGTTTGCTTTTGCACAGCTGGCAGATCAGATCAGATCAGATCAGATTTCAGATTTAGGATCAGATCAAGAGATGCCTTTCAAAACTTTCACATTTGCACTTGAGTTTCAGAAATAAATTCAGAACTTCAGTTTGCTCAAAATGATCATACACCCACAATTCAGTACTGTTACTTCCTAGAAAAGAAGAATTTATCCTTTTGCACAGCAATCATTCAGTCTACTGAAAAAAAAATTCAAAACATTTACTGAAAACCACCTGCATTATCATATTAAAAACCATTTTTGCTGGCGGCGAAGTTAGGTGGTCCGCTAGCGACAGTACTTCACCATCCATACAAATAATCAATTATTCTTTTTTATTTTATTAATTTTAGTTCTTTTCTCTTTTTTAAACACCAAAATTCATATGAACAATTAATATAAAATTCATCATCCATCATGTTACAGTACATTAATACATAAATATTCATTGATCCATATATTTAAAATTGAACAGCAACTAATAATTAACCTTTCACATTCTTCCCTACTCCTTTATTTCTCATGTAGGGTTTTGGCGATTCACCACTTGTTTCTTCTACGAGCTTAATGTTGTTTCGAAAATCCGTGAATAGTTTCATATTTGCGTACAGATTATATGCTTCAACATCTTCGACATCATCAACTCACAAAATTCTTTGTTTTTCCAAAATAACTATGTGTTTCTTCAACTAAGATGGGTCCGTCATATAGAAAACCTGAACGGCCTGATCGGCAAGTACCCATGGGTCGTTCTTGTGGCCTACATTGTCAAGGTCGACAATTATCAGCCCGAAGTTGTCCATAATCACACTAGCTGGGTGTTTCGCCCATTGGCACCGAAATAATGGAATCTGCATATTGGGTATGTAGTCCAGTTCCCAGATTTCTTCTATGAATTCATAGTATGTGCTCTTTTGCCCTGTTACGTTGATTGCCTCTACTCGAACGCCACTGTTTTGAGATGCACTCCTTTTGTTTTTCGCTTTGGTATAAAACATATACCCATTCAAATCATACGCTTGCCATGAGGTGTACACACTTGATGGCCCGTCAACCAACCTTTTAATTGTTTTTTCCTCCGTGGTATCGCCATCTAGTAGGCCGAGGTCCTTTAACCATTCGGTAAAGCTAGATTTGTGCCATTTCACGATCCATGCATCAGAGCGCCCAACATTTGTTGCTTGTAATTCCTTCAGGTGCTGCTCTATGTACGCTCCACTATCGTGAACTGTTGCAGGGCAGTGAAATGAGCATCTTTTACTGCTTTGTCGAGGATTCTTTTTTTCCATTTTGTCCCTATTCCAGATAATCTCTCTTCATGTCGAGGTACCAGTAAACCAATTGCTTTCCCATCTTGCAGGTAATCAATACAACACTCAACATCTTCCTCAGTAGTGTAGCCCTCTATCATTGACCTCTCTAGGTGGGCACGGTTTCGTACGTAGCCTTTTAGAATGGACATGTACCGTTCGAATAGCCACATCTGATGTAGGTACAGGGGGCCAAGTGCAAGTATCTGAGACACGATATGAACCATGAGGTGTGGCATCATATTGAAAAATCACGAAGGGAAATACATCTCAAGCTCGCACATGGTCTCTATAGCAAAAACGCAAAGAGGACCTAACTCTTCAGGATCAATTACTTTCTATGAGATTGCATTGAAGAAATAACATAGCTTTGTGATGACCATCTTTACTTGTACTGGTTCGATTGCTCTGATTGTAATAGTGAGGAATACTATGAGCATTACACAACAGTCATAACAATAGTAGCCCGAAAGCGATAAATCCTCCATCGATACTAGCCGCTTAATGTTTAAGGAGAAACCGGTAGGCACTCTCACCCCGTGTAGGCATTTGCACAATGCCTTTTTCTCCTCATTTGTCAAGATGTAGCAAGCCAGCGGAAGGTACACTTTTCCATTAACTTCATCAACAGGGTGAAGCTCTTTCCTTATCTGCATATTCACAATGTCCTTACGTGACTTCAGCTCATCCTTTGTCTTGCTTGGTATGTCTAGTAAAGTCCCAATGGTTCTATTGAACAGATTTTTCTCTAGGTGCATGACATCGATAGAATGACATATATCTAAATCTGGCCAATACTTGAAGAAAATGGAGTTCCTCTTGAATGGCATGCTTGGTTCTTCTGCATTTCTCTTTTGCTTGGTTTCCTTCTTTTTTGCCTTCCCAAAAACAACCTTGAGATTTTTTGTCATATTGAACACTCTATCACCCTTGCATGGATTTGGTGGATCACCAAGCTCTTCAGTGTTGTCAAAATATGCCGCTTTGGAGCGATATTTGTGATTCCTTCTTAAGAAACGCTGGTGCCACATGTACACTAGCTTATGCGATCCTTGAAGATACTTGTATACGAGACCATTCACACAGATAACACAGCCTGTCTTCCCCTTGATCTATCCTAATAAGGAAAACAATGCAGTTGTCGATGTCTATCACCCTTGATCTTCCATATCCCCCATCAAAGGCTCAAGAAACATATCCATGTCGATGTCTGGTTGTCGTGGTTCCTATATAAGGATGATCAACAAAATATACTTTCTTTTCTGACATAGCCTTGTAGGGAGGTTGTACATGGTTTGGAGTACTGGGCCTATTGGCCAAGTGTTGTGTGAGCTACTCAAGTCATCGAATGGATTCATTCCATTGGTGCTCAATGCAAACCTTACGTTTCTTTGGTCCTGTGCAAACTCGGGGGATAATTTGTATCAAATTCTTTCCACTGTCGAGCATCTGCTGGGTGTCAAAGTATCCCATCTTTTTTTGCACTTTTCATGATGCCAGCGTATCAGTTCGGCATCCCTCAGGTTCGAGAACAAACGCTTCAATCGATCTTTAACCGGAAGGTACCACATCACCAGCTGCGGAACCTTCTTGTTGTTGTCTTTGCATGGAGCAGACTCTTCTACCTCATCAAGTGCAACATCTTGATCCTCGGACTAGTTACCTGTTTTGTATCGACTAGTGTTGCACATTGGGCATCTATCCAAAGTTTTGTACTCTTTACGGAACAGGATACAGTGGTTCACACATGCGTGTATCTTTCGCACACCTAGTGACAACGGGAAAATAAGCTTCTTCACTTGATAAGTGTTAGTTGGCATGTAGTTGGGCTTCGAAAATAGTTCTTTCAATAGAACTAACAAATCATTGAAACTAGTGTGGACCAACCGTTTCTGCCTTCAATCTAAGAAGTTCAAGAATTGTAAGCAACAATGTGAAATCCTTGCCACAACCCTTTTCTTCATTGTACAAAAGTTCCTTTGCTGCCTTTTGTAATGCGTCAAAATTATCCAAGCTATGAGCAGACCCAACCACAACTTCAGGTCAACATGACGCAACATCCCCTCCAAATCAAAACCAGTGTCATCACTACCATCAGCATCATCAACCGTGACATGACCATCGCCAACATCATCATCAACAGATTCTTCGATTACCACGAAATTCCCGCCCCTAATAAACACTTCATCGTTACCATCCAGTATCCCTTGGTCAGGAACTCTGCTCTCGTGGTAGCTTGGTGCACATACATTCAACTCCACATGGTGTGACCAAGTTGTGTAGCCTTTAATAAATCCACGCATCACCAAGTGTGTCTCGATTATAGATATCTTGTCCCAAACTTTTTGATTTTTGCAGTCCACGCATGGACATTTTATTTCCTTCGACTTCTTAGCTATAGCATTCTTCTTGGTAGCTTTAATAAATCTATCGACTCCTTCAATGTATGATGCACGATATCTCTCTCTATACATCCATGCCTTGTTGGCCATCTATACATTACGAAAAAAATAACTACGTAATTAAATATTTTTAAAAATATGTGACATTAAAATTCAATTAATATAAAGAAGACATGGAAAATTAGTATAAAGAAGACATGGTAATTAAAGCTAGTTAAAATTATATTATTATGTCATTTTCAAAAATAAAACTACCACTTATTAATTCCTAATAGATGAAACTACATACAACTAGATAAAATTATCAAAGTACCCTCTTTCTCTTAATTCTCTCTCCTCTTAACTAGATATAGATCTATAGTGCATAAAAAGAACCATAGCATATAGATCTACTACAAATAAACTTATCAAAACATTGTGAAATCTATGGTAGATCGATCATGTATAATATTTCCTTAAAAGTTTGACCATTTTGAGCTCTAACAAATAAAACACAGTACATGGGCATGGACCGTACGAAAGTGATAGTAGTACAAGGTAGAACTAACCTTTGGTAGAATAGATTTATCAAACCATTCGAGTTCAAAATCTTCTCTCCTATATTTGAGTTCTTAAGAGAGAGAAAATTGTGTTCAAATGTCATGGCAGCTCGGCTGGGTACATGCAGGGGAAGCCCTTTTCTCTGGCGGCCCTCTTAAGGCACAACAAAAAGAATCAGTGTGGCGGTACCTTAAGTGGGCTGCCAGCAAAAAGGGCTTCATCTTTGTTGGCAGTCCACGTAAACTAGCCGCCAGCGAAGATCAATTTTCACTGGCGGTCCTTAGCACCCCACCCTTGTTACATTTTTACAAGCAGCGCTAGCTTTTGACCGCCAGTGAAACAATTAGTGTGCCACCATGAAAAACCCTTTTTCTAGTAGTGTATGAGCTCCACGCCCTGCGTCGATCATCCATGCATAGCCATGCAAAAAAAAAACCCTTATGAAATTCGAGACTAGGCTTGATAAGGTGAGAGACTTGGTGCTGGCACTCTGCGTGGGGCTCATGGTGTAGGAGGTAGTGGTGGCAACGACGACAACGACAACCTCTCTGCTGCCATCATCCCAACCAGTGTTTGCACCTTGAAGTACCTCGCCAGGGGTAGTGGTGGCAACGACATCGTGATGGAGGAGAAGAAGTGTACTCCTAGGGACGTCATTCGTCACCGTCGGAGACCATCATGTTGCGTCATCACCGTTCCCTCCTACAACCACGGCAACAAGACGTCTTCAAGCAGTTTCCTCAAGCGGTGGCACATTATTTGGAGGCAGCGCAGCTTCCTGGTGGCCCTCGTCCACGTTGTTGGCCTTGACAAAGGCGACAATTTTGGTTTCCAAGGTGGTGCGTACTAAATCAGACATCCGATTTTCTGGCGAAATCATCGGGAACGGCAGGCGCAGCGTGAGGAGCTAGGCCCTGATTGGTGGCGAAAGCCGTGCCTCATCCAACTTGCTCGGTTTCGTGCCATCTCCACAGGCACTAGGTGCAGTGCTATCCTCGCCAGCAGCTGGCATGGCAAGCAGGCAGAGTCGTAGAGCGCGAGGGAAGGTTGTGGCACAATTAATATGTTGAAGCGTTGGGGCAACCTGGACGTAATCGGTGGTGGTGCATTGCTTATACGGACGGTGAGGCTGGTCGCTTGTGCGACCTGCTAGCAATTCGCGAGCTATATAGACAAGAGCTCAGATTGGGGGCACGACCAATGCGCGTGCAGCGTCGGTAAAAGGCTTATATTTATTTTCTTTTCAAATTAATGTTACAAGCTGATCTGTAAAAGGGTTAGTATTACGGGATAAGGCTAGCCAGGAAGTCAATTGTCGTTAGGTTTTATTAGATAAGGTTGTTAGGAGGTTTGTTAGGAGTCGGATCTATATAAGGAGAGACACGTGGTCAGTTGATACCAATCAAGAACTAAAGTTAAACCTGTATCTAGTAACCCTCCTTCTCTGTCCGGCCTCAACCTGGCTCCAGGGTGATGAAAGCACCTCAACACGGCAGTCAATTGTTACAATCACCCTTTCTCTCAAAGCTGCTAAGTGTGGATCAGAAGCCCCATGTTTGAATTTATGAGTAATTAACAACTAGTTTTGGGTGGCTTCAGTATTTAAACCCCCCCATCCCCTCTAGCCGAGTTTGGGCAAGAGAGAGACTATCCAAAGCCAAATATCACATCCCAAATCTCTTACTTTTGTGTGGTTCTTTGCGAGAAATATTTGAGGAGAGAAGAGGGTTGGTTTGACAGGTTGAGAGCTTCACTCTATCCTTTGAGCATTTGAGTTCATATCAACCAAATCTGATTGATTTTGTTACTCTTGGAGGTTAAGCCTCATAGATGGCTTGGCATTGCCAGGTGAGCTCCCAAACTTGTGGTGAGCCGCAGAAAGGAAGCAGGGTACTCGGTAAGTGAAAACTGAGCTAGTTTCTAGGAGGTTGATTAGTAGAGCAAGCTTCACAAGAATTAGTTACTCGTTGTCCAAGCTTGGACCTTAGTGGGCACTTGGAAACATGCTACGTCTTGGTGGTTGCTTGGAGACTAAAACTTCTTGGTTACTAGTTTGGTGAGGCTTGGGCTCAATTGAGATCTGGCTCCTCGAAGTCCCTCAATGGAGAGTAGGATTGTTGAGATTTGAACTTCATTGAAAAATCCATGTCAACCTCTCTTTTTCTTGGTGTATTTGCTTCCTTTCGTGTTCCCGTGCACTTTCTTTGTACATGTAGCTTCATTTGTGTGAGAGTAACTCCTGGTTAATTCTCTTCATGGGAACAAACCAGGAGATCAGAAGTTCTGATCGGCCCGCTCTGTCTCGTCAGAGAAGACCAATCGGATGTTCTGGTGGTTGAGATAGGATGTTTTGATTGGTACATAATTTTCACTCCGAGTGTTTTCCATGATCGCCTATTTATCCCCTCTTTAGACAACATCAAAGTCATTTCAAGAGACATCAGGGTCATTTCAAGGAGGATGCAAGAGCCACTGCATAAATCCAGCCTTGACTTCCCCCCTCCACCGACTTTGCACCCCCTTCCCCTCTCAACCAAGCAAGGTGATAACGACAACCGGCACTAAGTTTTAATTCTATTTTATGGGTTTACCCAATCAAATGGGAATAATTAGTCCCTACCATTTTATGGTAAAAGAAGGTGAATAATTAGATAGCATCGGCTCAGTACTATTGTTTAGGGACCGTTGAAAAAGCCACCCTAATCAGTAACAAGATGTCATAACAGGGACTTCAATGTTCAACTACTACTGATCATTACGCTTCTCGTAGTATTGTTTTTAACACTACTACAAAATTCATAATAGGGGACGCCCTTATATATACCGGTTCATCTTAAAATCAGTACATATGAGACTTTTCTCATCCTCTTCCAGACCCCTCACATGACTCTAAAATTAAAAATAGGCACCTATAACACCTTACAGTGTTGGTTTATTAAAAAACCAATACATATTATATGTACCGGTTATTTTTAAAAACTAACACAAATAAAGAAACCATGTACGACATGTTTAATTTAGCTGGCACAAAATTGGCTCAGCATCATGGAAGAAAAATCGGTGTGGATCCCGCTTGCCAAACGCATATTTGTCTCCTCCATCTCCCTCTAGAACCTTAGCTCCTCCTCCATCTCTCTCCACCTCTCCAAGCCTACTAGTCAGCGATAGCTTGGCAATGCGATGGTGGTCTGCCTCTTCCCACAGTGGGCCACAGACTTGGCCCCTAAAGCCGGATTCATCGGCGACGACGGTGGCATCGATGCCAGATCTGACGGGCCCGAGCTCGAGGGCTGCTGGATCTAGCCCCCATGCCGCCCCGTCTGCTAGATCTGGAATCGCCTCGTCCACATCTTCGTTGCAGCACCAAGCAAGCCTCATCCTCAGCGCAGACCATTGTCTGCAAGGCAACAGGTGGGCGAACTCATCCAAAGGTCAGCGTCCTCCCCCCCTGGCCACCCCACCCATCCTCTCTCCCACTGATCTCGCCGCTGGCCATTGTCTGTTGGGCAGTGGGTGGGCGGACTTCTCCACTTTGAACAACGGCAGCGAGTGGTCTCAGCTGAATTTTTCTTAAATTTTCAAATCCATGTAATGAATTTTGTAAATGTTGATTATGTGATGTGTTGATCGATTTTGTGATCCATGGATTCTATGATTTTTTTTGTTCGATATCTTTTTCATTTTTTAGGGATTCCAATAATTAGCTCAATTTCATCAAGCCATTTTTTTGGGCTCCAGGAGGGCCATCGATGCCGGTTCCCACATCCGGCACCGATGAGCACCTTGTCAGTGCCGAAAACAACTTTGTCGGTTCCAGACCTAAAAGTTTTGGCGATTTGGAAGCTGGCACCTATTAGCTTTTTTATAGTGTAAATCCAGAATTAATAAATAGCTCAAAATTGAACTCAGCTTATAATCTTTATTTCAGTTTTTTTCGAGATTCAATAAATCCAAAATCATAATTATTGCCACATGGTTTTGTTGCACACGCATGGTTCTGTGACCCGGCCGGCGCGATGAATACTGAATAGTTTGTCTAGCTTGCCATCAACTGCATGATTCACCTTATCCCCATCTGCCACTTGTGGAACGGATAAGGTCGTTCCAATTAATTTGGTGTTCGAGCATCTCACATGCATGGGATGTCGTACTATGGAATGAGCAACGCATGCGTCAATAGTCGTTGTCCTCCTCCGTCTCGTCGTCTGATCGATCGTCTTAAAACCGGCCAGCCTGCAAGGCTGGTACGTTGGTGCCGCCTCAATTCCCCGTACACCTTGCATGCGCTCGTGCATCACGAGTTCGCGTGTGGCGTCCGGCCGGTCCATCCTCTACCACTGTATGACTGTAACTACACCTGCTAGCTAGTGTAGTACTCCATATGACCCAATATAAAGTGTATTTTTAGGAGTGAGAGAAGAAATTACCTAGTCAAAATTTACTACTGGACATCTAAAATTTACGCTCTTTATTATTTGTGGACACTGCAATAACGCATTTCTGCTATAGGGCATCGGAAGAAAATTATAATTAGTTACTGAACACCCACGACAGTATTTTATTATATCCGAATAAATTGGAGAGAGAAACATGCATTAAATACTAGATTGATTATGGCCCAACTGATTTTAACCTACTATTCCTTATTCCAGAAGAGGCTCTTCTCGTGGTGGAAGTGGCGGAGGAGCAACGGCTCGCCGAAGCCGGTGAAGGGAGCAGGTGGTGCGGTGGACGAGGTCATCCTTGGCGACGGCACGCAAAGGGCGGTGGAGATGCTGCGGCGGCAGCGGCAGGCAAACATGCCTGTCTTCGAGTTCGGGTCGACGACAGAGTTCGACGCCACCGTGACACTCACGGGATATTGCCCCGTATCTGATGACCTCGAGCCCTATCGTTGGGAGCTCGTGCTAGCTGCCAGCGAAAATGCGCCGTAGTGCCGCATAGTCTTCTAGGCATGTGGATATGACATCCACGTACCGAGGACATGAGTGGCAAGCTTCGGGGTGAGCGGCGGCGCGAGTTGCAGGCGCTACGGACGGAGAGGCCGGGAGGCTCGTCGATATTGTTGCTGTTTTCATTTTTTTTTTTCCTTTTTTTTGTCTCACTGATTCATGAAATATAATAAAGTAATCCTATATCATGTGCGATGCAAGTGTTGAATTTGGTAACTGATTTTTTTCACTGTGCTACGAATGGCATGGGTATGAGGTTCGATTGGGTTTCAATGGTAGAGCTTTACTTTCACAGTTGTTTCTTTCTTCAACTCATCCAAATATGATAAAAAAATATCGTGAGTATCCAGCAGCTAATTACCACTTATTTGCGATGCCCTATAGCAGAAACGCATTCTTGCGGTGTCCCAGCAAAAAGCACAAATTTTGGATGTCCTATAACAAATTTTACCAGTTACTTATGTATGCACTATTAAATGAAGGGTGATAAGGAGTTAGAGAGTAGTTGAGAGAGTAATATACAGAGAAATCTGAATAAAATGTGTGATTGATCCGATAGGTAATATTTTAAAATTACACTTATTTTGGGACAAAATTTAAATTTGAATCTCATTGAACCTAGCTTATTTATCAACTGGCACCTCTAAGAGAAAAGAGTAGTGCCAACTATAGCAACTAATAGGAGAAAGCAGTCAGTAAATACATACAAATTCAAGCTATCCGTTGGAAATTATAATTTAGGGGCACGAACATACTGTCTGTCAGCAATTCCACCACCTGGCCTATTGCCCAGACAGATCATGCGTTGGCAATACGGTGCGTGAATCAGATCGTAGAGTCAAATTCGACTAAAATCAGTATGTAGAAAATCATTGAACTGTGCTTTAGCAAATTCCAAAAATGGAAAAGAATAAACAACACGTACGTGGGGAGCCAGAGAATTCTCCGCTTCAATTCTATCGACGGGAAAAGTGTTTCTCACAAAACTCTTCCCGACAGTAATGTAGCATGTTGTGAGTAAACATAGATTTTTTTAACTCATATCTAATTAAACTACACGGTTAAGACCTTTCTTTATTAGAGTTTTTAAACACATGTACAAGCACTCCAATGACAGTGCAGCTGTAACTGTAAGCTAAGTTGGCCAAATTATTAATGCAAAATAGGTTCTGTAACGCTGAAAGTTCTCACTTTTAAGTTTATAGCACCTAAAGATACCAATTCACTTTAATGGCATCCAGAGCCAGCTCTGGGCCTAGGCCGGTAGTGCGACCGCCTAGGGGCCAAAGCGGAGGGGGGCCCATCACCACCCCCTCCCTCTCCCTCCCCTCTCCACCACAGCCCAGCCAGGCGCCGGCCAGCCCTCAGGCCCAGTAGGCCAAGCTAGGGCCCAGGAGGGATGGAGGTGCAAGGCCTAGGAGAGGAGAGGGCGCACCTAGCCACCTGCGCACACACGACTTCGTTTTTGTTTTTCGATTTATCGATCTTCTTTCTCCACGACCGCTACTACTCCTCTTTCAGTCCTTCTCCACCGATCACGGATCACCGTGACACTGCTGCAGCGCCGCGTCGACGGTCAAGTGGCTGACGCGACCACCAATCAACGCCGCCTCTCGTCTCTCCCTATCTCCTGTCACAAACTGAGGTTAAGATGTTAGGCATTTCTTGTTCTTGTTCTTACCTTATTTATTTCTTCTAAGAAATTTAGGTTAGCAACTTATGAGCTATGAACTTAAGATTTTCTTGCTTGCATGATTTTTTCACTCCAAAAATTAGGTTAGGAACTTAGGATTTTTCAAACTTGCATTACTTTCACATTCTGAAAATTAGGCTAGAATTTTCATGGTTATTGTTGTATAATTTACTTTGCAATTTCACTATTTCAGGTGTTACAATGTTACCTAGAAAACATTTGTCGGGTGCTCGAAAAAGAAACAAAAGAAAATGAGAAGATCAATTAATCGATTCGCAAAAGGGTGCTATACATAAGTTCTTTTTCACTTCAAATTCAACCAGTGGTGTTCCCGGTGATGCTCCTGAAGATGTAGATGTCAACGTGGACAGTGTAGTTCAACAAAATAATACACAAGGTCAAGAACAAAAATCTGATCATAATGTAGATGCAGAAGTTGATGTCAATGCGGATGATGCGGTGGAACAAAATTTACAGCCTTCATATGAAAATCCAAATGGTAATTGTCACGCCCCAAACTAGCCCCGAACGGAGGCCAGTATAAGACGATCCAAATTAACCTGTATGCCTATACCAGTCCCAGGAAATAGCGCTGGTACAACAGGAAGACAGAATATCACAACAACAGCGGTCTCTTTATTAAGAGTAGGATTACAACCAAGGTTGGAACTGCGGACAGAACCCGAGTTCACAACAGCATTACAAAAAGGCGGAAGCGGAAAGCGGAGACTAGCCCTAAGCCACAAGCAAAGCCTTGGGGAAAGGCCGAAACCCTACTACTGCTCGAAGTCTGCCTGCTCCTGGAAGAACTCTTCATCAGCAGGGTTCACCTCTTCATCTTCGAGAACTGGGGGGGTTTAATTATATAGAGCAAGGGTGAGTACGGGAGTACTCAGCAAGTTAGGGGAATTAAGTGTTTAATGCAAGCTTCAAGGGAAAGCCAGTTGTTTTTCACAATTGATTTTAGTTTAAGACTTTAGAAACATCTAAGTAAGTGCTTCTCAACGGTGCGGACGAGAAAGTGCGTCTCATCCGGCCGGAGCAGTGAGAATGTGTCGATTGATTCTTGTCGGCACGAGAGGCTCCCTGCCAATCGTTTACCGACCCGGCTGCTCCAACAGCCACACGCGAGAGGCTCCCTGCCAATCGCTCACCAACACTAACTGCACCAACAGCCACAAATCCAACACGTCGGGACGAGAGGCTCCCTGCCAATCGTTCACCGGCACTGGCTGCTCCAACAGCCCAACTTAAGCACAGGAGGGAAATCTTACACCAACAGCAGTTCACCAGGATCACAATTAAAACTACGCTAAGGAATCACCTCACATCCGCCCATGACCGTGGGCACGGCTGTTCGAACAGTTGTTAACCTCTGCAGAGGGGGTACACTTTACCCACACGACGTTAGTAACCCTGAATCACCCAGCCCGCGACTCTCGGTCACGTCTGGCGACCTTGAGGCTTTCACGACAAGGCATTTCGAAAGCCGACTCAGGGTCATCTTATGCCAACGGGAGGGGTCCCACGGACCAACACCAGGTTAGGTCCCAGACCATACTGTGCCAGGAAACCCAGGGGTCCTCCCCGACACCACCCCGGCGAATCCACTTGTCCCTTGGCATCAAGATTTCCCTGGCCTAGCTAATTACTCAGCCAGGGGCGTCCCATATCACCCATGTGGTCGTACTTGACATATGCTCGGATGTAATTCCCAAGGAATCGGTCCTTAGAGTGAGAACGGGCAGACCGTACCTCCAGTACGTCTCCCGTACCGCGAGTTTTAGAAACTCCCTTTATTTTCAAGGCACCGACCCAAGTGTCGGGTTTTCCAAGCATTTTGTAAACTCAAGTTTTACCCAGGTGATCAATTTTAAAGTTTGAGGGGGGAGTCTCGTTATTCGTACGCGAGGAACGGATACCGAGGCTTCACCTGAGGGGTGACAAGGGTGTTAGGGTATTCAAATATCAAGGAAGGTGAATGCAGCAAAAGGGTAGGGCCTGCTGGTTATATTGCAAACCGAGGCCAAGTGCCAAGTGTAACCTAATTAATGCATAGTTTGCGGAATCAAAATACTTAATTTAAATTATAGGTTCAATTGATCAAATGTGACTTGCCTTGCTCGAGATCTTGAGCTTCTTCCTCGAAATCCGCGCACTGCGGGTCTTCGGGCTCCGAGACTACACGCGAAACGAGACGACTCAACAAAGCGATAAAAGAAGCCCTATTAAAGACCACTAAGCGTGCCATTGGATAGATCTCGATTTTTGAGAAATTTTGGAAGTGGAACGGAGTTAATCAGACGAACGGTTGAAAAGATATGAATTTCCGAAGATTAAAGGATTTTCTGGAATAAGAAAAGGAATTTTTAATTCCCTGGAAAAGAAAAGAAGGAGGGATGCAATTTAGACTTTATTTTGGGCGGCTAAGGGTAGCTCAAAAGAATAGAACGGGCGCGGGCGAAATAATTGGGCCGACGGCCCGAAGGGATCGGCCCATGGCCGATCGGCGCGCGAGCGGGGGATAGGCCGATGGGCCTAGCGGCCGATGGGCCGGAGGCCGATGGCGCTTGGAGGCCGAGCGGGCCGGCGCTTGAGGGCGCGGCCCATGAGCGAAAAAGGCCGAGTGGCCGCAGGGGAGAGAGGGGCCGAGGCCGGCTGGGCCGGTCGGCCAAGGAGGCCCAGATGGCCGGCCTAGCGACGCGGCCCGGCCGATACGCGAAAGGGAGGCCGTTGGGCCAAGGGGGAGCGAGGCCGATGGGCCGGGGCAGGCCGCGGCCTACACGGTCGGCCGATCCGGTGGACCGTGCCCACCGCATGGCGTTAGGGCGGGGCCCGTCCGTCGGCGGCGCGGTCTACGCGGACCGAGCGCACGGAGGGGAAGGAGGGAGTGCGCCGGCTGGCGCTCGCGTAGCGCCTGCGTGGCGGCCACGTAGGCCGACCGGGCGAAAGAGGGGAGAAGGCGCTGGGCGACGGCGGCGACTAAGGCGGAGGGGATCGGGCGGCGCGGTGCGAGGCCGGAGAGGGGAGGGGAACGCATCGGGATGGAGACGAGAGATAGAGGGAGTGAGCCGTCGGCTCGGTTTCGCCGGGAGGAGGCCGACGGCGGCTGGCGACGACGCGCGACGGCGGCGGCTACGGCGGCGCGAAGAGGGGGCGGAGGAGAGGGCGACGGCCACGGCGGCGCCCGAGAGAGAGTTCTACGTGCTACCGGCAAGCTTAACCCGAGGGAGAAAGAGGAAGACGGGTGGGAGGAGGCGGTTACCGCGGCGGGGCGGCAAGCCGGAGAAGAGGGCGACGGCGCGGGCGCGGCAGGCTCCGGCCGAGGAAGAGGGCGGGCGAGACGGCGCCCGGAGCTCCTTCGGGAGCCCTTGGCGGCAGCGGCGGCGGACGGCAAGGGCGGCGGCGGCAGCGGTGAGAAGAGTGGAGCTCGGTAGGGCGGCAATGGCGGCCGGGAGCGAGGGGGAAAATTTTTAGGGGGCGCTAGGTCGGTTTGGCCGGGGGGAAGAGGCGGTGCGACCGAGAGGCGGTGGAGCGCGGCGAGGGGACCGCGCTGGCGCTCCCCGCGCTAGCGGCCAAGCGCCGCAGCGGTGACGTCGGCCGGTCGGGAAAAAGGGGAAAAAAGGGGGGGAAAGGAGGCTTGCCTCCTAGCCGATTCGGGCAAGGGCGCGCGCGCGGGGAGAGAGAGGGGGAGGCGCGCGCTCGGCCCCTTGGCGGCACGCGCGCGCAGCGCAGCGGCGGGGCCGAACGGGGGCAGCACGGAACGGCGCTGGCGGGAGCCGTTGGGGAAGAGAGAGAAAGGAGAGAACGGCGAGCGGAGGAGGAGACCGGGAAAGAGGGTGCTGGTGCTCCCGGCTCGGGCGCGCGCGGGCCGAGCGGCCTGGCGCGGCCCAGCGGGGGGGGCGAGGCCGAGCAAGAGGGACCGGGCCAAGGCAGCACGCGGCACGCGGCCCAGCAAGAGGGGGCGCGAGCCGAGGCAGGCCGAGGAAGAGAGCTAGGCCGGGAGACGGCCCAAGGAAAGGAGAGGGCAGGCCGAGAAAGAATCCGGCCCGAGGGCAAGGGAGGAAAGTTAGACTTTTCCTGAGAGATTGAAAGGAGGAGTTTGAGGGCTCGGATTCGAAATCCGATTTCGCGGTTTTCTCCGGGATTGAACTGAGAGGGGAAACACGAGACCTTGGCACACGACAAAACTCAACCGAAGAGCAAACTTTCGCAAATAGGGTTTTTAGCAAAATAGTTTTCCCGCTAACGCCGCGACAAAACGGGCGTTACAGTAATGAACAAAATGATTCTCTCTTTTTTATCTTTGATCCTAGAGCATGGGATAATCTTGATAATTAGGGAAGAGATATCTTAATTGAAAAGGGGCCTGTGAGAGAATTGAATCTAGAGTTCCCTTCGGATAGCAATGGTAGACATTTTTCATATGCTTATTACTCCAGAAAGTTAAGTAATAGTGAGGTTGTTGATAGAAAGTGGCTAGTTTATTCTAAGCATGTGGATAAAGTTTACTGTTTGTGCTGTCGATTGTTCAAAACAATTGATACTAAGAGTTGTCTATCATATGATGGAATAAGGGACTGGAAGCATTTAACTATGAGACTAAAACAACATGAAAACAGTGTCGAGCATATAAGACACATGAATACCTGGAATGAACTTAGGTTGAAGTTAAGCAAAAACCAGATAATTGATGATGATTTGCAACGAAAAATTGCAAAGGAAAAAGAGCGTTGGAGACAAGTTTTGGTAAGAATAGTTTCTACTGTGAAATTTCTTACTAAACATAATTTGGCCTTTCGAGAATCAAAGGAGAAACTTTATGAAGATAACAATGGTAATTTTTTAGGCACAGTTGAAATGATTGGTGAATTTGATCCTATGATGCAAGAACATATTAGACGCATTCTAAATAGTGAAATTCCTCATCATTATCTTGGCCATAATATTCAGAATGAGTACATTTCTCTTATGGCCGATGCTGTGAAAAGTGTTATGTTAAGGATCATTAAGGATGCCAAGTATTTTTTTGTTATATTGGATTGTACTCCAGATGTAAGCCACGAAGAATAGATGACTTTAATTTTGTGTTGTGTCAATATGTCCAATAACACTCCAAGAGTAGAGTAGTTCTTTCTTGGGTTCTTAAAGGTAGATGACACATCAGGATTGGGGTTTTTTAATGAATTGATTACTGAATTGGGCTCTCTTGATTTCAATGTTGCTGATGTGAGAGGTCAAGATTATGATAATGGTTCCAATATGAAGGGAAAACATCAGGGTGTTCAAAAGCGGTTGCTTAATATTAACCCAAGAGCATTATATATGCTATGTGCATGTCATAGTCTAAATCTCACTCTTTGTGACATGGCGAAATCTTGCGGCAAAGCTATTTCATTCTTCGGTGTGATACAACGTTCATGTTCTACTAAAAGGTGAAAGATTTTGCTAGACAATGTTCCAAAATTTAATGTTAAATATTTGTCTAATATTCGTTGGGAGAGTCGAATAAAAAGTGTTCAACCTATTAGGTACCAAACCCCTCAAATAAGGTCAGCTTTGTTGGAACTTGAGAAGTCTTCTACCGATGATCCAAAAGCAGTAAGTGATGCTCAATCTTTGGTATCTGCACTTGAGAATTTTGAATTTTTAGTTGGCATGGTTATTTGGCATGATGTTCTATTTTTTGTAAATATGATGAGCAAGAAATTGCAATCTAAGATTGTTTGCATAGATGTTACTCTGAAACAAATAGAAGGGGTCATCAATTTTTTTAAGACATAGAGAAATGAAGGCTTCACTTCTAGTCTTTATATTGCTAAAGGCGCCATTGCTTCTGACATGGAGGTAGAGACAGAATTTACTATAAAACGTCAACATAAAAGAAAGAGGCATTTTGATGAACAAAATGAAGAAAATGGAGAAAGACGAACAGCTATAGAATCCTTCAGAGTTAATTACTTTATTATTGTCATTAATGTTGCAATTACTTCATTGACTAGTCGATTTAATCAGTTGAAGGCATTTGACACTGTTTTTGGTTTTTTATTCAACTCAAAAAATCTGAAGTCTTTGGATGAGCTTGATCTACGGAAGTGTTGCACTACTTTTGTACAAGCTTTTTCTCATGATGACTCATCTGATGTTGAGTTCAATGATTTTATCTCTGAATTAAAAGTGCTGCAAGTTACTTGGCCAAATGATTCGATGTCAGCGCATGAAATTTTTCAATTCATTATTGATGCAGATTGCTATCCGAATGTCTCTATTGCCTATCAGATCCTCTTAACTGTACCAATCACTATAGCGTCAACTAAAAGAAGTTTTTCAAAATTGAAATTATTGAAAAACTATTTGAGGTCAACTATGTAACAGGAAAGGTTGAATGGCTTGGCTGTGTGTAGCATTGAGAAGAATATATAATATTGATCTCCAAACTGTCCTTAATGATTTCATATTACTTAATTTCGCTTCAAGAAATACCCCAAGAAACTCTTTTTTATAAGGAACATGGGATATTTGTGGTCTTTGTTTCTACGGTGTTTTTTAGTTATCAATTATACTATCGATATTATTTATAGAGAATAAATTACTATAGTACAACTTACAAACTGCTTGATTTAGTATTTATCATGTTAGAAATGTTTATTTCTGTCACTATATAGTATATATGCTTTATAGAGTATATATTATAAGTAAAAAAAATTTAGCCTCAACTCTGTAAGGGCCTATAGTGCCGAGTTCGTCTAGGCCCTCCAAATTGTTGAGCCGGCCCTGTTGGCATCCAAAGTTCCATCGGTAACTGACTTTAGCATTCCCGTCACCTTGACTCTTCTTTCCATTAAATGTGACCATGATGCAACTGTCTTCTCCAATCTCCCATGTTTCAAACTGAGACAGCATATATATGGATGCTATATATGCCAGCACGGCTGCACCGGCACTAGCTGCAGCCACCGTTCAACTTCAGCAGCACACAAGTAAAAAATCTCGTAGATGCACGCACCCGTTTCGAACAGGCCACAGCTTTATCAGCCTTTGCGACGGCGAGGGGAGGTGAGTTCATCTGTGGTGAGCCGGCACGGGACCTCGCTCCACGTACTGCTTCTGCTTTCGTGCATCCATCAAGTCATCATGTGTGAGCACAGAGCGATTATACACCAGCCATGCATGCATGGGAGCGGATGAGCCGCGTAAGGACGGAGGAAGGAGAGGGTTAGAGAGAGATTTTGGAGGAAGTGAAAGTAATTAAGGGCAAAATTGAACCATGCACCTCCTGATTTGTGGTAAAGAAAAATTAGTAAATTGTACTTTGGATTTGCTTTTATTACCTAAGTTGCATATTGAATCATGCAATGGCTAAACCTTTTCAATTTAGACTAGGATCTTGTTACCAAATTTGACATCTTGGACTAAGGGGCCCACAAGTTAGTGACAAAACCCTTCTATATATATATATATATATCTCCTCACTAGGCCCCGTTCATTTCTGCTTTTCTTCTTGGATGAAATTTTTCATCTCCATGATACGTTTTTTAAATTGTTAAATGGTACGTTTCATGTAAAAATTTTTTATATGAAAGTTACTCTAAAATATCAAATAAATCCATTTTCAAGTTTGTAATAATTAAAAATTAATTAATTATACGTTAATGTCATCTTATTTTACGTGAAATATTTAATTTTTATTTTTATCTTCATCTTCATGAAGTTAAAACACCACATTAGCAGTGCTTAAGCTTGAGCTCAAGCTCGGACTACCGCCGGCAGAGGTCAAGCTTTAGGCCTGCATGAGGCACCATGCCTGGAGCGAGCAGCTTGCACAGACCTACTTTGTCAAAAAAAAAAATTCATCGGCGAGAGATAGCAAACAGAGCACAATACGTGGTACGGGACGGAGTTTGTGCTATGATGTTCCCTGGATATGGCCGGGCTGATTGGATCTGCCATGGCAGATATGGCATTTGGAGAGGAAAGAGATCAAGGGAGAAGAGAGTTAAGAACAGGGTCTAAATGAAGCATTTTTCAAATATATCTTGCACAAAATAAAAACATAGGTTTAACCCTTGTCCAAATTATATTATTAGCCAGAAGAGGTAGTTCAATTTGTAATTTACTCAATAATAAAAATGAGAATATTAAACGCTTCTTTGGATGGCATGCTAAAATCAATGACGGATGCAACTTTGAATGCTATATATTAAAGTGAATCAGTACCATTGTTTTGCTAAAAAACAAAAAAAAGAAACGTTCGGTCCTAGAGAACCAATTTTGACAATTAATAAATGAAAGATGGATGCCAGTAGATGTCTGCAATATACTCACAGTAACAGGCGGAGAGGAGCATGCAACAAGTGCATGGCGAGCTACTACATAAATCTAGCCTTCAGCTCCCTCTCCCTGCTCGGCGCCCTCTCCCCCTCTTCCCAAGAATGGCGATGATTACGAGCAACACTACCAATTTGCTTTCATTTTTATGGGTGCTACCCGATCAAAGGTGAATAATTATCAATTAGAGAGCAACGACGCACTAATATTTTGAGAACCATTAAAGATTAGCCACGTACTCTAAATCTTGTTCAGTTAATCCCTCGTTCACAGAGATTGAAGGAGATTTAAAGGGGATTCATTTCATATCTATTGTGATGTGTAATTATTTTCTCTTAATCCCCTCCAATCCTTACCTGTTAGGGATTAAACAAACAAGGCCTAATATGCACTACTACAAAAGCATTTTTGCATGTGGTCAAAATTGATTTTTATAAGCGGTTGGGACAACCGTCTACCCGAAAAGGTTTGTGAAAATGGCATTTTTCCCATGCGGACGCACCCGGATGAAAAAATCTATTTTTCACATGAGAGCGCTTAAGTCGTCCATATGCGAAAATGAAAAATCACCAAAAAAAAAATAAAAATACCAAAAATCAAAACCCGGAACCCTAACCCTAACCGTAGTCGTTCGTCGCCGCCGTCGTCATCATCACCTCTCTAGTCGCCGCCACCGGCGGATCCGTGTGCGTGGGGACGAAGAGGCAGCGGGATGCGCAGGAGGGAGAGGAGGTGTCGGATCCGTCCCTTCCATTGCCACCAGCAATGGATCCACGCGTGTGGAAGGGGGACAAGCGGCGGGATCCCAGCGGGAAGAGGAGTGGGCGCCAGATCCTCCTCTCTCATCACTGTCACCAACGGATCCGCGCGTGTGGGAGACGGAGAGGCGTTGGGATCCATGTGGGAGGGAAAGTGGGAGTCGGATCCGCTCCTCCAATTGCGCGCGTAGGGGGTAGATCCGTGTCGCTGCCGTCACCCTCGCCTGCCACCGTCGCCCTCGCCACCACCGGAACCCACGCCCGCCACCGTTGCCACCCTCTCCCGGTGCCTGCTGTCAGGAGGGAGGAGAGGGGAGATGAGTGGGGGAAAGGAGTGGCAGAGGGGAGAGGAGTGGTCGTCAGGAGGGAGGAGAGGGGAGATGAGTGGGAGAGAGGAGAGGGATGGTGGAGAGAAGTAGGGGAGAGGAGGAAATGGTTGTGAGGAGTGGGGTGGACAAGATAGGACTTAGTGGGAGAGAGAGAGGAGGGGAGAAAAAAGAGTGGGAAAAGATAGGGGTATTTTCACATGCGGCCCTGTTAAGTGATCTGTCTGCGAAAATTGATTTTTGCATGTGGGTCTTTTAAGAAACTGTATGTAAAAATGTAGATCGATTTTTACAGGCGCAACTAGCTATTGTCTGCCAGCAAACTATAGGAGTTCTCAACAAGAAAAATCATTTCATGATGTGGTTAGATCTCAGTCCCCCCACCCCACATACACACACCCATCCTTCCCCTGCGCCTTTTCCCAAGCACGGTTATGACGATGATCTGACAATACCAGTGTGCTTTCTAATATTTTTATCATGGGTATTATCCAACCAAATGTAAATAATTACTACTAGACAGCAGTGGCTACATATATCAGTATTTGTTTTAAAGACCGTTAAAAGATTAGCCATCCTAATCAGTAACAAATATGTCTTTAACGCTTCAGAGAAATGTTATGGACTTCATGCCCTCTCTGTTTAAGGTTATGAACCAGTTTAGAAGCTGAAAAGCCTAAGCACAAACAAAGCCACTTTTACGCTGTTGAAATCAAGCTAGGTTTTTAGTAGCTTCGTGGGCTTATGTGAAATACAGGTAGGATTCCACCGTTTAACTTGGGACTTAAAAGCCGTAAACTATAGGAAAAATGTTAGTCTAAAAGCTTAAGACAAGTTCAAGCTGAAACAAAAAGGTCTCAATTTCCAACTTTTACTGAACATCACTCTTCTTGAATTAGTGTTTCCAAATTCAGAACTAATAAACATGAGTTGTACTCAGCTTATAGCCATTATATATTTTAGTCTTTTCAAGATTCAATAATTCCAAAATTCATAATTAATAAATACCAAGTATGTACCTGTCCTAGACTCTCAATTTCTTCAATCAATTTTAATGTGTTGAGCCCATATATAGTTGCTCTTCTTGTATAGCTAGTCGCCTAGCCATGTATATATGCATGGTCGATCAAATTTACAAAAGACATATAATAGATGATTCCTTATATACTTATGCTAAAAATTGCAGAAACTATGATATAAAAATGTGTTGCCTGTGATTAATTACGTTAAGTGATTGCTGCCTCTTGCTTGTGCTCCCAGGCATGCATCTCTCATCTGCGGCCGCACGTATATGTCAGTTACCACCATCGTAAAAAAAAAAAAGGACCGCGACTAGCGTTGAAACAAAAAAAACCAAAACCAACGCACTAACATCAATCCCAACCCAAACACAATATAATAATTTTTATAAACACAATATAATAATTTTCATACTTGACATGTCATATAAATATAGTATGTATAAAAGATATATGTTCAATGGGTAGTGTTTCAAAATAAATTATCATCTAATCAACTCTCTTCTCTTTCCTTTTATACACCTATCCTCTTGTTTTTATTCTTGGTTCTTGTGTAGAGATGATTTATTGCATTAGAAATAGTTTCTTCATCCTTTTTTTCTCCTCATTAATTAACTCTTTTGCCACCTCAATTTTTTACTTATGTGAATTTAGTGCTATAGACACTAGCTGAGATGAAGGGTTGGGACTATCGTAACTGGGTTGGCTTGCTTTAAATACCATCTGTGCAATTGAACCAATGTGAACAAGACGATTTCTAAGAAAAACCAGTGACCCGGGCTATCTTAAACCAACAGGTTGGCTAGTAGATGGGTCGGCTGGCCTTCTAAGGCCCACTTTACTTGTGGCGGCCCAGGTAAGATTGTCAGTACCAGGATATGTATCATATGATGATACTACGATACTATTCAATCAAAATGATATGTATGGTTCTAGAATCATTTTTGAGGGTATCGTGCTAGTATCAGGATAAGGAGCATAGGATCATTAGAATTGTGCTAGGATCGGGATACTAACTGTTTCAAACTAGACATTATTTGAATTCAAAAATCAAATTATCTAAATGCATTTATGTTCATGTATGTTCAAAATCAATGTTAAATAAAACTACTTTTTACTCAAAAGTTAAATAAAACTATTAGTACTAGTGGGTGGTTTTCTCTTGTCAAATCTCTCTTTCTTATGCTATATATTATTATTACTTTATTTTTTATATAGAATGACTAATGTAATTAATATAAATATTAAAATAAACTAAAAAATAAAATCTCATAGTATCCGGATACTATGATACGCCTTACGATCTAATACTACTTTATGAAAAAGATACTACCTGAAATTCCGAAGTGTATATTATACCTTGAAATAAAACTGGTTCAAAGCATGGTTGGCCAAGTGAAAGGACATGCCCTTCACCACTAACTTTGAGCTCCTTGTTTTCAGTTCAGCATTAGACCGACGGTCTAACCAGTGACGAATCCAGGATCGAAACAGAGGGCAGGCTCAACTTCAAAGCATTAAGGTAGTTATTCAGACATACATGATTGAAAAAAAACAATAAAAAAGAAGTAACTTGTCACTGGGAAGTGAGTGATTACATATTTGCATCAGCCATATAAGAATAGTAAGTGATCCTTTTCCACGCTATATTCCAACCAATCAAATTGTTCGAACGAATTCCATTGAAATGATCTCTAAACTTTTTTGGCTGATTTATACTCTCATCAGTTGGAAGGGTGTTACTTGAATCGCTTTTAAAATAATTTAACTATGGTGTTTTCTTCTCCATAGCTCTAATCTACGAATAAATCAAAGCTATGAGATAATGAGGCTCCATTCTTGTAAATCTCATCATCTAGGATTCTAGCTACTGCTTCTGAAATAAAAAAAAAATAAAACATGGAGTAAGGACCCACGGCTTGGCTGCCTAGCTTGGCACTTAGCTTGCTCTGCTAGTGCTAGCAGCTAGCCGTTGCTCGTCTGCTCCGCTCGCCCGCTCGGAACATGGCCATGTCGCCACCTGCGTCCTACGACCTGGCCACGCCATGCCGCGCTTGCGCGGCCTGCTGCTCGGCAGCTCGCTGTTGCCGCTGCAACGCTTCCGCAAGCCCGCAATGCCGTTGCCGCTCTCCTGTCACGTCGTCACCGTGCTAGGGTTGGGGGATTTGGGGCCTTCTCTTCTGGCGACCGGGGTGACTGAATCAATGAAGTCCGGGAGAAGAAGGTGGGTCACGATTGGGCATTTGGGCCTAATAATTCTTTTTGCGTGCGTATCGCTTCGTTTCTTCGGGGGCGTTTTCTTTCGACTCCTAAGCGCTGCGCCGCCACCTGTTCATCTTCTTTTCCAGGAAAACGCCGCCATGGTTTCTCCTGAAGGTTCAGCTATCTAGTTGAAAATATTTTACAAAAATCGAAGGGTAGGCTAGAGCCTGATGCATGGAGCCTACTCTTTAGAATCGCCACTGGGTCTAACCGATGAACAGAGCGAGGGCTCAAACGGTTCGATGGTCGGTATGGTTTTTTTTTAAATGGTTACCACCACACCTGTTAGCAAATTGAGCAACGTACGTATGGATCTGTGGCCCAGCGATGAATAGTTTAGCTAGCTAGCTCGCTCATTAACTGATTCCATTATTATGACCTTATTATCCATCTGCCACTTGTGGATCGGATGAGGAGGTCGGTCTTCCCAATTAATCTCATCAAGACTTGATGGGTGGTAGTAATGGTGGCTCACATGCATGGGAGAGGTCGTACTATGGAATGTGCACGCATGAGTCAATAGTCTTCGTGGTCGTCGAGCTTCCTCTCGTCTTAAACCCGGCCGGCCTGCAAGGCAGCGACCACTGAGAAAAAACTGCTCACTACGTTCATACGTTGATCCCACCTCAGGTCCCTACGTCGTACACTCGTGCTTCACGTGTAGCCTACGGCTGGTCACCGTAAGTACAGTTGCTAGTTAAATAGGAGTAGTATCTCATTGGACCTTATTTACCAACGGGCGCCTCTAAGAGAAAAGAGTTATACCAATTAATAGGACAAACGTACAGTCAGGAAATACCAACAGATTAAATCTATCCGTTGGAGATAATAATTTAGGGAGCATATTGTTTGTCAGCAATTCTACCACCTGACCAGGAATATCATGTGTCGGCAATACCGGTATATGAATATATCATGAACCAGATCGGACGGTGAGAAATTTGACTAAAATCAATGTAGAAAATCATTAGATTGTGTTTTTGCAATTCCGGAAAATGGAAAGTGAAAGGACAAACAACAGATAGATGAGGAGCCTCGAAATTCTCTGCTTCAATCCTATCGACGGGCTCGTGGATGTAATAATGCAAAGGTAAGGATAAGTATATACGTACGTACAAAATTTTTCTTACATAACTCTTACCAACGGTAAATGTGACATGTTGTGAATAAATATAGATTTTTCTGTCATCAAGTTAAATTAAACATTTGAGAACTTTTTTGTTTATAAGAGTTTTTCAGTATATCTAGTGGTACTTCAATGGCAATGCAGCTCCAACTGTAAGATAAAATAAAATGGCCAAGTTAAAAAAGAGTAAATTGTGTTGGAAGTACGTAAACTTATCATGTGGATGTAATTTAGTACATAAACTTGTAAAACGTTCGTTTTAATTTATGAACTCAAAAATAAGATGATAAGACTAATTTTATCAAGTTAGATGATGATTACATGACGTGCATACGTGAGTTAATCATGATATCGACATGTTGTATTTGTACACTTGGTTTCTACTTTACACTTCTTTGTTTCCACCCTTGCATCGTATTCCTTAGGTTTTTTATGACTTTCTTTGTGTAATCATTATGGTTTACTCTACCTTTTACCGATCATATCTATATATATCTGCAGCATCCTTCTCATCTACATGTTTACGTAGCGTCATAATCAACCCCTTAAATTAATGAGATTAGTCATATCCAACGCATTAGCTAGGATAAAAGGTACCAGCAAAAAGATACTCAAAATGTAGGCTAGGTATGAAAAGTGGAACGTTAAAATAGTAATTGACTTTGATTGATGGTCCATTTATGCGGGCAAGGGCAAATGCATACGATCATCTTTTACCATCCGGCTAGTATTACTCAAACTCTTGATCTGTTCCTCTGTTTCACACACCGTGCACTCCCTGGTGGCCGTCGCTGGCTTAGCGTCGGTGGAGATGGAGGTGGCTGTGGCGGAGGCTCACGGTCTACCAGTTCAAGGGCCAGCTTGGCACCCACGACCGTGAGCTCGCCACGGCTTCCTGGTGGCTGCCGTCAGCTTGGCGTCGGTGGAGGTGGATGCGGCTAAAATTCTAAACTTGTATTTCCGGGTTCAAAATTGTGTACAGCTGCAACCAAATATCACACTCGCTGGTTGCCGCCACCATACGTGTCTGCCGTCGCCGCCACCGTAAGCGCTGCCCCTGCTCCTCGTTTGTTCTTTCACTTGGGGTTTACGGTTAGACACAGAGGAAGGTTGAGGGTCATGCTGACATTATGTAATAAAAAATTGCATCAGCATGATGCCGCCAAGCAGCGGATAGGTATTGAGCAATTACTAAGCTACCCATCTTAATATTATTTTCTATTTCTAAATTACCTTTTAGGAATTAACAGTGAATATTAGTTGGTTTAGGAGGTGCCTGCCTCCCAAACACCGTAAAAGACCTCTTAGGTTGCGTTCATTCCTACGAGAAAGAGGAAAAAAGTATCTCGTTTTTCATGCACACGTTTCCCAAACTGCTAAACGGTGTATTTTTTACAAAAATTTTCTATCACCTTTAGGATGTCTTTTTTTAAAAAAAGCCTCCTCAAAGGACGTTTTTATGACGTGGTACATATCCATTGGTGTATTGTAACGGACACGCAAAAGAGTTGATCATTTTACAGGTGCTCTCTTTAGCCCTTTGGAAGGACGGCGAGAAGGCTATCAACAAAAAAGTCCGAGTGCCCTCCACGTGGCCGTTAGCATGTGCCAACGGTCACTGCCATGTCATAAAAATACCCTTTCTCTCAAAAAGCGTTAAGGGTGTCAATTTGTAAAATTTTGAAACAATAAACTATTTTTTAAATATTTTAATAAATAAAATTTGAAATTTGAAAAATTCTAATACGAAGACACAAACTATACCACCGTGCCATGAGAATTGACAGGTCAGTCCGTTAGGTGCTGGAAATATCGAAAATGAAATTTGTCCTTTCTTTTCTATTTTTTTGCTCTTTCCCATTTCCCATCACTCTTCTTCCTCTGTCTGACCAGTCCCCATTTCCCAACCGGCCAGCGAGCCACTCTAGTTCAAGCTCTTCATCGGTGCATACTTCGGCATCGCCGTTGCTATTCACGTCATCCGCCTTCCAACTTTATCTTCCGTAGCAGCGTGGATTATTATCGATCCAAGTGCAACGAATGGTTAATCAGACAATCAGGCCCTGTTATTTTATGATTAGATGCAGATTCTATCTTAATTTTTTGTAAGCAACGTTTTTTAATCTGTTGAACGGGACATTTTGTGTTCTATATAGAAGTTACTCTAAAATATCAAATAAATATATTTTTTAAATTCATAATAATTAAAGCTCAATTAGTCATTTGTTAATTGATTTTTCGATTTGCGTGTGCTACTTAATCTTTTATCTTCATTACTTGAGAATGGCTACTCCTTTATCTCCCAGTATGGCACCCTGTTGCCTCCTAATCTCCCACTTCTCTCTAGTAGTCGCTCCTTCTATAGCAGAGCATCTAAAGATAGGAATGAAAACGGGACAAATATTTTCCGATCGTCCGTTCACTACTGGAGCACTGATCTTTGGTCAGTATCAAAAAAACCGGAATAGTCCCGGTTCAAATAGGAACCAGGACTAAAGATCATCTTTAATCTCGATTAAAAAGTGTAATGGATCACGATGATCTTTAATCCTAGTTGGTATTACCAACCGGGACTAAAGATCATCTTTAGTCCTGGTTCACACCTTCACCGGTCGTGTCAGGCTGGTGTCAGGGGGCCGGGGATCTTTAGTCCCGGTTGATGTCACCAACCGGGACTATAGATCCTCACTTTAGTCCTGATTGATAACACAGACCGGGACTAAAGATGATTTAGATTTTTAGTCCCGGTTGGTGTTATTAACTGAGACTAAAGTGATCTACCCTTTTATACATCTTCGTCCTCCTCCAGCCCGAGCCATTGCTGCCAAGAGGAGAAGGAAGAGGAAGGTGCTGCCAAAATTTTTGAAAAAATTGTTTTGGTGATAATATACAATCGGAGAGATCGAAAAGATTAGCAAATCTCTTCTCTAATAATGTATGCTTAGCATATTACATTTATAGCTTTGTTTCTATAAAATATTGTCTCCAATAAGGTTTATGCAAAATGATGAGAGAGAAAATATGTTAGGCAAAATTAGGTTGATTTTGAAATTAGAAACTTTGAATACATATGTTATAAAAGAGATGACCGAGGAAAAATATAGAAAACTAAGATAAAAGAATTGAAAACTAAGTTAGTTTAATAAAATAGTTAGAAAAAAGTATAAATCGTTAAAGATATGTTTTCAACTTTACAAACCATAAAAAAGAATAATATGTGGAACTATTGTAAAAGTATTGTATGATTATTTGTAAAAAAAGTAGAAAACTAAGGTAATTGAAAAATATGTAATATAGCTAGAAATACTGTTCGTACAATAAAAAAATATGTTTAGCATTTTAATAAAAATTTAAAAATAATTGTAAACTTCTCTTCCTTCTCATCGCCATCTTTGTAGCTCTTTTCTAGAAATTAGTTTCACTTTGAATCATGATGTTTTAAATTTTTATATGATTATTTAATTAGTATCAATTGTGTGGATTTCGTTAGTAACATTGGACTATTTGATGTATAGATGGATTGGCAATGGATGTACACCGCGAACCTATGGTCGAAAGAGTTTATTGAAGGCGTGCATTATTTTGTAAATGTGGCCAATGCTAACAAGTACAAGGGTTTCATGTGTTGTCCATGCAAAAACTGCAGTAACTAGAAGGAGTATTTATCATCAAGAACTATTCATGCGTACTTGTTTGAGTCTAGATTCATGTCTGGATATAATTATTGGACCTCATACGGAGAGTTAGGGGTTACAATGGAAGAAGATGAAGTAGAAGACGAGAATATTCCGGACTGGGCTCATCAATACGATGGATTTGAAGAAAATCCAGGAGGTGAGGCGGACGGAGCTGTTGAAGATAACGACGCTGTAGATGATCTTGGTCAAATGTTGCGGGACGTAAAGGACGGCTGTGAAAGTGAGAAGGAGGTCCAAAAATTGGACCGTATGTTAGCGGACCAAAAAAACTTCGTTGTACCTAGGTTGTGAACAGGGGCACAAAAAGTTGAATACAACGCTAGAATTCTTACAATGAAAGGCCAAAAATGGTGTGAGTGACAAGGCATTTGGCGAGTTATTGAAACTCGTCAAGAACATTCTTCCAGAGGGAAACGAATTGCCCGAAACAACGTACGAAGCTAAGAAGGTGGTATGCCCTCTAGGACTAGAAGTACATAAGATACACGCATGTCCGAACGATTGTATCCTCTATCGCGGTGAGGAGTACGAGAACCTAGAAGCATGTCCGGTTTGTGTAAAGCACTATGATACAAGATTAGACGAGATGATCCAGGTGATGTGGACGGACAACCTTCGAAGAAGAGAGTTCCTGCTAAGGTGATGTGGCATTTCCCTATAATACTATGGCTCAGGCGTTTGTTCAGGAACAAAGAGCATGCTAGCATGATGCGCTGGCACGCAGAAGAACGTCAACAAGACGGGATGCTGAGACACCCTGCCGACGGGTCGCAGTGGCGAAACATTGACAGAACATTTCCAGATTTTGGAGAGGATGTCCGAAACGTAAGGTTTGGTTTAAGTACAGATGGCATGAATCCATTTGGAGAGATGAGCAGTGGCCATAGCACTTGGCCTGTTACCATGTGTATCTACAACCTACCCCCTTGGCTATGCATGAAGCGAAAGTACATCATGAGGCCAATTATCATTCACGGCCCAAAATAACCTGGTAACGACATTGATGTGTACCTAAGACCATTGGTTAAGGATCTGCTTCTGCTGTGGAACAAAGGTGTCCCCGTGTGGGACGAGGACAAACAGGAGCAATTTAACTTACGAGCGTTGTTGTTCGTGACCATTAACGATTGGCCTGCACTTAGCAACCTATCCGGACAGTCAAACAAGGGGTATAAGGCTTGCACCCATTGTATGGATGAAACTAAAAGTACGTATCTGAAACACTGCAGGAAGGTTGTTTACATGGGCCATCGTCGATTCCTTGTTGCAACCCATCTTATACCCAAAAAAGGCAAGCATTTCAAATAGAAGGCAGACCACCGTACTAAACCTAAACATCACAACGAAAAAATCGTGTTTGCTATGGTGAAAGATCTGAAAGTAGTATTTGGAAAGGGACCTGGCAGCCAACCTATAGAGAGCGAAGATGGTCACGCAGCGATATGGAAGAAGAAGTCTATTTTTTGGGAGTTACCCTATTGGGAAGTTTTAGACGTCCGGCACGCAATCAACGTGATGCACCTCAATAAGAACCTTTGCGTCAACCTATTAGGCTTCCTAGGTGTATATGGGAGGTCGAAAGATATACTTGAAGCACGTAAAGATCTCAAGCATATGCAACAACGCGAGGACCTTCACCCGGAATCGAAGCATAAAGGAAGCCATTATTTGAGTCCTGCAAGCTACACCCTGAGTAAGGAAGAGAAGAAAAGTATGTTTGAATGCCTGAAGAGCATCAAGGTACCATTTGTATACTCCTCGAATATAAAGAGAATAATAAGCATGAAGGAGAAGAAGTTCACAAATCTAATGTCTCATGACTGTCACGTGTTGATGACACAACTGCTTCCTGTTATAATTCATAGTATCCTTTCTGGTAATGTCCGGGGAACAATAACAAAGCTATGTGCTTTCATGAGCGCAATTTCGCAAAAGATCATCGATCTAGACAGTTTAACAACCCTTCAAGATGACGTGGTCCAATGTCCTGTCGGCTTTGAGATGATCTTTCCACCGTCATTTTTCAATATAATGACGCATCTTCTATGTCACCTTGTGAAAGAGATCAGTATTCTCGGTCTTGTGTACCTACACAACATGTTTTCTTTCGAGAGGTACATGGGTGTTCTAAAGAAATACGTTTGTAACCGTTCTCGTCTGGAAGAAAGCATCGCCAAGGGTTATGGAACAGAGGAGATCATTGAGTTCTGCGTAGAATTTATTGAAGACCTTCGTCCAATCGGGATACCCGAATCAAGCCATGAGGAGAGACTACGGGGAAAAGGAACTCTTGGAAGGAAAGCAATAATGACTGTGGACAACGATTTATTTCGTAAAGCACATTTCATGGTTTTGCAACAATCTTCGTTGGTGGCTCCTTACATCGAGGAGCACCTGGCGATTGTTCGGTCAAAAAACATCGGCAAGTTCGATGCATGGATTACACACCATCACATCGATACTTTCACCGCTTGGCTACGACAACATCTAATGGGTATCAAAACTATTGATCGACAACTAGCCTTCTTGGCGAGGGGGCCTTCTTGCTCGATATCGACATTCCAAGGATATGAAATCAATGGGTATACATTTTATACAAGAGCCCAAGACAGAAAGAGCACAAACCAGAACTCTGCTATTCGTATCGACGCCATGAGATACGATGATGCAACTAGCACGTATTACGGTGTCATCGAGGACATATGGGAACTAGACTACGGACCCCTGAAGGTACCTCTGTTTCGATGCCAATGGGTTAGGCTCACTGATCGAGGCGTAACGATTGATGACAGTGGGATGACAACGATTGACCTAAGCAAGATTGGATACTCAGACGAACCATTTATCCTAGCCAATGATGTAACACAAGTTATCTACGTGAAGAACATGTCTAGCAAACCAAAGAAGGGTAAAGGACCCGACGAGCCAAAGCGCCACGTGGTTCTCCCAGGCAAAAGAAAAATCGTCGGAGTCGAGGATAAGACTAATGAAGATTACGATCAGTTTGACGGGTAACCTCCATTCGCGGTGACGGTTGACCCGAGCATCCTTCTATCAAAGGAGGACACCCCTTACTCATGCAACGATCATAGCGAAGGAACATTAGTGAGGAGAAAGTATGTGAGAAAAGAGAAAGTACGTGAGAAAAAAAGTGACATAGGTTGTTGTATGGACGATGCAAATTATTTATAATGTACTGAAGGCCATGCAAGGTTTGTGTTTTTTACTAATACAATTATATAAGGAAAACAGTGACATAGGTTGTTGTATGGACGATGCAAATTATTTATAATGTATTGAAGGCCATGCAATGTTTGTGTTTTTTACTAATACAATTATATATGTAATAGCAATTTTAAACTATTTAAATAGGTCATATGTTATTAGATAGTTTAATATTATTTAAATAGTATTTAAATTGGTTATATTTTAATTATATATCATTATTGAAATGTAATATAAGATTTAAACTATCTAAATTGGTCATATGTTAATTATATATATATTTTAAATGTAATAGCAATTTTAACTATTTAAATAGGTCATATGTTATTAGATAGTTTAATACTATTTAAATAATATTTAAATTGGTTATATTTTAATTATATATCATTATTGAAATGTAATAGAAGATTTAAACTATGTAAATTGGTCATATGTTAATTATATATATATATTAAATGTAATATCAATTTAAACTATTTAAATAGGTCATATGTTATTAGATAGTTTAATACTACTAAAATAGTATTTAAAATTGGTTATATTTTAATTATATATCATTATTGAAATTTAATAGAAGATTTAAACTATCTAAATTGGTCATATGTTAATTATATATATATTTTAAATGTAATATCAATTTCAAACTATTTAAATAGGTCATATGTTAATTGTATGTGATTATTTATATTTAATAATAATTTTAAACTATTTAGATCGGGCATATGTTATTTAAATGTTTCAATCCTTAGTCCCGGTTGTTAAACATAGCCGGCACAAAAAGATATTTTGGAAACAGCGAGAAATTATCTTTAGTCTCGGTTGATTCCACCAACCGGGACTAAAGATCCCGACTATAAATACCTGTGCGCATCGTATTCTCCGGATCCACACTTAGCCGTTTCATTCTCAACCCATGTCGTCTGCCTTTGTCGCCGCCATACGTCGTCGCCGACCACATCGTGCCACCCGGCCAAGATTTGCGCCGATCTCTCCTGTGTCAATGTATGTGTCGTTTCCCTCGATCTCTCTCGATCGCATCCGCGCGTGCACGGCCGCCGCCGTCATGCATGCCACCGCAACCGAACGCTGCCGCCATGCATGCCACCCCGCGCCACCCGACCTTGACATCGTCCAATAGGATGCTGAAGTGTCATCTTCCTAAGACTCTGCTTGTACTTGCAAATTTCTTCACTACTGATGCTGGAGCCACAGGAATTCTTGGTCGTCAATATCCGTTATCGTTAACTATTCCCTAGGTAGAATATTTGCAATTCTAGGGTTATGTCTAGACGTGGTTACACTAATTGTCGCCGATGTGGCTTGAGCTTGATTAGACATTTCCTACAAACTTAAATACTGCAAAATACCATACATGCATAAGAAATTATCCCTAAAATTACTATACAAAATTCAAAAATTGACACTATAATTAAAAAATTCACTAAAATTCACCAAATCGCTATACAAAATTCATAAATTACATAAAAATTCACCAAGCACTATACACTAAGTCTAGGGTTTCAAATTCCAGTAAATTTCACTAAGTCTAGAGTTTCAAATTCCACTAATTACACTAAAATTTAGTATATGGTTTCAAATTCCACTAAAATTTAGTATATGGTTTCAAATTCCACTAAAATTTAGTCTAGGGTTTGAAATTCCACTAAATTCCACTAAAATTTTTGGCATTAGTGGGAGCCGGGCTCGGAGATTAGGGAGGACGACGTACCGAGGTTGACGACGCCGTGCTCGAAGGAGGTCGAGGAGGGCAGCGTGGGGCTCGGGGACGGCGTATCGTGGTCAACGGCCGTAGCGCCGGCTCGGGGACAGCAACGTCGGGCTCAGGGAAGGTCGCGCGGGGTCGGCGCCGCTGGGCTCGGGGACGGTGGCGCTCGCGAGGTCGACGAAGATCGCGTCGGACTTGGGAAATGTCGCGGGCAGCGGCGTCGGGCTCTAGAGAGGTAGAGGGCAGCGGCGCCAGGCATGGTGGTGGTGGTGGAATAGATCTATGAAGTGAAGTGAAGAAACTAACCCTAGGACCATGGTCTTAACTTGGTCAAACCATATCCGTGACGGTCATCAATTGTCCTCCGTTACGGATGGTAACAATTGGTGACGGTCTTCAATAAATACCCGATTGAGATAAGGTCATCCGTGATGGGCCCATATTAAAGCCCGATTGAGATAAGATCATCTATGATGGGCCTAAATTAAAGCCCATCTCAATAGGTTTTTACCTAAAGCCCGTCACTGATAGCATTTTTAACTTTTTTTCTATAATAGATATATTACTATTGTTGACCATTGTTGACTTTATCCTTTTATTTTGTAAGGGTTTAGGGTTTAGGGTTTTGTAAGAAAGCCATTCCATTATTAAGTGAGAGTGCGGCATATGCTTCATGCCTTTTCAACCAGAAATTTTTGAAATGTTGGACGCAAGCCCGATTTTCACGGTATTACAAAGCAAGCAAGATTTTTGAAACGTTGAGCCAAAATAATTCTTTTATTGCAAGAAATAGCAATTCAAATTAATTTAAAAGCTTCAATTACAAGGATAGGCATTTCGAGTCATCTAAACGAGCGTATGGCACTTTCTTCTTCACCGACCTCGTCCTCTTCGCCGTGCCATGATCCATCGTAGCCTTCTTGCCATTTTTCTTCATCAATCCTTGCAAAACAAATACATAAATGAATCAAATGCATATCCTAGCTGCAACACAGTGAATGAACTCCAGTATGTAATACCTGCTACAAGGATATGCCTTCTGTGTGATCTGAACGAGCGTATGCCACATCATCTTCAGGATCATCGTCAAGGTCTATATGTGGACTTACATGAAGATTTTGGTTGTAATCGTCTTCATTAACAACGTTGTCAACCCCAAAAATTATTCTCTTGCCATCCCTAACAACGTGTAGCTTCTTGTTTGTTGGGTCTTTTATGTAGAAAATCCTCATGACCTGTTTTGCAAATACAAATGGTTCATCCACGTATCTAACCTTACTTGTAGAATTTGACACCGGTGCATAAATTCATCCAGTGGCAACGAAACAATGACACTTTGAACTTTATGTAGTTTAGTTCCCAGATGTGCTCTATGCGGCCATAGTATGTGTTGGATCCAAGTTGATCCTGAAATGCATCTATACGGACCCCGCTGTTTTCTACTGTCCTCTCGTCATCTTGTTTGATGGTGTAAAATGCGTATCCATTAATATTGTATCCTTGCCATGTGTCAATATCCCAACACGGTCTTTACTGTTTCATTTGGCCCATCGATCGACGTTGCAATACGATTCTTGAACCATTCGTTGAAATGAGAGTTATGCTCTCTGTTGATCCACATATCCGGTCAACCCATGTTCTACTATCGGACCTTCGCTAAATGCTTCTCAAAATATGAGGCAATTTCTGCTATATGTTGGAGTACAAAGAAATAGGCCAAGGCATAGGCATATTGATTTGGGACAATTTATTTTCTGCCTATTGTGCCAACACCTAATAACCTTTCTTCATGACGAGATGTTGGTACTCTGATAGGATCGGTTTAGGACATGTAATCGATGCAGAACTCAATAACCTCTTCGGTCGTTTACCCTTTAATGAAGCTCATCTCCAGTTTTGCTCTATTTCGGACGTACGACTTTAGAATTCTCATGTATCTCTTGAACAGATATATTTTTCTTAGAAATCTGGGCCACATAGTTTTGTTTGCTTCACAAAATGAATAGGGAGATGAACCATGATATCGAAGAAAGACAGTAGAAAATACATCTCCAAGTGACAGAGAGTTTTGACAATATATGCCTACAACCCATCAAGATATTCGAGATCTATAACCTTCTGGCCGATTGCATTGAAGAATGCGCACAGACGCATGATCGTGTGGCAGACTTTGGGTGGAAGAATACTTCTTATAGCAACTGGTAACATCTGTGTGATTAGCACGTGACAATCGTGGGACTTCATTCCAACAAAACATACTTAATTATCCTTGCTGAATAACCCGATAGAACCTTTATATCTTTCAAGCAGGAGGGAGGTATACTCTTCCTGTGTTCGGAGTAGTTACTGGCGTGAGTTCACTTCGAATATTCATCTCCTATAGATCTAGGCGCGCGTTCAATCTGTCCTTTGTTTTTCCAGGAATATTCAGTAATAGCCCGACTAAACTCTCACACACATTCTTTTCTATGTGCAAGAGATCAATGCAATGATATACCTCAATATCTTTCCAGTAAGGCAGTCGCCAAAATATTGATTTTTTTCTTCCACATACCCTTGTACTTTGCCTTATTAAGTTTCATTTTCTTCCAAACTCATTAGTTATGCCCTTCACCATGTCGTGCACCTCATCTCCGGTCATGTCGGATGGAGCAGGTTGAAGCTCTCTCTTACCATTGGAATTTTTCTTCTTTCTTCTGTACGAGTGACATAGCAAGAGTCATCTCCTATGACCCATGTAAACCATCTGTTGCGACTTCTTCAGCCACTTACTGCGTGTATTTTTCATACAGTCGGCACAAGCCTTCTTTTCTTTCACAGTTTGTCCAGAAAGATTACCAAGTGCGGGGTAGTCATTAATGGTGCAGAACAATAGAATATGTAGATTGAAGTTCTCCTGACCATACGCATCCCAAGTTTGCACACCTTCTTTCCAAAGAATTTCTAGGTCATCGATAACATGCTCCAAGAACAAATCAATATCATTGCTGGTTGTTTCTATCCTTGGATTAACAAGTACGGCATAATGTATTTTCTTTTGAAGCACAACCATGACGGTAGGTTATAGTTTGCATTAAGAACTGACCAAGTATTGTGAGAACTGCTCATATCTTCAAAAGGATTCATGTCATCCGTACACAAACATATCCTCATTTTTCTCTAGTCAGTTGCAAATTTTAGGTATTGTCGATCGATATTCCTCCATTAAATCGAATATGCAAGGT
Organism: Oryza officinalis; assembly: GCA_008326285.1. Taxonomy (NCBI): domain Eukaryota; kingdom Viridiplantae; phylum Streptophyta; class Magnoliopsida; order Poales; family Poaceae; genus Oryza; species Oryza officinalis. Next base: position 28,193,100 of record BDMV01000003.1, on the reverse strand, counting down.
GTCTTAGCATACCATCATTCCTTCTCTCTGTGGCATGCTAACGTACTAACTCCACTTCGTTGGGATTGACAACAATTCTCTTGAAACAATCAACTATAGGTAGATACCATACAACCTTCGCCGGACCACCCTTCTTTAACTTTTTTCCTTCCTCAGAACTTCTCTTTCGCTTATATCGAGAAGTCTTGCAGACAGGACAAGTCTCTAAGTCCGCATATTGCTTGTGATACAATATGCAGTCATTTGGATAAGCGTGAATTCTACGAACCTCTAACCCCAAAGGACACAAAACTCATTTTGCTTCATATGTCGTCTTGGACAATGTGTTCTCCTTAGGAAGTATGTCTTTCAATATATCCAAAGTTATGTGAAACTCGTGTCTGTCCATCCACTACTTGCCTTTAGCTTCATTAGGCCCAACGTTGTTGACAATTTGATGTGTTTTGACTTGCATCCAGCGTATAGAGGTGTCTCTGAATCACTGACCAACCTAGTGAATTTCATATAATCTCTCACATTGTAAGTTGGCTACTCAACATCACGCAACATGTCTTGCATTAGATCATGATCGACATCAACCATTTCACCACCCAATGGAGAAGGAGCAAACATGTCATGTTCATGTTCATCTTCCTCATTTTCTACGCCACTACTCGCTGCATCTGCATTAATATCGATTGATTCTTGCTATCCATGCTTCGTCCAACATGTGTAGCCCTTCATGAATGTTTCTAGGGTCAGCTGTGAATTCTAGGTATTGTCAATCGATATTCCTCCATTAAGTCAAATATGCAGGATGTCTTAGCATACCATCGTTCCTTCTCTGTCTTAGCATACCATAGTTCCTTCTCTCTGTGGCATGTCAACGTGCTAACTTCGCTTCCTTGGGATTGGCAAAATTTCTCTTGAAATGATCAACTATAGGTAGATACCATATAGCCTTCGCCGGACCACCCTTCTTTAACTTTTTTCCTTTCTCAGAATTTCTCTTTCGCTTGTATCGATAAGCCTTGCAGACAGGACAAGCCTTTAAATCCGCATATTGCTTGTGATACAATATGCAGCCATTTAGATAAGCGTGAATTCTACGAACCTCTAACCCCAAAGGACACAAAACCCGGTTTGCTTTATATGTCGTTTTGGGCAATGTGTTCTTCTCATGAAGCATGCCTTTCAATATATCCAAAAGTTCCGTGAAACCCATGTCTATCCATCCACTACTTGCCTTTAGCTTCATTAGGTCCAGCGTTGATGACAATTTGATGTGTTTTGACTTGTATCCGGCGTATAGAGGTGTCTCTGAATCACTGACTAACCTAGTGAATTTCATGTAATCTCTCATTGTAAGCTGGCACCTCAACATTACACAACATGTTTTACAGTAGATCGTGATCGACATCAACCATTTCACCGTCCAATAGAGAAGGAACAAACATGTCATGTTCATCTTCATCTTCCTGATTTTGTACACCACTACTCGATGCATCTATATTAATATCGACTGATTCTTGCTCTCCATGTTTCGTCCAACATGTCTAGCCCTTCATGAATCCTCGATGTATCAGATGAGCGTGTACATATACTCTGCTGTCAAACATTTTCTTATTTCTGCAATCTGCACATGGATAAGTCATGTAATCATTGTTTCTTTTTTTCCTATCCTCCTCCGTGACGTTTATAAAATTTGAAACGCCACTTCTATACTCTTTGCGATGTCGATCAGTTTTGTATATCCACCAACTTCGGTTCATCGCTGCAAAAATGAACAAATATTAGATAATTTTTGGTAAGATAAGTTCCAAGTACTTAAATTTGTAGGGATTGTTTATTATTTTTCAAGTATCTAAATAGATTTTTTCTGAATTTTCCGTTCTTCTTTAAAAAAGACAAAATTCGCCCCCAACACCTTCCACCACAAATGTGAACAGTGGGATAACCATACCTTATCGACAGTTGGAGTATTTATAGTGCACAATAAATATCGGTAATGGTTAATAAATGAATACCGGTGATGGGCTTCACCATTATCTTTGTCGGATTTTACAGCGAGCCCGTCACCGATGACCCTCATCGGTGATGGGCTTAGACGATTATCTTTGTCGAGCCTTTGTCTTAGCCCGTCACCGATGAAACTCATCCGTGACAAGACTATTTTTCGGCCCAAAAAAGGTTATCTTTGTCGGACTGTAACATAAGCCCGTCACGGATAAGTGTTATCGGTGACGGGCTCGGCCTAAAGGCCTATAAAAATTGCTTGTAAGTGTATATCTTTATCGGTGTTTATTCTGGCCCGTCAAAGATGACAACAGTCACTATACCACAGCCCAAACTAGCGTCCGACTAAGGGTCGGTAAAAACATTGATATAGCGTTGGACGGTCGGTCACTATATCTTTGTGGCAAACAGTCGGACGCTATATCTTGTTTCGGCGTCCAACGGTCGGTCACAAAATTTATTTCAGGTTACAGTCAGACGGTCGGACGCTATATATCACTAACTGGGTCCACCGGTCGGTCGGCATATTGGATTGGGCCTGCGCGCCCACCTTCCTCGATTCGCGCCTACAATTTGTAGTAGTAAAACGTCATGGCACCCTTCTCTGTCTTAATTGACACCTAAAAATTTTGGAAAGGCCCACTTGTCATATGAATTAGCTTCTCTCAACCTCTATCTGTCTTTGGAAAACCCACTCCAACCTTTCCAGCCACCACACTCAGTCCGCCGCCACCCGACTCCCGCGACCCACTCGCCGCGCGCTCCCCAGGCCTCCTTCCCATGAGTGCATCGCGGCCTCCCGTCCCGACTCCCGACCCACTCGCCGCGTGCTCCGTCGTCCCCTAGGCCCGCATCTTCTCGACGCGCAGGCCAACGGCCCGTCTGCGCGCCGCTCTGGCCGGCGGCCCATCCGCGGGCTACCTAGGCCGGCGGCTCTCCGGCGCCCCGCCCCCTCCAGCACGGCCGTTTCCCATCGCGCGTCCCCCTCCCCCACATCCCCGGCACGAGCAGGCAGCACCTAGGGGCAGATTTGTTCCCCATCGAGCAGGCAGCACCCAGGAGCAGGCAGCACATCGATTTGTTCTTTAATCAAATTCAAAGGTAAATATCAGTTGTCATTTCATCTTTGCTCAATTTGGTACTGAGTGCTGCGCGTACCTAGGCGAGGACACACACATGTTTGGTCCTGTTGACGATTTGGCCGGATTTGATTGTGTGCTTGCTTCTGTCAGTTGACGGATTTCTTGGGGCTCAACAACAGCTAATACAGACATCTTGTATTACAAAATTTTTTAAGTAACTGTTAAGTACATACATGTTTCTATGTTACACATTTCTACAAATATTGATATATTAAAAGAATTTAGTACATTTCATATATTTTAACAAAAACAACATAATTCCTTACAAAATAATACAAACACCATGAGAAGTGTTGAATGTTATTGCTGACCACATGCATGTTATATGTTTCTTGCTGACCAACTAATTTTTTTCTCTCTGTAGCTCAAGATTCATAGAATTTCCCTAACTGACAATATTTTTTTGTTGTGTTGGAGTGTCTAATGCTTTGGAGTCTCTTTTGTAACAGTTGGGGTTTCTCGATATGATCTGAAAAGGACATTACAGGAGGGAGTAGTAGGAGCTGTGAAGTGTCGTTGTGCCGAAGCCAAGAGTCAAGATCTGCAAGGTGTTCTCGAGTTAAGATCCGGTGTCCTACGAACAAGCAGGAGTTGTCATCGAGCTTGTGGATTTAAGGTGATGCTCTGTCCCCCTCTCTTGTCTGCCCATGTGCTTATTTTAAGTGCCATTAATTTGTGGTGCCCCAAGTTTGATAGATGGATTATATAATTTGGACAGCTTGTTGTTCTCCCCTCTGTGGAGATTGATGGACAAGTCTTGGATTGATGATGATGCTAGGTAAAAAATAATAGCTTCATAAATAGTGAAAGCGCTATATGTAGCTATATAAAATGGCTTTTAACACAAAAGTTTCATGTAGGCACGAAAAGGCATATTTGCAAGGAGTGGACAGTTTCTTAGCTTTTGCATTTAGTAACTCAGCTGTTGGTAGAAAGATACTATGCCCATGTAGAAAGTGTGTCAACTCTTTCTGGAAAGAGGCTAGTGAGGTCCGTGAACATTTGATATGTGATGGGTTCCTAAGAGGGTATAGAACATGGAATTTACATGGAGAAGCTACCCCTTGTGTGAATCTTGGAGACTTTGCTGGTGATGATGTTGAGGGTGTGGACGAGTCCAATGAAGATGATGACATATCTGATTTGCTCAGAGACTTAGCTGCTGGCTTAGATGATAGGGGAGATTATGAGGAAGACAGTTTTGTTCCAGATCCTTGTAAGGAGCTAGTTGCCATTCAAAAGTTAGTCGCAGAAAACAATAAAGAATTGTTCCCTAATTGCAAGAAATATACACAACTTTGATTTATTATTAGATTGCTCCACCTCAAACTCCTTGGAGGATGGTCTGACAAATCTTTCAACCTACTACTAGAGCTACTTAATGACGCGTTCCCTGAGGGTTCAGCACTAGCTAAAACCTTTCATGAGGCTAAGAAATTGGTGAAAACCATAGGAATTGGGTATACTAGTATTCATGCTTGTGAAAACAATTGCATTCTCTATTGGAAGGGGAACATAGATTTGGATTCATGTCCAAAGTGTAAGGTTTCACGGTGGAAATCAGTAAGGAAGTCTCTAGATGGGAAACATACATATAAGGTTCCTAAGAAGGTTCTACGCTACTTTCCAATAAAGAAATGTCTGCAAAGGTTGTTTTTGTTCTCAAAAACAGCAAGTCTAACAAGATGGCATGATGAAGGCAGAAAAAAAGATGGTCTGCTAAGACACCCAGCAGATTCACCTCTATGGGATGACTTTAATAAGAAGCATCCAAAGTTCGCTGAAGATACTCGGAATATCCGTCTAGCATTGGCCACCGATGGTTTTAATCCTTATAGAATGCAGAATGTTAGCTACAGCATTTGGCCCAGTATCTGTATTCCCTTAAATTTTCCACCTTCAATGTGCATGAAGCAATCAAATTTTATTTTGTCTTTTCTGATACCTGGTAAGGAGGCTCCAGGTATGGATATGAATCTGTATTGTGAGCCACTTGTTAATGACTTGTTAGATATGATTGAAAATGCTGTTAGAACTTATGATGCTTCAAGGGGAGAGTTCTTCCAATTGCAGGCAGCAGTATTGTGGACTATTACTGATTTCCCTGGTCTAGGATACGTGTCAAGATCTGTGACATCTGGTGAATCTGCATGTCCTGATTGCCACTTGTTTACAGATTCCTTTAGACTTGGTAATGGTAACAAGAATATTTATATGTGCCATCGAAGATTCTTGCATGAAAATCACCCATTTAGGTCTGATGCCGATAAATTTGGTGGTACTGAGTTTAGGACAGCACCTGCACCACTTACTGGGGAGGAAATTTTGGAGTGCACTAAAAGATCTTAGCACTAGTTTTGGCAAGGATCTATCTGGAAAGAAACCAACACGCAAGAAACTCCAGGAAGGTGAACCATTAGTCATTTTCAAGAGAAGATCTATTTGGTTCAAACTTCCATATTGGAAAGATTTGATGTTGAGACATAATTTTGACTTCATGCACATAGGCAAAAATGTTTGTGAAAGCTTACTGAACACATTCTTGGGCACCGTTGGAAAATCAAAGGATAATCTGAACTCTCGCTTAGACCTTCAAGCTCTAGGTGTTAGAAGTGATCTTCACCCAGTTGAAGTAGAGGACCAATTTTATTTGCCACCTGCACCATACTCAATGAGTACTGATGAGATGAAATTATTTTGCCAAATACTAAAAGGGGTGAAGTTTCCTGATGGTTATGCATCTAATATAAGACATAATGTACATGTGAATGAGAGGAAGGTATTTGGGCTTAAGAGTCATGAGAGCCACATTATTCTACAAGACTTGCTACCAATTGCTGTGAGAAAGATATTACCAGAAACAGTCAGTGCTGCAGTGATTCGAATATGTAATTTCTTCAAGAAACTTTCTGCCCCTATCATTCGAATAAGTGATATGGAAAGTCTACAGGCTGAAATAGCTGAAACCTTGAGCCTTCTTGAGACTATATTCCTTCCATCTTTTTTTGACATGATGGTACACTTGATGGTACATCTTCCTGCCCAAGCTAAAATAGCTGGTCCAGTCCATTTTCGCAGCATGTGGCCTGTAGAGAGGTAACTATCATAGCATATATTGCATCTTAGTGAATACAAATGTGTACCTACTATATGTATAACATTATCAACATGCCTATTATTTATGTGTATGTGTATAGGTATCTCATGAGATTGAAGGGTTCTGTACGTACCAAAAGTCATCCTGAGGGATCAATTATGGAGTGGTCTAATTTCACCGAGTGCCTTACGCTTTGTTCTCGCTATCTACATGGTGACACACAAATTTACCGCCAAATTAGAAATGACCAAGATGATAGTACAACTCCTTTCTTCCGTAGCATTGGGCAAGGATTGACTGGAAAATGCACATTTAGTTTAGACCACAAGACCTGGATGCAAGGTCATAGATATGTTTTGTTCAACTATGGCAACATAGTACCATACTTGGAGTAAGTAATCCAAATCACTTACATCATATCATCAAGTTTGTAACCAATCTCAAAGTCGAATAACCTTTGCAGTAAGCATGCTCAATACCTTTCCTCTATCGGCATTCGAAATAAACAGGAGATCAACCGCATGCAGCATGAATCCTTTCATGAGTGGTTTAGGTTGCATGTAAGTGAAAGTAAAACTTAGCACTTGATATTGAGACAAACAACACATTACTGTAATAATAGTAGTCTGTCATAATCACAGGTGGAAGAAACATGTGAGGAAGCACCAGAGGAGATCAAAATTTTGGCCAAGGGGCCAATGATGAGTGCACACAAGTACAGCAGCTATAGTATTAATGGATTCTGTTTCCACACAAAATCCTATGATGAGGGAAGACCTATTCAAAATAGTGGGGTTGCTGTGGTTGCTGAGGCAACAACCTTTGAGGGGGGCAATAACAATGATGGGATAATAAGAAACAATATCTATTATGGGGTTATTAAGGAGATTCTTGAACTAAATTATAACCACAAAGGAAGTGTGGTGCTTTTCAAGTGTGATTGGGCTGACAACCGTGTTCAGGACAAATGGGTAAAAACTGATCAATTTGGGATCACATCTGTTAACTTTAAGCACTTGTTCAATACGGGCGAAAAGATGTGTGATGAGCCTTTCATTCTAGCATCACAAGCAATTCAAGTGTACTATGTTCCTGAGGATCATGATTGGTCTGCTGCTGTTCAGTCCAAACCAAGAGATGTGTATGACTTAGATAATTTAGAGAATGAGCACACAGATAATGATACTGGATCAGTATGGCCATTGCATGATCAGAGAGCAGATGTGACTGTGGATATTGTACATGGGGTGGTCCCTTCAGTTCGAACTGACATAGATGGTACAATTGTTGATAAAAAGAAAGCTAAGAAATAGTCTAGAAAGTATGTTTTGTGTTGCTGCTATAATTATGCTATTGATCTTTTATTCATCCTTGTATAGAACTAATTGTACAGGTCCTTTTTCAGGAAAACAAATGGCAAGCGGAAGAGGAAGTAGTCAGGATCCTCCCCTTACCGAGATTGAGCGGCGGAGGAATGAGACCATTGCAGCAAACCAAGCGAAGCTGAAGTCCTTGCTCCCTACTCTATCTAATCCTAAACCACCTGCTAAGAAAAGAGCAAAGGTCATCTTTTTAGAAATTGTTCTGTTCCGATGTCTTTGCTTATTTAATAAAAACTATTTACATAATAAATCATGTTCCTTCTTGTAAAGAACTCATAAGACCAATGATGGAGAAACCCATGATCATAATTTGCGCCCAAGGCCACAAACAAACCCCACAGTGAATGTGAATGAACAAATTGAAGGAGATTTCGACTGTGAACAAATTGATGAAGAACAAATTGATGAAGATTGGGAATGTGAACCAATTGGAGGTTTCTTAGGTGATAATCAAGGTATTGTAGCATACTTTTCTCCTCTTTTATTATAGCATAAAAACTTCTTTGCCATTGTGCTTCTAATTTTTCAAATTATGTATAGCTGATTTTTATGGCACTACACAAAAGAGGAAAGGAAGAAGTATCACTTTACTGAAGGACATCTTTGAAAGGCCACCTGGCATGCCTAAAATCAAAGTACAAGTGAATCACCTTGGTCAACCTGTTGGAGACAACTATAGGCACTTTTGTAGTGCTGTTGGGTGCCATGTGAGAAAGAAACTATCTGTTGCTTGTCTTGATTGGAGGAAAATTGATATTAAAAAAAAGATGGTTGTATGGACAGACATAAAGGTATGTCCCTATTTGGTATTACTGTATTTGCTATTGGCTGGCAAGTATGCTGAAACCTAAGTACTCATTTGCTATTTTCCATATTTCATTAGGAAACCTATGATATTAGTGATCAAGCCGTGCCCTGGTTTTTGCGTGATGCTACAAAGAAATGGAAGGGTTTTAAATCCTTCTTAAAGAAGAAATATTTTGATGCCAAATTAACCGAACAGGAAATAAGGAAAATATATGGTGAAAGACTGAATGATGATGATTGGAAAAAACTAAAAGAGTATTGGGCATCCGAAGAATGTGAAGTAAGTACAACCAAATATATGAATTCAACAATGATTTTGTATAATTTAATATTTTTTTGTCACAGGCTCACACAATACAAGCAAAAGCCAACCGTGCAAATTTGACCATACATCATACATCAGGCAGCAGGAGCTTTGCTCAAGCAGCGCATAAAATGGTATGTCAGACTATATTTGAATTTTATTTAATACACTAATGTGCTGCATTTTTTTGGTACTGAGAGTGAAACACATGTAGGGAATTGAACTAGGGCGTCCTGCTCGAAGAGATGAGGTGTATGTCACAACACATACGAGAAAGAATGGAGTTCCGTTACCGCCTGCAGAACCAATTATTGTAAGTTTTTCCTTTAACAACTTTTATTGCAGCTTGAAATCCTACTTTATGGTGTATTAACAATGATACTCTATATATTTAGAATAAACTAAAATCAATTATTGAGGAACATCCTGAGTTGACACAAAAGACAATCCAAGAAGGCGATGCATTTGCTGCTGTTTGTGGAGAAAAAGAGCCAAAAGAACGTGTGCGTGTTTTGGGTCTAAGGTCCAACTCCCCAAAGTGTTGGTACACTAGGGGTGAACTCTTACATACCAACAATGATTCAAATGGAAGTGATGGCCCTTAAAGATTCAGAAGTAGCCCATAGAGATGCAGAAGCTGAGCAAGAAGCTCTACGACAACGCATAGTGGAGCTAGAACAACAACTGTTGGAGGAAAGATTAGCACGTGAAAGGTCAAATATGGAAAACATCTCACAGAATGGCTCTAATTCACGACATCACGTGGTAAATGTTTACACCTTCTCTAATTCATGGCTAATATACTATAATTCCTGGCTATCAAGTGCTACATAAATCTGATCTTTAGTGTATACAGATCTGATCTACAATCCATCTTGTATGTTTGTAGAGCCCAAGGTCTGAAGATGATGGTGTTGGGACACGTCTTGAAGCTGAATTTCATGAAGATGATGATACATATGAAGAACAATCTAATGCATGTGAATACACGACTATGCGTAGGCATGCTACACCCCCCCAAGTCCAGCAACGCCCTCAGTCCAGCCCCATGAGTGGAGCCCCATTAGAACAACCTTCTCGTCGTCAGTCCAGCCTTGTTCATGCAGGCACATTAGCCCAGCAGCCCCCTCAATCCACCATGAGAGCAGCCCCATCCCCCCAGCAGCCCCCTCAATCCAGCCATGTTCATGTCTAGCAGCTGCAGCCCTGTTTGGGCATTGATACAAGGAATCATGATACTAATCGTTCCTCAGATGATGAATATGTAAGTTCTCATTCATCCTACATTTTTTTGCTTCTAGGTTAATGGTGTTTTTATTAGTTGATACAATTCTCATACGTCCATCATTTGCTTCAGATTGGCAGAGAAGTTATACTTTATCCAAACATGAAGTCTAGTCAACCTGTGGCCAAGGGAATGGTTATTGCAACTAATCCTAGCTGCGTGCTAGCAGGACAGGCTCTTGGAAGGCAATTTTGTCAAGTTGTTGTTAAGCTTGTGATGAAAAGAGATGTCGTGTTGCCTCGCCCTTATGCAGGTGTTGAAAATATGGCCGATGCAAAGGACCTGGGAATTGCATGGCCATACAATTGGGTAATAAGCAACTCCTCTTCTTGTTTCTTATTTCCATATGTGATGAATGATGAGATTTGTTTTCTAATTACTGATCTCTCTAACAGCTGAAGCTTTGCAAGACATCAAAATCATCCCATGATACAGGTGTGCAATTAGTACTTTATGTTGTAATCCACTATCATCTGGAAGAAGATATGGCTCACTGTTCTGTATTGCTGCCAATCTTGAGTACATAAGCCACAGAAATACTAGTTGATTTTAAGCTAGTTACAGTTAAGGATGAAGACTTTATAGTCTGCTTGTGTTTACCCAAGATCATTCTTGTAGTAGCCTTGATCTTTTACATCTTTTGCAAGTACATGGCAGCTTGCTCTTTGTCTCTGGATGCTCTTCTACATTTTTAGCCCAAGCTTTTTTTCTGTTAATAATGTAATTGGTGATAACTATTGTATGTAGTCCAAGGTGAGGCTGCTGGGGTACTGCTGGGAGGACAAGGAGCTCCTGTTGGTGTACGAGTACATGGGCAAGGGCAGCCTGGAGAACCATCTCTTCAGAAGTGACCCACACAGTAAGTCACATTCTCTTTTGAATGAAAGCATGCGGAGGCCATAATTTTATTAAAAGAGCAATGCAACTGAGACTTGCTTGCCCACTTGTCTGAATGCCTGAATGGTTGTGTGCTACTGGCAGCTTTACTAGCTACCTGCTTGCTACAAACATATCATTCGCATTTAGAACCACAAAATGGGTGCATGCTTTTGCTGTATGGCACTTGCAGCTAGTGATAGAAGTGCATGTTCAACAAGATAGAACTGCACTTGCAAGTTCAGTACTTTTCTTTGGTAATTGATTACTCATATCACATGATTTCTGTAGTCAGTAGTGATAATGAAGTCCTTTCCTAAAGGAAACTTTTTCAAGCAAAATAAAATAGGCTGTGACACTATGTATTCATGATGAAAAAAAGGACACCATATTTATAACTATTACACCTTGCAAGTACAACGGCTTCATATGTTGCTGCAATGATAATGTCATTTGTTCCAGTTTATTATTTTTCAACTCCAAATCTGTACAACTACTGCACTCATGAATCTAAGAACTTTGTAGGAGTTGGATCTCTAGTTTTCATTGATGAATGTAATCTTTTATCTGCAGGTGGGAGGGAATGGCTAGAGGTGGCCTTTAGGAAGCAGTTGGATGGAATTTCGCATGGCTAGTGCATTATTTTGGACATCCTAACTAGAGATGAATGCTTTTAGACATCTTAACTAGAGATGAATGCTTTTGTTAAGACTTAGGTGATGAATTGTAATGAGTGCAAGCAAACCATATGAGACGTGAACTGTGCAACTAGTGCAAACATCTAGGAGCTATGCATTATTCTATCTTGATGGCCAAACTGCCTTGATGTAACTTGTTTCTCCAAGTCGTGAGCTTATGGATATATGATATAATTGTCAGCTATGATAAGCTTCATTGTCATGATTTTATATTGTCCAAAATGGAATTGGTGATTTTATGGTTCATTGATCGTATATTTGATTGTATGATTAGTGCTAATCCTAAGGTTAAAGGATAATTATCCTGAGGTTAATGAATAATTATGATGTTAATTTCTTGTACCGATAGCGTCTGACGGTTGGACGCTATATAATGTATAGCGTCTGACTATTGGTCACTATAAGTTTGTAATTGGCGTCGAACGGACGATCGCTATATCTTTAACGTACTGTCCAACGGTCGGTCGCTATAAGTATGGTCAGACGCTAAAACTTATAGCGACGCCACTTACAGGGACCGGCCAAGTTGGACGCTATATGTTTATAGCGACCGTCCATAGGTCGCTATACCGACTTATAGCGACCATCCGTAGGTCGCTGTAGATAGGCTGTGGTGCAGTGAGTGTGACGGTTCATGAGCCTCCGACACGAATAGATCATTCACGATGAAGAGTTATCTGTCAGCAATTCCACCACCTAGCCTGATGGACGGTCAGATTCATGCGACTATACGTGTATATGTGAATTGAATAAATTATGACTGCGCATATGTGAATATATATATATATGTATGAATGTGAGTATGTGTGCTGCTGCGTTTAGGGTAATTCTGTATATGGCGGGTCATGTATGGTCGACCAAATATACAAACACCTATACTAGATGATTATTCCTTGTGTATTTATATATGCCAAAAATTGCAGAAACTATATATGATATTAAAATATGTTGCCTATGATTAATTAAGTACGTCAAGTGAGTGCTGCCTCTTGCTTGTCCTCGTTAACTGATTCCATTATGACCTTATCCATCTGCTACTCGTGGATATGATAAGGTTAGTCTTATCAATTAATCTCATCAAGTCATGGCTGAATCATCCTAAAATATAAAAAAATTTAGATAAATTTTAGAACGAAAGAAAAAAGAAGTACTAGTATTAATTTTAGTACCCACATGCATGGGAGGTCGTTACTATATGGAGTGTGCAATGCATGCGTGAATGGTCGTACGTGGTCTCTCGTCTCCTCTGGTCGTCGCGTCTTAAAACCGGCCAACTGCCTGCAACTGCAAGGCTCGTACGTTAGTCCCATGCGCCTCAATTCCCCGTAGGTCTTGCATGCGCTTCGTGCTTCACGTGTGGCGTCCGGCCGGTCCATCCTCTACCACTGTAATTAACGACAGCTGCTAGCTAGCCAAGAAATATCTCATTGGACCATATTTACCAACGGCGCATCTAAGAGAAAAGAGTTGTACCGACTACCAACTAATTAATAGGGCAAGCAGTCAGGAAATACCGACAGATTTGAGCTATCCGTTGGAAATTAATCATAATTTAGGGGCACAAACACATACTGTTTGTCAGCAATTCCACCACAAAACCTGACAGATCATGTGTCAGCAATACCGGTACATGGATCATTAACTAGATCATACGCTGAGAAATTCATTTGACTAAAACTAATGTAGAAAATCATTCGCATGTGCTTTAGCAATTTCAAAAAATGAAAAAGGAAAGAATAAACAACATATAGCTAGGTGAGTAGCCAGATAATTCTCCGCTTCAATTCTACCGAGGGTTTTCATGGATATAACAATGCAATTACAACGAAAACTCTATACGTACAAAATTAATGAGGCGCTAAAAGTCCAATATGAAAATATTACTTTTAATAAGATGGATCTTCAAATGTTATCTCTGCTTCAATTCTATCGACGGGTTTGTGGATGTAATAATGCAATGACAAGGAAAAGTCTATATGTATAAAATTAACGAGGCACTAAAAGTTGAATTAAAAAACATTAGTAGTTTTAAAAAGATGTATCTTCAAACGTACGTTATCACAAAGCAGTAATAAGCATCTGAATTTATCATATAATTTTGCTTCCTAAAACCAAACTCCAAGACCACCGGTTCAAAGATCAAAATCAAGCTCCAAATACTTATCCTTAACCACCTCACAATATCCTCATTCAAACTCAAATTTAATTAGTTTCAGATAAAATATAAAAGCCGTCCTCAACTCAATTTCCATGAAGTTATCAAATATCATCGTGCAAGTTGAGCATATATCCCCTCTCATCCTTCTCCTTTCATTCTCCGTCACAAGTTGTAGCCCAGTCTGCAGTCCGTTCTCACTTTCTTTTCTCTCTAGCATAGTATGGTCCATCTTGTATGATTACACGCCACCCGCTCAAATTCTACTATTTGCATAGAAGGAAACCTTCCTAGCTATTCACGTAATTCTACTGCTGCCCCTATTTTTAAATATATGACTGTTAATTTTTAGATATGGTGTTTGACCATTCATCTTATTCAAAATTTTAATACAAAGTTACAAAAATATCTTTCATGATAAGACAATTTAAAGTATCTTTCATGATAAGATAATTTATAGCAAAATAAATAATTCTTACATAGTTATTTTTAATAAAACAAAAAGTCAAATGCCATGTCTACAAGTTAATAGTGTGGGACGGTTACAGTACATTCTATTACTAATAATGGTAGTAGGGAAGTAGAATTTAAATATTACAATATTTTTATGAGTATAAAAAATATTTTATTCAAAACTTCGCCAAGATATATTTACCAATTCATCTAATTTAACATGCTATATGACGCGAATTTATCACGGCATTACATACTGTTTGTCAGCAATTCCATCACCTAGCCAGACAGATCATGTGTCGGCAATACCGGTACATGAATCATAAGTACGGTGATAAAATAATTTTGACTGAAATTAATGTACAATATCACTGGTATGTGATTTAAAAATTTCAAAAAAGAAATGAAAAATTAAAGAATAAACAACATATAGGTGAGGAGCCGGAGAATTCTCCGCTTCAATTCTATCGACGGTTCGTGGATGTAATAATGCAATAATAAGAAAAAGTTTATACATATTAAAAACAAAATAAAGACTACAATTAAGCTGGCACAACTTATAGCTAGTCATGAATTAGAAAAAACACTACCGCAAGAAAGGTGATGATCAGTACAACTCTCAGTACATAATCAAGAAAGATATAAATAGGGTTGTTACCCTGCGAAAGACCCGACCCCTGAGAAAAACATTTGTCACTCGAGCTTAGACAGTTTGGCCATGCGAGGTCACAGCACTAAACCTCGTCGGCCAAACACCGGGCTCCCGGGATTTGGCTTTGTCAGGCACCGCCCATGAACCCGTCGGCAATCTTAATTTATTTTTCAAAATTATATATTTTAAAAAAATAATTAATAAGCTGTAACTGATAAATAATTTTCTAATCTAAACCATTGTGATTATTATAGCTCAGGTCATGTTTGAATTTTTTTTTTTGCGGATTATTGACGCAGATTATTTTTTTATCAACACAAAACATTAATATTTTGAGAAATACACTTCATAGATAGCTTAGAATAAGTGCTCTAAATAATATGGTTGACGAATTTTTTTTTTGAGAATTTGTATTTTCGGGAAGCAAAATAATTTCAGCCATTTGGGTTGTAACCAAAATTTTAGGATTTTTGGCACTTTTTGGACCAAATTTTTCTAAAATTTTGACATAATTTAACTGAATTTGACTAAATTTTGATCAAATTCAAAAAATTTGAGAAAAACCGAAAATTTCACCAGAGATATTGACTTGTGGGGGGGCCCTAAATTACAATCAATGACAAAGCATGCAGTGGGACTACAGTGTGCATCCGGCATCGACAGCCTTAAGGCCCATAACTGGATATGAAATTCCAAAAACGAAAACAGTTTTGCTAGATTACTGTCAACAGATAATAGGGAAGAAAACTTTTAATTTTTTGACCGTTAGATATACATCAAGATTTGTGCTATCAATAGAGAGAAAAAAATCATGTTATTTTAAGCCATGACCCTCTGCATAAGGCATGGTTGCGCCGTTCAGACAGGTGAGGTTTTCAATTACATATCACTTACATTGTAGTTATATTGTAAATGCATACTAGTTACAATATAATTATATTATAATTATATTATACTTACATCTAAAAGTTTTTTTAAAAAACTTTCAAATGTTATGTAGATACTCTCAAAAAATTAAAAGATACTGTAGGGAGAAAACTTTCAATTTTTCGACCGTTAGATATGCATCGGGATTCAGTGGTATCAGTAGAGAGGAAAAGAAATCGTGTGATTAAGAGTTATAAATGGATATGAGACTTAATTGAACCTTCAGTAGCCAGCAGACTCGATATCGATTCATCGCAACAAGAGAGAGACCAGACGATCAATGGCGGGAGAGAGCCGTGGCAGCATCGCCTTCTTCGCCACCTACCGCCCGCCGGTGCCGCTCGACGTATTCTCCTGCCCGGTTGCACCGTCGTCCTCCCCGCGACACGAGCTGCACCTCACCGATGGCGTCTCCTACAACCACAGCTGCCGCCCCATCCCGCCCGCCGCGCTCAAGGCGCTCCTCCAGCGCCCCAAGCTGGCCTCCGAGGCCACCGCCGCCGACGTCGACGCCGGCCGCGTCACCGGCCTTGTGTTCGTCTCCGAGAGGGACTGCAGCCTGGAGACGCTGCACGTAGCCCTGCGCTTCGATGACAGCAAGCAGGTGAAGGTGTTCAGCCTGGCTGACATCTTCGGCGCCGGCGACTTCAGCGGCGTCCGCATGGAGGACAGCGGCTGCTTCGGCGGCGGCTACAAGGAGCGCGGCCGCGCCGTGGACCACACGCTGGTGTACGTGTCCACCAAGGAGCCGGTGGCGGCTCGCCGGAGCCCCTGGACGGTGGTGTACGCCACCAACCTGAGAACCGGCGAGACGGGCCGCCTCACCCCGAGGGGGACCTTCGACTTGAGCCCGGCCGTGTCGCCGTCGGGGAAGAGGGTGGCGGTGGCGTCGTGGCAAGGCAAGCCTGGCCTGTGGGACGGCGAGATCGAGGACCTGAGGACGGACATCTACGTCATGAACGTGCACAAGCCGCCGCTGGGGCGGTCGGGCCCGGTGATCAAGAACGGCGGGTGGCCGACGTGGGGCAGCGATGACGTCATCTTCTTCCACCGTCGGGTCGACACCACCTGGGGCGTGTTCCGCTTCACCATGAGCACCAGGGAGGAAGTGCGTGTGACACCCAAGGAGTTCGACGCCGTGACGCCGGCGGCCATCAGCGAGACGAAGGTGGCGGTGGCCACCATCCGCAGGAAGTCGCAGTTCAGCGACGTCCGCGTCGAGGAGCAGTACCGGCACATCGAGATCTTCGACGTGGCCTCGCCGGAGCAGCCGGTGAAGGTCACCCAGATGACCAGGCCCAAGACCGACCACTTCAACCCCTTCGTCCTCGACGGCGGCAGCCGCATCGGCTACCACCGCTGCAAGAGCGAGCAGCTTCACCAGAACGGCGGCGGCGGCGGTGTCCCCAACAACTTCCACAAGCTGCAGTCGCCGCACAAGGACGTGGGCTTGTTCAGGGTGTCCGGTGTGTGCCCGACCATCTCTAAGGACGGCTCCAAGCTCGCCTTCGTGGACAACGAGTTCAAGGCCGTGTGGCTCGCCGACAGCCATGGCCTGCGCGTCGTCTACGAGAAGAAGGGGCCCAACAGCGTGTTCTCCACGGCGTGGAACCAGAACCCGGCGCTCGACACGCTCTACGTCTGCGTCGGCCCATCATTCAGCGCCGACAAGCCGCTCCAGATCTACGCCATCCACGACGTGTCCACGCTCGGCGGCCGCCAGCAGCGCCGCCTCACCAGCGGCTCCAACAACGCCTTCCCCTCAAGCAGCCCCGACGGCGGCAGGCTCGTGTTCCGCTCCACCCGTGACGGCGGCGACAAGCGGTACAAGAACCTCTACATCATGGAGGACGCCACCGTCGGCGAGTTCGGCACCGGCAAGGTCACGCGCCTCACCAACGGCGCGTGGACGGACACCCACTGCAGCTGGTCGCCGCGGGAGGGGAGCGACTGGGTCGTCTTCTCCTCCACCCGCGACAAGCCCGCCGCCGCGCCGGCCGACGACAACGGCCTCGACCCGGGCTACTTCGCCGTCTTCCTCGTCCGCGCCTCCGACCCCACGGTGGTGGTCAGGGTCATCACGAGCGCCGACAGCATCGCCGGCCACGTCAACCACCCGGTGTTCAGCCCCGACGGCCGCAGCATCGCCGTCACCGCCGACCTCGCCGCAGTGTCCGCCGACCCCATCTCGCTGCCACTGTTCCTGCACTCCGTCCGGCCCTACGGCGACATCTTCACCGTGGACATCGACCCCGACGACATCAGCAAGAACAAGGACGTGAGGGCGTTCCACCGCGTGACGCACAGCCGCTACGAGAACTCCACGCCGGCGTGGACCATGTTCGCCACCGACGACCCCAACGCGCAGTGGAGCACGCTCGTGACCACCAAGGAGGCGGCAGCTTACCGGCCGGCCTGCCCGTACGCCTACCCCGACGGCGGCGAGAGCTGGCACATGACCGGCCACCTCCTCCTCCCCAAGAGATGCTGCTAGCTAATTAAGCAATGGCTAATCCGGCCTTAATTAATGACAGTTTTCCTTTACTTTTAGTTTGCTTCCATTCCATCCGAATCCGATCCGAGTGAGCGAGCTCTGCTCGGAGAGCTGCAGGATACCTGATATGGTAATAAGGCCCTGTTTGGGAGGGCCGCAGATATTATCTGCTTAATTATCAGTTGCAACTGAGATTATTTGCAAAAACATTTTTCCTGACAAGTCCTTGTCTGGGAATACATGTGTTTGCCTCTTATCGTCCGGTTATTGTCAGCCATAGCCAAATCATGAAAAATAAACTATAATGAAAAAAGCCTTAGAAATCCAAAATAATAAAGTTTTAAAGTTTAAAAACATAAAAATATAAAAGTTTCACTCGTAGTAATTTTTTTAGTTCATTCTTCCACGGCTTCTTAACCATAGATCAACCGAGCAAAGGTACGGGCTCTTTTGACCAACTGCAAGTTTGTTCTGAATCCATGGGCTTGAAATATCTAAATTATGTTCTTCAAATGATGGATCTTTGCAATTTTCTGAACGAGTAAATTATAGTGCAAGTTTGTTCTGCTTTGTCTAATCGAAGTCACTGAGAGCAGCTGATATGATTGTATGGATCGTGTTTGAGGGCTGCCAAATAGCGTATACTTTCTCCGTATCAAAATAAACAAATCTAGTATGGGTTTACACATCTTAATACTATAAATTTGAACATCTATATAAATTCATAGTATTATGATATGTTACATTTCATATTAGATTTATTTGTTTATTTTGGGACGTAAGAAGTATTTGACAATAAAGTATACGCAAGGTTGTACAATAATAAAATAATCAGTTTTGTTATTGGTCACTCAACTGACATTCGATGTTTTTCTGTATCGGGCTGATCGTTTTTGGCCCGTTAACTATGTGGGTTGATCACTTTTCCCAATACTCACGTTGGTTGATCGTCGGTAAGCTAATAAATAGTGTTCGTAGCGTCGTAATAGTGGTAGCGGATTGAAGATAACGTGTTGTAACTTAGTGGCCGCTATAATGCATCACTACCATTATAGCAGCCTGCTATAGCGTTTCGTGACCGTTATAACAGCCCGCTATTGATTTTGTTGGATCGCTATAACGCTTAAATGTTGTTCTTCATGTATAAATAGTAAAACTTTACATTGTGTACTTTCTTTATCTTATATTTTTTATGTTATGAAATATAGAAGTAATTAAGTATGGGTTATGAATTCTAATTTTAAGTGAAACTTGATATTAATGTTGATATATAGTCTAAATATTTATGGTTATATCCGTTATTGAAACTTAGCGCCCGTAATCCGCTACACAGGCACTGATCTGCTACCAACCCTCTATACGCAGCGGTCTTTCTGTCCTTCCCTACCGGATCGGAGCGGAGACCTCGAGGTGCGAGGCGAGGAGCTACCAGTGGTTGCGGTTGAGGTCGCTCTCCTTAGGTATCGTATGTGATTCTGCTTGCTATGATCTGCTGCTATGCTGGCACCTTTTCGGGAGAATTCTATGGGAGTCAAGGGGATGAGGAAAGGGGGAGAGGAGGTGATGGGGACGGGGATTTCGGATGCACCTATAGCCAGCAAAACTCTGTTTATTCCATTTGTGTTTAGGAAATGCTCCTTCACAATTTCTACAAGGCTTACTCGACCAATCTCTCACTTCAGCGCCAATCCACAAGCACTCGCCTAGATCGCGCAGCTGTGCCCCGGGTGCACACACCGGCCACGCAGCCCACACAGGCCCTCGCAGCTGTGCGCGTCTCTCCCATGCTAGCTAGCATCGCTCTTTCGTGTTTCCCTTCCACTACATGTGTTTCTCATGTACGTGGACGGCGTGGTGGCCCTACAGGCTAGACAAAGCTTCCCTCTTATGGAAAAAATTTGTTTTTATTTTTATAACATGTGTTTGGATGAATTCAAATTTGAAAAAAGAATTGAGTAAATTTTTTACTCAAAATTTAAAAAAATTCTCGGTTTTTGAAACTTTAACTCATATTTTAAAATTTTTCAAATTAAAAATCAAAACTATCAAGTCAAAAATTGAAAGTTTTCAACTCAAATATAAAATTTTTGATTCAAATTTTGAAACTTTCAACTGGGGTTTTCAAAACTTCTAATTCATACTCGAAAACCTTCAACTAAACTATTATTTTATTCTACTATAAAAATGAAAAACTTTTAACTCAAATTTAAAACTTTCAACTCACATTTTAATGCTTCCATTTCAATTGTTTATTTATTATTATTTTATTATAAAACACTAAATTTTAGAATTAGAGGCAGTATTACAGATAAGCGCTAAGAGCCTAGGAGTAGCGCCAAGAGGCATGGCCAGCATGAGGGACACGTGCGCTACTTCGCGTCTTCGCATCCTAGCCTAGCATGCGCAATAGGACCTCTCGGATCTGAATTAGGTAGAGGTCAATAATCTCTCAACCAATCGCCTTCAACAAGTTTCTTATTGTAAGATATTTATTGACGATAGTTTTTAACATTAACCAAGAATCAATGTTATTCGTAACAACTATAAATAAACCAGTAGTGGTGAAGTGTTTGGATTGGTGTTTATGTGCTAATGAGTACAAATGGCATTTTGGGCAATTTGTTCACATGTGTTTGTTTTATTTTTTTCCCTCATGTGTGTCATATTTTAACTTAGTTCATAGAAATTACCAATTGAGATTGATTTAATAATATCAGAGAAATGGAAATCAAGGTCCCCATTAACGGCTACTCAGCACATCTTCGCCACTAATCCCCGGGTACGGCCTCCCGTGGGTTGTGCTCAAGGCACATCAGGCCCCAAGCGCTTCTGCTCGAGGCATATATACCCTCAGGTGCGGCCCCTCACGGGCCATGCCTGGGTACAGCCCCTGGGTGCACCCGGTGGGCAGTGCTCAGGGCACACATCGGACCTCGAGCGAGACTGCATCTGTTCGGGGCATATCTGTATTCAGGCACCAATCTCCTGGGGTACACCCCCATGAGACGTACCCGTAACACATTTCCCCTAGGCTCGACCCCCGAGTACTCGGGGAAGGCAAGGAACACAAGCAGAACATACAAGATTTACATCTTCAAGGTGCTCATAGAATGCATGTTGGTATGTCTTCTATAAACTGTCATGAACTCATTCATCAACGACATCTTGGAGAAGCTCGTCAAACATAACAAAAACGTCTGTTATGAAGCACAAGAGCGTGCCTGGGGCCCGGGCTCGGCTAGGGGACCCGGGTACCATGTGTACCTGGGGCCCGAGCATGCTCGAGGTTTAGACATCGTGTACATCTCAGAATAAGAATAAAAATAGCCCGGAGAGTTGGTTCATTCTTAGGGTGAAAACAAACCACACAACATTGCTAATGAAGAGCCCGATGGCATCTACTGCCCTGGGTTCTTCATGATGGTTTCCGCCCGGGGCTCACCACCTCGGGGCAAAATCGATGGGCGCCGCTGACAGGTTATGTAGAATGATGGGCCCAGCGACCTATTCAAGGGCAACATCATCATGCCACTGACAAAGCGGTGTCCAAGAAATTACGGCTTGAGATTATAGCTCGATTGAGTGTAAACAGGAGGTTGCAAGGCATAGAAACTCTAGATGTGTCTCGTCACTTATAGAAATAGGGGCAGTGTGATGTGTCACGCGCTGGTGGGTGATCTACAACTTCACCGCCTAGAAAAGGAAATCAGCGGCGGCTCTCTCTTTACTTGGCTTAGGCCCACCAAGCCCGGTTTTGAACAGATGGCAAGAGGAGCAAGACACAGCTGTCCCGGGACTTCCTAGCAGAGTGCCTGGGGCACGGTAAAAACAAGCCCGCTGTGGTAATCATTCCATTAAGTCTAGGATGTCAGATGAGACAATGACAAGATATAGAACAAATATGTTCCCTATGTGATAATAGCGTTGTATACCCTCCTTCCGACTATAAAAGGAGGGTCATGCCACTGAGATGGAGGAAGATTGTGGCTAACGGAAAATTGGAGGTAAAAACCTTAGATAGAGCAACTCTAGCACAGACTCATCTTATAAGCTTGTATTGTACACTCTTGCATCCTAATAGTCCCAAACACAGAAGTAGGGTATTACATTTCTGAGCGGCCTGAATCTATATACGTGTTGTGTTTGCATTTGTTTGTTGTACATACTTTCGCAAACCACACGCACCATGAGCTCAATCCCTACTCACCCCCTGGTCGGATCTTCAAGGGGAGGGTCTTCTCTTCCCAGTTGTAGGAGAGCGATCTCCGATAGCTGGCGTGCCAGGTAGGGGCGCTTTAGACGTTGAGCTCTTTGTGTTCTTTTGCAGCATCGTCTTCTACAACTTCTTCCGCTAGCTTCAATGGTGGGAGGACATCGACGAACAGATTCGGATGATCAGGACCCAGAGGTTGTGGTGGAAAAGACGGTGGTGATAGAGGCAGCCACTGCTGCGCTAGCAGTTGTGGATGTCTGGTTGCCCCTATTTTGCCACCCTCTCTGGTAACCACGACGGCGTTGAGCCAAGCAGCTCGTATACGTTGCCTCGGCCGCGTGGCCCCCGCCATGCTTCCTATACAAGGAGCGGGAAAGGGCCTCGCCGGGATGGCGGAATCGTCGTTGCATCGAGACAGAGTGCGTGATGCTCCGGCAGAGCACCACTCTGACCTCGCACATACGTCTCCCAGTGGCACCCTTGTGACGGCGAAGGCCCTTTCGTGTCATCCTTTCTTTTCGCATGTTGCGACCTTTGTCATTCCTCCGGTAGCGAATATGGTTCGTGTTCTTGTTATTACTAATAACACACCGACAATCATGGGGGCCGGGTTCCTGTGTCAAGTTTTTGCTAAGGATCAACCCCCGGGCACTACCGAAGCCGCAGGGCCTAGGACTTGCCTCTCCAAGGGCGCCCGAGGCCTCGGGGTGGGCTGCGATGACCGATCAGCTTGATTACTGGCACGGGGCTCTTTTTCAGGGATTCGGTACTTATTGCTTGTCATGTGTAGTTCTTGTTATAATGGGTATGAAGGTTATAAGAGGTTGTTGGAAGGATAGAATGGCAGAGATTCGTAGCGTGGAAAGACAAGGTTGTGGGAATTTAATTATGCGTCTTAATAAGGTTGCAGGATTATAGAGAATAAATGAGAAGTTGAACACGGTGGGAATCCTGAGGCACGCTGGGGGCTTGCCAAGCCCCTAGTGGCTATGCCCCGGGGTTGGACCAGTATAACGATGAACACACAAAAGGCAATAAATCCTAGGGCTCGGGACGGCGTGTTGCTGCCTAAGGGCCCAAGGACAGTCACGTTTTGATTTTTTTTCCAAGTGAAAAAATTCTTTCCGCAAAACATAAAGAAAGTCTCTAGCTCCAAAGATTCAAATATCATACAAGAAAACGAGTTCAAAGACTTACACAATGAAGGTAAAATTATTTACAATTACAAATTCAAAAGCAAGAGCAGGGCGGGGAGAGTTGAACTAGGCATCAGGGGAAGGAGTCCTTTTGCTGTCTTCTTTTTCTTGCTCTTCCTCGCCCTCCAACACGAAGTCACTGGGCTCTGGCTCCACATATTCTCCACGGTCGAAGGACGCATATTCCCCACGGTCGAAGAAGGTAGCGACGGTTGCAGCAGCATCAACCACGGCTTTACACGTCTCCTCTTCGGTACCAGTAGGGAAGCCTTGAAGCACCAGGGCTAGCGAGAACTTGGGGTCCCGGGCCTAGAAGCCGGCAAGGACATGCTATAGGATTGAGGAGGCTGACTAGCGGGGGGCCGAATAGGTGGTTTTAAAACTTTTGGCTAAACCAGTTATATATGCAGAAGAGTAAATCAAAACGGTTTACCACAATTCAAAGCCTAAATCAACTAGTCTCAACTAAGTGCACAAAGAAGCTAACCTATGTTGAGGTTTGCAAGACTAGGGCTATCGACGGAGTAGATCGCGATTACGGTACTTGTAGAGTATAAGGATAGTTGAAACCAAGGTATACGTGAGATTGAGATAAAAGAGACGGGAGACATGGATTTTTATACAGGTTCGGGCCCCTTAACTAACAGGTAATAGCCCTACTCCTGTTGGCCGAAACGGGTGTTGCTCTTATATATCATAATCACACGAGTACAATATTTGGGAGAACCTAGTCTAGTCGTGGTCGACTTGGCGACATGGATCTCCACACATAGTCGACGACAAGATAGTCTTCTTCCTCAAATACGATCTCAGCAAGGTCAGAGATAACACTAGACCCCTCTTATCGGCCTCTATGGCTCTAGATTGGGTCTGTCTAGACTTGTCTCTGATGTTGGTATCTGACGGCGTATATTGGTCTGTCCCCCTCTCCTACTAAGGGGTTTTGTATTTATACCCACAGATGTCCCCTTGTCCAAGTAGAAATAGAAAGCAAATATGGATACGATCCAAGTAGTCATTATTTTCAACT
The DNA here is from genome assembly GCA_008326285.1 of Oryza officinalis. Lineage (NCBI taxonomy): Eukaryota > Viridiplantae > Streptophyta > Magnoliopsida > Poales > Poaceae > Oryza > Oryza officinalis. The sequence goes on along the minus strand of BDMV01000003.1, from coordinate 28,168,394 downwards.
TGAACTCTGCTTCTCCTTCCTTATGCGGAACATCTTCTGTATATGAGGCATGATTCCGTATAAAACTTGGTATATGGTGGATCCTGCCGAGCCCAATCCAAGATCATTGGATATGCCTTATCCATAACACTGACAAGGGTGATAATAGAACAAATAATTTCTAGTATGTAAACTTGCTCAAAGTAAATTAGCACAAATGTAAATTGCACAAAATAAAGGAGACAAGAGACAAAGAATTTTTTCACCCGATGAAGTTTACCGGCTTCCTACGTCACCGTTGAGACGAGCCTAACTTCATCGCTCAAACCACGAAGACACCGAACCCTTTCGTCAAGAGGTGGGGCAAGGTGGGAGCTAGCCCTAAAATGGACTCCCAAACCTCTATCAGTATGGTTGTTCTTCCTCCACTCCAAAGATGGCGAACACCGAGCCACTCACAATCAACATAGGGCCTCCTCCACAACCTTCTCAGAAAGGTCACCGGGCAACCCCTCCAAGCCGTCTAGGAGGTGGCAACCTCCAAGAGTAACAAGTCTAGGATGGTTGCCGAGGATGACCAAGTGCCACACTAGCTCTAACAACGAAGCAATGCACTTGGATTGACTTAACTCACTCTCCAACACCTCACTAGATAAACTAAGTGCACAAGGGTATGAGAGCTCTTGCAAGGGTTTAAAATAATGCAATGGAGTGCCAAAACCTTATCCTTGCTGCTAGGGAGTAGGTATATATACCCCCAACCACCAAAACTAGCCATTGGGGGCGAAATCCCAACTCATGGGTGTCGGCCGGTAAGACCACCAAGAGGTGGCCGGTCAGACCGGCCTCCAATGCAACGGCTAGAAAACTAGCCGTTATAGTGCATTTAATGCACTCGCGGTCTAACCGCCATAATCTTGCAGGTTAGACTGTGATTGGCTCCGGTCAGACCGAGCTGCCTCCGGTCAGATCGACTTCGGCTCTGCCGACTCTGTATCGCCAAGGCAAGACCTCTCTTCAATTTCAGGTCAGCGGTTAGACTGCCATGAGAGATGCGGTCAGACTGGAGAGTACACTACAGTCAGACCGCCATAAGATCTACGGTCAGACCTCAGTTCACTTTTTAGCACAACCGACCGTAAGGTAAAATGGCGATTTCTCTTGACTCGGATGTCCAAAATTGATGTTCTTGGACTCTATGGAAAGCTTATTCAAAGGGCTGTCTAACCCATGAACAATCCATCCAAGAAACACAAATTTTCACTGGAAGAAAGGGCTCACACTCCAAAGGATACTCCACCGGACAAAACCACAAGAGGCTACCCATTCCTATAGGACATGCCCATTTCTCTCTTTGTTTGGGACTTGAGAAAACTCACCAAACTTGGATAGACAAGCCCACCAAATGCACCCACATGTATATGAACTAATATGGCACAAGATCATCCACATGCTTACTTCATAGACCCCTCTTGATAGTACGGCGCCTATCTAGCAAATCCAGTCTACACCAAACACCAAGACCGGGAAAAGACTAAAAAAACATTCTTAGCTCCATTATACCTTAGCCTTGTGCCATCCAACTTAGGGCCATTGCTGGAGCCAAGATCAACACTTGTGACCATCCGGTTGAACCATGTTTATGCCGAGGTCTTGACCATCATTTGTCAAGACTTTTTTCTCATCACAAACTTGACTTCATTCTTGTCAACATATCGATGCTTGGTGACCGTCAACCCATGGTGTCATTCATTTGCCTCATCACGGTGGGACCTATCCTGTCACACCCCGCCCCTGCGCCACTGTACAAATGGCACCGAGGAGGGCGTGCCGCAGGAGAACGGCGAACCGCTTTCCCACGAAATCGCAAAACAGGTACCAATCTCAGGATAACGATGCTGGTACCAGTGGTAACATGATGAATCAATGCAAGATTTAAGTAAATATAATATACCTTTACGTTGCAGCTTCGGGTAATCCCTGAGTTGCAACCTCCAATCAGAGTCAGCAGCAGCGAAATTTAGCGAAGCTAGGACAACAAATCCACCAGCAGTAGTTTGGGTTTAGGGACAAAACTCCAACATTCATCTTCTTCCTGAACTTAAGCCAAGAGGAGAAAAACAACAACAATGGGGGATTGAGTACTTTCGTACTCAGCAAGCCACTAGAAAATGTGTACATGCAAGCTTCACAGAAGGGCTAAGTTTGTTTAGCAAATCATTTTAAAACACTTTTCTTTTAAAGGTCTAAGTGTAGGTTTTCAAAATAACTTTCCCTTCGGAGAGAGGCGTCTCACCTCAATCCATCCACGAGTTGCTTTGCAACGACTCGAGCGGGAAAGTCAAAGTTTAGCATTTATAACACTTTCTCTTTTATTAGCTTCTTTTCACTTTCACAACATAACCCAACATTCTTTCCAACAATCATCCGTTAACCAAGTCTCAAGGTTAATAACTCTGGGTCCGGTCCTCTCGACCCGCCAACCCAAACTCGGTCGTCTCGGCCCCTAAACCGGCCCTCTCGGCCCTATGGTGCCAGACGACACCCCAGGTCACACAGGCCTGTTCCCAACCATGAAGGTTGGCCGTCCGTCACAAAGAAGAACTCTGGTAATGGTTCCCATCCCACGAACCAAATTATTAAATAAGTTTTAAAAACAAATCTACGCTATGGGAATCACCTCACATTCGCCCTTGACCGTGGGCACAGCTGTTCGAACAGTTCAGTTAAACCTCTACAGAAACTATATGTTTTGCCCACAAGACACGAAGCTTACACCGATACTGGCCGATATCAAAAGTTCGTGACAAAGCCTTTCTCTAACCAAACCATAAATGTCTCATATCACACAGATGGGTGAAATCTCTCCACCAAGCATCAGGCCAGGCTTAGGCCCTCATCTACTCAGGCCCCACTGTATGGACCCCCGACACATCCCCACTGCAGGAGATTGTCGTAAACTCCATCATACCGGTGTTCCTCACCTGCCAACATTCTAGACACCTATGTTTTAGCTAGTTACTCATCTAGGGACATCCCATTCTACCCATGTGGTTGTACTGTGAGATGCTCGGATGTAAAACCCAAAGGAATCGGTCCTTATGCGCGATTACGAAACCAAACCAAACAGGAGAGGAATCGCACCGCAAGTTTTTTTCCATAAAATCTTTTTATTTTCAAAGTCACGACTCCCCGAGTCGGGTTTTATAAACCTTTCACAACCCATGTTTGTCCACATCGATAACCATATATAAACTTGATATAATCAAATGGTGAGGTCGAGGACGGAGGACATGGACGGCGTGGGCAGCGCTTCTGCTCGACGCGTGGACTCGACGTGGCGACGCCGGGCTCCTCCCTTTTCTTCTCCCAACCACGTCGCCCGTCTCCAGTTGTCGACCCAAAGCCGTGAACCTCGAGGGAGAGAAAACCCTAGCCTCTCCGTCACCCTCAAACCCGCTGCCGGCCATGAGGAAGACGAAGGCCGCCATCGCCATGGAGCCACGGTTGCCTCTCCGTTCTCACGTTCCATCATCTCTCCACCATGCCGCTTCCATCCCCACTGATCTCGCTCTTTTTCGCGCAGCCGATCAACGGGAACACCATCATGCCGACGACGCTCCAGAGCACGCACCGAAGGTCGCCGCCGCCGGCATGGTTGTCGCGCAGCATGAAGGGGACCACCTCAGGCCGAGCCATCGCGCCATCAACACCGTCTCAAGGTCCTCTCCAAAACCCCTCAATAATCCCCGAGGATTGACCACCGACGAAGGAGATCGGCATCCTCTTCTTCAACTCCGGCCAACCGCCGTCGCCATCAAATCCTCCTTCCCGAGTGAGTTTCGGCACGATTCCTTGCATGAGTAGCATCCCTATGTTTTCTCTGAGCTGCCCCGCTCCTCTCCCTACCAGCCCACTGACCGGAGCGAGCCATCGCCGTGGAGCCGAAGCATTTCGCCGCCGCCAGGGAATTCCTCACGTCGCCACCGTTGCCCAGTCTTCGCCAAGCCGTGGGGAAAGTCAGGTGAGTCTCCAGGGACCTTGTAGATGCATGCGCATGCATGTAATCAGCTCGAGTCGAGCCGTGGTCCTAGGTGACCCATCAACCCGAAAGCCGTCGCCGCTTGCATCGTTGCCATCACCGACTCCGACCATCTCCGGCGATGAGACGACCACCGTCGGGTGCTTAACGATGCTGCGCATCTTTTCTACTTTGGCCGCCTCGTCCATCTCACCGTCGTTCGCCGCCGATGCCGTCCACCAGCCCGCCTGTGCCGCCTCCATCTTGCGCCAGCTACTGCTGCCTTATCCTCACTTCCTTTGTCTCAATGATAGGTGGGCCCCACTTCCATCTAAGAGGCTGGGACTTGATAACAAGAAATCAAAACATGTAGGGTTTTATCAGTAAGATTTCAGCCTATGACTTGTGGACCCAGGACCTGTTTGTAATTAGGGAAAACAATGAGCACTCTTAAAGAATTTTCATTCAACACATGCTAAGGACCTCGGGTTCTAATTCCAGAATGATAGGGGGTTTTCTGCAAAACTACTTTCACTGACTAGTGGGCCCCTTCTATTTTAAAATCTGGAGAATATAAGGAAAATAGCAAAACCAATTTCTAATAAGCTGAAAAATGAATAAACTTGTAAACTCCATAGAAAATTCATCTTAGCTCCAATTTGATTGAACCAAACTCCAGATGACTCACAAAATTATTATCTTTAATATGGTAGAATAAAACTTGCCACTTACAGTAGAAGAAATATCCCTAATTATTTGTGTAGAGAATAATTAACATAAAACATGATCTAACTTGTAAAATTCATAGGAAATTGATTCCAACTCCAAATTAGGTGATTCTAGTTTTGTTAGATCCATAATTTCATAAACTTAATTATCATGAATTAAGATATGACATGTACTGTAGTAAAAATGCTTGTAAAATTTTATATATCAAATAAATAGTACAATGTGGCACCTACCTTATAAAATTCATAATAAAATCATGTTAACTATAAAAATTGTGAAACCAATTTTATTAAACTCCTGGAGAACATCCCTTTCACTGCAGCAAGCCAACACTTTACAAAACTTGACCCTAAAATGCACCTAAAGACTAATAGAGCTTAATTAGTCTAGTGCTAGTACTAAACTTTGAAAATTAATAACTCACTAAAAGCAAAGTGATAAAATAAAAATTCCTTCACTATAAATCACATTTAGACATTACCTATCTACTACAATGAATTCATGTATATTAGAAGCATTTTAGATCTTTACTTGTTTTATTGTTTATATCGTTACCGTTATTTCATATAGTGAACGATATTGCTTTCGTTGAGAAGTTTGGGTTCTGTTGCTGACCGTGAGGGAGTTTCTAACTAAGGCAAGTGCCCTCCTCCTTTGAACACCTTGATCCTATGTTTTTATTGGGCAAACGTTTTCTATTGCAAAGTTGCACTCGTTAGATAGTTATGTTTGAAAAAATTATTTGAAAGCGATGAAATGGTAGTTATGACCTATTTGTTGCATAATCCTCCTTGAGAATTGTTATCCTTGATGTTTGTAACCTTAGAATGGTTTAGAGTACTCTCTATGTACTCAAATGGGCTTATAATTGCTAAATATAATGTTGTATGCTTAGCCATGCTTAGTGAAATGGTTTCAAACATTGTGATCACTTTATGTATTTGAAAATGGATGATTTACAACTTCTAAACAGAGGTGAAGCCTCTGGTTATTTGTGAAATAAAATGGAGTTAAACATATTTCTAGATTTGGGCGGCGAGTGGTGTACATATGGTAGTAGTTGTGCACCGATAGGGGGAGCGTTCGCCTGAGTCGATTAAGGACCGAACTCTATGTTACCAACTAAGTATACAGTACTGCCACATGTGTTAGTATGGGATGACCTTAGCTTATTAAGTTGTCCAGTGTTTACCCTTGTATATTGGTAGGCCGGAGTAGAATGAATTAGTCTGAGCGATGATTCATAGGAACTACCTATTTACCCCGCTGATTATGGGGGTAGTTTAGGCGTCTAAGTTTGTCCAATTCAATGGTATAGTGCCTCGTGGGGGAACGGATGTGTTCGCTGCCACGGCGTTAGGTTTAAGGCGTGGGCCCGTCACCTAACGATTCTGGGTCATGCCCAAGATGGATTCACACTTGCCGTCGCTGATGCAAGGCTAGACACTAGGCAATGTAACGGCTAAGTTGTGACCTCTAGTCCGCACTCAACGAGTAGAGTGTGGGGTGCTAGGCCAGCACCGAACCAACTAGAGTGTAGCCTCCGGGCTTTTATCGCATCATGTGGATTTGTACGAACTCTGCAGAGTTAAAACTAACCGGTTAGCCGTGTTCACGGTCAAGAACGACTTGGGGAAATAGCATGAGTGTAATTTTATGTTTTCTAAAATGCTTAATGGTTGAGGAATGAGAAATTGAAGATGATTTTGATGTTAATGATGACTTGCTACCAGGGAAGGTGCAAGATGATGTTTATGGTTTATGATGATGATGATGAGGGGAAATGATGATTATATTTCTATAATTATTTATATTGATCACCATGCTCTACTTTGTATACTTATTCTACGAATGTTTACAAAGTTACCGTTTGTGAAATGTTGTGAACCAACTTAGCTTTATGCAAATGAACCTACAAATAGCCATTCTTTGATAATTAGAGCTTGCATGTATATAGGATTGTATTGCCTTGCCAGTACATTAACATAATTAATGTACTGACACTTGTTCGATTGGAATATCCATTTTGTAGGTTAGTTGAGTGCTACGGGTTCCGTTGATCTCTTCAGGACGGTTCATTAGGGGTTTACCCCTAGTCGGATTGCTTAAGGGTCTTGGGTAATTAAGCTTCCGTGCGAACCTTTAAATTATAAGACCGTTTGACCATATATATCTTAGACTTAGATTTTAAGTTATTTGTTTATTAGTAGTCATTTATGAATATCATTTGCTTTGATGAAAGTGTTTGGGTTTGTTCTAGCTTATAGAACTATCTAGACATGAGTATGGATGTTGAATAAACGAAATGTTGTAGAGCTTAGCAAATTGTCAAGTCTCCTGGGATGTGTAACACATCTGGTTTGACGGGCCTTCGTGTGGTTTGACGGACACGTCTCAAGTTGAAGTTGACTGGCACGCTAAGTCCCAGCAATGTCTCTTTTGCTCAATATTCGGCACTACGTTATTTATATTGAATGGTGATTAATTATGATCATGGGGCACATTGAGACTTGAGTGGCTATAATGCGTGTATGGATCTCACTCTCCCAAAATCATGTGGTGATCACAAATGACACTGGACAATATAATTTTTGGGTGTTTGACAGAGACAAAATCAATATTGGATATCAAAGTAAAGGTAAGAACAAAATTACCCCTTTAATAAAGTCATTTACGTACCAATGCAGTTCAATCAATAATAGAGATTATAAATTAGTTGATATATATATATAGGACGGCCCATGTGACTGCATGTGGATAACTGGCAATTGCTGTAACAATTCAATGTTGATTAATACACGTTAATTCGTAGGGCCGTGCTACGTGACACTACAGTGTCGATCATAACTAGAGTTGTCAGACTGCCGTTGGATTTTTATGAACTTCCCTGACAATCGGTCTCCCGGCAAGATAGAGTACTCCCCTTATTTGGAAGAAACCTGTGACTGACCGTTGGTAATTGTATAGATAGATATCCCAAAATACGTTATTTCTCGGTGGTTATTAAGGTGAGTTAACCATCCTGCCAAATCAGATCTTACAAATAATACTACATATTGGCCTTGTACAGATACGCATTTAAAATATATTTTATATATATTCAGATGGGTGTAGTAATTTATTGGTATAAAAATCTGTCAGGAAAAACCTTCTCTGACAGGATGCACCAACTATATTGGCCTATCTATTATATCATGTAACTTCTGAATTTGCGTATAATTTTCAAATACATGATACGCAAAAAATGATTAAAAGTGCACACCTCATCTCCAACGCTGAGAAGTTTTTCAGTTATAGACACCAAGCTCAAAAAATTGTTAGAACTGGAGCTATGCTGACAAGGTCTATGCCCTAAAAAAATTACTATATATCAAGAATGTCCGTGGAAGAAGTGCGGGCTAGGAAACAATTTGTCGGTGTAAAATATCTGTTGGGAAACTCTTGTCCGACAGGATGCAACAGGTGTTGTGTTGTTTCTCTGAGTTTTGAAGGTAAAGTTTTTCATTAGTTCCGATTAACTAAACAGTTCTATATCTTGAAATCAAATTTATTTTAGGGCTAAGGACAGAAGGCGGAATTAGGATTTAAAAAGGTTCAATTTGAATAAATTTTGATTACATTTAGTCAACTTTTTTGGAAAAAAAATGATTTTATCTTTCTAAAATAATACCCTATTAAGGATCAAAATTCAGGAAAAAAATTAGTAAATTTTTCTTTGAGTCACCTTTTTATAATTGATGCTTTGTTTTAGACCATCATATAACCAATGTTTTTATTTTTGACCGATTAAATTTTAGTTTTCTTGCATTTTGAACGTATCGTTCCAGCTCTTTTCTTAAGCATATGAACGATTTCAAGTTTGTCGGGTCCTACTCATTAATGTTATCGGGTGTAAATAAAACATGGTAACACATCAAATGTTTACATGTGTGAAAGAAACTCGGTAAGCCACCGTTCCGTTAGGAGCTCCATTACACAAGAATGCTATCGAAAGTACAGGTATGCACATGAGCCTTACCGTGTGATTCAGCACACACGGTATGGTTTCGACCATCCCGTGCGCAAATCATAAAATACCCGGGAAGTGCATTGGTACACTGATGAAGTCTCCCTGTATCTGTTACTGTGTGCACTAGCACCTGGTTATGTCGTTACCATGTGTTTTTACCAGTTCCCGTGGGTTTTGAACACACGGGAGCCTTCCGATCTCTAGTGGGTATTGAGGACACGGGAGCCTTCCTATCTCTAGTAGCAAATGAACTTCCCTGGCTGTATGTAGCACATTTCTCTAACACATGACAAGTAAAATGTAGATCGATAAAAGAATTGAGGGTGATCCAATATATCATACGGAGGTAAACATACCTTGTCCGAAGTAAAATTATTGGTTAAAACACGATCCAAAGTAAAATTCATTTTAAAAAATGTAACCCAAAGTGAAACTACTGAGCTCTCCCAATTCCAACTTGTTGCTGGCAGGAGAAGGGACGCGCCCAACCGTTGCAGCATCCTTCTACAAACTGCGTATCCAAAGTAGTGCACCCCTTGCAGAAGGATGATGTAGGGGAGGCCGTTGATAGCCGGGCTGCACCAATTTTTTTTCCAAAAATCCTAAAGTTTAGGAAATTGCATTCTGAAATATTTTGGAAAACCTTGAGTGCATATATTTGTGTATATATAGGGACAGGGGCTAGCTGCTATGATGGCAAAGCAAGGAGCTCCACCGGAAGCTAGAGCTATGGCGTTCAACGACGACGAGCAAAGCCCTCCGGTGGCGAATAATGGCGGGCCGACGACCAGGCCACCGNAGGCCACCGGGTATCACCGGCGTGCCGGTCGGGCAGGTGCAGCTGACAAAGTACCACAACGTCGAGGCGCCCCTTGACCCCAACGACCAGGAGGTGCTCCTCGAGCTCAAGGGCATCTCCTCCGCCACCTCCCGCGCCGGCCTGGACCTCATCGCCGTCCTCGACGTCAGCACCAGCATGGCCGGCGACAAGCTCGACAAGATGAAGGCCGCCCTGCTCTTCGTCATCCGCAAGCTCGCCGACGTGGACCGCCTCTCCATCGTCACCTTCTCCAACGACGCCGCCCGCCTCTGTCCGCTCCGCTTCGTCACCGACGCCGCGCAGGCCGACCTCAAGGCCCTGGTGGACGGCCTCGTCGCCAACGGCAACACCAACATCAAGGCGGGCCTCGAGATCGGCCTCGCCATCGCCGCCGGCCGCCGCCTCACCGCCGGTCGCGCGGTGAACGTCATGCTCATGTCCGACGGGCAGCAGAACAGGGGCGACGCGACGCAGCTGGACCCCGGCAGCGTGCCCGTCCACACCTTCGGCCTCGGCGCCGATCACGACCCCGCCGTGCTGCAGGCTATCGCGGGGAAGAGCCGGGAAGGGATGTTCCACTACGTCGCCGACGGCGTCAACCTCACCGCGCCCTTCTCGCAGCTCCTCGGCGGCCTCCTCACCATCATCGCGCAGGACCTGGAGCTGACGGTGACGCGGATCGATGGCGAGGCCACCATCAAGAAGGTGGACGCCGGCACATACCCGCAGTCGCAGACGGCCGCCGCCGACGGGTCGTCGTCGTCCGTGACCGTCCAGTTCGGGACGCTGTACAGTGCGGAGGTGCGCAGGGTGCTCGTTTACCTCGCGCTGGAGGACAGCACCGCCTTCCCGGCGTACGACGCGGAGGTGGTGGAGGCCCAGTTCAGGTACAGCCTCCAGGGCGCGACGGTGGCATCCAACCCGGACCCGGTGAGCATCCGCCGCAGCGGGAGCGAGGCGGCGCCGGCGAGGAAGCTGGAGGTGGAGACGGAGATGGCGCGGCGGCGGCACGCGGAGTCGATCAGGGAGGCGCGGAGCATGGCGGACGGGAAGGAGCTGGAGCGGGCGAGGACGAGGCTGGTGGAGGCGCAGAACGCGCTGGAGGACGTGGTGGACCAGGCGAACCCGATGGTGGACATGCTCCGGGAGGAGCTCCTGCAGCTGCTCCGGCTGATGGAGACGCAGGAGGTGTACGACCGGCGGGGACGCCCCTACGCCATCTCGTCGCTCGCGTCCCACGACCGCCAGCGCTTCGCCGCCCGCGGCGACGCGGAGGCCGTCCGCCTCTTCGCGACGCCGCGGATGGACGCGTACCTCGAGCAGGCGAGGCAGTTCGACCAGGACCCCGGCGCGCCGCTACCGTCCGCCGAGGAGGACGTGAAGCAGGAGGTCGCCGCCAACCCGCTGGCGCCCGTCGCCGGACAGATCGCGTTCTACGTCAGGTCGGCCATCCAGGCGCTGCAGGCCATCGACAAGATCTTCACCAGCGTCGCCGCCGCCACCTAGCTAGCTTGCTCGTCTTCATCTCGGATAAATAAGCGCTACGCCATGATGTGCGTCTGGTTGCACATGCCTTGCTCTTACTCTTCATCCTCTTCATCCTAATATTAATTTACCAGTTGTATCGGTTAATTATCTCCTAATTGAATAAGAATTCGTATCGTATCGATCGTATCGTACCTTAATCAATGACGCTAACTTATGGGATGCTGTACATGCAATGTAGTAGGGAGATGGATTTTGTTCGTGTGGTGTGCATGTCTTTATCATTACTTGAAGTTGATTATGTACAAACACATCGTTTCGTCCGTCGTCTTCGTACGCGATCGAGATTCGAGTCATCGCGAGATATTTTGGTTCGCCATCTGCGACTCGGACAACAGGCTCACATGATGTTGTTTCGCGTTTCCAAACAGGCTGGAGCAACACGCTGATGACGTGCACTAGATAGATCGCACAAGTACCTGCGCTCGATTCTGATTCATACATCCATCGAAGCCTGCGCGCTTGACATTGCAGGGTTAAAATGCTACTAGCTACTGTCGTTATCAGTTAATCATATTTGTGTGTCGTCGTCTGATACAATGGAAACAATGTTTTAGCCGGTGCCAAGGAGCTTTAATTTACCTAGATATGATAACCTTCTCTGCTTCTTGCATAGTTGGTAGCAAGAAATTTCTCAAGACCCGATTGTAGTTGCTGCTTCAGCTGTTACTTCTTGGGAAGCTCAAGACCAATGGTACTGCATCCCTAACTAGTGTCTAATCTAATCATATGCTCTTTTTAACCAATTGTTTTTATTTCTTATTAAATCTCTACATGTGTCTACTTGATTCAGTTAGGCCGAATGTAATCTTTTCTTTCCTTTTCCTACCTCTACTCTATCTTTTACACGCGCACGCTATCCGAATGGCTAAATCGTATGTTTTTTTAACAAAAATTCTATTAAAAAAAGTTGTTTAAAAATCATATTAACCAAGTTTTTAGTTTTTAGCTTACACTTAATTAATTATGTGCTAATTCACCATTTTGCTTTACCTGTCGAGGGAGAAGGTTCTCAACACCTTCGAAGAACACATTAGTTTTATCTTTAGCAATGCAAGCACGTTTTCTATTTTATTTCTGATTTTTTTCTTCCATCCGTTTCCATGTAACACGAGGCCATTTGGGGGCATTAATACATGCGCGATTGCTATTATGTTTATGTGAGACATCATCGATTTCTATTTCTTTTAATGTGAGGTGTTATCGATGTAAACTATGTATATATCATTAAAATTACTTTTATTCATTGCAACGCATAGGCATTTATGCTAGTCATATAAAAAGTATAAAAAGATTTAGTAACATACTTCCTCCATTTCATATAATAAATCAGACTTTTTTTTGTCAAACTTCTTTAAGTTTAATCAAGTTTATAGAAAAATATGCTAGTAACAATTTTAACTCAAAACAAACATATTATTAAAATATATTCGATGTTAAATTTAATAAAAATAATTTAGTGTTGTAGATGTTACAATTTTTTCTATAAACTTGGTCAACCAAAAAACTTTGACTAAGAAAAAAGTCAAACGACTTATAATATAAAATGAAAGGAGTATATTAATATATGATATATCACTTTACAAATATAAATATAAATTTGACCTATACAGTTAGAAAATACAAATTTTACTTTGTGAATTACGCGTTCTATTCAAAATCAAATTTATTATTTTTGTTTTTACTTATATAAATTGAATTTAAGGTTTTTTATGTTTGTTATATATATATACACCCACCCTTTTTCGATGGGTTTGTGCCGATGAGGGCGCACTGCCTCACCACCGATGATGCCTGTCGCTGGTTGCCGTGGACGTACGTCGTCCTCCCCACAGCCTCCCTTGCCCGACAAGACGTGAAGACGACGAGTCGACGCTGCCATCGCTGGCCTCTCCGGTGGCGGCGTGGTGATGCCGTGCTCGTCTTCGGTAGGGCATTCGATGGCTATGCAGATCGATCTAAAATTTTCGGAAATTATGCGATGGATAGTAACTGCAGGTACAAGCGCACATATATATAGACGGTGCCACTCCTTGTAAAAAAAATTACCATCGCTGGATGTCATGTCGTAGTTACACAAATACACATATATATATATATATATATATACACACACACACACACACACACACACACACACACACACACACACACACACACACACACACACACACACACACACACACACACACACACACACACACACACACACACATATATATATATATCCATCTTTTTTTTATGGAGGTAATTTTTCGCTCACCTTCCCGCTCTTTTACTCCAGTATGCATGTCTATTTATATTAGTTGCTACAACATCATGACCAACCATTCTCCATTCTCTTATTCCTCATCCTAATTTTTCGGATCAAGCAACTCGCATCCACGACGATAACGATGAGAGGAGCGACACTGGCGACCAATGACATCCAAAGGCCTCTGGTGAGCAAGCAACGACGAACAGTTGAAGCCTTCGATGTGCAGGCGGCGACCGGCGGCAGGATCCGGGCATTGGGCGGTGACTGGCTGGCGTGGAGGAGGCGGTGGCTATGGGATCTGGTGGTAGATCAATCTCCGGCTACTCCGTTACCGCCGGCGCGCTCCATGCTCCGGCTGGCATGGAGGAGACAGTGGCCACGAAATCTGGTGGTAGATCAGCCATTGGCTACTCCACTTCCGTCGACACGCTCCATGCTCATGGCCAGAGCGGAGAGCGATACCGGATGGCTCAGCAGCATGTTGGTGATATGCCCTAGAGGCAATCATAGAGATGATTGTATCACATACTATATTTATATCTTTATTATACGTTGTTCCTTAAAATAGGTAACTTATTATTGATCAATGAATATGTGATTCGTTCATGAGACTATTTATATTGTATGTTACTATTTCTAAAGAATTCCTGATCAAATACCATACATGGAACAAATATAGTTCAATAATCAGCACATTCATTGATTGATGATCATGTCTCATGGATCATAGTATGAAGATACCAAATTAATAATGTGGACACATGTTACAGAACATGTTGTTGGATAAACCTAACATGAGACACTGCAAGAGTTATATGTGATGTGTCATCAGTGGTCTCATATTAGTGTTGGTGTAGAATCCTTAGACCTGAGATTATCATGTTTTTCAACATGTGTAGTAACTTACTCAGGGGCTGTCAAACACTATTCCGTAACTGGGTAGTTATAAAAATAATCTTTGGGTATGCTATAAAACATGTAATGAGATTTGACCCTCTCTTGGAGAGATATCTCTAAGCTTCTCGATGTTATAAATTATGGAAGTGCATGGCCATGCCAAAAGTGATTAAGGAGTCAATCGCAAGTTAAATAATCTATTATAGTATCGAGTGAATGATTGAGCTATTAAAGGATGGCACATATCTAGTCTTGAGCTTAATCGATATCGTGAGGCAAAGGGGTTCATACAAGTGTACACTAGAGGTTCAGCCGATATGATCTTTATGTATGCCTGGTGGGTCAACATATTCTGCTAGGGGCCGCTGTTGACACGTGGACCGAAAAGGAGTTTTCGGGTTGCAGCCGAGTGTACATGAACCTATAGGGTCGCATACTTAACGGGCCAAAATAAAAGGATTGGATGGAGATCCAATATTTGCTCAATTCAGATAGAGATCCGAGTAGAACTCTTATGGGCCTAGGAGGCTAGGTTATGGATCCTATATATATCCTTCAGGTGATGACGCTGGTCATGATAGAGAAACCCTAGCCGTCACTCCCCTCCCGAGCAAAGCCCTAGACGCACATGGGCGCTAGCACGACTGTGTGATGTGTTTCATCCCTGGACGTGTGGATATCGGTAGAGGCACCGCTGGTCTGCGGTGCTAATCGGCGTGAGAGCACGACGGGGCGTACACACGAGGAGGAGAAAATCGGGTTGCTGCGATCTACTACTTCCTCTACATTGATGCGCGCTACGTCGCCAACGTTCCTTTGGCTTCTTAGCACCTACTTCCACTACACAGCGCGTCGAGTGGTAACGATCTATGATCTCATACTTACATGGTTCCTGGTTTACATAATAGAAAAATTTTGATTTATGCTATTGTAGCCTATGCGTATCCCAAAACAGCAATCCTTCCCAAGTGTATCACCTCCATGGGGATGGAGGAGTTGGCCAATGAAGATGCTGGTGGCCTTTGGTGGTGCCGGATTTGGAGGCCAAGCTCCTTCCCACCGCCGAATCCATCGTCTCGGTTCATCCCAGCAAGAACAACGAAGTGATCAGGTGATAGGGAGGTGGTGGACCGTGCGATGCGGCACTCTAGGCCATGGCATCCTCTGGCGGCTGAGCCCGACCCCCACCACCACGCTGGCTTTGTCCGGCGCCAACCTGTAAGAGCCTTGTCATCAGCAAGCCCCTTCGACCGGGACCAATCCATCGTCGCTGCCCCCCCACCGCAAGCCTTGCTCCTGCTTCGGTGCTTCGACGCCAACAACTGCTGGTGCCTAGGATGGGATTGGAGCTGTTGCGGGTCTGTCTCGAGTCCCCGCCGCCCAAGCCCTCCAGCACGTGGAGGCTGCTCCCTCACCAACCCATCTACTCCCTCTCTCTGCATCCTCTGTGTGTGTCAAGATGGATCCTGTGGGAAGCAGCAAAAGGGGATACATCTGATGGTCAGGGATGAGCAAGTCGTCGCTATCTTCTTACTAGCGCTAGATGCAGAACGTTGCGTGGGAGGAGAGAGGAGGACGTCTCCTCCAGGCTCCATGACCACGATGGCCTCGTCGACTCCGCCCACTGGGTGCCTAGGTCATGTGTTGTGTGTGGTGTTTATTCACGAGTACTTTTTTTTACTCTACAATGGCCCAGTCTCATTTCTAACTTTTTTTTATTTAAGGTGTTCAATTTATATACGGTTGCATTAATATAGTGTCATCGTTCAATGAGTGAGATATATTATCCACCAATCAATGAGTAGGGAGATAATATATTGTCGAAACTTGGTTTCGGCAATAGAATTTGGGGGTAGCAGTCAAGCGCCAAACACGATGGGTTAGTATGCAAAGAGGTTTAGACAGGTTCAGGCCCTCTCTAACGAGAGGTAATACCCTACTCCTGTTTCGGGGATTCGATCCGCTGAGTGGTTTATTGATCTCTTGATCTCTTGATTTCGTGGATTTGTGTACTCGTGTACTTGTGTCTCTATCTATCAACCTATCCTCAAGGAACACCCCTACTCTCCTTATATAGTCTCAGAGGGGGGTTTATAAGTCAGAGATCCACTCATATTCTAAGTCGGACTCCTCTATCTTACCAACTTTGGACTATGAGCCATTACCTTATCTCAATGGTAATGTAATACCCAAGTCATAGCCGGTTTACATAATCATGAGACATAACCTATCCTCTATGGTAAGTCAGATAAGCTAGCCGAGTGGGTATCCGGTACCCATAATTTTCACATATATTATTAAATATATCTGAAGTGAATTTCTTTTCTGATCTTATCGAGCCCTTAATTGCGGGGAGTAAAATTTTAACTACGTGTAGATTGATCGGAGTAAATTTTTTTCTACGTGTAGAGGGAGGACTGATTTTGCTGAGAAATTTTTTTACTGAAAGTAATACTACCGGATGAATGTGGGATTTCACTGAGGAATTTGTTTACTGAAATTAGTACAACCGGATGACTGCGGGAAAAAGAATACAAAAGATTAATAAAGCAATTTTATTAGTGAGATAACAAATTTTCTTAAATAGATAATATACTTCGTAATGTTTTTACTTCATCCTAATGGAGCAGTGGGATTTTTTTACTCGGACGAGAGAAGCCAAGTAGGAGAAGCGCTCTTGAAAAAAATGAAAAATCAGAAAAGTGAGATGGTGGGGGGGGCGCCAAAAAGGGGAAAAGTGGACAGGGCTGCTGTTGTGAGTCGCGCTACTACGTGCCATGTAGCGCTATCGTGTGTGTAATTTAATGATATTTTTGGATGGCATACAAAAACGAGAGGACGTACTCCAAAAAGACTGATAGACTTTCCCAAGAACTAACGGCAAGACTTGCTAGCAAGCTGGCTCCAGTAACAATCGGACAAGACTAAATCGATCATCTTATTTACTCAATAAATTCGAGCACCTATCCACCCTTGCATGTTGCGCTTAATACCTCGTCATTACATGTGCATGCAAGAGCTCTTATGGAGAGAATACTTCCCATCGGTATACCAATCGCATGAGAACTTCGGACGCTCCAACAACTAACCAAGCAACTGTTCTTTTCACTATATACATACATATCAATCTTTAAAATATTTTTTTTCTCCTAAACTACTTATCCGATTACATTGTTATATTCGTTGTAATTAAATCTTTATAATAAGATATCATATGATCATATTCTGATGAAAGAAAAACATATGTTTTAATCTGTTAACACTTAATGTTTTATATGCGATAGCAACATGTTTCACTGTGTGTTTTATCATGTTTCACAAAATTCACGCAACTACCTGTCTTTGCTCTCTCTCCCCTCTTTTCACTCCATCCATCCATGCATGTATACATTTAGCGATCTTCAAAACAACTTCTCCTAAATTACTTATCTGATCTACACTCAATTATGCCGTTGTATTCCTTGTAGTTAAATCTTTACAACAAGATATCACATGATTATATTCTGATAAAAAAATCATGTGTTTCAATCCATTAACACTCGACGTTTCATACGTGATAGCGACATGTTTTAACGTGTATCTTTACTATGTTTCACAAAAATTTTAAATGTTTTAGTGGCTGATTTTTTTCACCATGTATAATTTAATGTTTCACGGATGATCAACTGAAATATTTGACCGTCCGATTTTTTTTTGAAACAATCAGGCACTCGATTTGAAGTTTTCTCCTCTTTATTGTTCTCTCTCTTCCCTCCTCTCTTATATTTATATATATGGGAAAAGTATTTTTATCCCTCGAGGGAAGGGGATATCCCCTCTTTTCGTATATACCACCTAAATAGTCATAAAAAAAATTTAAAAAAATTGACAAAATAGATTAATATGAAATATATGACTCCATAAACATGCAAATTAAAATTCAACTTCTATAAGTAATAACAAATATAACTACGATAGTACGATAACTATTTTTAGTCTAATTTGTTCTTTTTATTGCAACTTGTAGAAGTTAATTTTGCCTTGCATGTTTATGAAGTAATATATTTTATATTAATCTATCTTATCAATTTTTTTAATTTTTTTAATAATTATTAAATGACATGCAAGTAACGAGGGAACATCCCCATATAAAAATCCACATCCTGTGTATTGTAGCACATAGCTACTATCTTTTATCAAACTTTAAATATATTTTTTTGCTAAATTACTAATCCAATCTACGATCTATTCAAATATTCGTTGCAATTAAATCTTTACAACAAGATCTCATGCGATTATATTTTAATAAAAAAAAACTATCTATTAATCTTTCGATAAATTTATAGCTCCGAATCTTGCAGAATTTTTAACCAATAGTTATAGCCTGTTTTAAATGAAATAAACAAAAAGAGAGACAAACATGTCAAAAATCATAAATCTAGAGAAAACTATTATAAAATTTAATTTTGATGCACTGTAACTAACTTAATGTAACTGCAAAATGTAACTGCAAGTTAGATATACAAGACATCTGACTGGTATTTAAGTCCAAGATACTCTTTATCAAAGCTTTTTTCTTTTTTTAGATATTGTCTTTCTGAATGCTATGGATGCATACAAGGAAAAAGAGAGTAGATAAGGAGGAAGGAAGCAAATTAACATTGGAGCATGCAAAGTAAAGCGTTTCCACTGTACAGCTGATGTGAAGCTATTGGTTGTGGCATGCTTCTCTTTCTTCCTTGCACTTTTGTCTCCCTCATATGAAGAAAGAAATCTAAGCTACCTCTCTTCTGTACAGAAACCAAACATATCCCGACTCCTGAATGATGTGTAGGTTCAGTGCTGTCGTCCACATGTTACAGCTTGCCTTCTTGATGCAAAAGCTTATACCAACAGTGCTTGAGCTTGAGCTTGACCATCGCATTTCAAGTTATCCTTCGGTTAACTTCAATCGTGGAACAACGTTCATTGCTTGCAGCTCCTGAAAAGGAGGGGAAAAACGACCAAATTAAGTTAACTACGAGCTATGAAGCACATGAGAATATTGCTTGCACTTAAAGAAACATAAGGCAAAACCCAAAAAATGGCCGATAGGATATTTGAGCAACACAAAATAGTCAAGAGGATATTTGAGCAACACAAAATAGGCAAGCATTTGAGCCTCAAGTCCTCAACTAGCCGAGCAAAGCAAATCTTCCAAGTCTCAAGAAAACAATTAAGACGAAGGACTTAAGTCCTCAATTAAGACTTGAAGGACTGAAGCAAATCTTCCAAGTTTTCACTTCCCCAGTTCCCCCTCCTGCAGTACCTGGAATAAAAGCTTGCAAGCATACGGCATCCTCATCTTGGCCATATTTTCTCCATTTTTGCACATGGAACAGTAGGAAGCCTTCAGTTTATGATTGTAATAGCCTAACAAGCCACATTTTCTGCAAACCTGGCAGACATAAACAACCACGAAAAAGACATGAAACGTTTGGTCAATTCAACTGATGTCATTAGCAAAAGGACTTGGCATGATGCACAAAGTTTTGGAGTTCTCAAGATAGTTGCCAAGAACAATTGGCCAAGCTCCTTAACAGATCTCAAATACTAGCAGGATGCAACCTGATAAAAGAGAAATTTTTAAAACATCTGAAACACTGCAACAAAAAGCTAATCTATCTATAAAATTGTTTACTTCTAGGCTTGTCTAACCAATCAAACACAGAAATTAATTATTGTTGAGCACATCGGACTTGGGAATTGCAATGGTATAAAGCATAGAACAAACAACCTAGAGTAAATGCGATAGATACAGATCTTCTGTTAAATGGCATATCCAGCCTACAGAGAAGCACAAATTACTTCAAAGATTACCTGCACTTGATATGGATCACTAGATATTAGTAGACGTTCAAAGATTAGCATGCTAGCACCGTATGCGATTAAACAGTCACGCTCCATCTCACCAAGACGCAGGCCTATGAAAATACATAACAGCAGGAAAGTTACTAGGCTTCACAGTGGTTTGAAATTGCAGCATATATAGAAGATGTAAAACCTCCATCACGACTCCGCCCTTCAGTAGGTTGCCGGGTCAGCAATACTCGTGGTCCACTAGCTCGAGCATGCATCTTATCAAGAACCTGCAGAAATCCATAAGTACAAAAATATTTACAGAATTGTAGAAAAAAATTATAAATACAATCTCAAGCAACCTGAAAAGGCATTCATAGGTACCACTATTAGCTTGAAGAAACCTAGAAAAAGAAGTAGCTATACCAAGACTTATTAGAAATTTCATGCCTCGTTCAAACAAATATTGCTCAGGCCTGCTAATAATACCTTT
Source organism: Oryza officinalis (assembly GCA_008326285.1). Classification (NCBI taxonomy): domain Eukaryota; kingdom Viridiplantae; phylum Streptophyta; class Magnoliopsida; order Poales; family Poaceae; genus Oryza; species Oryza officinalis. Next base: position 28,147,827 of record BDMV01000003.1, on the reverse strand, counting down.
AAACCAATTAGTATATAATGTATATTACGACCAAATTACACCAGAATTTTGCTAGTCAGTAGGCAGTGATATACTGATATGAACTGTGACAATAAACCCATGTTCATTCCGTGCCCTGCTGAAATCAAAAGAGACAAAACAAGTCGTGTTATGTTAGCCTACCAGACAAAGTGAAGTACTCCCTCCATCCAGGGATTTGAGGTTCTTTTGGAGAGATTAAGGTTATGAGGAAAAGACTATAGTGCCCCTTAATAAACGAGGGATAGTTGGGGAGTGGGAGGGTAGATGGGGGTAAGATTGGGTAAAAAACTAAATAAGGGGTAGTTGGATGGGACAAGTAGTACCAGAAATCCCTTATATTTGTAGACAGAGGGAGTGGTTTGGAGGACACTTAGTAAAAGACAGTTCAAAGTCAATGAGATTACTTTGTAATGCATCCCTACCGAGTCACCAGTTGATCAAGTGGGGAGGGAGTCGACCCTGATATACACCCAAAAAAAAACATCCTTAAATGCCTAGAGTTGGGTTAGACCATCCCCTTTATAGCACTGATATAGCTGAAATGGGGAAGTCGCTGCTACGTGGCAGCTGTCTGTAACACTTATTTTTCTACTGATGTGCTGCAGTGGACTGCTACGGACTCTATAGGGTATTCTGTATAGCCGTTCTTGGGCACAACTACAGTTTAGGTTTTCGTATGATTCATTTACTGTATATCCTTGCCATTTACCTTCTGAATCGTAACTCACTAATCCAAGACTTGAGATACGCGAACATTGTTCATATAAACTTAAGCTACAGTTCATGCATGAAGCCTTTGTTTAAAGGCAAGTAAAAAAGAAACAACATGAAAACAGTATGCCTACCATGTGCTTCAACTTTTGGTAGTAGATTGGCCCCATGAATATATATGCCTGACAAGGATGGCCTAAAATTCCTGAAAGACAGAAAAGGCTCTTAGGAACAGTCTTAAAGTAACGGTCTGCACTCGCACAAAGCATAAACAATAGTCTAAAACCTAAAAGGTAATAGTAATAATTTTGCAGAACCAAGATCTACAAGGAGATATGCAGTATCAATGAAATCTGCATAATCATAAAATAAGAAAAAATAATAATTTTGAAACAGGTAAGCTCCAGGGGATATACAAATACCGAAGTTTACAATTTCTTTTCACCACGCACTACTCTCATCCAACTACAAGTGAGGAGTGGGGAGAAGTCGCAAAATATGGAAGAAGACAGCGAAATGTGACACTTGTTTTTACTAAGAAGCATGCACACACACCTGGCCAATGTATAATAACAGGCAATAAACCAGCTAGATGTCATCCAAGTTATCTTTTTGTAAAGTATTGAATGTTTTTCTTAAAAGAAAAAAGTTCAAGTTTTGAACTTTCAGACTGCTTATAGAAGTAACTACACACTCAAGGATAAATAGCATACAATAGGGAGCATTGAGGCTAAAACCTGGCCACTTTTTTTAAGAAAACAATGATGAAGGGTATACCTGTAATCTGGTTGCTAAAGGTTGTTTATAACAAGCCAACACCATTCTTTTTTGCTACTAAGAACTAAGTTTGCATAGTTGGCACTTATAAAAAAACTCGACCTGCGGGGGTAAGACAACCCCCGAACCCCTGCCCTACCCTTACACAGCAGCACCATTGCCTGTGTGAGAACGAGCAATGACCTGAGCCGGACCTTAGACCTGTGCTTTGGCGTGGGACAAACGAGGGGATTTTTTTAACCCCAGCCTGAAATTCGCTCCCATGGGGAGTCGAACCCAGGACCTAAGGAGTGCTACTAGAGCCACCTAACCAACTCAGCTAGAGGCCCATTCGCACTATTTGGCACTTACATAAACATTGAACTTTTCAATCTTAGTAATTATTAGTTTAAACTTGTTTTATTTGAATACTAGTTTCAGCAACATGGTTTTCAGTTTCACGGGAATATAATCTATACAGACTTCCAGTAAAATGGAAATTTAAAATGTATCAATTAAGTTTGCATTATAAAAAATAAACCTCACCTGAGTACAAGAGATCTTTTCCATTATAGCTGAAGCCATGCTTTACCAGAGTACGGCTGATTTGCAAACAAAAACAATGTAAAAGAAATATTGTAAACCAAGTTACCAGCATTACCATGATGAAAGAATACCTTATATCTTCAACCTTATCAGCATTACCACTTGGTTCCCCAAATGCACTGCCATAATGAAATTGACCACAAGACACGCCAGCCTTCCCCCCAAGAAGTTCAATCATTTTACCTATTGTCATTCGACTGATTCGCAAGATAAGTCAGTCAATCCAGATAAACATTACAGCAAAAAAGTTACAAGGTTAGGAGCACACTAAATAATGTGAAAAACCATCAAATTTGGATTCTCTAATGGTTTTAAGCATGCCTGATTGCTCATTACCAGTATAACCCTCTTGGGCTAGTATAAGAGTCAATGTAAGGCTGGAAAAACCTTTTTGACAGGTTTATCTTGCATCTGAAAGTGTCAATGATCACATGCACAACTCATAGCTGTCATAATCACAACTTAGAAGTTATTATAGTGTTCCAGTTAACTATTTTCCAGCATTAGGAACACCAGAGTCCTCTAGGATACTAGGATGAGTATCTTCAAATTTGAAACATGAAAAGTGCCTCATGTCTGAATTGCTTTGAAGAACTACAGCTATCAAAATGGATCTGCTAGAACTAATAGTACCAAAGTTTCCAAACCAACTAAATGGTTCCAGAAACACATACTACTACTTTGTTCTTTCTTTTCTTTTAGGGAACACACAAAAGCTTTGCACGCTTTTGTATTAAGAATGGAATAGTGTAACTGTACAAAACTTCTAGCTGGCCTCGACAGCTAGAATGACTAAAGCAAACAACAAAACCAAACTTAAGGTGACATTCACAAATGTTCCTTTTTATTTGACTTTGCTCAGTCTACAAAATTGGGTCGTCGAGCTTTTCTAATGTTTGACTTTGCTCCTAATATAAGTAAAAAAATACACTATATTTTCAGCAAGAAGCCTTATTACTAGATATTTCATGAAGAATGCTTTAATATTATTGCAATTCTATTTGTATGTTTTAATGTAAAATTATAATAACTGAGGGTCAGAGTTGAGCAACCGCTAACATGTAGATTATGATACCCTAGTCCCTAGTTTAAGGAAATCACAAGAAAAATGAAACAGACATATAGTGTAACTAAAGAAAATATAAAACCTTGGAAATCCATGGGGATTCATAATCAAATCAGGGCATATTCCTCTCTCGGAGAAGGGGAAGTCTTCCTGCTGAACAATGGTACCACAAACTCCTTTTTGTCCATGTCTGCTACTGAATTTGTCACCAACCTGGGTCACAAACAGGAATCCGAATTTTACATTCAACTCTGGAGATGAAATCAACAGAATTCAACAAAAAAAAGGGCATACCTCTGGCCGCCTAGTGTGACGGATAATACATTTGATGATTAATTTCTCATCTGTATCTGAACAAAGTATTACACGATCTACAACAGTGGTCTCACCATCAACACCTTTGTAGACAGCAGGCGAGTCCTTATAGTCCCTGGATGAGTAAGCAATGAAGTACATAAAACATTATTTAACAGCAAAGTATTTAAGCCAAAGGATTTGCCATCCCTCAGCCATGTGGTCCTGGCCACACATGTCATTGACAAGAGTGGCAAATCCTCAATTGGAGCTACCTGAAAGTGGCAAACCTCAAGTCCCCCATTACAGAAACACAAGAAACAAAACTCACCTGTCTGTTAAATGAGCACCAGAATCTCTCTTGGTATTTCTGGGAGTTTGCTTGTTCACATAGATATCATGATTGCGTATTATTAGACCTGGTGCAGCAAATCCATCTTCATCCAATGCCTGTAAAAAGTTCTCATTTTCTTTACAAGTTACTCTAAAATGCATAATAAATTTATTGAATACATTATATGGATAATCTTGTTCATTTGGAACTGCCAAGATAACTTTTTTTATCCCATCCATAACAAATCAACATGCCCTCCGTCCCACCCAAAAACCAAAAGTAAAAACAACTAAGAGCATACATGAACACAAAATAAAATATATAAGGGAATTGGGGATGAAAAACTACACAAGTGCACTTCAAGAAACAAGTCGAAGCTAAACTTGGATGTTCTTGCGATCAAGGTCAACAAAATAATGCATGGAAACTAGTTAGGGAAAGTTCTCATTCAATTTGACCTCTTTTCGACAAATCTAAATGGATGGATGGCGCTATTTCGTATGGACTTCTTCCTCCTTACTATGGAAAGCTAGGCATAAGAAAATCTCAGAACAGTGACTAGAATCAATAATATTTATACCCGCATGTTCTGTTTTAACAGAGCACCATCTTTATCCCTCTGGGGCTTAACAATCCTGTCTGAATAACCACCTTCATACTTCTCCTTTGTCACAGTGTACCTGCAAGATGATAACCAAATACAACTACATAAATGAATACAACAATATTACAGGCATGCTCCCTCAAGCACCTCAATGAAAGTAAAAGAGCATTATTATTTGGAGAATAACATTACTTTTTCATTGCAATGCAACGACCGAAGCCTCGGTCAAGGGATGATTTGTTCATTACAATTGCATCTTCAATATCGTATCCACTATAACTCATGACAGCAACAGTTGCATTCTGTCCAGCACCAAGCTTATCATATCCAACCTGAAAATATTTGCAGGTAAATATACAGCACGCAGACATACTTTTACATGAAGGGAAGGAAATGAGGACGAACCAACTCAATAGTTTTTGTTGTAAGAAGGGGACGCTGTGCATACACTAGTAAATAGAGTAGAGAATCTGCTCGGAATAACTGCAGCACATTTCAAAGAAATATTATTTCATCTCAGTCAGAACAAAAACCAGAATATAACACCACAATGAAGTCAAAAATTATGCATAAGAAAAATAATTTTATCCAATATCCTTGTGTGCGCAAAGATGCTTTTGAATGTCTGAATGCATGCAATAGTTGCAACCAGCCTTTTCATGTAGCATTCACTTATCTAAGATTTGTTTTCTGCAAAGAAACAAAAAAATATTTTTGTAGCATTTACTTGTCAAAAAAAAGTCAATCAGCTTCTTGCCTGATTATACGCGATATTTCCCATTGCTTGCTTACCCATTGCACACTGCAAACAATAAACTGAGAACAAAATATAATCCTAAAATTGTTGAGATATATATTTATTATTAACAATCTGCATCCTTGCCTGGTAAGTGTTACGGGGAGACTGGTTATGATGTGGATAAGGAATAAGTCCAGCTACAACCCCTAAAATAGTCAATGGCTCTATTTCAATATGTGTGATACTGCTTCTTTGAACATCATCTTGATCCTCATGCTCATACAGGGCAATCTGTTTGAATCATCACAAAACAATATCAACAAGATAACAAACCACACAGAAAAAGACAAAAAGAATCCTGATATACCAATGCATTGTTTTCTTCATTAACGTCAAGATATTCGATCAATCCATCACGCAGAAAATCATCAAACGAACGAATACCATCCTAGAAGATATAATATGATATGAGATTAAGAAAAAACAAATGACAATAGAAAAAGAAATTATGGCGTGCAAATTGCTAACTCTCAATTGTTTCATATGATGCTCTTTGACTCTTGGTATCCCCTCATCAGCAATTATAAGTGGGCGACAGACACGGCCACCATCAGAGGCAATGTGAATGCAATGCTAGAGAAGACAGTGACAAAGTCAGTAAGTCCAACACAGTTTTCTTTTAACAAAAAAAGGTGCTGATCACAGTGCAACAACCAACAGGATTATATTTGTACCAAAGTAAACAGCAAAGATGGTATGTTTATTGTACTGTCTGCAGTTCCATAAGATGTGTGTGTACAAACAGCATATTACTGGTCTAGTGAGAATCCTAAACCAACAAACTGAGCATATAACCATTGCTAGCTTCACGAATTTAAACTGTCCCAAGATCTAGAGGTGGTACAGATTTTGCCCAATTTGAAGGGAAAAGGATTAGATAAGAAACAAGTATCAAAGAGAAAATGCCAAATGAATTTTGAACATGTTAGGGAAGTATTCACCAATGCAAGATGATTTAATCCACTTCTCAAATTAAGTGACAATATTTTTACCAAGTTGGTAGCAATTATATATCTTAAGGTTCCACAATCTTCTTTGGCCTCAAATTGGTACTGAAACTAAGCTTACAATGGCGATCCATTCATTTGAGGACAAACTAGAATTAATAAACACAAAATTCGATTAATTAAAAAAAATTGGACCCTAGGCTTTTCCATCATTATCAGCTGCTAGGCCACAGTTTTCATAACCATGATGCTAAAACATTCCAGCTAGTAGTAATAATCAAGAAAATGAACAATACCTGCTTCTCATTTACAAAAATGCTTACGAACTCTCCAATTATACCCGAACGACGCAATTTTCTCATAGCATTAGCAAATCTCTGGAAAGCAAAATGGACAGCTCAATGAAAATATACAAAGTCAAATAAGTAAAACACAAACGTGACGTTTATAGTGAACAAGACCTGAGGTTGTCTGTGTTTCCCTAGTATTAATCCATTGAACATGACCAAAAACGAACCCGATGCATGGATTTCTTCTCCAGATAGAAGTGATAAATCTTCCACACCTAGACTATAACACTAGTAAACAACGAACAAAAAAAAAGTAATAAATATAAGATTATGCAGAAAAGTAACACTTCAATCATATATCAAAGGATGGAGCGAAAGTGAAAGTAAACAAAGAAAGTATCAAGGCAGTTTACACAACCAGACTTCAATAGGAATGAAAATGAAGTATGTGCTTTGCAGTAGAATGTAGTCAGCTGCAGGGAATAATTCCAGCACACTTTTATTTTCTTGATTACAAAATCACAAGGAACTAAGTTTCATCAGCTATCTTAAATCGCATGTGCATGAAAGGGATAGCCCATGAAAAAAGAAAAGGGACAATAAAAATAATGTCGGTTTAATAATATTAGAATAACAGAGGGACACACACGGTTTACACTTCACACAACAACAGAAATGAGTAGACAAGACTAGAATTGTAGAGAAGACGTACCAGATTCATCAGTGGGCCTTCCTCTTGATCTGTTGTAACGTGGGTCAACAAAGCTAAATTTTTTGTCAAGCCACAAGCCTCCCCTTCAGGAGTATCACATGGACAAAGCATACCCCACTGTTATAGCAAAAGTATGAAATCTATAACGTGATACACAAAATTTAAATTTTGACATTTACTGCCTCTTTATGAAGTACAAACACCGTTACCATTTTATCCCCACCTGACTAGGCTGCAAAGCACGAGGTCCACTTGTTTTCCGGGTCTTCTCAAATTGTGGTGTTATCCTTGTCATATAGCCTAAAGATGCCATGTAGGATAATCTTGAAAGAACCTGCATAAAAAGGAAACTATAAAATAGAACCCCAAGATCTGTAAAAAAGAGGAGAAATAAAACTCATGAATGAGTAGATACCTGTGATACACCTTTTCTATGCATCCTAAATCGTTTAATATCCCAATTTCCTGTGGAAATAGCTCTCTCCAAACCATGGGTTATGATATTTTCCTTTATATGCTGCAGAATAATGAAGAAAATTACAGCTAAGATACCATGCCTGAGCATCACAAAGCACTTCATACTTGTTCAAAGATGATATAGCTCACAACATACTTCTTTAGAGTCTAGGCAGGTAAACAAATTCATTTCAATATAGTATGCACAATAAGAACAAAAGGGTAACCAATTTCTCCTGTGCATCTTTCAGTATCCAAACAAACCTAATTGTAAAAAAGAACTACAGTACAAAGAACCAGTTACTTTAACCTACACGTTCCGCAAGGAATAGAGCAGTAGTACTAAACTGCACCAGCACACAACTAAGGATTATAAAGAGAAATGTTCAAAGAAAATAGTGAAAGAACGAATTGAGTGCGCTATACAAGTATGACATTGTAAAACACAAAATGATCCATAAATATGCATAAGCTTCTCATTACCAAGCTTAAATCCAATGGGCTAGAATGGATCTTTTCACTTGTTTTGTTCATAAGCTCCACAGCGTTGGAATTCATCGTTTTGAACAAATCCTTCATGAAAGAATGATGTGAGAATATACCAAATGACATGTAGTGAAATGATAAGAGAAAAAAATACCTCAAAAAGCAGGGATATTAGTTGACCAGACAGCTCTAGCCTCTTATTTCCTACATAATCCTGGAATAAATTCAACAAAAAATGCCATGTGGTAAATATATGATCCATCATGAGTTAAATTGCTACTCGATTTAGAAACCTATCTAAAGTCTGAAATTAAGAATATTGCCACTTGATTCATGAAGTTTATATTGAGACCATCAAATGGAGCATAGCGGCTCATAAGTCAGACAAGGTGTGATTAAGAAAGCCAAGTTAATTATTCCATAGACCAAGTCCATATTTACATACATTTTCATTCCTTGTAAAGCATTGATGAAGGAAAAAAAATATGGATTATCTTATGTTAGATGGAAAATTTTACGAGACATTAATTAAAGCAATGCACTGGCAAACTCACCTTATCATCAAAAGTGTCAGCATTCAAGATTGCATCCATCATGCGCCTTAACATAACGGCTGTGTATATGCACTTTGGTCGGAAATTCCCACTGTCAACCTACAGGAGAGTTTGTCATGTGTGCGAGAAAAGACTTTGGCTGCAAAACCTAGTTAATTTATCTTACCGGAACATGTGCAACAAAAACATCACGGAGGATTGATTTTGAACGACCTTCCTGAAAATGAGAAACACAGGGGGATGTAGATAATTTTCAAACCAAAGTTTAATACATGTAATGGAGGCAGTAACTTAATGTGTAGCATGAAAGCACAGTTTGACATATGTAGTCCCTAATTATCAGTTTCAAAACAAAAATCTGGGAATTTAAATTGTAGCATATATATTTTTGAATTATCAACAATATGTAAGAGACGAGGAAAATATGAGCTAGAGTTAATTATTACCTTCTGATTTCCTGCACCAGGATACATCACCTGGAAAGAATAGCACGCCGTATGAGTACAGGAAAGATCCACATTCAATACATACATGCAACTAAACAGCAAAATTAGAATTCCTTTTTCCTCTATACGCTGCCCGATTGACAAAATGGGAAAAAAAACCATAATATCCTTCAGTTGTTTTATGGAAATGAATTAATGGATGCTGCTGAAACATAGCCTCAAAAGAGTACTCAATGTGCTCTTTCTGTTTAATGCTTCTATGGGATTGAATTAATGGATGCTGCTGAAATATACTCACTGTGCTCTTTCTATTTAATGTTTTTGAATCCATTCACAATTCAAACCACAATTAACAGTTCAACTCGATGGTGATATTAAGTTATGCTTTTCAGATTGTCGTTTCACCTTATCATCCATGTACTGCAGAGCTTGCTTCTGTGTATAGATTCTCTCAAAGGCACATTCCTACAAAAGATGAGGTCATTTTAAATAGCTGTAAACTCATGTGAAAAACAGGAAATAATGACATGAAAACTGTTGATAAGATGTATGATTGTTATCTGGAGTACTTGAGAAAAAGTGAACAGTTTTTACTAGTTCAAAAGAGTTATACAGTCACAGATTTCCAGTGTAGTACAGCCAAGAAAAAAACTACTACCATCGTCCCAAAATAAGTCCATCTTTGGCCATTGTATGCAAATTAAGATTTAGTGAAAAAGACCAAAGTGCCCCTTATCAATAGGAAAAGTAGTATTGGTGGGTGAGTAGGTAAAGGCATTGAAGGAAAAAAACTCAACGATTTGCAGACCAGGCTAGGTAGAGGGAAAATAAGTGAATTTATTCTGGGACAAAGGGTAGAGCCTAAAAGTGAACCTATTTTGGGACGGATGGAGTTTAAGTGAAATACCTGAATAGATGGATATAGGAGATCTCCATATCTTGGATCTCTTCCGACCATTTGTGCAACCTCTTGGTCACTTTCCATCCCCATCGCTTTCATAACCACAATTATAGGTATCTGTAAACTTCCAGGTTTAGAAGTAGATCATGAAACATCCAGAAGGTCTTAACTCTTGAGCACATTCATCAAGTGTCAGGTGTGAAATCAATGAAACAGAGGGGTTTTTTTCTCAAATACATAGGAGAGCTGCATATCATTTCATTAAAGAAGAAGAAAAAGGAACTATGTACACACAAACCCCAAAAACGGCTATTCATATCATACAACAACAATAACACCAGCCTTTACTCTCAAATAAGATGAGGTACGCTAGAAACCAAGTCAAACCACACGAAACAAAAGGAAAAAAAAAAAGGAGGTTCTAGTTAAACAAAAACGATTTTCTAGCCCAATTGAAGGAGATTCAGATCACTTAAAGTTGGGCATTATGCCCAATTGCCGTTACATACCACGCACTATGGTGGAAGTGGGGGGTTATAGAAACTGGAAAGCCATAGCAGGGGCACAAATGTGCTATCATGCCACAGCCATAGCCCATAAGAATGCTCCAAGAGTAATTGCATAGCACCCACCACCCTGTCTACAATATCAGGTTGGTATACTTGTATCGATGGCTGGGTTTGATCCTAAACGGTTCTTCAGATTCCACTAAGCCGATGTATGGCAAGTAAACAAACCAAGGCGATTCCACCTCAAATCTGCCTGTCTAGTTGCTTCCTTACACAAAACATATTGCAATCCGATCTCTATCTCACTTGCTTCTGCCATGTCTAGAATCAAGGGAGAACATCCCAAATCCCCCTATGAATCATACCACCCACAGTACCTGATTATTACTTACTAGTTACTGCCATATAGCATTTGAGAAATAACAAATAAGTGAGAGAATTCATTAAATAGACACTTGATTTTATTTTGGATAACCGCTAGGCAAGTCTTAACAAGAAGTAGGCTTCATATGTGAAATAGATGAAAGTTAACAGGTTGAGACAGAGCACCAGATGCATACCGGCTTAGTGAATTGATTCAACTGTAGATAAATTTTCTCCTTCTCCATAAAAATCACAGTTTTGCTTTTTATTTCATGTGTGCTGCTGGTAACAGATGCAATCACCCTACATGAACGGAAAATATAAGTCACCGGCATAAAATTCTGAGCAACAGGTATTGAATTGTAGCCCATTTTCCTAGGGGACTAAAATATAGAAGAAAATGAACAAGAACTGAAATGCCATTCACAGAAGAACACAGAAAGCAGTAACTTCAGCAATGAGTGAAGAACAGAATTCAAAGGCTATGGGTTTAATCTTGATGGTCGGAAATATAAATAAACTGTTTCTCCGACACTATTAAGCTGAATCAAACTTAAAATATGATAATTCAACAAACGAACTGTACAGTTACTCAGAAAATGCTCGGATGTTTCTAGCTAAGAAATATTGAGCATTCTTGCCTACAACACTAGACTAAACATGGCTGGGACAACTAGACATCAACACAGATCAAATCATTCAACTGATTACTGTCAAACACATCAATCTAGAAGGAAGAAACAATTGACGGAACTTGCATAGTTTCTAAATATTTGATAACATGAAACAGGAGTGAAGTCCTTGTTTACACATTTCAACATTCAACAAGACACTGAACCACAAGTTTAAACATGCAAATACAGGGCAAAAAAGGTATACTGTATACCACATGACAAAGGTGGTGGGCACACCAAGTAACACTGAAATGTAGAAAGCATAAAAATATACTACATTCATAAAGATAAGTTGTTTTTTATTATTTATTGCGGTCTCCATTGAAAGATTTTTGGCTACATAATCACAAGCCATGGAAGCTATACTGCGTCACAGCATCATTTGTTAGCAAACAATAGTAGCTTTTACTGCCACATCATTCTAGAACATGTACTTTATTAAATTACTATTGATAATCTAATACCCCTCTTCTTTTACCATCCGTTTGCTCTTTTGCCTTTCAATGTTGAAATTCTGTATTTTCAAATGTTCTTAATTAAGTTACCCAGACTATGTACACAACAGTAACTTAAGGGAATTCCCAGAGATGAAAAATTGACAGAATGGACGACTTCCCATTGACTAGGTTACACCTTAGAAACATAGGTAGACACAATACATAAATAAGTTATTCAGAAAAGAATTTAACCTTCCTTTACTATCGGTGTCGATAATAATACGATTCTTTGATAGCTGTTCTTGTATAAGAATGACCTGAAATTCATCATGTACCACAAGACATTAATTAACTCAAAAGGCAATTGAAAAGTTGGATGAAAGAATATGCACTTCCTTTAGCTTCCAAACGTTAGCTGTGACGAGGAATACTAGTCAAAACAAAAACAGCATGAGCTAGAGAAAATTGTGTCAATATATTTAGTTACCTTCTCAGTTCCCTTAACAATGAAGTAACCACCAGGATCGAGAGGGCACTCACCTACACACACAATGGTGAAACATCAAGTAATCGGCAAGATAAAACGATCATTGTGTCCAAAAAAAATATGAATAGTATAAAAATGGCTAACCATATCTTGCTAATTCAGCTTCATCCTTTCCATTCAGAATGCATGCATGACTTCTAAGCATAATAGGCAAGTACCCGATGATGAAATTAGGCTGAAAATTGAAATTGAAGCTTAGTTCTTTAGGCCCTAAAGCATATAACAAGCATTTCATGCTACAATGGTCATATTCATTCAAAATAAATAGCAGTATTTCCAGTTGGGCTGGGGGAGGGTATTAGAGTGCTTCAAAAATACGTCTGACAAGTTACCTTCCTTTTCAGCTCATACTGCTTTCCAACGGTGTATTCAATATCAGCCAACACAGGAGCAGAGTATCTGAACGAACAAAGGAACATGTTCAGCAAGCATGATAACTTTTATAGCTGACAGGGGAATTTGTGATTGGCACAAGGATTGCACTCGAACAAATGACTAGCACAACACCAAGGTGATCGATCTAGTTTGTTTGATGTTTCAGCTAGTTACGACTTACGGCCACATATTAATACACCTTGGATATCACATTTCCTACTATAGCGGGCTCCACAACACCAACTTTTCCAACATAAACTCTACCTTCAGACAGTCCTAAACCATCCGTGGTTAAAAACTCAATTACACAGGCATAAAAGAAACATTTGCAGTGATATACATCCATATTCATGATAAATATCTATAGTTGGAATCTTGCAATAGCTTGCCGCAATTATGGCAGGCAAGAGTTCTGTATTCACCACCCCTCTCCAAGTAAATCCATGTCTTTACACTATTCTATCTAACTCTGTCTGAAACTTTTTTGATGCCTATCATCTTGAAAATGAAGCAGTGGGGAGGCTTACGTGCGATCGGTAAGGCGGCAAAAGTGCGGCGTGATTTTTTCGGCGATGTATTCTACTAGTACGGAGGGCACACCAACTCTTACACTATTGTACCTACATGAAAGACATCAAGGTGAAGAATGTAAAATTCATATGTGCTACAACTACGTAAGAGAAGACTAAAAGGGAATTGCAGTGGAAACTTGCCTAAGAAAAATAGAGGGGTTGTTGCGCGCTTCGATGCGATTGTTTGCCTTGACGATGTTCCTAATTCCCTTGGTGATGAAGTAGTTGAAGGAGTCGATGTGCTCCTTAACAAGGCCTCTAACCTAGATGGGCGCAAACAAGCACAAAACGAGATAGATGAACACACACACAAGCACATAGGGATTGAATCGAATCGAATCAACGGAGAGGCTAGTATGCAGGTGAGGGGAACCTTGAGGAAGGCGGGAAGGAGCGCGAACTTGTCGACGGGCTTGGTGACTGGCGCGGCGAGCGACCTGTACGTCGGCGACGGCAGCGAAGCGCTGGCGTCCTTGGCCGCCGCCGCCGCCTCCTCCTCCTCAGTGCTGAAGAGAGAGAAACGAGGAGAGAAGAGGGAATGAGGATTCAGAAGCGGAGGCTCGTCGGAGCGGAGAGGGCGTACCATTCCATGTCGTCGTTAACCGCAGCGGCGACGGTCATGGCGACGGCGGATTGGATTGGATTGGATTGGATTGGATGGGATGGGAGTGGGAGTGGGAGGGCGGCGGTGGCGGCGGCGGCGGCGGCGGCGCGGACAGGAAAGAGAGAAGCAAGAAGCAAAAAAAAAAAAGGAAAAAGGGGGAGGGGGACGGTAAAGATGAAACAGAACATAAGGTGGGCCTGGGCTGGGCCGGTATGGCGGTATGTAGTGTAGGCCTTCAGATACCTAGCTATAGGGAACAAGTTCACTGTAGGTCCCTAAACCGCAATACCATATATACACGTCTCTGAACTCCCAAAACCCGTGTAAATAAGATCTCAAGACGGTTTGAACGATGGTTTTGACTGACGTATCACATATATGGCTGGTTTTACTTGGTTCTCGTTCTACGTGACGACGACGTGGCACTGAAAGCATATAAAAATTATTTTTAAATAAAATATGAGGCCCACATATCAGTCAGATAAAAGATTAAAAAATTAGTAGGGTCAGTGGGTCCCACCCTCCTCTCTATCTCCACCCAGCTTCTACTCCACTGCTGTCGACCTCTACATCAAGGCCATTGCCCCGATGACCCAACAATCCGTCGTCGCCCATCGCACCCACCATCGCTGCGGCGCTCGCGGCCACGGAGTCCTTCCCGGTGAGCCGCTGCACCACGTCCTTGAAGGTTGCCTCGTCCGTGCTCACCTCCGCCGTGACGATATGCATCACCTTCACTGACTCCCACCTCCTCTTTCCCGTTGCCGCCGTTGCCCCCAACTCGTCGCTTGATCTGGTAGGCTTCTCATCAACGACGACGCGACTAGCTAGCTAGGTAGCTCCAGCTAAGTGTGACGATCTACGATCTACTGCTACTCATCCGTACTCCATCACCAGCCTCCACCCTCCCTTCCTTCCGATCGAGGGAGCTTATGCATGTGTGTATGGCTCTATGCAAGTCCAACGGCAACGAGTTCCCTGAGCTGCTGTAGGATAACGACCGCATGTATTGCGACGCCTCGAACCACATGAATAGCTCCACCATTGCAATGAGGTTGTGGTGCGTCAGCACAACGCCCTTGCTCCGGCTGCTCGTCCCCAACCAGTAGAGGATGGTGATGGCGACGTCCTGCCCCACCCCCATCACGGGGGAGGAGCGGGACGAGGGATCTCCTAGCGATGTGGAGACGGTGGCGGAGGCCGACGGCGAGGGAGGAGACTTGATGGTGGTGGTCGATGCAGGAGACGGTGGCGGCATCGACAAGGAAGGAGTGGTGATGAAGGGGGAGATGGGCGAAGAGGTGGGAGACAAGGGAGAGGGAGGGGTCGGAGGAGAGGGGCAGGGGAGGATGGAGGTTGGTGGCGGAGCACAGATGAGTAGCAATAGATCATCGCAGGTAGCTGGAACTACCTAGCTAGCTAGTCGCGTCACCGTTATTATTTTAGTTACTGAAATATTAGGTCTGGTTATTTCAGTTTGGTCTTCTAGTTTTTTTTCTTAATTATTATATTCATCCCCCTAACTAGAATTTCATTGTTCAAATTGTTTTAATAGTAATAATTTACAGACAGACTTGTACATAAACAGAATCCATCCATCCGTTTTGCATATACTCCATTTTCCAGATGTACAAAATATAAATGCAGTGCATGTCAATAAATTCATTTTCTCATTTATAAATGAAGGTATAATACATTCATGTAGTTGCTTGTGCTAAAAAGAAAGTACATGCATCTGCTGGCCTGTGATGTCATATTAGTTGATCGATCGATTAAATTTCGGAATTGCTCGAAAACTTCCATAAGTTTTTTTTGTCCCCAAAACTTTTAGATTTATGGCCATCGGATAGTCTCGAGATTTGTGCATGAAGGAAAAATTGTTAGAAAGAAATTTTCACATATGTCACGTGTAAGATCCCGATGCTAACCAACCAAACCATAATTGAATATAAATTTTATATAAGTTATATCTGTCAGCGTTTTTCTTACCGCAAGTAACCACACGGTTACCACGCTTACCGCGGGATACGGTAATGGTTACCGGCGGTAGGGTTTGAGAAATTTTGACCAAATTCAAATTTTTCAAAAAACAAAAAAAATCCAAAAAAATTACAGATGTAGTTCTTGGTTTTTAGTGACAAATGGTGAAGAAATTTTTTGAAAAAAAAAGTAAGATAAAATTAATTATATTGTGGACTCTATTGTTTCAGTTACATGTCGACATCGTTATATCGTGGACTCTATTGTTTCAGCTACATGTGTACATTATTACGTTTTTAAATATGAGATTGTTGAATTATTATGATATGAATTATTGAATTGCCTATAATATAGAAAAAGTCATGTCAAATTTTTTTATTTTACATCCACAAATTAGGTTTACAAGCATGCTATATATTCTTATAATTATCTCGAATTTCTCCACACATTTAAGTGTTTTTTCTATTTTTTAGCTTTACTCCTTTATTGCCAAACTCAATGCGAAAACCGCGTCTCATATCACGGTTATCGCGCCAAACCACGCGGTAACTTTTCTTGAAACCTCCAAGATTCGAATTCAAATGTTCAACGACGAAATTCACACAGTTTTTGATGGTTACCGCGTACGGTAACCGCCTTATCGGGGGGCGATAACCTCGGTCCAAACGGTAAGATAAACCATGGTTATAGTGTAGTTATAATACAGTTACAGTGCAACTACACTTTAATTATACTATACTAACATCTGAAAGTTTGTACTCAAAAAATTTGCGGCAGTTTTTTGGACACCCCTTAAATTTTGCTTTAAGGAATATATATCCTAGTAGCTATATTCTCAACTTAGGTCGGTCAAAATTAGCGCGTTCTAGTGCTAGCAAGGTGAGCGGGGTCCTGTTTGAATCTTCTGAAGATGAAGATAAAGATAAAAATAAAATGTTTCACGTAAAACGAGGTGACATTAACGTGCGATTAAGTGAGTTTTAATTATTACAAACTTGAAAATGGATTAATCTGACATTTTAGAGCAACTTTTATATTAAAAATTTTCGCACGAAACGCACCGTTTGAAAGTTTGAAAAGCGTGCCACGATAATTTTTATCTTTTATGTAAAGTTTTATAGTTTTATGTGTTTATAACAGGGCCTAAGGGCTTTTTGGCATAGTCCTCATAGGAATTTCTTTTTTATTAATCTTATTCATCCGATGACGGAGAAGCGACCTAATCTACTGGGTCCGGCCAGAGGCGGCTCCCCACCCCGAAAACTCAGCCCATCAGCAACCATGGCACAAGCGTGCCGCTTCAGCGTTGCTCACACGTCCCGCGCCGTCGCGCCATCGCGCCCTGCGCAGCTGCATCTATCGTTGCTCTCGTCGCCCAGCTATCGTCATGGTGGCCTTTCGGCATTTTCTGCTCTTCCTCACCACTCCCGCGAGCACAAACCCGCTAAGCTGCAACCACATCGGCCGTGGCCGCGTGCAAGACACCAGCACCATCGACGATTGATGAGTGAATCGGCCGCCTAGATTGGACAGGGGATTGGATCGATTCCTCCTGAATGCCTAATCACAAGCTGAGCTGCTCTCTTTCCTGGACGAATGGATCCATGTTTCTCTACCTTTTGCTCTCTGTTTATTTGAGTGCCGATCTTTCCAGTATTTGCTTCGTTGCTTGTTGCTCGCATAATGAAGCAGCAGCAAGGAGGAAGAGAGAGGGACAGGGGGAGAAGGAAGAAAAGAATTAATGACAGGTGGGGAAATCATTTACTTATTTATTTATCACTTTCTGATTGGATCGTTAGCCAAACAAAAACCATCCTAATTTAGATAAAAGGGTAAAATGAACGCTTTTAAGGGTTAAGGTGTGTTTTTTACCCTAATTTACACAAACGGAAAATTTTGTGAATATATCGTCAGCGTTATAAAAATTTGGAGCATGAACGAGACACACCCAACTAAAAAGTCCTGGAGCCGCCACTGGGTCCAGCGACTAAAAACTGATGATGATGTGGAACATTGAGGTTTGAGCTTTAGGTCTTAATTAATTATGATTAGTGAGGACTAACTTTATAAAAACTAGATGATGTCTCACGTTTTGCTGCGAGATATATGAATGAATATATGTAAAATGTTGTATAAATGATGGATGAATTTGGAGCGAAATATTTTGAAAATGATTTGAGGATGATGATTTAGCATGTGTATATTGAGTTTTAGAATGTAAGAAATTGTAAATGTAATTACTATGAGGATCTTTCTATTGGGACCATCCGGTTTGCCCCATGAAGAAGAATCTGAATAGTTGGGCTCCTATAAAATGCAAGTTTTTTATGTGGCTTGCAGTTTACAATAGATGTTAGACAGCCAACCACCTTGCCAAGTGAGGCTTGTCCCATCTGACGGCGGATTGCCCTCTTTGTGACCAAACGGATAAATACATGCAACATATTTTGGTCAATTGTATGTTCAATAGGCAAGTTTGGACTTTGATCTTGTAAAAGGCTTGGTTTTTATTCCATGCTTCCTGATCGTTACTCTAGAGTTTTCTCTAGTTGATGGTCAAGAAGAGCAGTGAAAGGGTCGAGAAAAAAATAAGAAAAAAGGCTCAACTCGATAATTATTTTGGTCTCTTGGGTTATTTAAAAACATAAAAATGTCTGTGTTTTCAATGGAGTTGTCCCTAATGTGAAAGTTGTCCTCTAGACTGTGGCTAGCGAGGGCGTCCTTTCATGTTCGGCAAGGGCATCGAGGTTACGTGAACTTTTCGCTATGACAATAATGCTAGCTTCGTAGGGAAGTCGGCATGGGCGTGTGTTTGTGTTTTTTGAGTTTTGGTGTTGTCTATTGTAAGATCTTGGTGGGGAGGTTTCACCCACCATTTTTCTTTTCCTCTTAATGAAATGATGTGCACATCTCTTGCATATTCGGGAAAAAATTGTAAATATAATTACTATACTTACATATTGAGTTTTAAGTGATTAATGGTTGATGTGGCATGCTTGCATGTTAGATAATTATTATGCTTACATGTTGAGTTTTAGATGCCTAGTAGATTAATGTGACATGTTTGCATGTTAGGTTTTAGGAGTATATTTGTATGTTTGAGCTTTAGGTATTCAGTTAGTTGTAAATTTATAAAAGATATAGATAAGGGATGAGATCCGCTTCAGTTAACTGCTACTGACATGTAAGTCCTGGTAGTAACAGTAACGCAGCGGATCCTTATCATTATTACAAGAGCTAGCACGCTACACCCGAGGAGGTTAAGAGAGCACGCTATACCTGAGCAAGTTAAGAGAGTAGGACCTGCTCATGCAACCACCGGTTAAGTACAGTACGTAATCAGAACAAATATAGCCCTGAGAGCATGGCCAATAGTTGTTCTATACGTACTATATTCCTAATCCCATAGTTTCATGCTTTTAAGCAGAAAGCAACCTCCAACAATAGTCCTAAACTTATATCCATCTTATTCTTTTTAAATCTCTCTCTTCATGGGTTGAGAGTGGCTCTTGCTCCTGATCACCGAGTTTGCACGTACGAGGAGTCGTCAGCATGTGGGAGTATGAAAAGAGTGCCGGTTTTGTTTTGGAAGTTTTTTACGTGGCATATTTTTTTAAAGTTAAATTAGGGTATCTCTAAGAGGAAAATATATTTTGTTCCTCTTAGAGATTCCCATAAAAAGATTTAGGGGATTAAATTTTGACACTTTGTTGGTGATACTCTTATGCACAACATCAACAGATATATTATGATTACAAGTGGTTTTCAAAAACAGTGGCAACCGGTTAAAATACCCTAAAAGTTTTATAAAGCAGGTCATTCGTCTAGATAAAATATACTCAAGCTTCCATAATACTAAATGAAGCCTTGCGCGTTGCTGCGAGAATGATGTATAATAATATATAAACTTTGGATACAAAATAAAATTGTTTTATATCTAGATATTTTGACTTAACATACTTTGTAGAATGGCATCGAAATCAAACCTCCAATTATAGAAATATAAATTATGTAGCTTCATAGGATAAAAGAGATAATAGATTAAATCTAAATGCTGAAAAAATAATTTGAAGTGATTGTGATAAAAAAAAGTTAGAAACTAATGAGATAATGTACATGTGCATGGTTTCATGACAGAAGATGCGCAATTTGCACCATATATAGGTGATCCAAAGGCTAGAAAATAATTAAGGTGATATGGCTAAATAAGAGAAGAGATAATTGACATTAACTACACTTAGGGTGTGTTTGGCAGGGTGTCTTCCCAACTTCACTTCCTCGTGTTTCGCGCACACGCATTTCAAACGGCTAAACGGTGCATTTTTTTCAAAAAATTTATATACGAAAGTTGCTTTAAAAAATATATTAATCCATTTTTTTTAAAAAAAAAGTAAATACTTAATTAATCATGTACTAATGAGTCGATCCGTTTTTCATGCGGAGGGAATGAGTTCCCAACTCATTGAAACAAACACAGCCTTATTGGAGGTCAACTTTATAAAATATAACAGTAGATATCCTGCGCGTTGCAGCGGGAATTTAGAAATACCTAAAAAAACTCGAAGGAAACAATTTATAAATCATGCACTTGTAATGCATAAATGGAAAATATTTTGAGCTCTATAGTAGCCTATGTGAAATTGTATATAACACCTAGATGTTTCTAGGTGTTATGATTCACATTGAGTTTTATAGCGACATCTACACTTAATGGGTTATAAATGCATATGGCAAATGGATGGTTAGTATCAAAACATGATAAGGATCCAAAGTCTACTATTTTCTATATTATATGGCTCAATACATATCAAGCTTTTGGTTTCAACTATATAGAATAATAGGTGAAACTCTTCGCACGTTGCTGCAGGAGTTTAGTACGATAATAATAAGTAAAAATAATATATAAGATAGCTAAACAACATAAGCTTACGTAAGTTGATGTGGTTTATGATAATTTAAATTTAAATAGTATATAGAATGATGATTCAAATATAAAAGTAAAGTGACGTGGCTTTACGAGAGAAGGAAACAAGAAAAATAATTTGGAGCATAGATTATTATCTAAAGGTTAAAAATAATTAAGGTGATATAGCTTAATGAGAGAAGAAAATGAGAGAGATAATTTGAACTATAGATTAATCATCTAAGAACTAAAAATAACTAATGTGATATGGTTTAATGAGAGAAGAGAGAAATAACATTAAAACTAAGTGAGGATGAACTATATAGGTATATAGGATATTATAAAAAATGATAGAGAGATATTAAAATATTATGTGAATTATATGGGATGATGATTTAACATGTTTGCATCTTAAATCTCTAAATGAAATTATAGATAATATAACATTCTTGCATGATGTTTAAATGTAATAATTATTAGTGGATGATGATATGACATCTTTGCATGTTGAGTTTTAGGATTCAGTGGGTTGTAATTTTGTAGTAAAATAGGATTATTCTTTTTTTTTAAAAAAAGGTACTCTACCTACTAAGGGCATGAACAATGCTTCTACACGGCATGTAGTTTCAACTCGTCACATAGGAGCCGAGCCACCAACGAGGACGAACCCGTGCCATTGCGAGGGTGCATATACCTTGCAGATGGCATGGTAGCCTCACTCTAACATGGGATCGCGAGGAGAAACGAGAGCCCATCCCCACCACCATGCGCGTAGCTCGGCACCAGGACGCCATTGCAGTGATGTAGAGAAGGTGTTGGTGGCTGACATTAAGAGGGAAATGTTGGCATCAAGCTTGGGCCGCTCCGACGAGATCCGAGAACCTTGAGGCCAGATCCGGTGGCAGGTGATGGAGACGACAATGACGGTGGCAACCAGAAGTGGCGATGGCGAGCTCGATGTGATGAGGATGACGAGCTTGAAGCAACAACAAGGATTGGGAGGTTGAAGGGGCGACGAGGACTAGGAGGTTAAAGCAGTGATGAGGACTAGGAGGTTGAAGTGGCAATGAGGATGGCGAGCTTGAAGCACCGAGGCTAGAGAAGGCGGGAGCCTCCTTGACTGACGCTCGTCAGTCCTGAAGCTCAGTAGTGGAGAAGGAAGGGGCTGCCAGCACGGCCTCGTTGACTCGTCCAAAATGGTGAAAGGAGAAGGGATTCGGAGCAACAACCTCTGCCACCGAGGAAAACATCAGCCCGCCACCTCAATTCAAGTTATCGCCAAGGAGAGGAGGGATATGGGAGGAAAGGGCGATGAGAAGGGGACGATGATGAGGAGAAGAGAACGTGGTAGAGAGAAAAGGATGGCAAAGCTCAGAGAGAGAAAAAAAAGAGTATGAGAGTGGTAGACACGTGGTCCGTAGGAGGCGAAGGATACATATGTATTTTTATATTGCCATAGGATCGGAAATATTAAAAATTTAATAGATTTGATAATAAAAATATTCTAAGAACTGACATACAAATATTTAGGGTCTTAAACATAAAAACATTGAGTGTGGCCTTGTGGGTGGTGTGGCCTGAGTCCACATGACACGTTGAGGATAAACATGTAAATAGCTTTGCATCGTGTATGGCTCTACAAGACGGTGATGCATACTAATCATGTGCTCTCTCTAGAGTAGCAAACAAGTATGACTTATATACCATTTTTCTTCGTGGTAAAATATAGTTACCTAGTATTATAAATTTTGATAAAGTATTATCCAAATTCATGATACTATGTAAGATAGCTGCTCTGGATCTATTTAAATTTATAGTATATAAAGATACGATGTGTATAAATTAGAGATATTTAACTATTTGTCACTCTTACAAGTGGTAATTAAAAATTTGTTACTAGATCCATATTATAGACACATAAGAGATCATATGTTATAAATTATAAGTGACAAATTTTTAATTGTCATGTCTTGAAAGTGACAAATAGTTAAATGTCCTCTGAATTATAACTAGAATTGCTATATTTTAAAACAAACGAAAAAAAATACTATATATTTTATATTTTATTAGGGTGAAGGGCCGTCCTCCGTTGTCGGCCACGTTGCATCTAATCTAACCTAACGTAGTAACGTCATAACGTGACTGCATACCATACCGGCACACAGTAAACACAAAAAAGGCTTAAGAAAGAGAGAGAAGATAGAATAGGAATCTGCACCTTGCCAATCTCCACAACAATCACGTGCTCAAACAAAGGCACCAAGACCCAAGCAAATTTCTTTCTTTTCTTCCCCCCACCTCTAAAGAAAAACCGCAACTGGCTATTACAAAAATCGATCTTTTTTTTTAAGATAATCCCCATTGTTATTGTTAATCTCCTCCTCCCTTATATTGAACCTGAACCGCGCCAGCGACCGGAAGAGGAAGACAAGGACGAGCAACCCGCAACCGCGAGTGGAGGAAGAGAGAAGACTCCAGCGAATCGAAGCGGAGGATTTCGTGGTTGGGTCCGTGACTCCGTTTGGAGAAGGATTCGCTGGTTTAAGGAGGTTTTTCGAGGTTGTGAGGAACATGGCTTCCGCGAAATCCGGGGAGAGGGCGAGCAGCTTCGCCATGGCGTGCAGCCTGCTCAGCCGCTACGTCAGGCAGAACGGCGCAGCCGCCGGCGAGCTCGGCCTCGGCATCAGAGGTGAGCTCTCTTTTCTTTTTCTTCTGGAAAGTCTGGATCTTTACGGGTTTTTGGGTGAAAAAAGCTGTAGTCTTTGGGGGAGTTCGCTTCCTGCAAAAAATTGCGGGTTTTGGAGTGCTCCCGTAGGATATGTCCGTGAGATCTGGTCTAGTTCTGTAGCTTTGGAAGCGAAAATTCCCCATGTAGAATTCGGCTTAAGCCAGTCTCAATCATTCCAATTTTATCGAATCTGACAACGCATTTCTGCACATCTAGCTAGCTGTAAAATTTGCAACATTTTTTTTATCTGATGTTGTGAATCTGGGCTGAAAAACTATGCCATATCATTTTTCAGGTGAAGTCGATACGCACAAGGGGAAAGAGACCATGGAGTTGTTCCCCCAGAACTCCGGGTTCGGCTCTGAAGCTGCTGCCGTGAAGGAAACCCCTTATGCGAGGTATTATTGGGCGAACCCAACACATCTTGGTTCAAATTGTTTCCACTAGCAGTTCATACAGTTCCTTTAGCTAGTTACATGATAGGAGAAACCAATAGCGACAATCCAACCAAACAAAGTAGTGGTAGGTAGTGTGGAGGAGAACATCTTGCCTTGCCCTGACCAGATCTCAGTGCCAGGAGCTGAGCTGACGATCTCGGGTCATGGTCTGAAACCTAATTCGTGTGTGAAATGGATAATTAGTAAAGAATTCTAGGGATGGATTTCGACATGATGGAAAGGTTCAATGTTCAATCCAACATAGCACTGGTGCTGTGCAACTCTGCAGTTCTTCTTCTGTTATTGTGTGAGTCAACGATGTATGTCTTGCAACTAATAACCACGGTTTTCAGACTTAGTGGGCTCACATGATCCGAAAGTGAAAAATGTTCTGACTTGAGTGATTCATGAACAAGAAAAACCAAATATTAGTTGGTACTACTACAACATATGCGCAGCGGATGGGTGCTTGTTGACCAATGTCAGTTAGTAAATAGTTGCTGCTGTGTAAGCTTTAAAATTGGTTCAATAGTTGTGTTTGTCTAAGCTTTGTTGTATTTCCGTTGTCAGGGAGCAAGAGAAGCGCCAATTAACCATCTTCTACGGTGGGAAGGTCCTGGTGTTTGATGACTTCCCAGCTGAGAAGGCCAAGGACCTGATGCAGATGGCCAGCAAGAGTTCCTCCACAGCGCAGAGCTCTGTCCTTCTTCCATCTTCCGCTAATGTAACCGTTACCGACAACACTAAGGTGTCTGCTGTGCCAGCCCCAGCAAGTGCACTTCCTGTTGCTCAGGCCAATGCCCCAAAACCTGTTCGTCCAAATGCAGCCGGTAACTACTCTAGCCTCTGCTGTTGTTGCTTGCTCCGAATGATGGAATATACTTTTAGCATGTGAATCCTTTTTATTGTACTAACTGTTCTTCAAATCTTGCAGATCTGCCTCAGGCTAGGAAGGCGTCGCTTCACCGGTTCCTTGAGAAAAGAAAGGATCGGTAGGTTACACTTGCTATCATGGCAGCACAATTTTAGTCAAATTCTACAATTCTTGTGTTTGGATCTAACTTTTGCTGCGCCTTTCTTTCAGCCTTCAGGCAAAAGCACCCTACCAGGGTTCCCCTTCAGATGCTTCGCCGGTCAAGAAGGAGCTGCAGGAGAGTCAGCCATGGCTCGGGTTAGGGCCTCAGGTTGCCGGTCCCGACCTGAGCTTGCGGCAGGAATCGAGCCAATGAATCTGAGATACCCCTCATCAGATGATTCAGTCATAGAGGTTATCACAACTCTTGAATTGGAGTGTTTTGTGTTAGGACATGATCCGATGACAAGGCGATGTTCTTCGCTTGCTATATATACTAGGTTTGGATGTAAAGAAAGTAGCTGATGATTATGACCAGTAATCTGAATCAAATTTCTATGATAGAAAGCAGAAGATTCTGTGATCAGTACTCCCCAAGAAACCTCATTTGTACCAATTCCATATCGTTTTGCTTTGGCATTGCCGTGTAGAAGCAAGCAAATGTACTAATATATACACAACACAAGATTGATTGTTATTCACTTACGCCTGTTTCCCCCCTTAACAGGATGCATCTTCTTTTGCTGTTTCCAACATGCATTCTTGTATGAACTTTGAAGCTCTATTCGGAAAATAGATTGGAATTTGAACATGCTGAGTAGTACTACTATGATTTGCAAGCCTTTGCTTGGCCTCTACAGAGAGAGAGTTTGTCCGAGTGGTTAGAAGAGTAGCTCAGAGAGAGAAAGAGAGAGAGAGAGAGAGAGTAGCGTGTAGGAGCATCGAAGTGTGGCTCTTGCACGACTTGAAAACTTGATGGAAACGAGGCACACACGCTTGTCCATACGATGGATCCATGGTGAGTGGGTCCGTCCAACACAGGAAGAAAACGTGTTTTGACTCAGAGGCGGCATCTGCCACTTGCACAAATGAAAAGAGAAAAAAAAAAGGAGACGAAAGCGATGTATAACGCGGCAACGGCAGGGCGTCCGGGGAACACGCAAAATTGCGCATGTCGCTCTCCGGCTACATTGAGCAGCAGCCCATGGGCGGAATTTTTTTTTATTTTTTGGGATGAAATGACCCTCCATTTTCTTTTTCTCGAAGGGAGAAGAGAAAAATAAAATCATTTTGGTGACATTGAAGAAAAACTGTATGTGTAAATTTAACTTTTTGCTATAAAGATACATATTACTAGTATATCTGAATACCACTAAAGTTGGAACCATTTGTCCGCGTAAGTTCTGCTACCTCCATTTGTTCTTTTCTCATTTTTTTCCTTTGATTTTCACAGGATGGATCTTAACTTTTATATGTACATGACTGGGAAACTAACTTGCTAGGTAAGATTATACGCAATTTGAAACTGGGACCAAACCGGGTTCTACCGGGCAAACAGTGGACGACCCACGTTAGAGTAAACCTCAAGTTCGGAAATGAATATTTAACATGGCTTTTGCCCTATAGATGCATGGTGGCCGGCAGGAAAGCAGCTTGTCATCCAATATAATGCGAGCCCATTTGCTCGTGCCCACTTTCAGCAACATTATTTATTTCGCGTAACATGCATGATCACTCTGCCAATGGCCATGCCAGCCTATTATATTTCAGCACATGCTGCAGATCTTATATATACTTCTATTATTTAATATATGATACCGATACATTTGATAATTTATTTTATTTAAAAAAATTTATCATTAAAAGTTCTTTAAACATAACTTATATTTTGTACGTTCGCCTAAATTTTTTTAAAAAATAATAAATATTTGTTAAAAAATCAACGACGTTAATTATATATTAAAATTTAAAACACAGAGGTAGTATATTCTTTTACGTATACTTGCCAAATTCCCACCTATGGATCACCCATGGGCTCAACATACGCGGTGGATTCAACTTTTCGTAACCATATGCTACGGCCCTCATTATAATTCCTTAATTTGTTTATTTAATTTGATTTGAATAAACCTAGTGGCTCAAATGCTCAAGCTCTAAAACAAATATCTGACTTATGCTACATGATCAAGAATCGACAACAAACTGATATATGAATTTGACGCATTCGTCCCTACCTCTGGTCCATGGCTAATAGAGGGAGCATATACGGGAATATGGCTTTACAACTGGCATATTCTAGACCTAGAAATGAGCCCGTGTGAATATAGCCATGTGTTTGATATGATAACCCATATCCTGCATGCCCTTTAATTGAAAAAAATGTTGCATTATTCTACAATCATATAGACAAAACTATAATTGGTAAAAGTGTCTGTCAATTTTATTTGGTAACGTAGGATTGAACAACAAGAACTAAACCTATCAAAAAAGAAAAATGATAGAAACATCAAAAACCAAAACTTTTTGTGAAATTAAAAGTTACCCTCGAGATTTGATGAAGATCAGTCTAACCGGTGTAGATGCGTCAGTCTGACCGACAATGTATCTCCGGTCCAACCGCCCTTCACGCTACTGCCGTTGCCTGATGTCGCCGGTCACACCGCCTGGACGCTGCAAGTCTGACCACCGTTGAGTCGTCGGTCTAACCGCCGCACTCTCATCAATTTGACCGCCGAATCCGAGCAAACACAAATTGAAGAACTCTTGAAAATAGATTAAACTTTATTATCTCTATTCATGTTTACAAAGTGCAACAACAACACTTCTCATACAAAATTTGACTAAACTCGAAACTCAACTCTCACAAAATCGATACAGAGAGGCCTCAACCCCTCTTCTATTTATACCGAGGTAGATAGCCTAAAAGCCATGAATCTAACTCATACAACAAGTCTTAATCCACTAGAAAACTTTCTCGTACAAGTGTCCAACTTATCTCATTACAATTTGAACTCTAATCTTTCCAATTTTGGATTCCTTCCCAATTCAACTCCATTTTTCATACGCACACAATCTCTCATCGTATGCCGCATGAAATCTTTACCAACCACGTGCATTATTCTTTAGCATAAATATCCTGCATGATATTTTGATCGTCCGGACGTTATCTTCTCCCAAGTTGACTCCCGATCCATCACCGACAACGCTCTCCCAATGCATCAAGTCACACATACACATGAACCAAACAAGAAATCATATTTGGGCACAAAGTTCTTTCCCAACTTGACTCAACATTAGTGTACAACAGTATTACATACGTATAGAAATCATCTAGAAGTTATAATCACAAGTATCCAAATAAATGACCCAAAACCGACTCTAATTAGGATCTAGCCGATCAGATAGTCGGGCTAGCTAGTCTGACCGCTCAACACCCACCGATCTAACCGGCTTAGTCCACCCGATCTGACCAGTCCCACATAGTCAACAAAAACCACTTTGCCAATAATCTTCAAATATCAAAGTCAATTATCTATCATGCTAATTGTTTATCACAAAATAATAATCAAAACACACTTAGATTTCATAGGTATTAGCATATCGTACCACCGATTCAAAAAAACAAAGAGGTGGAGGAAATTGCACAAGGAATATTGGTCTCAAAGAAAAAGAAAATGGGGATATGGCGAAATTGGTAGACGCTACGGACTTGATTGTATTGAGCCTTGGTATGGAAACCTGCTAAGTGGTAACTTTCAAATTCAAAGAAACCCTGAAATTAAAAAAGGGGCGATCCTGAGTCAAATCCATGTTTTAAGAAAACAAGCAGTTCTTGAACTAGAACCCAAACAAAAAGGATAGGTGCAGAGACTCAATGAAAGCTGTTCTAACGAATCGAGTTAATTACGTTGTGTTGCTAGCGGAACTCCCATCTAAATTAGAGAAAGAAGGGCTTTCGAAATCTAATACACATGTATAGATACTAGCATAGCAAACGATTAATCACATAACTCATATCACAATTCTTTATATATAATCATGTGACGACATGGTAAGAGCTACTTATATCTGCTAGATACAAATTTAGATGAACAATGTTTGTCAAAATGGTACTCCAAAATTTCTATAGACATGTTTTAAAAGATAATCTAATAAAAATTTGTCAGTGTCAAGGATAAAGCATATCTCCTATACATGGGTTCATGGTATATGAAAATATCATATACCTAATACCTAATAGTATACGAGAAGGTATTATTTGGTTAAGAAAATATGACGGATAAGAAAGAAAATTATCTTTTCGAAATAAAAGGTGTTCCGGATAAGGAAGAGAAAGCAGAGTTCTACTTGGACACTACAAGCACTATTCGGATCGTATTTATACTTGTCTCTCTAGTTCTACTTGAAAAAAGAAACATCCGAGGGTATAAATATAAATCCCCTAGGAGGATACGCCAACAGAGGCGAATACAAGCCAATAAAGATATAGAGAACAGAAGGCAAGCCTAGACAAACCCAATCTGGAGCCACAGAAGCCGGCATGAGAGATTTAGAGCTACCTTCAATCTTGCCGAATTTATATTCGAGGAAAAAGATTACACTAGCTGTCGACTATGTGTGATAGCTCCATGCCGCCAAGCCAACATCGACTAGATTAGATCATCCCAAATATTGTACTTGTGTGATATTGATATATAAAGGCAACACCGGATTCGGGTAGTAGGAGTAGGGTTATTACCTGTCAGTTAAGGGCATGAACCTGTATAAAAATCCTTGTCTCTTGTCTCTTTACCTTAATTTTGCATATACCCTAGTTTCAACGATTCTCATACTCTACAAATACCATCCGCGGGTATAGCCCGTCGACAAAACTTATTAAGATAATTTGGTAAGAGTAAATTACGTTTATGATACATAAGCTTATAATTATGTGATAAGTGCAAATATGTTCAATATGTTGCCAAGAGTTCCACCAGTATAATGTCTTGCCTTATTTATGTAAGCCCATGCCAAAACAAAAACGACCCATGCAAGCAAAATGACATGATGCTGACATCATTGCGATAGATATGTTGTACTCTACTCCCTTTGTCCTGAAATAAAACAACATAAGATATTTCAACATAAGATAGGATGAAGGATGAAAGGAATTTATACAGATTCGTTGTACTAAGTTATGTCATATCATATCCTAGGTTGTTTTATTTTGGAATGGAGAAAATATGCTAGAAGTAGTTTCGGTTTTTTTTCCAGCGGTGGTGTCGGTGAAGTGGCAATTCTAATGGCAGCAGCAGTGGCAGAATAGTGGACGACGACATTAGCAGAAGAGATCGATTCACCGAAGGACGGAGACGCGATTTAGGGGAGGGCGAACACGCTATGCGCTGGTGGGCGATGGTGAGTCTAGCATAGCATTGCAAGATACAAGGTTGGGTGGGCATTTACAACCACCGGATCGTCTCATCCAATAGTTGTAGAATGAACATGGAAATTCTATGCAAGTTTTATTCTATGCACTTAGTAAAGAGTAACTCTTTCTTTTTATATTAGTATAAAGATATAGATATCCACATGCACCGATCTGCGTTGCTAGGGTGCCTTGTGGCAGCTGATGAAGGAGAAGAGTCAAACTAGTTTAGTGATGGTGGCTTGGGACTCCGAGAGATTTGGGGAGAAGGGAGAGGTTTGGGGGAGAGGGATTTGGCGAGTGGTGACAGGATTGGATGGAGGGAGGGGCGGTGGTGGCCAGAGCTAGAAGGCGAAATGATTTTAATGTTGCCTAGAGAGGGCAAATAGGTTTTCCTGAAAATTACTTTTGTAGCAGTGTAAATTCACCTGAACTTTTATTATTAAAAAAAGACCCGAACTTTCGGTCGTAAGAAATTTTATATGCATCAGTGATGTGTGCTTGCAGGAGATACTACGTGCTTGCAACATGTCTATTTTTGTTCGACCAACCAGTCATTTTCCAGGATGGGGCAATGCGTGAGAAGAATTTTTCTATTGAACAAAACATCATTTTCTTCAGATCAATTAAACTTTAGTTTGAATCTTTCTACCTTTAGCCAGTTTAGGTTGAGTTCTAAACAGTTATTTGGATCGGTGTGATCGATAGATACCTAAAAAATAGTTTTGAGTACGCCCAAGACCAGACTTTTAACCGTGTCAAACTGATTCGTGATTAGTAATGAAGGTACCACGTTAAATGAGAATACAAGAAAAGCAAACCTCCTAGTCCCCACAACTGTTTCATATCGCTTAAATTAGGCTTGTTTCTAACACTAGTTATCGTGCATGTGCAAGGCACGTTTTAGCAATATATTTAACAAACAAAGAAAAATCTATGCAATCATTTTTATGCAATACACTCCATAAAAATTCTTATGGTAAAGACAGTTTCGTATAGACTATGCTAACATGACAATTTGGATGGTTATCTCCATAAAAACCACTCTGAATCACTACTTTCTGACCAACAAAGGTATAAATATTTAGAGGGTACAAAATTGCCAAGCACAATTTATACAATGTATGTTGCTACTTTTCAGAAGCAAACGATTATGATCAAACTCTGAACGATTGCTAGCTAGAAGTGAAGAATTACTATCAAAGCATTATTTTCTTATAGAAGAATAACAAACCATTTTCTTACACAAGAATAACAAATTATTTTCTTATAGAAGAATAACAAATGACCTAGTTTTCTCATCACCACAAAACAAAATATTTGAGTGAAATGGACAAATTTCCTGTTCACTAAGCTGAATTTACCCAACTTACTCCCTAGTATGGACAATAATATATGAATATATAATCAGAGCATGCAGACGGTGTATCCTAGCAGGCGAGGAGTTTGATTCCATCTAGAGAGCTGGAGGAAGAGAGACATATCGTCATAGATGGCATCAAAACTAAGTGACAAAAAATATACTAATTAAATTGCTATTTCTTTATCATTGTGGTTGGAAGAGAAATTTTAACTTGCAACAGCAAAAGGCAACATACATCTAAAAGAGCAAAAGAACCATCCCTCTAACCAGTACCAATAAGCTCTGCACAGGCAAGCTCTTGAATACAATTTCCTGGCAAAATTTACAGGCATGACATATGAAGAATAGGTAAAATCCGTATAATACTAACCTGGATTTGAAGAATGGTATGATAGCAAATCCACACTGCTCGTATCCCACACAAAAGTAAAATTAAAACACTGTTCGTCCACGAATAGAAATCCCCAATCCCCGTATGCCCTATTCAAGAACATTTTAACATCAGTATAATAAAGGCAACAGTATACAAAAACCATTTAGGAACTTATTTAATTTTCCAACTTCAGATAACTCAAGCAACAAAACGGCAACAACATACTTATTTCAACACCAAATGTTCTTACTTTTTTAGAGTACACCTGTACAATATCAAGAAACAATGTATAACATTAGACCTATATATAACATGACACTTACTGTATTTATCGAATATTAACCAAATAATTAAATTCCAAATTGCATTGATTTGTGTGGTCTATTAAATCAACCAGCTCATGAGGACAGCAGTAACTTAAAAAAACTGAAGGCAATATCATCTAACTGCAGCAACATTCTAACTTTACCACCTTCTTACTTTTTTGGAATACGGTACTACTGTATCAAGAAGCAATGGATATCATTAGACCTATAGATAACATGAGACTTAATGTATATACCTGAATACTAACCAAATAATTAAATTCCAAATTGCATTGATTTATTATGTGGGCTGAATCAAGCAGCTCAGTGGATAATAGTATCATCCACATATTCAGACCGGTTGTTTCACGAGGTTGGTACAGGATATTTGTTTTAGCAATTAAGCATATGAAACGATAGATTTAATATTTGGGCAAATAAGATCACTACTCTGTAGGGCATCATGCATATTTTTTTTTTAGCTTCATGTAAAATCGTAAACAGAGATCCAAGTACAGTAGATCAATATACTTTTTATAGATTTTCTCACGATTCAGAGTTATCAGGTCTTATAAAGAATGACATAAAAATAAATATCAATTGTTTGATTTCCTTCATAATATTTAAGTATTAATCAAAAAAGGGAGATGGCTATTTATAGGTAGAAAATTTGAGCTCTCAGAAATCACTTTTTGTGAGCTCCTCTCATGTCCTGCCTAGCTTCAAAATATATTTATATTTGCTCCACATTCTACTCCCCTGCTTCCACCATGTTTAACATTTTCTACCACAAATAATGGAGTCAGCATTTCCTCTGATGATGTATGAAGAGTTGTCTTCATTGCCACTGTTGGCATTGGACAGTACCAAACAAGTCAGTGATATTCTAGCATAATTGGACTTCCATGTCTCTAAGACTCTAAAGCTAACAAATTGTAGATGACACTCTTTAGAACATGAAAAAACCCTGAGGAAAAGCAAAATCAGAATAAAAATAATGTCTACCAGGTAGAGGATACTTTAACAATAAGAATCATATCTTTCTGAAAAAGAATCACCTGTCTTTCTGAAAAAGCCTCAATGCATCTGCATATTTATGTATTTGAATTCTTTCATATAAAAAGAAAATTCAGTTACCATTTCAGGTTTCTTTAAATGCCTACCATTAGGCGTCAGTTATAGGTCAGATCCTTCACTTTCAATTATTTATTTGTTAAACTAATATACATGAATCAAATGTGGAGGCAAATAATCAAATACTTTATTTGACTACAATTTCAAGTCTATAATTGTATCACCTTGCAGATTATTATTCCTTCAAGTCTCATTACTGCTCATTCCTGTAGAGTTTAAACAAGAAAGAGATTAGCTTCAGGCTAGTCAACAATTCAACTTTTAAAAACTTATTCCTATGGGTTGAATAAGACTCCATTAAGAGTTCAACTTTTAAGAAAAATCACCTTGTGAATATACCTAGTCAAAATAAGTAGCAATCTGCACCTTCATCATGTAAGATGCTCACACAAACAGTAACCACAAGACCAAACCAAGCAATAACTTAACCAGGGCAGAAATGAAGGAATTACATCAAACCTGAGGTATGAAGCCCAAGATGTGGACCAAGTAAACAGATTGAGGTTGGTTGGGGACGATGATCTGTGTTGATGGTGGACTCCGAATCAAGCTCGACGATGCAAGCTCATGATTGAGGCAGCACGGGCTCTCGCTGACATCCGGCTGTTATAGCTTCCACACCACCACTGATTGCAAGCACGTCGGTCGCGACCTTGGCCAGGCCACCGCTTCCTCTCAAGATAGGGCATTTGATTTGATTGCAAGTCCATCTGCACCAATAGCAAGAAGCTTGAACGGAAGGAAAACAAACAGCTCCAATCTATCTGAAAATGCATCATTTAGCATAAGTACGTAATGATTTATTGATTTATGGCGCAAGTACTCAGGAATTGCACCGAGCATCTTTATGCCCAATTTTATACTCTGGAGAACAATCCATTTGTATTTTGTCTCAGGGGAAAATAGACGTTATACTCCTGTAGTTAAATAGAAAATAGAAATCATGACCAAAAGAGCTTATTTTGAATGTACGTCAATTTTCTCCTGTACTTGTGCCTTGACACATAACAAAACAAATTTCCTCGCAGTGGGATTCTATCAAGCACATTGGTACATTAATGCACATGTTACCTGAGGAAGGCAAAGTTAGAAGCATCAATCAGCAGCCGAGCGATTTCTGTTCTTAGGCACCATGCTAAGATATGTTTTTCCATGAACCTCAGGCCTTTAATATCTCATAACTCTCCCTGCCTATGTGTAGTAGTTATATCTATGTCCTGAAAGAGACAGGAGATGATCAGGTTTGCTATTTTACTCAACAGGACTTGAAAATATGGTGAAATCATCTGAAAACATTTTAAACATCTCTTGTTGCACATTTTTTCATTGACTGAACAGATTATAGCTCAAACCAAGTGAAAAAATATTACCTCATAGGACAAAATGAAATACCTGTACCATTTCCATTTTCCCTGTACATCTGCAAATGACGTTCTGTTCTTTAATAAAAATATTTGATGGGCTTGCCACTGGCATGAAATAGATGCTATTACCAACAGTACAAAAAAA
Source organism: Oryza officinalis (assembly GCA_008326285.1). Classification (NCBI taxonomy): domain Eukaryota; kingdom Viridiplantae; phylum Streptophyta; class Magnoliopsida; order Poales; family Poaceae; genus Oryza; species Oryza officinalis. The sequence continues at coordinate 28,112,771 of BDMV01000003.1, read as the reverse complement.
TATTGAAACGCTTTTACTTGAATTATGTAATTATGAAAATTCCAGTGGTAGAGCAGCGGACACATAAAAAAAACTACGGGATAAAAGAAAAAAATAATCTGCCCATGGAGCCAAAAAGCTTCCAACGATGTTGGACTCGAGAGCTCTTGATTTTGATGCACAAAACTTAGTATCTTCTAACGAAGTGTGTTGTGGATTACCAACTTGGAGACACGAAGCAGGAGAACTTAATTTCTTCTAATCACTATAATATTCTTATGAAATCCAAAGATGATTCAGAAAATGGTCCAACCTCCAAACTAGGAGAGCAATGGGAATCTGCAACTGGATTCAAAAAAGAAACCGCACCAAGTTTCATTATATGGGATTAATGTTTAAAAAAACAAACTCTAAACTGCCTACAGTTCAGAAAATAGCAACTGATGTTTTAGGGTCCTCTAGAGGCAATTGAGGCTTTTCTACGGTGAGGTACAAACACACAATTCAGGTGACAAATAACGGAGCAAAAAAAAAAAGAGATTTTCAAGGGAAGCTACTAACCGCTGCATCCCAAGACTAAAATGAAAGTGAATCACATATCTTAACTTCACATTTAGCACTGGAAGAAAAAGGAGCATATGTGCAGCCAAGTCATGCGTTGCTGACAGCAATGAAGACTTCAGCCATCTTATCACAGATCTTTTTTTAAGTCAGCAGAAACTTTATATATTAAAAATCTGAATAAACCAATTATAATGCTTAGAAGATCAAATAAACTAATGCGTGATTAACCGAACGAATCACAAACAAGCCATCAACCAAATACTGAAGAGCGAAAGAGGAACAAGGATAAAAAGGAGTGGAGCAAGCGGGGAATTGGATCAGACCTGATTCCGCATGGCATGGCTGTAGATCGGAACAAATCGACCGTGGGTTAGGGAGATGGAGGCGCCGGTAGCAGGCGAGTGGCATGGCTGTGACATCACATTTGTAGCCTATACACCATTGCCGCTGCTCTTGGAGGAAGTGGAGGGGAAGACAGCAGGAGGATACCGACCTTTCATGTCGTAGGGCCAAGCGTTGGTGGTGCCACCTTCTCCACCATCCCTACTGCCGCCGCGGTCTCCCTCTCCTTGCCATCCCCAGACGCGCCACTGTGTCCCCCTTCCCCCATCCCATTTGGACGCTGGTTTGAGATTCGGCGGCGGGAGGGCAGCGACAGCGACGCCAAGGTCTCCCTCAATGGAGTAGGCGGCGGAGAGGGGGAGGCGCTATTGCTCGATGGCTGGGCCGTCGTGCGCGAGATGCGGTGGCAGGAAGAGCGAACGCTGCGACGACGGATTGGGAGTTCACAGGACGCGGCCACAGCAGCGCGTGATTTTGGGGAATTCCGACGGTTTGGGAGTCTACGCGATATTTGCGACGTGATTGGGGGAGACTCTGGGACGACCTGTGAGAGCTGATGGCTCGTGCTTTCACCCGTAGCATTGCAGGACAGAACACTGTAGTTCCACCGGGAGCCGTTGGATTTGATGATCGGATGGCAGAGAAACATCTAAGAGTATTTTGTGGACGTTTGCTGGGTGCACCTAGCAAAAGGTATAACTCCTTTTTTATATTTTTATATAATATATATATATATATATTAGTATAGATGGATATTTTTATTAAAAAATCAATTGATTTGTGGTCTTAAAGAATACAAAAGAGGTTGCTAAGAAGACAGATATATCCCAACCTCTATTGCTCTCACATGAAGGCTTTTTTTTACGCAACAGGAGAATAATGACTACGAATTTCCTTTTTGTTTGTGAATCCCTGTTTGTATCCTTCGAGCGCACGCCCATAAATAGGGATCAAGGAAATCGATCAAATGATTCCAATATCGTGAAAGAGAAACTTTCCAAATCCAAGGGAGCTTATCATAAAGGGCTTTGACAAGAGGTTTTATTCGCTCTTTGAGCAAAAAGATAAAGATCGGATAGATTCGAACCGCAATTGTAAAGGTAATCACTACTATGTCAACCCAAATCATAATCTTCACCAACTTGGATTTGGTTCTCTCGCGAAAATCGCGACTTACAGAGATGAGAACCATGAAAAACAAGATCCCAAATAAGAAAACAGAAACCGAGGAAACTATAAGAGCCAAAAGGGTGATAAAGACTAAGGGTTTGTTCGTTTTGGAGAGATGGGAAGATATTTCCTCCGCACGAAAAACGGAGCGACTCATTAGCACATGATTAATTAAGTATTTGCTAATTTTTTTTGAAAAATGGATTTAATATGATTTTTTAAAATAACTTTCGTATAAAAACTTTTTTAAAAAAACACACCGTTTAGCAGTTTGAAAAGCGTGCGCGTGGAAAAAAAGAGATGTGAGTTGGGAAAGTTGGGGAAAGAACACACCCTAAAAATGCTTTCTTAGAGCTGTTTGTTTGTTTTCCTAGATTATTTAGGGTTTCCTACTCCTAAATTCTTATACCATGAAGTTAAAGTCGAACCAAACACTACTGCATCCTGAATTTTAAAGCATTGAAGTAAGTGGATATACTCCATAAAATAAATAGAAAATGTGGAGCTACCTCTTCCTAGTAGATGTACAACTCAACTCAGCCCCATATCAGTTGCCTTTCTAGTTGTTGAAATCGAGTCAATTGACTCTCATTCTCCACCTGTTTGTCATTGGGCTAGTTAGGGCAAAAATGAGAATGCAATTAGGCCCACAAAGCTGACATGCCCCCCCGAACAAGACCAACCCAGCACATACCACCACTAACCAGCCCGGCCCATTTACACCCGCGATCTTAAAACCCTAACTCCACGCCACGAAGAATCTCAGCCGTCCATCAAACCGCATCGGCCAATCTCCACCGTTGGCATCACCACCCCTCGCTACATATAAGCTGCATCCCCCGCCCGCCGCCTCATCGAAGACCCACGAACGAGCTCTCGTCACCGGCTGCGGAAAGAAGCAAGCGGCGGCGACGAGGAGGAGGCAGCCATGGTGAAGGGACGCACAGGGCAGCGCGTCAGGCTCTACGTCCGGGGCACCATCCTTGGCTACAAGAGGTGAGTGAGCGCGTCCGCGGAATCTGTAATCCACTGGATCTGCGCGGCATTTCTTGCTGCGGTCATGGCGGCGGCGGAGGCGGCGAGCCTGATGTTTGGTGTTGGCGCAGGTCGAAGTCGAACCAGTACGAGAACACGTCGCTGGTGCAGATCGAGGGGGTGAACACGAAGGAGGACGTGGCGTGGTACTCCGGGAAGCGCATGGCGTACGTGTACAAGGCCAAGACCAAGAGCAGCGGAACCCACTACCGCTGCATCTGGGGGAAGGTCACCCGCCCCCACGGCAACTCCGGCGTCGTCCGCGCCAAGTTCAAGTCCAACCTCCCCCCGGCATCGATGGTCAGTGCAGCCGCATCGCTGCTTCTGTCGCTTGTTGTATTGTGCTCATCTCAAGCTCAAGCTCATGTTGTTGTGTTGTTTGGTGCAGGGGCGCAAGGTCAGGGTGTTCATGTACCCGAGCAGCATCTAAGGTCAGCAAAAATGACTTGCTTTTTGTTTGGTACATCAATGTAGTGTATCTTTACTTCGTTTGCTATGATTATGTTCTGTTTGCGCTACGGCCATATATTCATTGGGTCGAATTTGTAATAAGATTGATGGGATTATTTATCTGTACTGTTGATTTGTTTAGACAGTCTAGTAGTTTGTCCACTTAGGTCTGCAATCTTGTCCGTATCATGCTCATGTTGTATTGATATTGATGCAGATTTATTTGTTACATAACACCCTGATTCTGTGATTTATTGGTATTGATACATGCACATTTCTTGTTTCCATGACCATTTTGTTAAGGAACCATAAGTTAATTTGCGATGCTTGTCATTATTTTTTTAGTTTTAGTGTTTTTTTTGTAGCAAATGGAACGTATACTTTTGCTGATATGTCAGGTAGTATTAGTTTTAGGATGTTAAGGTATTTTATATGAAGATGATTGATTTAGCTGAATTTGCTTTAGGATGCTAAGATATTTTTATATGAAGATGTTGGATTTAGCTAAGCCATTGTTATTCTTGGGCGCCATGCAATCCTGGAGTTACTTTGGGTCATATTTATAATCTTATATTGTAGCTGCATGTATTTGGAATTAAATGCTAGAAGATGAAATGGTGCGAGTTTTATTCTATCCAAACATTCTCTTTTGGCTTTACTAATACTGCCTTCTGTTTTTCAGCAATGCAGGTTTGGTTCAAGTAGTAAGAGTTTTGCTTGTTTCTTGCTTTTGTTATGAGCTGAAAGTGCCATATTATGGTGAATCTATGTTGTGTTGACAACTTGGACTGTTCATGTATTGAGAACCTGCAAAAGTATTTCTGAAATTTTAGTATTGTTATATCGGCACTAAGTCTTTGCAGTTTGTATCATAATTTGGCATGCATCTTTGTTTTGTCGGCATTATTATCTTTTTATTTGCATCACGTTCATGCCAAAGAGCCATGTTATTTTACAGGAAATCGGCTACATACTAGTTTTTCTGTACTTAGATGTGCTGTTGTGCTTATAGTAAAAAAGATAAGCCGTAACCAGGGTAATGTAATATGAGAGAAATGTTAACAGGGGATGGGAAGAATTGGAGCTTGTTACATACTTCCTTTGACTCATAAAAAACCAATTTAAAACCAACTTCTGACTGAATTTGGATGTAACGTATGGTTAGGTTCGCAACCAGAAGTTGATTTTTATGAGATGTGGGAGTATAGAGAAATGGGAGCAAATCTGTTTTTTTTTATGTCAGGTCCAGATTGGAGCCAGTAACAGCCTAATATCACCGGTGCATTAATATTAGTAGTAGCTAATATAGAGTGCATAACCTGTCCGCTGTCCGAATGGGTAGCAAAACAGCCAATGATTTCACAGTAGGCTAAGGTGGTGTTTGGATAGTTTAGTCAGGGACTAAAATGTTTAGTCAGGTGACTAATCTTTAGTCACCTTCTGTTTGGAGAAGGTGACTAAACTTCATTTAAGGCTATGAAAAAAGACAGATTTGTTCACATTTAATGCTTGATCTCATAAGCTGGAAAGGGTACTACGTGGAAACTTTTTATTTTTGTCCAGTTTTAGTCACCATAAGCTGGGTAGGGGTGAGGATTTTAGTCCATTAGTTATTTTTAGTCACTCCTGTTTGACATTTTGGTGACTAAAAGAGACTAAAAGGGGTGACTAATATTAGTCAACCTCATCCAAACACCACCTAATCCTGATTGGGACCATGTATACAATGTGTCAGCCGAGAAGATGTACAGAAATATACGCCGTACGAGCCGAAGAGATGTTCCGAAAATTACATATGCGTCATATGAATTTGTTTAGATTTTGACGGGCGATGGAACGTCTGGATAGACAAGCCATCTCTGCTTATTTGATTGAAAGTATTGTTAAGCCTGTTCTTCATCTTGTCCCAGAAGAGTGTAACTGTAAGGGCTTGTTCGTTTTACAGATCTTTCACGGGAATACTGTCCACGGTAAAAACACATGAATCAATCCATCCACTCACCTCTTTTTTTTTTTCCTTTGCGTTAGAACGAGACAATCGAGCATAAGACTGGTGCTATTAGTACCAGTGAAGAACAAAGAAAAAAGAAGCAAGCTCACAGGAACCCGAAGAGGTGGCGCGGCGGCGGAATGGAGTTGTCGGGCGCTGCGCCGGTGGCAGCATGGAGTCGTCGGGTGGCGCGGAGTCGCTGGACGGTGCAGTCGTCGACGTGGAGGAGGCTAGGCAGCATGCTGAGGTCGACGGCTACGAGGTTTTGGGATGTCTGGGTGAAGCAAAGAATGCTGCTCGTTGGGGAAGAGAGAGTTGATGGAAGAATTGAGAATGCTTTAGTGATAACTGAATGGATTACTGTTACTTTCCTATCCCCAGTCTGAATGCCCTTTAGTTCAGTTTTTCTTTGTTTTTCTTTTTTATGTTTTACACTTACATTTCTCTCTAATTCCGAATAAGTCATAACTCTAGCATTCGAAATTTGAGTGTAATTCTAGCCTTTAAAATTCGTCACACAAAAAGTACAATTCTATTCTAGCTTATGAAAATACTACAGTATTAGCAACGTTAGGATAGAGGTAGCACTATTAAAGAAGATGGGACTTCACCCTACAAAAATTTACAAAATTACATAAAATAAACTTATAACTCATAAAAAATAAAAAAAAACATAAGTACATAAAAATTTTCAAATTTAGATAAACATAAAGTATAACGACATATAACAAGTTACAATTAAAATAAACTAAAGTATATTAAATAATACTACTATTTTAGCTAATTGAAAATTTTCAGACGTTTGAAATCTAACAAATCTCAATATAAATAACGGTAGCCCGTAATCTGTCATTGGCCCCAGTATAGAACAATAACTAATGGATTTGTAGAAGCAGTTGCAAATTTTCATGACGATAGGTTTTCACTCGAGGGTAGTTTTATAGCCAATGTAGTATTATTTTTTGGGATTTGCTAGAAAACTACAGTCTGTTTTATTTTGATTTGTCAGCCGAATTTTTCGGTGTTGAATTGTCTTCAACATTTGTGCTGGGATTTTCAAGGCTTGACAATTTTGTATTGTTGGACCCGAATCCACCTCCAAAAGTCACAACATGCCGCCACCATGCAGCATCTGCTGTGAAACGTAGAGAAGAGAGAGGGATTGGATAAGGCGCTTGTCGAAACTTGGTTTCGGCAATATTAATCTGAGGGTAGCAGTCAAGTGCCAAACACAATGGGTTAGTCGGGACAAAGGTTTTAGACAGGTTCAGGCCCTCTCTAACGAGAGGTAATACCCTACTCCTGTTTCGGGGATTTGATCCGCCGAGTGTTTATTGATCTCCTGATCTCTTTCAATAGGGGCTCTCGCAAGTTTTCTGTTTGTCTGTGTATTTTTCTTCTGCTCTATCCCTCAAGGGACGCCCCTACCCTCCTTATATAGTCTCGGAGGGTAGGTTTACAAGTCGGAGACCTATTCTATTCTAAGTCAGACTCCTCAATCTTACCAACTATAGACTATGGGCCGTTACCTTATCTCAATAGTAACGTAATACCCAAGTCATAGCCAGTTTACATAATCATAGAGCGCAACCTATCCCCTATGGTAAGTCGGATAAGCTAGCCGTGAGGGTATCCGGTACCCATAATCTCCACAGTAGCCCCCGAGACCTTCGCAGTCGATGAGATAACTTTGCCTCAAACTTGAATAACACACGGCCGATTGACTTCTTAGCCAAGTGCTTCCACTGCCGAGTGCCTCCATCATCTCTGCCTGATTCTCCCGAGTGCTTCAGCATCCAAGAAAGACTGTGAAGGGCTGAAATAAATTCAAAAAATTTCAAACATAAAAATTTAGGTGCATCGACTGATGCACCTAATTAGGTGTAGCCCCCGACTATGTGTTTAGTTAAATAAACTAAGCATATAGTCAAGAACTATATTAATCATACTCTCCTGAGTTAAATAAATGCCTAGGCTAAGCCAAAAGCAATCATAAAAAATCATATAACACATAACCTTATAATCAAGACATAGTGTATAATAAATCCAAGCACTCGGCAAGCTCATGCTTATCCGAGTCGTTATGCCCGAGTCGTCCCGGAACATACAACTCAATCCATTCTCATGAATATAAAATATGAATTAATAAATTTATCAGTCATCTGAAAAACATGACCAAAATATTAAATAGCTCTTGCCATAATATTGGTCTTGATAAAAAGAGCACACCAAGGTGGCAAATCAGCATTGATAGATAAAAAATCAAATGCTTTATAAAAAACCAAACAGCTCCCGCAACCTATAAAAAAGTTACCAGGACAGTTATAAAAAACTTTACTGTTTGTCACCTTTCAAGTTGCATCATACCAACCTTCAACAAGTTGTGTAACTGTCGTATGAAAGGATTTTAAAATCATCGGGCAATCAGACATACACATATTGCCAGAGCAAATTTGCTTAAGTCCTCATGGACATATGTCAAGCCGTACTTATAAGATGGGTCGCAAGTTTCTCATGGGCTCGGTCCAAATACGAGAAAACCCAGCAAAAAACCCTAAAATCTTTCTCAAAGCGCTAGCGTCGTCCCTGCCGCTTCATCTTCCCGAAATTTTCCCCCTTTTTGCGCTCCTGTTCATCAGCCGCGCTGAGAAATTCGAGAACTCGTGCTCACGCAAAATCATCCATCAAAGAACTCAAGTTCCACCACAATCCATCATCCATATCCAATTGCCAACATCCCCTCAAAAAACCCCCATTTCCTGTGCTAGATCTAACTCCACTCAACTCGCATCCATGACGGAAGAGCGAGAAATCCCTTTCGACCAATGGGCTACCTCAGATGTGAAAGAGTCGACCTTGCGGGAAATGGTGAAGAACGGAGTTCTTCCGCCCAAAGAAATCATCGGCTGGCGTCCGACGGCCGGCGAGGAGTTCCCCACTTCAAACACCGGTGAGATTGTGGTCTTCACCTCTTTCTTCTATTGCGGATTTGGTCTTCCCACTTCCGACTTCTTCCGTGGTATCCTCGAATACTACGGCCTTCAAATTTATCACCTGAATCCCAATTCTGTCCTCCACATTGCAATATTTATCCATGTGTGCGAAGCATTTTTAGGCATTCTCCCCCATTTCAATCTTTTTCGCCGCATGTTTTATATCAAGCCACACCCAAACAAGGATGACCCCTGCGTCGTCGGCGGTGCTGGCTTTCAACTCCACGGGACTCTCCGCAGAGACTACTTCTCTCTCCCCTTGAAATCCTCCAACAAGGGCTGGCATGCAAACTGGTTCTATATCTTGAACCCCCATCCCAGTTTGCTCGACTTCGTCGGTCTTCCACCGATCCAAAGAGCTAACTGGAGCGCAATGCCGGAGAACCAAGATTGGGTAGAAGCAAATAACCTCCTGGCTAATATTCTTGAAATGAAGAAGAAAGGCCTCCAAGGAGAACAAATCACCCGGCACTTTATCAAGAACTGACTGGCTCCCATCAAGGAAAGATCTAAGCCAGCGTTAGAGTATGAGGGTGAAAGCGACCCCAATCGGGAGGACCGCGATGCTCTGAGTTACCAGGCCTTGTGCACTCGCATGTACAAGATTTTCTCCTCTGGAATTACAGTAGATCGCAGCCACAAGATGCCGGTTCCTCCGTTCAACTTGTTTCGACCTCCTCCTCCGGTAAGTCGACTCGGGTCTTCAAAACTCTTTCAATCTTGCACACATCCTTCAATATATCTCAAAAACCCTACTTGCAGGCAAACGCTCTTATTATTTCCAAGCCATACAAGGTGTACCATGACGATATACCAACTCGGCCTGCTGCCAAAAAACCAACCGGCGGCCCCAAAATCAAGGTTGAGCCTCAAGAAAAAAGGGCTGCCACCGACGAAGATATCAACAGGCGGGCGAGTAAAAGGAGACTGGTCGTTGATGACTCGGACGATGAAGAAGTCCAAATTCCACAATCTAGCATAAGTCCTCCGAAACCAACAGCCAGGTCCACTCCTAAAATCAGGAGGTCCAATAGGTATCTCACATAACCAGAGTCAGCTTCTTGCTAAAAATCTTTTTCACTTCCAACTCAATTGTCTTTATCTTCTTTCTTGCAGGAAACCTCAAGATATTGATCCCACCGGACGGGCTGAAGTCATCAATCCGTCTGCAGGGTCAGAAAAGCCAAGGCCTGCAGAACCAAAAACTCAAGACCTTGTCCCGAGTGAAGATGCTCCTGAAGCAGAATCCTCAAGCAAAGATATCCCTGCTGTAGAGCCCCCGACTGCCAATCAGGATTCCCCGACTAAAAACCAGCCGGACGAAAACCCACAGGGCTCACGTGGTCAAGAAGCACCAACCGAGGTTCCGGCTCCTAAAACAGGTAAATCTCTCAATGATCGCCAGACTCTTGTCTTCATCATGCTCTTCGCTCTTTATCCTCATTTTGCTCCTCTAAATCAATCAGCCGAAGAGGAGGAAATTTCCCGACTGAAGTCTTCAACTGACTCGGTCCCTCCTATCAAGATCGAGTGGCACGATGCCCAAGGCATAAAGCAAGGCATCGTGTTGAATAAGCAAAAGGAAAATGAAGAACGCGACATGCTCGTGGCCAGCCTCAACGAAGCGACCCGGCTAATGAATGTAAGTGTATCTCCTCTTTGTCTTGTCATCGTCGTCTAATGTGATTGACTATCTTCATCCCCTTATGCAGAGAATATATTGTCGCTCAATGGCCAAATCAGACACTCGAGAAGCTGGTCCCCCATGTAAATTCTTTGGAAAATGTTCATCGAGACCTCAAGGCCGCCAGAGAAGAAGCTGTAGCTCGAGAGGTCGTCTTGCGGGCAGAAATCGCGAAGCTCCGAGATGAGAACTTGGAACTCCGTGGCTCAATCGGGGGTAAGCCAAACTACCTTTGTACTTGCTCTGTCTTCGCATATAATCTGTTTTGATCCTGATGCTTGCACAAACCTTCATGTTGTAGCAAATTTATCTGAAATTGACTCCCTCAAGGCCCAGCTGAAGAAAATAAGCACCGATAAAGCCAAGCTGGAGTCTGATAATGAGAAAATCCTGGAAGAGTTTGAAGGTAAGCCTTTTGAGATAGCACCCCGTGACTCAATCGGTCTTGAATATTTATGTAATCATATCCCTCTTGCAGCTTATAAGGTCAAATCCCAAGCACAATTTGATGTCTTCGCCGAAAGAGTCCGAAGGGCTGAAAGTGTAAGGGATGACATCGCCAATGCTGCCACGCCGATCCTGTCAGCACTATATAAACATGGACTCGGGACGAGCTCATTGGACGCCGTAGAAATCTTCGATAAACTCAGGACGACCCCGACTAAATATATGGAGAATATCTCTGACGCAGCCGTCATGGGTGCAAGCTTCGCTCTTGCGCAGACGAAATCACTCTATCCCCGGATAGACGTGGACTCTGTCGGAGATGGCTTTGCAACTGGCACCTCAGATGAGCGAGCCCTTGAGCTCATAAGTGAAGCACAGGAGTCGGCGAAAAAGGTAGTTGGTGATGTAGCCACAAACTTCCAGGAGTAGCTGACTTATCTTGATGTATATGACTCGCTGTAATGTTGACTTGTAAATATATAGCATATTTATGTTAATGTCCTGATCCGAGTCTTCATATATAATTTCTTAAGAATTTTCGTCCGACTGTCACCAAGCCTAAGCTTGATTAAGCCATCAAAAAATTCTCAGTCCTTATCTATTGGACTCGAACCAAAACACTAAACAATGATAAACTAGATATAAACAAGTTATCAAAGAAAACAATGCTTTAGTGATATATGTATAGCCCCCGACTGACAACCCAAGAGGTCATCCTGCATGAAGTTGGCAGTCGAGAGGAACATAGAGACAAAAAATGCTTAAGTATAATATCGACGAAGATGCTCAATGTTCCAGGAATTCTCCACTATGGTCCCATCTTCACGCTTTAGACGATATGCTCCCGGCCGAGTCGCCTTAGCGATTATGTAGGGCCCTTCCCATAGTGGAGATAGCTTGTGGCGATCTTTTGTAGTTTGAATCTTGCGTAGAACCATATCTCCAACAATGAAGGCTCGTGACCGAACATTGCGGTTATGGTAGCGCCGAAGTCCTTGAAGATACCGTGCCGACTGAATCAATGCGGCTTCGCGGGCTTCCTCCAGTCGGGTGAGGTCATCAACTCTGTCTTGGTCGTAACGCTCGTCATCGAAGCTACGAACACGAAGAGACTCGTACTCCATCTCACTCGGCAACATTGCTTTTGCTCCGTAAACCAAGAAGAAAGGAGATTGGCCGGTAGCCCGACTGGGCGTGGTCCGCAATGACCATAATACCGAAGGCAACTCTTGAACCCATCTTCTGGCGTACGGTCGTAGTCTATCAAACACTCGGGCTTTGATACCTTGAAGAACCATACCATTAGCTCGTTCAACTTGTCCGTTGCTCTTGGGGTGCGCCACCGATGCGTAGCAAATCTTAATACCGAAGTCTTCGCAGAACTCCTTAAAAACGCCTCCAGTGAATTGAGTCCCATTGTCAGTTATAATTCTGTTCGGGACACCAAACCGATGCACGATGTTTAGAATAAAGTCTCGCGCCTTGTCTGCAGTTATCGTAGCAACCGGCTTAGCCTCGATCCACTTGGAAAACTTATCAACCACGACGAACAGATGCGTGAATCCACCTGGCGCCTTCTTGAACGGACCCAGCATGTCCAAGCCCCACACAGCGAAAGGCCATGATAAGGGAATTGTTTGGAGATCTTGAGCTGGAACGTGGCTCTGCCGAGCGAAGAATTAACAACCTTCACACGCGCGAACTACCTTATCTGCATCGGTGACCGCCGTGGGCCAAAAGAATCCTTGTCTGTAAGCCTTGCCCACCAGAGTGCGCACCGTGGCATGACTGCCACAGATGCCCGAGTGAATATCTTGCAATAATTGTCGTCCTTCCTCTGGGGTGACGCATCTCATCAAAACTCCAGAGGGGCTTCTCTTGTATAGCTTTGAGTCAACCATGACGTAGCCTTGACTGTGACGTCGGACTCGTTCCGCATCATCCCGGTCACCCGGCAGCTCTTGCTGTGTTAAAAACTTGATGAACGGTGTTCTCCAATCGGCGTCGAGCATGGCGACTTGGCTGGTAATTCCTTCATCGGAGGTTAGTGCTTTGGCAACAGTCGGCTCATAGAGATGTTCCACGAAAACGTCAGTCGGGGCTGCTTCGCGCTTGGACCCAAACTGTGCCAATTGATCTGCCGCCTCGTTATTATGTCTCAAGACATGGGATAACTCCAATCCGTCAAACTTGTCTTCAAGCTTGCGAACTTCCTGTCGGTAGGCCTCCATGGTCTCATTCAAATAGGACCAGTCCTTCATCACCTGGTTAACCACCAACTGGGAATCTCCTCGCACAATCATCCGTCGTATCCCAAGTGAAACAGCAAGTCGTAGGCCGTGAAGGAGGGCTTCATACTCGGCGACGTTGTGTGAGGCGGGAAAGTGGATGTAAAGGACATACCGTAGCCTCTCCCCAGTCGGGGAAATCAGCACGACTCCCGCTCCCAAGCCGGTGACTCTTTTGGATCCGTCGAAGTGCATGGTCCAGTACTGCAGATCTTCTCTAAGTACATCTTCTTGTTGTTCGGTCCACTCGGCTACGAAATCTGCCAGGGCTTGAGACTTTATAGACGTCCTCGCCTTGAAAGCTATGTCCAGCGGCATCAACTCCAGTGCCCACTTCGCGATGCGTCCAGTAACCTCCCGGTTGTGGATGACATCGCCGAGTGGAAAGGACGTGACGACGGTGACCGAGTGGCTCTGAAAATAATGGGCTAGCTTCCTAGTAGTGATTAAGACTCCATATAACAATTTTTGCACCTGTGGATAGCGGGTTTTGGCTCCTGCCAGCACCTCGCTGACGAAGTAGATTGGCCGTTGAACCTTTTGGGTGCGGCCTTCTTCCTCACGCTCGACGACCAATACCGTGCTGACCACCTGGTGAGTTGCGGAGACGTAGAGCAACAGGGGTTCTTGAGGGTGCGGTGACGCCAACACGGGTGGTGTCGTGAGGAACTCCTTGAAGTCTTCGAAAGCTTTCTGGGCCTCGGTGGTCCATTGGAAATCATCGGTCTTCCTCAGTAACCTGAAAAAAGGCATACCTCGTTTGCCGATTCTGGAGACAAAACGGCTCAATGCCGCCATACAGCCGGTGAGCTTCTGGACGTCCTTCTGGGTACTCGGGGGCTTCATGCTCCGGATAACGTTGATCTTCTCTGGATTTGCCTCAATGCCGCGATGTGATATCATGAAACCGAGCAGCTTACCTGATGGCACACCGAAGGTACACTTCTCCGGGTTCAACTTCATTCTGAAGGCCCGAATGTTCGCAAAGGTTTCTTCTAAGTCGGCGATCAGGTCTTCCTTCTGCTTGGTCTTGATGACGACATCGTCGACGTAGGCTTCCACGTTTTTCCCGATCTGGGTCTGAAGGCACCTCTGGATCATGCGCTGATAAGTGGCCCCGGCGTTCTTCAGGCCAAAGGGCATCGTGATGTAGCAATAGGCTCCAAACGGGGTGATGAAAGATGTCTTCAGGCAGTCGGATTCCTTCAAACTGATCTAGTGATAACCCGAGTAACAGTCCAAAAAGCTCAGAAGCTCACAGCCGGCTGTTGAGTCGACGATTTGGTCTATCCGAGGTAGTCCAAAAGGATCTTTAGGGCAAGCTTTGTTGAGATCGGTGTAGTCCACGCACATGCGCCATTGCCCTGTCTTCTTCCGGACAAGAACTGGGTTGGCTAGCCAGTCGGGATGGTAAACCTCTTTGATGAACCCAGCAGCTAAGAGCTTGGCAAGTTCCTCCTTGATGGCATCCTTTCGGTCTTGAGCGAAACGGCGCAATCGTTGTTTTATAGGTTTAGCGTCATCTTTGACGTTTAAAGAGTGCTCGATCACCTCCCTAGGAATACCCGGCATGTCAGACGGTTTCCAAGCAAAAATATCTTTATTATTCTGAAGTAAGGTGACGAGCGCGCTTTCCTATTTAGGATTTAGCTCTGCGCCTATTACAGCAATTTTAGAGGGATCAGATGGATCAAGGGGGATTTTCTTAGTCTTGGCGTCGCTGTCTCCCGACTTGGCTATCTTCTTGGTGGGGACTTCTCCTTCTCCAGATGTCGATGCAGCCAGTCGGACCTCTAATTGGCCGCGTAGTCTCTCGTGAGACTGGGCCATGTCGCAGCTTTCTTTGTCGCAAGTGAAGGCTTGTTTGACGTCACTGCGCAGGGTGATGACTCCATTTGGCCCGGGCATCTTCATGATGAGGTAGGTATAATGTGGTACCGCCATGAACTTAGCGAGCGCCGGTCTCCCGATGATCGCGTGGTAAGCCGCTTCGAAGTTGGCCACCTCAAAAGTGATGTTCTCCGTCCGGAAGTTCTCCCGAACCCCGAAGGTGACTGGAAGAGTAATGCGCCCGAGTGGCGTGGATGACAGCCCCGGGATGACTCCATGAAAGGGAGCTGAACTCGGCTTCAACTCGGATCTTGGAATCTGTATCTCGTCCAGCGTCTTGGCAAATAGGATGTTGAGAGCACTATCGCCATCGATGAGGACGCGCTTGAGTTTGATGTTGCGAACGACCGGGTCAAGTACCAGGGGGTACCGCCCCGGGTGAACCACTCGGTCAGGGTGATCCGAGCGGTTAAACGTGATAGCCACCTCCGACCATCGTAGATAATGCGGGACTTCAGGTTGCGCGGTGTTGACTTCGCGATCAGTCAGCTTTTGCTTTCTCTTGGACTCGTACGCCTGTGGTTCCCCGAAGATGTGGTTTAGCTCGCCCACGGGGTCTTGGAAGGGCTCTGTGTTGCTAACCGGGTCGTTCCTCTTGGTGCCCGATGGACCGGCTTCGTCAGCCGGCTTTTGTCGTAGTTGTGCCGCGTATTGCTCAGCGAACTGTTTGTAGATGAAGCAATCCTTTGCCGCGTGCTTGTGGTTTGGATGGTGCGTGCACTGAGCGTTCATGATTTTGTCGTAGGCGGCGATTCGGGGACGCTGTTGCTGGTAGTTTGATGTCGTGGCGACCAGATCCTCGGGCTTGCGCTTGCGATCCTTTTGGCCCCCGTTGTTGTTGCCGTTGTCCTTCTTAGGACGCCAGCTGCTTCCGGATGGCTTGTCGTCCCTCTTGTCGTGCCGGTCTTGTCGCGAGGCCTTGATTGCGTCATCAGATTTGGCGTAGGAGTTTGCCGTCTCGAACATTTGCTTAACCGTCTTCGGTGGCTTGCGCCCAAACTTGCCGATAAGCAACTCGTCACGAACGCCTTTCTGGAATGCAGCAATAATGACGTCATCGGTGATGTTGGGAATCTTGTTCTGTTTCTCCGAAAAGCGTCGGATGTAGTCCTTCAGCGATTCGTCCGGCTTCTGAATGACGTTGTAGAGGTCAAAGTAGGTCCCAGGTCTTTCGAAAGTACCCTGGAAGTTGGCGATGAAGTGGTCCCGAAGCTCACTCCACGAGTCGATCGAGCCTCTTGGCAAACTCGTGAGCCAGTTCCTGGCTGAGTCGGCGAGAACGACGGGCAGGTAGTTGGCCATAGCCTTGCTGTCTCCTCCTGCTGCGCGGATGGCGAGGGTGTACACAGTTAGCCAGGACTCGGGGTCGGTCTTACCGTCGTACTTATCAATCCCGGTAGGTTTAAAACCACTCGGCCAGTCCACTCGACGCAGGTTCCTGGTGAAAGCGGGCACTCCATCATCGTAGTCGTCGGGTGATTTCCTTCTGTCTTGAGAAGAGCGCCGTTCACGTTCCCGGTAGCGTCGGTCGAGTACCTCCCGCAGATCACTCGGCGGGGGCCTTCGCGGGCTGCTTTGGTGGTTGGAGTTGTTGTAGCGACGATTCCGGTCATGGACGGGTTGTCGGCTGTGTTCCCTCTCGTGAGAGTCAGCCGTATGAACTCGTGGCCTCCATACTGCCTCGTGGTGAGGGTCTTTAGATCTGACTGGTGTCTTGCTTTGCTCGGGTCTCTTGTAGTCCTTGGACCGCAGCGGCGGCAGTCGGCTTCTGTCCGGTGTTTTAGCGACGGACTCGGTCGGCCTTCGTGCGGAGCTGGAAGGATGGCCGTTGGTCGTAGCCGCGACGATGGTTTTGATCTTGTCCAGGAGCGGCGTCACCGCAGCCGGCGCCGCTTCGATGATGGTGTCGATGAGGGTGAGGGCAGCGACGGCGTTTTGTTGAGGCGTCTGGAAGATATTGGCATTGTCGACTCGCGTCTGCATTATGGCCTCGCGGGCTGAGCGCCCAGTCGCCCTCAGGTCTCGTTTCTTTTTGTCGGCTTCTTGCTTCTTCCTGAGCTCCTCCTCCTCCTTGCGCTTATTCTCCTCCTCCGCACGCTTGCACTCTTGCTCCAGCTTGGCTCGTTCCTCCTCCACGCGCTTGCGCTCTTGCTCAAGCTTAGCCCGTTCCTCCTCCGCGATCCTCCGGGCCATGGCCGAGTCGGTCTCAGCTACTTCGGCCATGAGAACGTTGAGAAGGTCCGGATCGTAGTAGTCTTTATCTGCGTCGTAGCTGTTGATTTCATCCGTGGAGATGTCGTAGAGGTCGTCGAAGTCGGTGGAGCTCATATGTTCGTCAATATCCGTGGATGAGTACGACCCGAGTCGTTCGGGTATGACCGCGACCTCTCGTGAGGCCGGGGGACAGCATGAAGGCGATGATGACTCAGAAGATTCAGAAGGTTCTCCCGAGTGGATCAGATCCAACTCAGAAGACAGGAGATTATGATAGATTTTAGCGTCGTCCAGTAATCCGAGCGGCGCCAAGGAACTTTCCCTCCCCGACTGGTTCGAACCCGAGTCGAGGAGAGAGAGCTTACCGAACTTGTCGGTGACGAAGTCGAGTCCGCCAAAGCAAAGCGCCTGCCCAGGGGTGAAGACGAAGTCGGCGAAGCTTGATGGAGATCCCATTGCGCTCATCGGCGAGATATTGAAGAAGAACTTGACGCGGAGCCCTTACCTGGTGCGCTAACTGTCGAAACTTGGTTTCGGCAATATCAATCTGGGGGTAGTAGTCAAGTGCCAAACACAATGGGTTAGTCGGGACAAAGGTTTTATACAGGTTCAGGCCCTCTCTAACGAGAGGTAATACCCTACTCCTGTTTCGGGGATTCGATCCGTCGAGTGTTTATTGATCTCCTGATCTCTTTCAATAGGGGCTCTCGCAAGTTTTCTGTTTGGCTGTGTATTTTTCTTCTGCTCTATCCCTCAAGGGACACCCCTACCCTCCTTATATAGTCCCGGAGGGTGGGTTTACAAGTCGGAGACCTATTCTATTCTAAGTCAGACTCCTCAATCTTACCAACTATAGACTATGGGCCGTTACCTTATCTCAATAGTAACGTAATACCCAAGTCATAGCCAGTTTACATAATCATAGAGCGCAACCTATCCCCTATGGTAAGTCGGATAAGCTAGCCGTGAGGGTATCCGGTACCCATAATCTCCACAGCGCTCATCAGCAGTGACGCGACTACGTTGCCATCGACGTCTTCACCGGCGGGTGGAGCTCCCGAGGTTGATGCCGGCTATAGTGGATGTGGTGCCATCGACGTCTTTACCGGTGGGCAAAGCTCCCGAGCTTGGCGTCGACTGCAGCGGACGTGGTGTCATCGATTCACTATTCTCTACTAGTTTTTTTTACCCATTCGTCGCCGCCGGAGGCCAATCCCTAGGCCAAGCGCGACCGATGGCCTCGCTCCCCGGCGAGCCGACGGGTGAGCATGCCAGCGCACTGAGGCCGTGGAAAACGAAGGCGGCAGCAGCCGCCACCATCGCCGCCGCCGCCGCCGAGCCCAGCCGACGTGAGGCAACCGGAGCGGGAGCAGCATGAGGAGGAGCCAGTACTGCAAAAACCTTAATAGGGACCGGTCTTGTAGGTGTCGGTTCATTTAAAATCGACATCTATAGACCATTTTTCATCTCCGCATGATGAAAAACTGTAGAACCGGCACCTTTAAACACTATAAAGGTGTTGGTTTTAAAGAAAACCGGCACCTATAGTATAGGTGTCGTTTTTTAACCGAATCGACACCTATACTTGTATTATAGGTGTCGATTCTAGAGAAAAAACCGACACCTATAGTATAGGTGTTGGTTTTTAACAGAACCGATACTTATAAAATAAGTATAGGTATCGGTTCTATTTAAAAACCGGCACCTATTAGAAAAACGGAACGATCCTCTTTTTATCTCTTCCCAGCTAGCTTCCTTATCCACACATCAAGTAGGTGAGTGGATATCTCCTCTTCCTCCTCTCCTCCGCCCGCCCACCCACAGGCGTGCCGTCCCTCCTCCTCTCCTCGGCGGAGCCCCTTCGAGCCACGACGCCCCTCCTCCCTCTCCGTCCACTGTCCCTACCCCTTCTCCCTCTCTATTTGCTGCTGCTCCTCCTCCTTTCCCCGGTGGCCCGGAGGACTCAACGTTGGGAGGGGCATAGGTAGAGGCCGCCGACGAAGCAGGCGAGTGGCGGCGGTCGCCTAGATCCGACGATGACGACGGGGAAGACCGGTGCGGTGCGGAGGGTGAGGTGGCGGCGCCGGCGGCGGACGGAAGCAGCGCAACAGCGGGGGAGCAGCCAGCGGAGGCAGATTTCCCGGCCACACCCATGGCCGTGCACCTCGTCGACATGGAGAAGGAGGTTTGGGCCGCCGCCCTCTTCTTTTTCTCCTTTCCCATGGTTATTGCTTTCTCTCCCTTTTCTTCGGAAAAAAGAAGAGAAATAACTTGATCTTGTGAATAATTTAACTGCAATTGACTTCTTTTTTGCAATTGGTTGTGTTCATCTCTTTTCCAAAAATTTTGTCGATTGGGAGGAAAGGAAAATTAGCGGCGGTGGCTATGGTGGTGGCAAACTGGCGGTGGCGGTGGCGGTGAAGGTGGCGAGGTAGGGGCGATTTTTTTTTGATTCGGTGAAAATTATAGGTGCCGGTTCCGAACTCGGCACCTATGCACCCCTGGCATAGGTGCCGATCAATTGGTGCCGGATCCAAAACCGGCACTTATGAGGTCTTTGGAACCGACACCAATGGTTATTTGTGTAGTAGTGAGTGGAAGAGGATGAAAATAGAAATGGTCCGACAGGGGAGGCTTTGGCTACCATGGGAGCCCCGTGCCACTCCCGAGACGATAATCGCGGATTTTCCCCTTGGCTCCCGCCGCGTGAACTAGATGCTCGTCGAATTTTTGGGAGCTTTTTTTTTTCAGAGTTCTATTTCTTAACTAGACGCTGCAAATGGTGTATTGCAAGCTGAACTGAACTGATTGATCGGTACGAACTGTAGTCGAGGGATGGATTATTAAGCTCGTGGCAAAATAGTAGTAGTTGTTCTGGACTCTTAGCTCACTTTCAATTGGCTCTTTATACAACTGGTGACAAGAAAGAAAAGAGGAGTAAAGCACATGTATTGATTACAAATAGTAGCTGCGTGGAACTGATTTTTGTAGAGAATGGTACACTACTAAAAAGTCATGTTTACATGGGGCCAAAAGTGATTTTTACATGCGACAGCACAAACGTATGTACCAAAAGATCTATGAAAATCAGATTTTTGTATGTGGCCAGCGCAGCCTCATGCGAAAATCGCCTATATTGGCTGCATGCGAAAATAATTTCGACGAAATAAAATAAAAATAAAAAACCCCAAATAGGCTGAACCCTAGCCCGCCGCCATCATTGGCCGGATCCACGCAGGGCGGCGTCGCTGCCGCCGTCCGAGCCCGTCGTCCGCCGTCGTCATTGTCGCCGTCGGATCCGTTGGCCCCATCGCCCGACGGTGTTGGATCCGTACGGGTCGACGCCGGATCCGCCACTCGAGCCCGTCGTTGTCGTCGCCGTCGGATCCGTCGCTCCCACCGCCTACCGTCGTCGCCGGTGCTTGATTTGCGCAAGAGAGGGCCCCCGGCGTCGGATCCACACGAGGACGGGCCACCGATGCTGGATCCACGCAGGGTGGTGCCACTCCCTGCCGCCTCCTCGTCAGCGGCGGCGCCGCTCGGTCCTGACCGCCTCGTCGGCGTTGCTCGCTCCTGCTCAGTGAGGAGAGGAAGAGATGAGAGAGAGAGGAGATGAGAGAGAGAAGAGGAGAGAAGAGGAAGAGAGATATGGGAGAGGAGGTGAAAAATTTTGAAGTGGTGAGAGGGAAAAGAGAAAGGAGGGGAGAAAATATCTATGAAGAAGAGAAGGTATTTTTGCATGTGGACCATTTAAGAGGTACGAATGCGAAAATCTATTTTTGCATGTGACCTCTTCAAAGGACCGCATGAAATATACTCATTTTTCATGCGGCCCCTTAAGTGGTCCGTCTGTGAAAATAGATTTTTGGTTCGCATGTAACTAAAAATGAAACTAAATTAGAACTTTTGGTTTAACCATTGTATCGGACGCTTGAGATAGAGGGGAGAGAATCCTGCTCATATATTAGCTTTTGGTATTGTCCGTTTTATTTTGTCTTAATGTAAATGAAGAATGGCTTATTGCGTAAATCTAGGATAACTTCAGTACGGGTGATGTTGATCAGAAGTTTGTTATGCATTTCAAGAAGATTACTAATGAGATATATCTGACAGCTAGACTCCATCTAATTAATCTGTAGCATTTGATGTCTTCTACAATCATAATCATAGTGCCATGAATATACTGTTTCTGGTGTTTGGCTTATGCGATGAGTGAACGTAGTTCTTGTGGTTTGCTTAATTATGTTCATTTATGCTAAACAATCATGCGTTTAGTCTCCATTCATTATTCTCTATTTGTTTTGTTATATAATCATCTCAGTTTTGTTAGCTATTTAAATGCCAGATAGATGCTAATGCAAACTGATGTGCTACTAACAATATCTAGTTTTGTTAGATCCTAATAGCACTTAGGTTTTGTACTTCCGTTGCACACATCATTGTGAAAACTAGCTATGCGGCTCAATTTTTAGTTTTGTTACATACTGTTTTGTTAAATTTTACTAGTAACTACTCTAACTACTCTCTCGGTCTTTTCATTTCAAAATATAAGACACAACTATTTTTTCCAGATATTTCATAGTACAAGACATGCATGAATGCATGTAATTAACTAGCACATCCTCTTCATTAAATTATTATTTTTTAAATCCTTCACTCTTAAAATCTCTAATTCTATTGGATGCATGCATTGTATTTGTTAAATATGTGATTCGAATTTAGGCCTACAATATATTCAGATTAGTTTTCTAGTAGAAGTTCATGTCATTTCATATTAGATGTGTTTCTTTTTATCTCCTATATAGACTCTTGTAAGTCGTACGTGAAAGTGTGATGTTTCTATTGTTATTTCCTTACGTTTGTAATCAATTTCTCAATAGTGATCATTGTCGGTCAGCGTCCATGGTTTTTTCCCGTAAGAGTTTTTCATGTAAAAATCGTGTCTTCATTGTGTATCTATTTTCTTAACAAGTGGTATCAGAGCATTAGAGATTGATCTACAACCTGTCGCAGTCGTGTTCGTCGTTCTCGTCGATTCAACTTGCTTAATGAGATCGAAATCCAGTGCATCAAGCGCCTACTGCCAAGTCCGCCTCGGATCATCAATTCGCCGAGCAAGCCTGAAGCAGAGTCTGACCTTGCGCAGATCAATTTAAGCCGATGCTCCAACACATCGATCTGAAGCACGTCCACCAAGCAGCGTAGGAGAAAAGTAGGAGGTAGCAGCATCGCCGTCCACTCATTGTTGTAGTGGCAACCATCAAGAAAAAAATCACTTCCTATGCATGTCGTTGATCTGTTTGGGTGAATAATCCAAATTCAGTTTTGCTACATTCGCAAAGCCAGTTTACTAGGAGATTTATCCAGAGACCAAATACTTCGGTTTTTGCACCTAGAGTGTATCACGTTTTTGCTAGTTTTACTTTAATTTCTTACTAGCAAATTCAGGATTAATTCCCATGGCGAGTTTGAAGTATAATCTACCACTCTTGGACAGAGACACAAGATTCTCACTGTGACAAGTGAAGATGTGAGCCGTTCTTGCACAACAAGACCTCGATTATGCACTATCTGAATTTGACAAGAGGACTCGGGATTGGTCCAACGATGACAAGAAAAAGGATCGTAAGACTATGACATATATTTATCTTTATCTATCTAACAATATTTTGCAGGAGATGTTTAAGGAGAAGACAACTGCTGAGCTATGGTTGAAGCTGGAACAGATATGCATGACAAAAGATATGAATAGTAAGATAAACCTGAAGCAAAAGTTATTTTTGCACAAGTTGCAAGATGATGAGTCTGTGATGGATCATCTCTCCACTTTCAAGGAAATTGTTGCTAACGTTGAGTCTATGGAGGTAAAGTATGATGAGGAGAATTTAAATATTATTCTATTGTGTTCATTGTCTAGCTCATATGCAAATTTCAAAGATACTATTCTTTATAGTCATGATACTTTAACTTTGAAAGAAGTTTATGAAGCTTTACATGCCAAAGAAAAAAAAGAAAATTCAAGTTCACAAGGCAGTACAGGGCAGGCAACAGGAGAAGAACACAAAGAATCAATCAAGATATAAAAGTTCAAGTAACTACCGTGGGAGATCAAAGTCCAAAGGCAGGTATAAGTCATGCAAATACTGCAAGAGAGATGGACATGATATCTCTGAGTGTTGGAAGCTACAGAACAAAGATAAGAGAACCGGAAGTTATAAACCGAAAGGTAATAAAGAAGAGGAAGGTATAACCACAGTTGTTACTGATTATAAGTCTGGCGTAGAATTGCTTGTTGCTTATGCTGGTTGTGCACAAACTAGTGACCAATGGATTCTTGATACTGGTTGCGCCTATCACATGTACCCAAATAGGGATTGGTTTGCCACCTATGAGTCTGTGCAAAGTGGTACTGTTTTGATGGGTGATAATACGCCATGCAAGGTTGCAGGTATTGGAATAATTTAGATCAAGATGTTTGATGGCTGTGTCAGAACATTATCAGATGTGCGGCATATTCCAAATTTGAAGAGAAGTCTCATCTCTTTAACTACTCTTGATCGCAAAGGGTACAAATATTTTGGTGGATACGGAATTTTGAAGGTAACCAAGGGCTCTCTTGTTGTGATGAAAGCTGACATTAAAACTACCGACCTATACCATCTGCGAGGTACAACTATATTAGGTCATGCTGCTGCAATTTCAGATTCATTATCGAATTTCAATGCTACTAATCTTTGACATATGCGTCTTGGGCATATGAGTGAAATTGGTTTGACAGAATTGAGCAAGCGAGGATTGCTAGATGGACAAG
This sequence comes from Oryza officinalis, assembly GCA_008326285.1. Taxonomy (NCBI): domain Eukaryota; kingdom Viridiplantae; phylum Streptophyta; class Magnoliopsida; order Poales; family Poaceae; genus Oryza; species Oryza officinalis. The sequence continues at coordinate 28,088,914 of BDMV01000003.1, read as the reverse complement.
GCATCGGGAAGCTCAAATTTTGTGAGCATTGCATCTTTAGCAAGTATAAGAGGGTGAAGTTCAACACATCTACACATACTACAGAAGGTATTCTTGATTATGTGCATTCTGATTTATGGGGGCCTGCTCGTAAGATATTTTTTGGAGGTGCTCGTTATATGATGACTATCGTTGATGATTTTTCGCAAAAAGTTTGACCTTATTTCTTAAGCACATATAGCAAGCTTTTGATGCATTTAAAAAATGGAAGACTATGGTTGAAAGACAAACTAAAAGAAAGGTAAAAATACTTCGTACTAACAATGGGATGATGTTCTGTTCTAAGATATTTAAATCATATTGCAAGTCTAAAGGCATTGTGCGTCACTACACCGTTCCTCATACACCTCAACAAAACGGCGTAGCTGAGCGTATGAACAGGACAATTATATCAAAGGCCCGTTGTATGTTGTCTAATGCAGGTTTATCTAAACAGTTTTGGGCAGAAGTCATTTTCACTGCTTGTTATTTTATTAATCGATCACCTAGTTATGTCATTGATAAGAAGACTCCAATTGAGATATGGTCTGGTTCCCTAGCAAATTATTTAGACTTAAGACTATTTGGTTGTACTGCTTATGCTCATGTTGATAATGGTAAATTGAAGCCTAGAGCTACTAAGTGCATTTTTCTTGATTATCCGTCTGGTATGAAAAGCTATATGTTATGGTGTCCTGAAACTAAAAAGGTTATGATTAGTAGAAACGTTGTCTTTCATGAATCAGTTATGTTACATGACAAACCTTCTATTAATGTTCCTATTAAGAGTCAGCAGAAAGCAAGTGTGCAGGTGGAGCACTTGATCAGTTCAGGGCATGTACTAGAAAAGGAAGATGTTGCTATTAACCAAGATGCACCTGTTAATAAAGATTCAGATTCTTCTACTATTGAGCAGTCACCAAAATATTCTATTGCAAAAGATAAGCCCAAAAGGAATCTTAAACCTCCTCAAAGATATATTAAGGAAGCGAACATAGTTTCTTATGCTTTGAATGTAGCAGAGAAAATTGAAGGTAATGCAGAACATTTTTCATATTTTGAGACTATTGTTTTTTATGATTGCAATAGATGGATAACTGTCATGCATGATAAGATAGAGTCGCTTGAAAAGAATCATACTTGAGAATTGGAAAAATTACCAAAGGAGAAGAAACCTATATGTTGCAAATGGATCTTCAAAAGAAAGGAAGATATATCTCCAACTGATGAGGCAAGGTACAAAGTAAGGTTAGTTGCTAAAGGTTATAGTCAGATTCCAGGTATTGATTTCAATGATGTATTTTCCCTTGTTTTGAAGCATAGTTCTATTCACACTTTATTCAGTATTATTGCAATGCATGATTATGAACTAAAGCAAATGAATATTAAAACTGTATTTCTACATGGGGAGTTAGAAGAGGACATTTATATGGAGCAACCTGAAGGTTTTGTTGTTCTTGAAAAAAAGAATCTAGTCTGTAGGTTGAAGAAATCTCTTTATGGGTTGAAGCAGTCACCTAGACAGTGGTATAGGAGATTTGATTCTTTCATGCTATCTCAGAAGTTTAGAAGATCCAATTTTAATAGCTGTGTTTATCTCAAAGTTGTTGATGGTTCAACTGTATATTTGCTTTTTTATGTTGATGATATGCTGATTGTTGCAAAAGACAAATCAGAGATAGCAAATTTGAAGGCGCAATTGAGTAGTGAGTTTGAGATGAAGGATTTGGGTGCAGCGAAGAAAATTCTTAGTATGAAAATTACTAGAGAAAAACAGTCTGCCAAATTATATCTTAGTCAGAAAGGTTATATTGAAAAAGTTCTTTGTCGTTTCAATATGCATGATGCAAAACCAGTGAGTACTCCTTTAGCTGCATATTTCAGATTATCTTCAGATTTATGTACACAGTTAGATTATGATGTTGAGTACATGTCTAGAGTTCTATATTCAAGTGCAGTTGGTTCACTTATATATGCCATGGTATGTTCTCATCCTGACTTGTCACATGCATTGAGCGTTGTCAGTAGATACATGGCTAATCCTGACAAAGAGCATTGAAAAGCAGTTCAGTGGATTTTCATATACCTACATGGTACTTATAGTGCTTGTTTGTAGTTTTGGAGTTTTAGAGATGGACTTGTTGGTTATGTAGATTTAGATTTTACTAGAGATTTGGACAGGAGAAGATCGCTCACAGGTTATGTTTTCACTATTGGAAGTTGTGCTGTTAGTTGAAAGGCATGTTTATAAGCAACTTTTGCCTAATCTACTACTGAAGCAGAGTATATGACTATTTCTGAAACTTGTAAAGAAGTTATTTGGCTTAGAGGTTTGTACGCTGAGCTTTGTGGAGTTACGTCTTGCATTAATATATTTTGTGATAGTCAAAGTGCAATATGCCTTACAAAGGATCAGATGTTCCACGAGAGAACAAAACACATTGATATGAGATATCACTTTATTCGAGGTGTGATTGTTGAAGGTGATGTCAAGATATGCAAGATAAGTACTCATGATAACCCAGCTAATATGATGACAAAGTCAGTTCCTACTACTAAGTTCGAGTTTTGCTCAAGTTTGGTTGGTGTTACAGTATAGTCCCAGAGACTATTTTGGCGCGTGATGATTTTACCTACATGAGATATTTTTTGGTGATTGATGTTTTTTTGTTACAAGAGAAAATTCGTCTCAAGGTAGAGATTGTTAAATATGTGATCCGAATTTAGGCCTACAATATATTTGGATTAGTTTCCTAGTAGGAGTCCATATCGTTTCCTATTAGGCGTGTTTCGTTTTATCTCCTATATATACTATTGTAAGCCATATGGGAAGGTGTGACGTTCTCATTGTTATTCCCTTATGTTTATAATCAATTCCTCAATAGTGATAATTGCCGGTTGGTGTCCGTGGTTTTTTTCTGCAAGGATTTTTCACGTAAAAATCGTGTCTCCGTTGTGCATCTATTTTCTTAGCAGTATTTATTAGGATGATTCAAATAATAATGTGATAATAATTGTTTCTTGATCTCTAGATTAATGGTGGTTTGTGCCTTATATTTCGAAATGGAGGGAGTACTAATTTGGTTCATTCTTCGTGTTTTGTAAGTAAAATTTAAGCATTTTTGTTGTTTTGTCATCTAATGAGATTATGTTTCTAGTTTTGTCATTTATTAGTTTTGTAAGCTATTAACAATGGCTTATTTTGTTAGTATTGTCAGTAATTAGTACTTGAACTAGCTAGTAAGTTTTGTTTTTTTGCCATATTTGTTTTTTTGTCAGTTTTTTAATTTTTGCAAAAAAAATTTTGTGTGTCTCATTTGTAATTTTGTTAGCAAATTTTTAGCTATAGTGAGTAATTATGAGTAGTTGTCTTAGGTGCATATACAAACATACAATATTGTAAGGTGTTCAAGTTCTAAACTACACTAGCTGAATCAACTGATATGTTTTGTCGGATGTGGATTTTCATCCCTCAAGGAGATATCCCTTTGTTGTTTGCATGTCATCTAAATAGTTATAAAAAACATTTTAAAAAAATTTACAACATAGATTAATATGACATATATCATTCTATAAACATGCAATGTCAAATTCGACTTCTATAAGTTGCAACAAAAAGAACAAATTAAACTAAAAATAGTTATCGTACAATCGTAGTTATATTTGTTATTTTTATTACAACCAGTAGAAGTTGAATTGTAATTTATATGTTTCTGATGTGATATATTTTATATTAATCTATCTTGATAATTTTTTTTAAATTTTTTTATAATTATTTAGATGATATGCACGAAACAAGGAAATATCTCCTCCAGAAATGAAATCACTCTCCCTAGTGCTACTAAACATTACTTAGGTTGAGTTCGTTTCTTAACTTTCCGAACTTCACCTTTCTCGTTTTTTACGCGCACGCTTCCCAAACTGCTAAACGGTATGTTTTTTGTAAAAATTTTCTATAGGAAAGTTGCTTTAAAAAATCATATTAATTCATTTTTAAAAAACAAATTAGCTAATGCTTAATTAATCATGTATTAATCATGCTTCGTTTTACGTGTCGGACAGAAGGGTTTCCAACCCTTCAATCGAACACAGCCTTAGTTTTGTTATCCATTAGCATTGCGTAGTTTTGTTGGTTTTGTTTACCTAATAATCATACCTTGCCAATTTATTCAATAGAGATTAGTTTCGTTAGCAGAATGTTCATCTAGCGGAATATGTCAGCTACTAATAATACTTTTTTTTTGTCAGCTATGGATCTTTCTGCGAAGGTCGGGTTTAGCTTTGACTTAAGCCGGAGCTCGGCAGAATTCCTTGCTTGCGAAAAAGAGCCTCAAGATGTTCTGGATCTTTTTTAAGTTTTGTCAGCTACTACTAACATGACTTATTTTAGTTTTGTTAGAAATAGTGTAGGGAAATATTAGTTATGTTAGTTCGAGGAGATGTTTGAACTGAGAGTTTCGAGTAGGCTGAATATAATTAATTTTCCTTCCATTTCATATTTAGGAGAATATGAAACAACAATGTTTTGAAAAAAAAAATTCTGTATGAGTTCTGATGTTGAATATAAAGAAGAGTAGTCATGATTTTTGCCTAGTAATGAGTAAATTTTCAGTTTAACCATATTCTGAATGTGTAGACTTTGACAACTAGCACATTAGCAATTCTTTTTTGTTGTTTGATAGATGGAAGGTTTCAGTACATCTTTTCCAAGTTCTAGAGAACAGATACATGAAGTTATTCCTACTTCAGAGATTATGTCTAGAGATATATCCCTGTTTCATTTCCTATTTGAATATTCTCCTAAGTTCCTCTTGTTTTTGCTGGATTTATTTTGAGCCAAAATAAAACATCTTAGCTGGTATAAAACAAAATCAGTAGCTTGCTTGCAGGCTATTACAAATTTAAAACAAAACAAAACAGTCAAACCAATACATTTTGTTGGGCCTGAGTTTTTCAAAATGGCCAGGAGACAAGCATTCAAATGAAGGTAGCTCATGAGCCTTTTGCTTCAAAGCCCAACAGAAGACAAAGAACAAAACGGATCACCTAGACATTTTAACGAGCTAAATCCGACCCAATAATAACATTTGCAGGTTAGGCCGTTGGGAGCAACGCACTTAGCGCGCGTTGCCTTTGTCTCAGATGGTTGACACTTGCGGCCCTGGTGGTTGTCTTAATAAGTCAAAGTCAAAATTTAAATTTTAAAATTTAATTTTAAAATTAATTTTAAAATATTTTCAACGTAGTTTTTTAATGTTTGCTTTATATATATATATATATATATATATATATATTCTAATAAATTAATTTTTAATAAATCATTTTGGTTTATTAAAAGATATGGACAAACGATCTTGACAAGTGCCCCTGCGAAGGTGATCGTACGGCCGAAAATTCGGTTGTTTTAGAAAAAAAAATCAGTCGACTGCTACATGGACACTCCTTTATTTTTTTAGCACTGCAACACATTAAAAATTCAAACCAAAACTTTTTTTAAACACAATATAAACGCAGACGTCCATAACACATGCACACTCATTCTTATAAATGCACACACATACACCCTACCCTTATAAGCACGAATACTGAATCGGTAATTTTTGAGATTAACGAAATTATCGCGGTTGTTTCGTTGTTGACGGGTACGTCGCCTACTGTCTTAGTGGTACATGCTAACAAAGTTATCAATCGTTTAATTTAATTAGGTAAGAATTACAACTAGATTTCCTTGTAGCACACCACATCTGAGTTTATAAGAGTTCGGTAGCCTTCTTCATTATTTTTTTGCCAGGCATTTCCCAGCCAATTTATTGATCCAGCGAAACAATGAAATGAAGCGATTAGTCGACCCGCGACTGGTTGAAAATTACCGAAAATTTGACAAGTTATTCTTAAAAAACTTATTCTAAAATTAGATCGTGTAAAAAAAACTTTAACAAAAAGTGAACGAGGACCTCAGCGTCAAGCCTAAGATAGAAAAGCCATTATTATGCGTGCTCAGGTGATGCGTAGCAAGCGGCCAAGTGATACCGATCGATGGATGGCCACTCTCTCCTCCTTCCACCAGCTTCGACGGCGATGAGTATAGGGGTGAGTCGACGGCGACGGCGAGGCAGCAGCCGATCCCATTTCTCTTTTTTTTTTCTCATTTCCTGATTTGTGTGTGTGTGGGGGGGCACATGCACTCTAGCAGGGTGAGGTGGCATGCCACATAAACAGTGACAAATTGTTAAGAAAGTTTCTGTTTTCGGTAATAATTTTATAAGAACAGATGTAATTTGAAGAGGTGCCATTTTTAATATAGTAACAAATAGTTAAATCTAGTTCTCCGATATATATATATATATATATATATATATATATATATATATATATATATATATATATATATATATATAAGGACATGTTCAATGGTAGAGACGACTATCGTCTCTTAGACAATATAAGATTATTTAGAGACCGTGTCTTTACAATAGTTGAAACGATAAAGGCCTTTAACCATTAACTCAAAAAATATTTCTTATATTACTATTCTTTTTATTTTTTACCCTCATGCAACCATGTTTTCATATTATAGAGGCTAAGAGTCGTTGTTAAGCCGTTGTTATTCATAGCAACGATGTTTTGTCTCTTTTCTTTCTCTTTCTTTCATGTCAGCAAGTATTCCTAATTTGCACCGGTAAAAGACCACTATTAACGACCATTGTACATGTCCTAACCTACTAAACACCTAAAACAACATGCAAGAATATTAATTATTAGTATATCTTAAAGGCTAACACGTAAGTATGTCACATCAACATAGTAAGCAGCTAATGCTAAATATGCCAGCATAGCGATTACATTTATTATTTATCATATTTTAAATCTAAACATACAAACATGCTAAATTATCATTTCTCATTTTATTTTTATAATATTTTAATCATAATGTATTCATCATTTTTATAAAATTAAAAATATATTTATCAAATATTCAATCAATTCAGTAGCAAAGTGCCGGACGTCACTTTACGTAACACCAACGATCGTAGGAGAGAGACTGAGAGAGTCGCCGCGGGCGTGTTGCCTATGCCGGCGGCGTAGTAGACTTGCCAAGGTTGCTCGGAGCAAGCAAACGCAGGCCATGGTTGTTGGTTTCTGCATGGAATAAGTCTACTTTGGCTCCCTTAAAACTAGTGGCCGAATCTGATTCGTATCCCTGAACCATAATAGTGATATCTCAACCCGTAAACTATTAAACCGGTGCAATTTGACTTTTTCAACGGTTTTGGAGGACGATTTCGCTGATGTGACATCCCCATCATCAAATAAATTAAAAAATAAAATGAGGCCTACCTGTCATCTCCCTCTCTCTACTAACCTCTCTCACCTTCTCTCTCCCCCTTTCTTCTTCTCGGCCTGATAGCAGCAGGGCGTCGGGATGACTTCAGGGAGCGGCGACGATGACAGCAGGGCTCTCCTCTCTCTCTCTCTCCCACCTCGGTCCCTTCTGCCCCGCGCTAGTGGCGGAGTGGTTGGCCGAGCGGGGATACGGTGCGCCGGTGGAGAAGACAGCTTGGAGAAAGCTTGCGTGTTGCTGCTTCTGGTGGTGCTCGCGGTTCGATCCAGCGACTGTGGCATGGTGGTGGTGGAGGAGAAGGCGCAGTGTTGACGCGACGGTGGTGGTGGAGTAGGGGAAGGAGTTCGTTGTTGGTGGGAGAAGTGGAGAAAGCTTGCCAACCGCATCGTCAAACTCACCTTTGAATCCCTCGGCGGCGGTGCTTCCTCTCCCATCGTTGCACCAACGCCATGGACGAGCTCGGACCTCGAACCTCGGAGCCTCACCACCGCTAGTCCTGTCGGTCGCTGTGGCAGGCCGCCACCACCAATGCCATTGGGGGCCTTGGCGACGGCGTCTTCCTACCGAACAACGAAGTAGCTATCGGTGTGGGGCTCTGTCCCGAGGAAGGAGGCGGAGAAAGGGCAGGGCAGGTAGCGGTACAGGCGCATGAGGCCATGGGCCAGTGTAGGCAGTGCCGATGAGAACGAGGCAAACAGTGGAGAGTGAGAGCATCCAGGTCTTTATGGCGGTGAGGTTGAAGCTGGCGCTGCCGAGGGCATCGCATAGGAGGTTGAAGGCGACGATGAGCACGGAGAGGAGGTAGACGGTGACGAGGAGAGCGTAGTGGATCCCCCCCTTGATGCTGAGGTAGGAGGTGACCGCTGCAGTCGAGGCCCGCAGCGTCAACATGCATGGCATCCACAGGAATGTCACCATCGTGTCGCTGCCGCCGCCCGCACCACCGCCATTGCCATCGTCACCGCCTCCGCTTGCTCTGCTGCTTGTTGGGGAAAAGATAGAGAGGGAGAAGGGGGCTGACAAGTGGGTCCCATGTTTTTTATACTTTTGCCTAGTCATTTACATGTGGACCTCACTCGTGTATTTTTGTGACTGGGCTAACACGTTAGCATAGTGGACCAAGTTAACGTGTCATGTCAGCGAAAAACACTCTCAAAATCGCTGAGTTAAATTGCATCAGTTTTAATAGACAGGCTTCGAGATATTCGGTATTGTGGTTGGGAAATATGAGTCAGATTCGAGTTATATTTGAGGGAGTCAAGTGAACTTATCCTTTCTGCACAGTGATAGAGTTGCCAAGGCAGCAAGGCCCATCTGGTAATCCCGATTGGCCCGTGAGGTTGTTTGCTTGTGCTGCTGCTTTCCACTCGTTTGGCTGCTGCCTTCGATGGCTACTCCTATCGTTGTTGGTCTGTAGCATNNNCCTCTTTTTTTGCAAGTTTATCTTTTTTTTTTGTTGGGCTGTTGCTAACCGCAGTTATAGACTACAGTGCAACTGTTTTGTTTTCATTGAAGGAATAAGTCCACTTTACATCTCTTATCTTTCCGTTGAGTTTAAATCTATCCTTAAACTGCAATAGCAGAAATCTTAATGTTAAACTTATAAAATCAGGTTAAATTAGGTCCCATGGTAGTATGTGTGACCGGTTTCGCTGACGTGACATCCTAGTCAGCAAAAAAAACATAAAAAACTGATGGGCCCACATGTATTTGGCTTCCTCACCTTCTTCCTCTGCTTCCTCTCTCTCTTTTCTTCCCCTCCTCTCCTCCATGCGACAAACTATAGGAACCAAGATAAATCTGCCCAGACATCAATCCGCTAATTGCCAGGACGACGGGGAGAAGAACATTGAGCAATCAATGAGATAATTACTACACCTAATACATACTCCCTCCGTCCCATAAAATGTCAACCTAGGATGGGATGTAATGTTTTTTAGTATAATGAATCTAGATATGCCTCTGTCCATATTTATTGTACTAAAAAAACGTCACATCTTATTTTAGGTTGGCTTTTTATGAGACGGAGGGATTAGATTGAATGCATCAGGAGAATTGAAAACCACCAAGAGAGAAGTACCAAATTAGCCTCCTGGACTCGGTCGAATCTGGAGAAGAAACCACCTGGAACGTGATCATTCGTCGGCAGATCAAACACGAGGAGAACGGCGGCGTGGAACGCGTCGGGACTCGGGAGATGGCAGCACTTGAGAGGAAAGTAGAGGAGATGGCGTGCATGCGGGTGGCCGCTGTGATTTTGGGCTAGCCTGATTTTGGGGACAGGTTGACGTGAATGGGTTCGACCGCGATCTGGGGGCACAAGATGCGAGGGAGTGGGAGGCAGCGGTGGCACCCACGCCAAAGCCGATGCAGGGCAACCTCCATGTCTAGGCCTGCCACGCCGCACGCCCACGATGACGATCTCCTTTCTCTGGACATCCTTCGCTACCACATGGATAAGTGCCGCTCATCGTTGCAGAGCTCACCACCGACAGAAGAAGCTCCCCCGCATGGAGGAGAGGAGGGGAAGAGAAGAGAGGAGAGGGGAATCAGATGAAGAAGGTGAGGTAGCCATTTACATATGGGCTTCATAGTTTTTTTTTATTTTCTTTTTGCTAACTAGGATAGCACGTCGACGAAACTGGTCATCCATACTGTTATGAAATTGAATTTAATTCGGTTTTATAAGTTTGAGATTAAGAATTTTGGTATTGCGATTTAGAGATACGAGTTAAACTCGATGGAAAGACGAGGAACGTAAAGTGGACTGATTCCTTCCTTGAATGTCTAGGCGAGTAAGAGAGGCCACAGGCAGGTAAGAAGGCCATAGAGGCCCATCTCTATTGGGCTCGACAGGCCCATTTGGGTTGTGGGCCCAACTGGCTCGGAATAGAAATACATCATTGCTCTGTACTCTGTGTATAACTAGTACATTGCCTCCAATCCTGACGATAAATACGTTCGCTGTCCATTTTACTGCAGTTGGCTACTCCCTCCGTCCTTAAGTTTATTTTCCACCCATTTTATATATATCAATACAAGAACAAAACAATTAAAATACCTCACTTTATCAAATTACAATGTAATCATCTATCTTCAATATATCTATATTCCACTCTATAAACTCCGATGTAATAATTATTTAAAAATAAATTTATTTTAAAATAAATGTGGGGCTAAAGATGAACTTGTTGAGGAACATGAGTAATTAATTAGCAAGGCACACGGTCAGTTATTCAGTCCAATCTGCACAGTTGGACACTGCGATCATACAGGAATAGTACTTACCTACTACTCTAGTTTCAAGTCTTATAATTGCACAGGTCACTGTCCAAGTTTACGAGCCGTTCTGAACACTTCAACGGCGTGTTATTATGGCAGAGCAGAAACGGAGAACAGACTATAATTAAGTGGGCGCTAAGATCTGATAAAGTCTGTTCCTATGGTGAACGCGACACATGTATATTATTTAGAAAACTTACTAGTATTTTCACTGTTCCAATATATATCAATTTAGAACTAATCTCATCCTAAAACTACGAATTTAAACATGACATAAAAAAATCATCTATCATATCAAGATTCGTACTATCTTTATTTCATATTTATTTCATATTACAAGTCGTTTGGTTTTGTAAGTATTTAGATTTAACAAAGTTTATTGAAAAAATTAGCAACATTTATGATATCAAATTAGTTTAATTAAATTTAACATTGAATATATTTTGATACAATGTTTATTTTGTGTTAAAAATGTTAGTATATTTTGCTATAAACTTGATTAAACTTAAAAAAAATTGACTAAAAAAAATCAAACGACTTATAATATAAAACGAAGAGAGCAGTAGGTTGCTACATATTGGGATGAAGGGAGTATCATGTATCATGGCATAAAAAAGGATCACGAATTATCTTGAAACAAAGCAGTACATCAACATTTTGATACGGGAAAATAAAATATGAATTGCACTAAAAATTGAATATTTCGTGCTCCCTAGTCGCTTAATTTACTTCAGGAATATCAGACAAAGTCGACAGCCATTGATGATGCTGCACATCTCGGGCGCATTTTTCTTATAATTCCATCTATCAACTGCTTGGTGAGATATGATTAGTTAACAGAAGATAATTCGTGGTGGGGCAAGCTAAACTGCAAAAGGCGACAGAGTTGGACTGAAAAGGGGTTATCATATTATCGCGGTGAAAGGAATACTCCTGCTTTTGAGTCAGCAGTTTCGTTTGGCGATAACCCGGCCTCGCTTTCATGACATCGATGGGTTTTTTTTTCTTTTTCTTTTTCTTTTTTTGCGTTTTTCTTGCACAGATGTCCTACTGCACTGGTGGGGAGTATGAGAGTGTTGCTTGTCAATACGTGTGTAGACTTGCAGAGTAGTTGAAGGCAGTGATAGTTGACTCGTTCCAGGTTAATTTTCTGGGAGAGTTTAATCGTATTGTGGTTATCAAATTTGTTAATTTTCTAGTTGATAATTTGGGTGTGAAGTTTGTGCGGCGTCCAGGGAAACTGTGGTCAAGTAGCTTGTTTGCCCATCAGATTAAGCAAGACAAACATACAGTAGTAATAATATCTAAGTCGTTGTCGAAGTCACCCTGCATAGGGATGTTATATGAAATAAATCAAGCGAAAGTCACGGTTCGATGCCGATTGCTAGCAGGCATGTAGTAGTAGCTAGCATTCATCAAATGAAACACGCTCTCTGTCTCTGTAGAACGTAGACTCTCTTCATCAATTTGTTTCGTACTACTTCTATTGCCGATAATTAACATAGTATAGCTGATTTTGTTGCTAAGCGTGTTCAATTCCCCACTCTGAAATCGTTCACCGCAAACCAGCCGTACATTTGCGATGAACGATCATTTCCGTCGATTCATTTGCTACTCACCGGCCCATCGTTTCGCTTAATTTTCTTTTTTAGTTTTAACATCGATTTTGTGGGTTTTTTCTTGGTAGTTATTTTATAGCATTTGCTTTTTTTTAAATCATTAAAGAAAAATATATAAAAGAAAGTTTTATCCTAAACTTGGAAGGAAGCCCGCACAGATGCACAGACAATTTATTTATTGTTTATAAAAAAATATTAAAAGAAATCATATCTCAGCATATTTACTATAAAAACAATAGATTAACTTATAATCGTAAAAAATATTTATATTGTAAAATAAACCATAAACTTTGACATAATAAATGATAATATCTATCATATTCAAATAAAAATTACTTTCTTCTGGTTATACGTGAACTCGCCTATCATCATCCTTCGCAAACATATGAGTTAATATGGGTTTTGATTTTTTTATTATACATTTGATTCACCTGTACATGTTATGGGTAATATACGATGGAATGATGGAATAATCTATATTCTCAAAATTCTTTGTGCTAATTATGAAAACTATTTATATGAGAATGACATAATTAAAAAGATATAATGTGATTCCATGTGATATTTTCGAATATACGTATGAATGTCTTAGGGCGAATAGTAGTATTTCATACGTACGTAATTTTTTTCCTTTTTTGGAGACATATTTTTCTCTCATAGGATAGGTGTGGATATGTATATTTATATGACGAGTGTGCATTCGTTTATATGAGCACTTGTGATTGCCTTTTACATCATTAGTAAAAAAAATACTTTCAAGAGAATTAACGGGATGGTGTGAAGTAGCGCTGCAGCGGCGTGGCTTTTTCGACAACCTCGTTAGGAGTGGTCACTACACATATGCACAATTTGAAGAAAACCTTAGAGCTCCAAAGAAAAAAAGAGAAAACTATTCGATGGGTTGATCATATACACATTCTTTTTTTTTCCTTTTTGACATCCCTTGTGTAGCTACGTACATTGTAGGGATTAGCCCTTTTCTAGGAGCGGGTGATTACTTGATAGATATAATCTAATGGTTAAAAATAATCGATCCATCGGTTTAAGTGTAAATCAATGGTTAGATATTTTGTTTTTTTTATAATTTTTCTTAGATTTTCTCTAATTTATTAGAGCGTCATGTGACATCTTAGGAATGTTTATAGGAGTGTAAGAATGATACTACTCATAGTCACAATGGATAACTTGAATGGATCTAATCTAATGGTTGAAAATAATGGATGCATCGATTTAAGTGTAAATCAATGGTCAGTGTCACACCCTGAAGTTCCCCTTCTCCTTAGTTTTAAATTCAACTAATAAATTGTCGTAAGAAATAGCTTGTTTAACCTTGAGTTAAACCCTATTTAATAAATGTATTTAATAAGTGAATTGGACATGATGGAATTTTTCTTGAGTTCTCCATGTTAAAATACACTAATAGGATTTTTAGTGGAATTTTTAGAGCACTAGAAACAATTTTAAACCAATTACAATCAATTCTCGACCATAAATAAATCCCAATAAATCCCTTTTCCTTTTTCTTTTCCTCCTCCCTTTTTCCTTTTTCTTGTGTTGTCGGCCCATCCTCCCCCCGCGCACGCGCCCTCTCCCTTGCTGGGCTGGCCCGTGGCCATAGCCCAGCAACTGCCGCCCGCCCCTCCCCTCTCCATGGGTCACCGACAGGTGGGGCCTACCTGTCGGCCCCTTCTTCAACCTTCGGCCAGGAGAGCCGGAGGTGCCTCCCGCTGCTGCCCACTTTTCCCGTGCCCTGCGGCGCCAACGCCCACGTCGTTGCCTTCTCCGCCAACTCCCCCACCACCTCCCACACATCCCACGTCGTGTAGAGCCCGGGATTCGGTTTTGGAATCCTGCCGCCTCTCTCTCTCTTCCCCTACCCACTCGCCAGATTCCTGCAACTTTCAGCCATGCCCGAGCCCTCACCGCCCCTATAAATGCCACCTGTGAGATCCTCTCTCTCTTTCCGTACTCGTCGCCCTCTCTCGCATCGTCTATCACACCCGCACCGCCTTGCCGGAGTTCCGCAGCTGCCACCCACCTCCGGCCCTCAATTCCGGTCTCCCACCGCCGCGCCTAGCCGCACCGTCGCCACCTCCGCGCTCGCCGAGCTCGCCCGCACCTTGGGTGCCGTTCGTCCATCACTTTCCGCCGTTGTTTCATCGTCGTCGTCGTCGTCTTCCACCGCGCCGGCCCTCCCCTCCGGTGAGAAGCTCCTCCTCCCCCTTTTCCTTCTTTTTTTAGTCGTTGCCGCCTCCTTACGCGTGCGTCACCGTCTTCGGCTGGCACCGCCATCACGCGCGCCACCCGCCGCCGAATTCTCGCGCCACCGGCGTCGTCGCCGTCGCTCGAGCGCCACCGCATCGCATGGCCGGCCGAGTCGGCTTTGAGCTATGCTCGAGCCCGACAGCCGCCTCCCGCCACTGTCCGATCGGGTCCCGGTCGATCTAGACCGTGGGTCCCGTGGACCGACGGTGGACCATCCGCATGGTCTCGGTCCACGGTAGACCGACGCCCTTGAGCCGCTGATGGGTAGGGCCCACTTAATGGCGTCAACCCCTCGCTTTGATGATGTCAGCCCTGGGTATTTATTGCATAATAAGTCATTAAGGTTTTTTCTGTTTATAGTAAAAACATAGAGAATCTTCTAAAATTCATAACTAATTTATCTGAGATCCGTCTAAGTCCATTCAAGCCTCAGTAAATTCATAAAAATGCCTAAAATCTATTAAAAATAGTTTTGTTTCCTGTTTCAGTATACTTATGACCTGTTTTGCATGTGTGCTTTGTTTGTCATTTAGATTCCGGCGTTTCCGAAGCTCCGCTTTATTTCGAAGTAGTCGCAGAGGTTCCAGCAGCACTGGAGCAAGGCAAGTCATACATGTTAATTGATCATATTATACCTATTTCTCAAATGTCTCGCTTTCTATTAGATATTGCGTTTATTTTACAATATCATGTGGGATAGTTACCTATACATGGCCATAGCTTGTTCACCTTGTATCATTGATAACTTGGGCATTAATACAATTAGATGTTGGTTTAGGAAATACTTATCCCTGCTTAGATTAACTAGCTCAGTATGGGGGATCTCACATGTAACTTATATCTTAGTTTAACAATGATGTCTATGGACATGTACCATCATGGTATTAATACAACTAAAATATGCTTAATGATGGGCTGTGGGTGCATGGTTCTGATAGACGCGCTCATGGCAGTTAAGGACCAGTTCACGGGAAACCCTGAAAAAATTACCATACGTACCAAAAGCCAACGTGGGCAACGACTGGACTTATAGTGTAGCTTTTCTCTTTCCGACATACCTAGGCTAGGGTGGGCGTGATGGATTGGGTTGGCCGGGATTATACCGGTTGATCGGCTGTCGGATTCATCGCGGCATAAGGGGGGCTGCCTACCTTGGTTTTAAAGGTAGGGGCGAAACATGAAATATGGTGCGATTAGTTAGGGAGGGTTATGCGAAGAGTCCTGTCACAGTTCCTTCTCGGTATACCATGGTGGTATGTTGGCACACGACAACGTGTCATGGGACTGTGTCTTGTGGGTACAGTTGTACATCTCTGATCAGAGTAAAACTATTCGAATAGCCGTGCCCGCGGTTATGAGTGATCAACTAGATTCACCGTGATTAGTCCTATCAGTAATAATTTGACCTAGTGGAACTGGTGTAGTTCGGGTGGTTGGTTGGGCCTGTCGCAACGTGGTGTAGCGTTGGACAGTGATGATTAATATTGCTTAATTACATTCTATAGTTTTACTACTTTCAACTACTGCTCTTAAATGCTTACTTTATGCAAAAGAACCCCTAGCCTCATTTGAAATTACTTGCATCATACCTCCTCTATTGGTATGACTTACTGAGTACAGTGGGTAGTACTCAGTTTTGCTCTATCTCCCCACACCAGAGCTGGAGTACTTCTCGGATGGAGATTACTCCGAGGAGTAGGCTTTGTCGCTACCGAGAAGGATGCCCGTGGAGTGAAGTCATTATACTGCGAGCGTCAAGTCTATCAGTTTAGCTCGCTTTTACTTTTCACTGCATATGTAGGACTTTTAGTGTGTTTGTAAGACGTGGATCTTTGTATCAACTTTGTCGTTTGTGTACCCTGACTGATCCTGAACAGGGGGTTTTAATGCGCATTTAGCTTAGAATTCTATTTCGAGAAGTTTTGGGCGTGATAGTATTTTTTTCTTATAACTTTTTTTAGATTTTTTCTAATTTATTATAGCGTCACGAGGTATCTTATGAGTGTTTGTAGGTGTGTAGGAACACTATTACTCATAGTCGCAATCTACTTGTAGTCAACTATTGTTTGCTATGGCTTGGTGATATCTCTACCTACCTATCATTTATTGATGATTACATATTTAGTATTGTTCTTTATCTCCGATACTTGATGACACACGTGATCATTGAATGTCAGCTAATTATTAGGTGCACTATATGCATTGATGTCTCGTAAGCAATATGACTTGGCAATTGATGGATAATGGTTTGTATATAGAATTTATATACATGGGATTAGTGGGGACATACGATTAATATATTTGACTATTAATGATTGATAAAGTATATTATGTACTACATATTAAGTGTTTTAATACATAATTAATCAATTTAAGGTTAAGTTCTAAAGTGCTTATCCGATTGGCTACTTCCTTATTTATGGTGGGCATGTTTTTTTGAAGTAATAAATGGTGCATGTTTTGCAAATACTTTCTATACAAAATATTTTCAAAAATCAAATAAATCAATTTTTAAAATATAGTATTTAATACTTAATTAATCTTGTGTTGATGATGTGCTTCGTTTTGCATGCGCTAAGATAAGCTCAACCTATGAGCTAGATCGAACGAAGCCTAAGTAGAAGATAAAAGGACATCGACATGGTGCCAAAATAATATATTTGATCATAAATTTTCTAATAATATATGAATAAATATAACACATAATACATGAAAATACATTCATGATAAATTTAGTAATGTCATTTTGATATATCAGTTTTACAGTAGGGAGCGAGTAAATTTTGAGAATACAACTCACAATTGGAGTTGTTTTTATTTTTAAAAATACAAGTCTAATTTAACTATGTATGTTCTTAAGTGATATACAATGATATAATCTATATTTTTTATTTATTTATATTTTTTATGGATATTTCGATGAGAGGTGCCTAGTTAGAATACAACTTGAAATAACCTATATTTTTACAACTTAAAGCATAGTTAATATGAGCTTAAATTATTAGTTTGGTTTTTATCTCATCCAAGTGAGAAAAAAAGAAAAAAGTAGGTATGTATTTTTTTGGGGGTTGGTTTGTTTGGAGAGACGTACGTACAGATACGATGTGAGTCTTTTGTAAGATAACTATAATTGATAATTTTTTAATGATAGATCTAATGGTTAAAAATAATAGATTCACTAGATTAAATAAAAATCGACACCTAGATGTTCTATTTTTTTCTTAGAATTTCTAGGATTTATTAGAGCGTCACATGATGACGCAGGAGCGTTTATAGAAATATCATGTGATGGTTTAGAAACGTTTATAGAAAATTTAATAAACTTTTAGTATATAATAGATTATCATGGGCCATTGTGGATTGATGTCAAAATATGTCCCACCAATTTATTGGTAGCTTGAATAGTAATAGTGCATGTTTATATTGAAGCCAAATTATGGGCAATGCCTATGATCAATTTGGCACCCATCTAAAATTTTTTGCTCCATATTATCGATATTTGGCATCATATTGACAGCAATCCAAACATATGTAATAAATCTTTACCCTACCCAACAATTGATAGTGTCGAAACATGCTACAAATTTGGTACTACCAATGGTTTGGTAGGGTAGAAAACCAAACCACCCCCATAAGCATAACCAATCGTCAGGCCGTTCACATGCACGCACGAATGACGCATGGCACGGAGGAGTACGGTTCTGCCGCCGCGTTGCGTTACACGGAAAAGAAAGAAAGGAAGAAAGAAAAGAAAGGCCAGTAGTAGGCCATGCCTTGTACGGTTTCCGCCTCGAGAAAGATTCGCCTATATATATGGCGTCATTTTCATGCTCTAGAATTATATACCTTGTGTCCTTGTGGCCTTCTTGGCTAAGTCTTGATAATCTTAATCATCTGCCCACATCACACGTAATTAACAAGATGACGGTCAAAAAAAATTACGTGCCCTAGAATTAATTGTTCAATCAGTAGGGCGGTAATACTAAAGCAGGTACGGAGACGTGGAAGCCCAACCAGAGGCACAGACTAAGCCCAACCACTCTCCGTATGCATGGTAGATCCACCCATCAATCATTGAGCTCCCACCCAACCACGGTTAGTTACCCTGATCGATCAAGACTCAATTCCTCTCCCTCTCATGAGTCCTAATCCCTACATCGATTCACTAATTACTTTTAGGCTCTTTAGTTACACCATGATCGACCAATCGATCGAGAAGTATCCCCGGCCGGATTTTGATCTGATCCCGGCGGCGGCCATCGATCACCTTGTCGCCGGCCGGCGGCGTACTCCCGGCCGGCAGGGAGCAGAGGCCTAGCTAGTTGTTCATGTAATTTAGCCATTGCTCAATTCTCGGCGCTGGTTGCAGGTAGGGAGTTCTTGCAACGAGCAGATATCTCGAGGTTAATTCATCACATGGCACGGGCAAGCAAGACAGTTCAAGATGCATGAACATTTAATTTCGCTCTAAAATCGACACAATTATTCTTTAGATGAATGAAATTAAGAGTAGTAGTATTCCCTTATAAGCGTGGAGATTGGAGAGAGAAAAGAAATTAAAGGAAGCAACAATCCTTGGAAAACTTGTCATCATCCCTTTCCTGCTTGGTCGTCCTCTTGCAGCACCACCAAAAATATTACATAAGAGGCAAAAAGAAAACAAAAAAAATCAAGACCAAAACCCATGCTTCCTCTTGCAAAGCAAAGCAAGGAGGAGCGCAAAAATTCGCCCACCAAAACACCTCTCTAAATAGTCTAATCTCTCTACACATAATTAATACACCCTTAATTATTTTTTTCCTCTTCCTCTTCCCTTCTTTTTTTTCTTATTTTTTCTTATTATTGTCTTGTTTATGTTACAGCCGCGGCGTCCTTCCTTTCTGCTCAGGCAGCTACGATTCCGGTGGTGAAGAAGATCTGCCCGCCGCCGGAGCACGGCGACCCGGCGATCTCCGCCGCCGCGGTTGATGGGGCGGAGACCTTGCTGGGGACATCTCTCGGGGCGGCGGCGGCGGCGGCGGCGCGGCGCTTCCGCTCCTTCTCTTGTTGGAACTCGTCGCTGACGATGGCGTGGTACCGGCACTCCATGCTGCAGAAGGCCCTCTCCCCTCTGTACATGAAGATGTCCTTGCCGTCGAGCGGCCGCCGGCAAAGGTCGCAGCACGCCAGGAATTCCGCCACCCGAAACGCCGCCGCGCCGGCGCCGGAGCCGCACAGGCTGGTGGCGCACCGCCCGCTGCACCCGAGCTCCGAGACCTCCAGCCGCGCGGCGCGGCGCCGGGTGGTGGTGGCGGCGGCGGACGACGACGACGACGCCGCGGCGATGGCGACGGCGGACACCGCCGGCTTCCGCGCCTCCTCCTCCTCCTGCGCCTCGAGCGCCGCCAAGATGCCGAGCCCGACCCCGCCCGCGTCGCGGTGTCGCCACCCGCCACGCGGCGACGGCGACGGCGCCGCGTGAAGGGCCGCGCGGTCGAGCGGGCTGGTCGGCGACGGGAGGCTGCCGCTGCCGTACTCCTGCTGCTGCCACGGCGAGCAGCGGCCGACGGAGACGTCGAGCTTGCGCGCCACGGCGCTGGCCTTCTCCACCATGGCTGAGACGCGTAGAGAGAGAGAGAGAGGAGGAGATGGATTGGTGGTTGGATGCCTCCTCTCTTTGGGCGGTTTCGGGGTGGAGAAGAGGGAAGTGGGAGAGGTGGGAGGAGGGGTTTCCTGTATTTGTAGCCTCTACAACAAGGGTGGTTTTGGTTTCCATTGTGTGTGGTTTTAACCTTTTCTCTTTATTTTTTGGTTTGGAAAAACTGTTCTGTTGGTTTCTGGTGTGTGGCTAGGAGCACTCGGAAGTTACACACACATTTCACGCTTACGACATTAGTACAATACAAAGAGACCTCATTGAGTAGTGGAGTAATATTTTCTCCTTATGATGATGAAGGCTCTGGAGAGGGTAAACTTACTATTACTATGCTAAATCATATGTCCATTTAAGTCACATGGTATAAAGCAAGTGGACACACCATTATCATATTGCCAATTATCTCTAATTGTTCAAATATAAATATGGATAATAAGAAAACGTAGTGCATAAATAATGAAGAAAACGGAAGGTGTCAATACTTGGGGAAATAAATGAAAATGCAAACCTTCTTCAAATGTTATTTGCTCTGTACGAAACTATAAACATTTACGACTATGAATCTAAATGGTTCGCATTTCTGCATATGGATCCGTGGACCCTGCCTATGAATCTAAACGAACATATCTAGATTTATAGCCAGAAATACTTATTTTTTAAAACGAATGGAATATTTATATCAAGAAACCAAGTACATGTTCGAGTGTCCAAGTTGCATAATAAAATCAATTTTTTATATGATCATATTAATTATTTCCTAAGCTATGCATGTAGGAATCCCATGGTAGTTTTCCATTTTGCGGAAGAATTTGACAAACTTCCTGATGATAGCTTTACAACAATGCCCTTACACATTGGCATGTATAAGTGCCATCAACATTCATTAGATTGCAAATAATATAATATGTAATTCTAATGCATAAATAAAATACTCTCTTTTTTTCAAAAATATAAATATTTATGGCTATGAATCTGGATGGTAAGCATTTCTGCCTATGAACCTGGACAGACATGTCCAAATTCGTAGCTAAAAGTTCTTATTTTGTTGAATGGATTTAATATTTATATGGAATTGATAACATCTAGTACATGTACAAGTGTCCAACTTTCTTAACAAACTTAAACTTTTATGTGATCATCTTAATTATTTTCTAAGCTATGCATATAGGAGGCCACGGTAGTTTTCGAATTTGTGGAAGAATTTGATAAACTTTCTAATGAGAAATACTCTTACAACACTGGCATATAGGGACCACCAACATTCATTAGATATCAAATAATACAATACATAATATTAATCAATAAACAAAATACCCCTTTTTTCTTCAAAATATAAACATTTGTAGCTATGTACCCGGACATAGTCTTATATTAAAACGGAGAGAATATCTTTAATGACAAACAATATAAGTGCCGGACGATTTCAGAATAGAGTAGTGAGTAGTTTTTCAATGAAAAGAAAAAAAAGATAAACCCATCCATCCATAGCAAATTATTTTGTGATGAATAGCTGAATGACTGAACGATTTACGTGATAATTATTCGAGAGCACACACGATCAAGTTAACTACAAAGTAATACAAGAGGTGTGAGGCTGTGAGCATAGCATAGGGGAGCAAGTCTGTGGGAGCGGAAAGCGATGGAGAGAGGGACAGACGGCGATGATTGGGTTCCCTGAAAACCATGACCTGGAAATGGTGGGCTGGTTTTCAGCAGTACAGTATGACCAGTGGAGGGTACTCGGCTCCAGCATGGGGACTCTGCCCCACTGCGTCACATCACATCACTTCACGTCGTCCTTTGGAATTTCTCCCCGTTCGCCTGTCGCCACTTGAGGCTTGATAATTCCACGGAATTATTGCGGGGTTTTCTCTTGTTGTAGTATCTGGAACAAGAGAACGTCCCAATCCAAACTCTCACCGGCCGTCTGGTCGATCTCCTGCTGCTACCACCACTCGCATGCTGCACGAAAGGCCGTGTAGATCCAGCCTTGATATTAGTGTGGATCTAGTAACATGAACAAAAGAATGTGTGAGAGGGATTTTATTAGTCAAAGTCTTACCAGGAGAGCTCGATTAACAAGCTATAAGTAGGAGTAGAGATAGGAGTAGTAGCTAATTGAGCTCCAAAAAAATCCGGGGAGAGAAGGATAAGCAGATAAGCATATGTGTATCTTTCACTGTTGCTGATAGAAAAATTAAAGCACTCGCACTAAGAAACTAGGCTAAGCTCCACTCTACAGTGCAAGGCTACGTTCGAGGCAGTAACGGATCTAGAAAATTTCATGTCTCGATAAACCTAACAAAAAAATAAAATACACACAATTTTGTACAAATCTATAGATTAGTTTGGGATGAGCATTTGCTTTGTTAGATTATTGCTTTAAACATGTTAATTAAGTATGTACACTATATTACTGCTGTGCCACTGACTAAGTAAGATGATTAGCAAGGTGATTAGAATTAGTATACTTAGCAAGGTGATTAGAATTAGTATACTGGGGCATGGCTGCATGCAAGCTGGCGGAGCCCGGGCAATTGCCCTTGCTAACCGGGCCCTGGCTCCGCCACATGTTCGATGGTTTTTTTAAGGAAAGATCATTATATTGAATAAAACGGAATGATCAATTAGCACATACTATATTCATTTTTAAGATATAGTTGTAACTTTTTCTATGAACTTGAATATATATACTTGCTAAAATTATTTATATTTAGGACCACAAAATTATTAATTAAATATTAGCTAAAAAATTGAAAAAATAGATTAATGTAATTTTAAAGCAACTTTTTTATAAAAATATTTTTCTTAAAAAAATATACTGTTTAATATTTTGGGAACCTAGCTTGCGTGTGAAAAACAAGTACTCCATTAATCCTAAAATAAATTTATTTTTCACCCATAACAAATATTGATACAAAACTTAAAATATTATAATAATACCCCTATTTTTATCAAATCTTATATAATTATTTTCCTATTTATCTACTCTCACTATATTTATATAGTACTTTCATAAACTTTGACAATAATTACTAAAAATAAATTTATTTTAAAATAAATGAAACGAATAAAAATAATTTTTTTTGGAAGGAGAAAACAGTAAGTAGAGGTTGATAAGAGAGTATAAAACGCATCGAGGTGAAGTAGAGTTATGGGTTTGCAGCATCAGTACTCAGACATGCTCTCTTCGTCTAAAGATAATTTAATCCTGTGAATGTATGTATATGGACATATATGTCGTCCAGATATATTTATAGAATTATGCGAAAAAACGTGTAGCCCAGTGATAATAGTGACCTGAGTAGCACCTTAAGGTAAAGTTTAAATTTTCATAAGAGCAAATTTTAGATTGGGTTAAGTTTTCAATTTAAAAAGGCTGCATATATCCGGTTAGATGTAAAAGTCGGATAAAAGCTTTAAAAAAAATAAAAAAGATATATTTATAGAATTGGATTTTGTTGGGAGGAGTACCAAAACTAGGCTAACCCTGATTAGGGCATCTGTTTGGTGAGCTAACCCATGATTAGGAGCAGGAGCAATACTAGTACTACTCTGGTAGGAGTAGGTAGCTAGTCCGTGACTTCACGGCAAGATAATACTACGCGGGAGACCAGCGGAGTGCGTGGCATCTCCACGGCGCAGGTGGAGGTGCGTGGGAGGACACGCGGTGGGACGGGGGCACCGCCCGCCACGCTCCACGCTGACTCATCCGGGAGGGATGATGGGATCTGGCTGGCGGGAGCGTGGAGGCCTCGGGCGGTGCGCGCTCCCCTGCCTCTGCCGCTGCCGCGGTGGCGCGACGTTTTACCCCCGCGTGGGGCCCGTGGCGGGGCGGGGGACCGCGCTTTTATTCCCGGCTCTGTCCCGTTGCCTCCGTTGCAGGGCGTTTGGAGCGGAGTGGACCGGGACGGACGGAAATGCCCCTCCCCTGCGCAGCATTAGGAGTAATTTTCTTTTTCTTTTTCTTTTTCTTTTTTTTGCAGGCAGCATCATGGACCATCCTGTAACTATAAATACGTGAGCGGCTCTCTGATGAAGGACGCTACGACTAGTGTGAGCGGCGTACCGACTCGCTACGGGGTACTCCGTACATCGCAAGGTGCAGCGGGCACCGTTTCAAGCAGCTTATTCACCCAACTATCTACTTATAACTAAGATTAAATGTTTTGGTTAAAATTATTAATTATTAAAAAGGGGGAAAATACTAGCTCATGTAAGTAGCAACGTAGTGCAATAGGGAAAAGTTTTAACTAGTATTTCTAAAGGCACCCGGCAAATAATCATGGTAATAATCCATTGGGTATCTCCAATTCACCAACCATCTGTTACGTTTGCCTAAAAAAGAACCTCTTAACTTAGAAAAAAAGTAAAATATATAAAGGTCATTCTACTTTCAAAATATATATTTGGATCACTAATATGAGTTAATGAGTTAAGTTAGTCACGTGCTCATCTAACTTTTTAGGTGAGCATATTTTATATATGGCATATCACCTAGAATTGAAAACTTACTCCCAGAACAAAAACATGGAGAAAATAAAAGCTGCTAGGGTTTGATGGCAAGTGAGAGAGGAATAAAAATAAAACTCGTCAAAACAGGCAGAAGTGAAATGATTTGGTTTCACTAATTTCGTGTATTTTCAATTGGTAGTGCCATGAGAAAGAAAAAAAATACATGGGGGTTTCTGCATATTTCCAGATAAAATTTTTTTAATCCTACGTAGCATGCCATGTATACAAGGATGTAGATAGTTAGATGGGCAAATGACTCACTTAACCTATATTAATCATCTAAATGTATATTTTCAAAGTAGAGTGACCTATATGACACATCTAAACAAGTTGGATGACCCTTCATGCATTCTACTTCTTCAGAAACTACATTTTCAATGCCCCTGACTCTTCAAACCATTCAAATCTCTAACATGTTAAATTTTCACTAGTTGAAAATCTAGTTATAATTCGACATATTTTAATCAAAAAATATAGCATAATAAACATAATATGTGAAAATGAGAGTGGTTCTAGCATGGTGGTAAACATAAATATGCTAACAGAAATAATAGCATCTAAGAACATGTTTAACACCGAGATTAGAATAACATACTCGAAGAACCCTCCGATCCAGATGTGGTGTTGGTGTTGAAGTTGGTGTTGTCATCGTTCTCTCCTCCGTTGCCATTCCCAGATATGGTGATGCGGAGGATTGACACAGAGAAAGATATTCATTGTCTCATCCGTTACTAGAGGGCTGGCTAGCTTGGCTCGCCGCGCGCGCATGTGGCATTCCCATCACCACCTCAACCGCTCAACAGTTGCTCTCAATTAACAACCTATTTAAGTTGAGTTTCTTTTTCATTGGTTTTCAAGGTGGTATTAATTTCTTAACATTAATTGTGGGTCTTTGAAAGTACTAGGATTAATTGGGTCTAGTCCATTTAACTCTAACACCATCAGTTACGTGGTGTCTAGTTGGTCGCAAAAAATGTTACTTGAAACTATAGGACTCACATGCATGTCAATATGTCATCTCTATTCCCCCTCCTCCTCACCCTCTATCTGGCCCTTCTCTCTGTTGTGGCGGAGGTAGAAGTCTGTGCACTCCCAACGTCGCTACCACCCGCGACATTGTCGATCTCTCGAGGTTGATCTCCACCACCACGTTTATCGAGAACGGTGGATAGCTCAGATGGTAGGGAGCTACTAGGAGCAAGTCACTAGCTAGGGTTCAAGTCTCTCTTAACCCAGGTTTTCTCACCATTTTCTTCTCTCTCAATAATTGATACTACGCTCTCCTTAGTATCCCAATTTTTATCGAGAACGATGTTGTTCTCGATAAACATGGTGGTGGAGATCAACCTCGAGAGCACCTGATAGCTTCCTACCAGGTAGGAAGCTATCAGGTGCTCTCGTTGGCCCATGTTTGAGCCCCTCAATGCTGGGTTTTCTCATCATTTCTTCTTTCTTAATAATTGATACTAAGTTTCTTTTTAGCATCCCAAAACTCTTTTCAAAAAAGATATGTATCCATTTCTGCAAGCTTCATGTCCTCATTCATGGCCATCTTGTTGAGCCCCATCTCATCGCTATTCCAAGCTATTTGAAATAAAAAGTTCAAACAAATCTATCAACCTATTTGAAAGAAACAGTTCAAACAAATCTAGCAACTTGTTTGAAACAACTAATTAAGAAATTTTCTTAAAGATTTGAATCCGTCAGAACATTAAAATGTACTCCCTCCATCCCAAATTATAGGGCGTTCTCTTTTTAACAAAAATCAAACTCGAAAACTTTTGACTAGTAATTATAGACAAAATCCAAGAAATGTCATTGACAAGCACCCAATTCCGAGAAATGTCATCGAAAAGTACGAGTTCTATAAATGCCATCGTACAAGCGATTTTGTCCCAGAAATGCCATCGACGTTAGAGTTCCGTTAGCGTCCCTCCGTTAAGTGCTATAGGATGAACAGTGCATTTAACGACGTGGGATGGATGAAACCCTAATGGCGATAGTATTTCTAGGATAAAATCGCTTGTACGATGGCATTTTATGAAACTCGCGCTTGTTGATGACATTTTTTAGATTTGGGTGTTTGTCAATGACATTTTTTGGATTTTCTCATAATTATACTAACCATATATATGCTAAATATTATGCATTTATTTCACTAGATTTATATTTTAAAGTACTTTTATGTGATGCTAATTTTATATTTGTTAGGAATATAACATGGAATAAATTAATTATCAAAGTATGTCACTAAAAACCATATAAAAATATAGGTCTTATAATTTGGGACAGAGGGAGTAATTCAATCCAAAGAAGCCATGTATTAGAAAATCTGATTGATTGTACCATGACTATTGTAAAGCTAGTTATAACCATTCAAAGACGTGTCTGAAATGCAAAAGCATAATTCACATATACTTCTATATCCAAATTATGTCCCTCATTTCCTTCTCCTAGAGAGTCATATCACTTTTGTTTTGTCTTTGTATGATTAATCTATATTGTCTCCCTTCTTTTTCTTCTGTCATTGAGGCATATCACCATAGTTTTGCTTTTGAATGATCTATTTATATATGATTGAAATTATTATAAAGCACATCATCTTAATTATTTATAACTTTTTTCTTCCATGGTCGATCAAAGATAAAAAAATTATATAAAGTATATAAAGTTATGTTGTATAGCTATCTTATATGTTATTTATACTATTACTCATTTAGTATCTATCAATGTCAAGGATAAGGCATACTTCCTATATATGGGTTAATGAAATATGATAATACCATATACCTGATAGTATACGAAAATGTATCCTTTAATTAAGGAAATTTGGTTAATAAAGAAGAAAATTATCTTTCTGAAATAGAAGGTGTTAGAGTCCTAGTTGGGGAAGATAAGATTTCCTTAAACTCGTAACATATTTTATCTTCCTGAGTTCTACATGCAGAAGAAGATGATCTCTGCGATATATACAAGACCCCATGTTCAGGGAGGGGCATCAAGTTACAAACAATAACCAAAGCCACGCCTAGAAACAATCTGGAGGAAGTCAGTGCCGTATTCGACGAATAGATCTCGTTGGGTCGTTCTCGACAGCTTCTAGCTGGCGGATATATCCAGTTGTTCTATTCCCCATTGTACTTTGAGCAATATTCCCATCCATAATACATATAAGCTGAAGTAGGGTTATTACTCATTTTGAGGGCCCGAACCAGTATAAGTCCTCGTCCCTTGTCTGCTTGGTCTATTCTCGCATATACTCTGGTTCCAACGATCCCCATACTCTACAAATATCGTGGTCGACATATAGCTCGTCGACAGTGACGCACCAGGTAGGACTTGGTGCTAAAAGGTTTCGATGAGATAAATTCAAGAGCGGGATTTTCTGACGAGGGCTTCTACGACCAACCTGGCCTAGGAGATCCAACCCAGCCAGCCTTCACTATGGTCCAAGTCGGTTTCATCGCCTTTTCAGTCTTCGCCACCGTCCCGATCTCATAGGGCTCACCTAAGTGGGAAGGACCATACACGGTGGTACAAGTGTTGCGGCTAGGTGCGTATAAAATCGCCGCTGACGAAGGCCGCGAGTTATCCAAGTGTTGGAACATCGACTAGCTACAGAAATTCTATGTATAAGACCAATATCCAATCTGTAAGTTGGTTCATACCAGTTCATACACATATATACATACATCTTTTGTCCTATATAGCAAAATATTTTGTCCAATGAACCCCTTTTCTTTCTTAACACCGCAAATCGAAATCGTTTCTTATCGACCTATTACGTTAAGTCTGACTAGTCACCGAGTCTTAGCACCTTGGCCGAGGACGCTTGGCACAATTGGGCTAGTCGGATGCTAAGGGTCAAATTGCCATGTCAGATTTGGTCATGTCAGAGTACCCATTGTAACGTATTAACTAGCCGTGTACTCGGGAGTTTTTTCCAACTTCATGGTTGGGGGCTAGGAATTCGCCGCTTCAACACGGTCTAGTATGAAAATTTAAGCTATTTTTTTTGGAAATATTATACTTTTCATAAAACTAGTTAGGGGCTAGGAAGGGTACCCAACTTAATAACGCCAACATTGGCCCATATAAGAAGTACTCTTTTGCTGCTACGAATATGACTTTGTTGACGACGGATTTTGGTAATCGACTTGGAAAGGAAAGAGGAAACCGAAGCAGAGAAGAAGGATTGAGTTGGAATCGGACCAAGCTTTGTATCGGACTCGGTAACCGTATCGGACTTGGGGAGTGTTGCTATAAAGAGCATATCGGCCGATACGGATTTGGTTTGGTCATGGGCCGATACGGGTTGTGAGTTGACAGTGTCAACGTGGGCTTGGTCTGGGCTCGAAGTAAGCTTCAAGGAAGTTGCCGAATAGAGATAAAGCTCGGTTTTGGGCAATTGTATCTTGTAAATTAGGTAGTTTAGATCTAATCTGTGGCTAGAGTCTGCCGCAAAGACTTATTTGTTAGTTGTAGATAAGATCGTGCCCTACAAGGGTTCTGTTGTGACCTCGGGTATAAATATCCCGATAGTTTGTACATGTAAACTCTCTCGAATCAATCACACAAAAACCAGTTCAATCTACTTTCGGCGCATCGCCAACCCTCGCAAGAGGTCTTCTTCGACGAGTTCTTGCTTCCTCGGAGCAGAGGTAAGAACTCGTCCCCGACGATCTGCATCGTCGGGGCTAGCGTGTCGCTTTAGACACGTTAAGCCTCGATGATGTGATCGTCGATTATCATGTTTTGGATAGTTTTGACAGGTGTCTCGATTAAGCCTTGCCAGCGGTTTACTCGCTTTAGGGTTTACTGCCGATGATGGTTTAATTTGTATGCTTGGCTAGATTATTCAATGCATCTGTCATCCCCAAAAGCAATCGACGGCTTGATTTTCTTTGTGTTAAGTCTCAATTCACACTTTGAGTTGCTATCGACCTTAGTCCTGTTTTGAGATCTAGCACAAAGCCTGTTTTCGATTGTAATTAAGGATAGTACCGGGGTTTTAGCCGGTCTTACCTAACATATGTGATTGCTTTATATTACTTGCATGTGTTTGCCACTTATATGTGCGGATCGATAAGTATAAATGTGTTGATCATGAAGTAATCTTAAGATCTCTTTATGGTTGATGCATTTATATTGGCCGATTGGCTCGTATAAGGTTGCACTAGAGTACTAGCTGGTGTAGTTACCTTTATCATTCTTATCGGCCGATATTATTAGTTAAGATCTACATATCAATGAAGGCCGATAAGATTAGAATCATGTCATACTCATTTTCTAAGTGAGCCGATATAGCTTTGCCCTATCGGCTGGGCTATGACAATGTGTCATCGGTCTGTCGACCGATCGGCCATTGTTTTCTGACTTGGTTTACTTGTTTCTTGTTGATTGCAGATCAAATCAACTGGCACGCTCTATTCACGACTAGGCAAGCCATTTGGACCTGCACTGGAGCTAAGCAGATCTCCCAGGCCGCCGTGGTAACGCGGAACCCGTTTGGTTGCTGGACGGGTCGAAATTCTGCGCCAACAGACTTACTTTAATATTTTACAAAAATTGATCAAATTTCAGTGTTTGCTAATATTTTGCCTAGATTTCTTTACAGGGCAATTCGATGACTAAACCTACCAGGCAAGCCATTGCCACTGCATCGAGGTGAAAACGTCCTCGGCAAGTGGAGCAAGGGATTGTGCCAGTTGGCCGATCTCGGTGGATGTTCTTCGAGAACGAGAAAACCCCTCCCACGGGAAGCTTAGGTTCATCTAGGGACGCGACTCGCGGATACAAGCAAGGATGTGCCCACCTACATACCTATTGGCCCGACGACATTCACTCTTCAAGCTATTGTCGATCCTTTCAGCAGTACCGACGAGCCCTTCACATGTACCGCAGCCACCCTAGGTAGCCCGAAATCGACTTCTCGGGAGGACGACGGACCACGCACAGCTCTCAACACAGCTGATGTAGGGCAAAGCAGCTATTCTCCAGATGGGATGAGATCCATATCTCCTTGCCCTTGAGAAGTTCTACGCTTTGTTCCCTCCTGGCATTGTTAGAGGCCCGCTCCAGTTCTTCCTTCTCGTACATCTTTTTCAGTACTCGGCCTGTCGTCCCGTCTCTTCGAGAGAGTCTTCAAGGCCTGCAAAAGATAACAACATCGTTAGCAACCCTTGATCTAAGTGCAAAGGCAATAAGCTACAATGTCGTAGGATTCTTACTTCGACATTGTTCGCGAAGAAGTGCAATCTGGTTCTCCTGAGAAGTCATTGTATCATCTGAAGTGACGACGACCAGAGCATGGTCATCGCCACTTGGGGTTGACGAAGCTTGGGGCATACTAGGTCTGATGACTAAGTCCGAGGAGCATCCACCTTGTTGGACGTTCTCGTTCTCGACTTCGAAACATCTATAAAACACAAGATGACGGGAAAGAATAAAAAGGCCTTAAAGATCAATCAGAAAGGAAGTGTTCTTGAACACCAAACCTAACACTCATCCTTGAGGTTTACATAATAAAAGATAGGACATTACTCTTCAACATAAGGGATCACGGAGTCCCCGATGTCCTCCATCTTGGACATGATGTCCTCGCAACACTCGTCGGCTCCTTCCTAGATCACCATCTCCTTGATGTTGACCTCCGTGTGCGTGAGTTTGAGGCAGGCGAGAACATGGCATGCCCCGGTCTTGATCCCGGTCCGTGTGCGGTCAGCCATCTGCTCGGCATGCGCGCTCGTAACCGTCTCCAACTTGATGATGAGCGATCCCAATGATGCCAGGACCATTGTCTTGTTCGATAATTGGGGGTGAGGAATGTCTTTCCCTAAACCCTTGGCGACGATGTTGAGGCGCCCATAGTTGTCGTGCAGAGCTCGACGGAGGGAGGCCAAGTTGTCCTTGGTCTTGGGCAAGGCGTGCTCAAGTCCCCGACGCTGCTGCTCATTTCCGGCCATCAGCTCCCACAGCTTGACGTTGTCTGATCACGCCTCTTTCAGTTGAGCTTCAAGAGTCACGATTCGGTTGTTGGAGGAAGATGTGGCCTTTGTAAGCTGTCCGACTTCTGCAATGACATCTCGGGCATTTGTCTCCAACAACTGGCAAGCTTGTAAGAGCTTGTCAGTTGTCGAGGAGGAACCCGGGAGGACAAGAGAGCCAGTCGACGGAGGAAGTGGAGGAACGACGACGGCAATGGGCGCTAGAGACTTGGAGCTCACCTCCTCGCGAGCACCGACGCTCTGGCCCTAGGCGGTGGGAGAAGCACTACACCTAAAAAGCGTTACCCGATTGAGGAATCATCTAGCATCATACATAATCATCATAGAACGAGGTCATAGTTACCCAGTCTTCTGCCGCTTCAGAAGCACCACCTTTTTCAAGGAGGCAGGCTTTGCGCTGAGGGTTGTCTGTGGAAGAAGAAGGGTAAGGACGAGAACGGCTACCACGGTTGTAAGATGAACCTGAGATTAGGATCTCACCTCGAAGCCACTTGTTTCGATTAGCTTCCCAATCCTGTGGACTCGGTCAGCAAAGACCTGCGCCTTTTCTTGGTCCTATTACTTTCGGGCATGAGGGTGGCGGCTGCTTGTTTGGACACCATATGCTCCTTCAAAGAAGCAAACGTCTGGTGGTCGATGAGTGGGCCAATGACGTCTGTCAAAGGCAGTGCTTGGAAGGATCTAGATTACTACTCCTATGGGCATAGAAATGAATGATAAGGAGCAGTGGTTGATGATGCTTATGTTTACAATAGTGTCCCGCTCAATTGGAGGGAGGTCGCATATCAACGTGGGGATGTCGGTCGCGCGTATACCCTGGTTTCAACGTTTCTTATACTCTACTAATACCGTGGTCGGTATATTGCCCGTCGACAGTATCGTAGCAAATCAGACTACGATAACGGTAAGTAAAACTCTATAAATCATTGTGTGTATATATACACACACACTGCCAAACCATACCATGTTATGCATCAAAACTAAAAAAAAGGTGTAAAGGATGAATTATTGTAGTAACAAGTTTGGCCGGCTGGATTAAATTTCATATTTAAAAATTTCTTTAGAGCCGAGGTGAGAACTTTTTATTCCTTTTGTAGCTAATAATATTAGTGGTAAATCATGATTTTGTGATATTCTGATTATTGGAATGATAGACAACTAATCATCTTTTTAAATTATTAGACCATCATCTAACAACTTATGTTACAATTTTTCATGAAAATGAAAAAAAATACCATACTCTCTCCGTTACAAAATATTTTTAACTTTTTATTTATTTTGGGATGGATATAAAAGTGCACCCTAGTTGATTTAGACAATAAAATCAACGGAAATGTAGGTGATGTAAATTTCTACTTAAGTTGCACCTTTTCCTTTTATGTGAGTTTAGGCTACTCATTGGCAAGTTTATTTAACTGATGAAGAATAAAAAATCAGTCAATTAACACATAACAAATTGTTTTTAATATACTTTATTAAAAAAATAACCAAATATGGGTATTACGAGTATGAAAAGAAAACGGAGGTGGTATGTAGCATCTAGTACTACTCCCACAGAACCATCTTCCGACATTTTTAGACCACCTTTTTTCTCCATTGTACCCCTACATAGAGAAATACTCCACTAATCACATCATAAGAGAATATCAAAGACTGTAATGTCGGTTCTAAACCTATGGAGATTTCAATTTGTCAATTTTGAAAATTGGCCGTCTCGTAACTTCCAGAAAAAGACACGTAGATATCTGCCGCACAAAGAGACACAAAACCACACAAAACGGACCCAAAACCACCCAAAGTCTCGGAATCTCTTGTGAATTGTACCCCGAATCCGTGTACTCACTCCATAATTCCCATCGATCTCATTTCATGTCCCTTTCGCATTTTCTTTTGCCTTCTCTCTTTTTCTACAGCGTCTGACGCAGACTGCACGGGAAGCTACTAGTACTACAGGTTGAGGACTTGAGGGGCGTTACTGTCATTTGGTGTGCCGTGGGCGAGAGCGACGAGCGGGCCCCACCCCACCACGGGACGGTGTCACGTGGACTCCGCCAGGTGTGCGCCCGCGACTCGCTGCCACGCCCAGGCCCGCACGCGCACACACGCACGCTACGCGACGGATGCCGTGGGGCCCGGCCGTGACGTCGACCCCACCCCCCGGCGCGATGATGCGCGTGGGTCCCAGCTCGTCTGGGTGGGCCCCATCCGCGGGAACAGTACTTTTGCGTAGACGTCCCGCGAAATGTTGGAATCGCGACGGGCGCGGCACTGTACCTTCGAAAGGGACCGTGAAGGACTGGAATCGGTAGGAGGTGCTGTTTGAGGGGCTTGAACGTGATAAATCCAGGTTTGGTACCGTATGGGAGAAGGATACCGTAGAGGAGTACGTGTCGTCGGGGGGATGGGGATGGGGCCCACGTGGCAGCGCAGAAAAGCGACAGGGGTAGGTTGGTGAGTACAAGGGTATGTTCAGTGCACTGCACCCACGGGACGGCTTTGGCTCCTTGCACTGGGGGGTGGGCCCCACCTGGACCACGTACA
This sequence comes from Oryza officinalis, assembly GCA_008326285.1. Lineage (NCBI taxonomy): Eukaryota > Viridiplantae > Streptophyta > Magnoliopsida > Poales > Poaceae > Oryza > Oryza officinalis. The sequence continues at coordinate 28,054,690 of BDMV01000003.1, read as the reverse complement.
GTGCTCGCGCTAGTCGTTGTTTAGGGCGTGGCGGAAGCATGATGGCGGAAGTGGGTCCCATCGGACCCACCCGCGACGCTTTGGATAGGGACGCTGCCTCCTGTCTGTTGCTCACTGCGAGTGGTGGTTTTGATTTGGTGGGCATTTTGCTCGATCTGCCACGGGAGTACGAGAGTACGGTGAGAGCAAGAGCGATAGCAAGTCAGGTATAATTACTATATGTTTTTTAATAATAAAAAAATATTTTGATCTTTGTTCAACAAGTTACAGTCAATTATTATAAAATTCATACCAGAATAATTTCAATACACACTAACATAACATAAAGTAAACACAAGCTAATAAACACCAACACAGGATAAATCATTACAATTACTGAATTGTATTTGTGAATCTTCATCCGAAGTTGACAAAAAGGTACATAATTATCGACTCAAGTTTACTACATGCATCATTTATTAGCTTGATATCATCATCATGCTTTTGTAATTGAGCCTAACTCCGGAGTCAATATGTTGTCCTGAAAAGTACCTGCAAATAAAAATTTGATGGTGATTTATCAAAAACCATATCATTTCTATTAAGCAAGAGAGTCCAACGTATAGTGGAAGCCTCTACAAGAATAAGTTCCTTGATTTCTTTATTAACACCTACAACCCAAGTACCAAACATATGAGATATACTATGTGGAGGATATAATCCAAATAAAAACAGAATAGATCTCCAAAAAGATCTAGAAAAATAACAATCTAGGAAAAGATGATAAATTGATTCATTCTTCAAAAAAAACAACATCACAATTTATCATTTCAATTCCTCTTAGCCAAATTATTTTTTTAACATAATTCCTTTAAGAAGATACCACGTAGAAATCTTAATCTTAAGAAACATCTTAAGTTTTCAAATAATCTCATTCCTCTTTGTATACCCATTATTAATTATAGCTAAATACATAGATCGAACAGAAAATTGACTATTTTGATGGAAGTTCTATCTAAATATGTCATCCTCATCTGTTAAATTAATATGCATAATTGAAGCACATAAATTATGCCAATTGACCAAGTTCTGACCAACTAAACTCTCCTGAAAGAAACATTAAGTGGAACAGAACTCATAACACTTGTAATTGAGGAATTTTTCCTTCTAACTATAGAGTACAACGACGGGTATTTGTCCTTTAAAGAAAAAATTCCTAACCACTTATCATTCCAGAATCTAACTTGTTCACCATTATTAAATATCCAGGAACCATATTTAGAAAGGAACTCTTAACCTTCATCAGACTAGACAAAAATAAAAATCCCCTTGTTTCCTCTCGACCTGGGTTATTTATTGATTTACTACTATGATATTTTCTCTTCAATAAGTTTTGTCACACACCTTATTCATTTATTAATTTAAATAACCATTTGCTCAATAAACACTAGTTTTGGATTTCTAAATTATGAACACCAAATCCACCCTGATTTTTTGGCTGACATATAATGTCCCATCTTGTCAATCTATATTTTTTTTATGCTCATCTCCTTGCCAAAAGAAACGGGATCTATAATAATCAATTTTTTAAAGAACCCCTTTAGGAATCTAAAAAAAAGATATCATAAATATAGCTAGACTTGATAACACAGAATTAATCAAAACCAATCTCCCTCCAACAGACATATGTTTACCTTTCCAACTACTAAGTTTTTTCTCAATTCTTTGCTCAATTGTTATCTAATGTTTATTACTAAGCTTAATAAAATACATAGGGATGCCAAGATATCTAACAGAAAACTCTCCTAGTTTACAACCAAAAATGTTTGAATATTGCTCATAACATTCCTTTGCGTGACCAAAACAAAATAATTCACTTTTGTGAAAATTTATCTTCAGGCCAGATAATTTTTCAAAAACAGTTAATAACCACTTCATATTTTTCGCTTTCTCTAAGTCATGCTCTCAAAAAATAATAGTATCCTCAGCATATTATAAAATAGATAATCCATCGTCCACCAGATATGGGACAGTCCCATAAATCTGACCATCAACTTTTGCTCTCTTAATTAATAAAGCTAACATATCAACAACTATATTAAAAAGTATTGGACATAATGGATCCCCTTGCCGTAAACCCTTATAATTTTGAAAATTTGCTCCCACTTGATCATTTACTTTAATACCAACATATCCACCTTGGATGAAAGAAACAATCCAATCACACTATTTTTACGAAAAACCCTTCATTCTCAACGTTTGTTGTACAAAAGACCATTTCACTTTATTAGCTTTCTCAAAATCAATCTTAAAAATTACACCATTCTTTTTTTCGATGCAATTCATGTATTGTTTCGTGAAGAATTAGAACTCCTTCCATAATATTTCTCCCAGGTATGAAAGTTGTTTGTGTGGGACTAATAACTTTCTTAGCCACCCCAAAAAATTTATTTATAGCAACTTTAGTAAAAATTTTAAAACTGACATTAAGTAAACAAATAGGCCTATATTGTTGAATCTTAATAGCCTCCTTGCCTTAGGCAGTAAAATAATAATACCAAAGTTGAGAGAATAAAGATGCAAGCTTCCACTATGAAAATCCTTATATAAGTCTACCAAATCTGGTTTAATAACATTCTGGAACACTTGATAAAACTCAGCAGAAAAACCATCCGGACCCGGAGTTTTATTATGTTCCATTTGAAAAATCGCATCTTTAATTTTCTTCTCAATAAATTCCTCTATTAAAGCATTATTTTCTAATTAAGACACCTGGGGAATATCACTTATTTGGTTTTCATCCAAAGTTAAAGAAGAAGCTTCAGGAGGACCAAAAACACCTTTATAATAAGTGGTAATATGCGCTTGTAAATTCGCATCACCATTTATAACCCAGTTACCATCCTGTAATTGAAATTTTTTTTGTTTTCCTATGCTTCCCATTTGCTACCAAATAAAAATATTTAGTATTTGAGTCCTCTTCCAAAATATCTTTAGTCTTAGCTCACCGATACCATTTAATTTTCTCTTCTCTAAGCAAACAAGCTAAGCTATTCCTCAAATATTGTCTAGTATCAAGCTCATCCTAACTTAACAAAGTCAATTCAGCCTTTTTATCTAACAAGTCTAAATTTTCCAGCAGGACCTTCTTTTTCTTTTTCCTTCTTGTATGTACGACTAGTTTGTTTGGCCCAGCCTCTTAAAAACTGTCTTAATCTATGAATCTTTGCGTGCCAATGCTTTAAAGGAGTATTTCCTTCATCAACAGTTAACCAAATTTCCTTGACCATATCTACAAAACCATCTCTTAACAGCCAACCTAACTCAAACTTGAAGTTTTGATGACTATTACAAATAACATATGAGTTAGTGTTTAAAAGTAAGGAGTATGATCAGAGATGTCTCTATTAAGAACAAACACCGACGACAGTGGAAATTTTTGTTCCCACTCCATCAACATTAACACTCTATCTAACTTCTCATAAGTTGGCACTGCTAGATTATTTGCTCAGGTAAAATTCCTACCAGACATCATTGATAGTTCTCTAAGACTAAGACCATCTATAATAGCATTAAAAAGAAAATGCCATCTATTATCAAAATTATCATTATTCTTTTCTACAGGGCTATGTAAAATATTAAAGTCACTACCAATAATAATTGGTAAGGTTTCATGACTGCACATATGAACTAATTCAGTAAGAAAGTAAGAAACTGTTCCTTAAATTCATTTTGCGCCAGCCCATACACCAAGACTAAAGCCCATTTAAATTTATCTAATTTGTTACAAAGATGAAACTTTATATAAAAATCACCCTCATCAATTAAGCCAATATCAAAAGTTTTTAAATTAATCCCTAATAACATACCACCTGATCGCCCCTTAGGAGGTTTACAATGCCAAAAAAATCTTTTCCAGCCCAAAGATTTTTAAGGGCAAAAGCTGTAAAATCTCTCTTAACGGTCTCCGCTAAAGCAAATGAAATTCAGTTGTTGTTCCTTAGTAAGGTCAGAAATGAACTTATATTTTTTTGGGTCCTTAAACCCATCACTATTCCAAAAAACCCCTTTCATTTAAAATTTTATATTATTTCTTACACCTGACCTTCTTACCATTTTTCTTTTTCTTTAGAGAAGATAGCACAGAATCAGAAGTAGTTTGTATATTACAATCATAACCACTACTCTTATCCATAACCTCCTCCATAATTTCACTACAAAGTTTTTCCAAAATTGATTATCCTCCAACTGGTCATCATACAAGTCTTTATCAGTAACAATAGAAGAATTTTGCTTATCTTTCAAACTAATACAATCCCTTAACCTAGATTCTTCTAGCTTCCTTATATCCTTAATAGCATTCATAAGATTACTATCATTATTTACATTAATTTAATGTTTAGTAAGAGAGGATGAGATTACATTGTGAGACAATTGTAGATAGGAATCATTAAAATTCAAATTACCTTTAACATTCTGAAAGAGATAAGATAAAAAAGAGAAAAAAGGCTATAATTTGTGATCAGCTATAACACACACTCCAAAATATTATATGTGTATAAGAGATGGGACAATGTATTAATGGTGTAGTATATGTTGTTACATTCAAATTTGGCTCCTAGAGTATGAAATTGAAAACTATGGCTAAATTTGGAAAGAACCCAGACTTACCACATGAGGCCGTCTAATTGCAGCCATCGGGCCGGTCAGACCGACGACAGGGGTTCGGTCTGACCGATGACATGTGGCCGGTCAGATCGGCAGAGTCCGACTTTGAGTCCGATTTATCGGTTCTCAGGTTTTCATGCTTGGGTCTAAGATTTTAGAGTCCTGATTGGTTTCTACACCTAATTGGATGTGACAAAAACCCTAGGAAGCAAGTCCACCCCTCCAATAAATATAAAGAGCTAAGGCTAATTGAGACAACAACGAATCAATCGTCAAAATCAATTTATTTACCCAAACCCTCTATTCTATATCTCCTTCCTTCTTGCTACCTATTCTAAAGTCTTTTCTCCTCAAATCCCCCAATTGGTCGTTGTCTCTCGTCTTTATAGCGTTAGAGGACGTCCTAGCTGGCCTGCCGAGCCTAGGACAAACCGGCACGCATTCAACCTGACGGGGTCCCTCCCGAGTGTTCGTTCAGCGACATCTGCCCACTCCTTACGATGACGTGTCTCCGGGTGTCGTCGCGGATTGCACATAACGTGCTCAAGTTGTGGCGACGTGATTCTATGTCAACCCATCTTTTTGGTGACTCCATTGGAAAGATTTCGGTTGGTATAGCCGAAACCCTAGTTATCCACCGTGGACTCTCACACCAATCTTGATCAAGACAACATCATGGTTGGGGATTATAGAGTGTTGCCGGAAGCCGATCGTCAGCATTCGAAGCTCAACTTGAAGATCTACAGCGGAAGATGGCTTCATGCTATTGGAAGACGAGGCAAGACATCATTAGACAAAAGGAATTATCATTGCCCGTCTACACAACATCTAAGGTAACAACCAATTATAGCAATACCCCTGTTCTTGTAATTAATGTCGCTGAAATAGTAGATGGTGTTGTTATTGCTAGTCTAAATAATCGGTTTACCTCTTTTAATACTACCTTTGAGAAAACCTTTAGTACTACCTTGAAAAAAACTTAGATGCTCGCATGAGTGAGCTAGGGAATCGGATGCATAGCCAGTTCCTTGGTGGTGCGTCTACTTTATATAACAACAAACATATGTATAGTATTCCATCAAATTTCCATGTACCAAAATTTCCTATATAACAGAATTGGCCGATGAATAATACCTACAATTCCCTCGGTACAATAGATCCTAGATTTACCCTTGCAACACAATATGCCAGTCAGACAACTGCAGCGCCGTCGGTCAAACCGGTAGTAGTGGCTGGTCAGACCGCTGCAACACTGTCGGATAGACTAGACGTGGTGGCCGGTCCGATCGTAGGGGCAACACCGGTCAGAACGTAACCGGTGAATCTTTTAGAATCGGCTCATACATCAGCCATTTCTAATAATCCTATGACTAGTACACGTACAAAACCCAAAAGCCTTAGCGACAAGATTGTCGAAGCTTTCAAAATGCTTTCAACATAGATACTAGAACTAAAAAAGATCCAGATCAAGAAAGTTAAGCAAAAGAAGCCATGGTCCCACAGAAAGTTAGGTCTGATCGTCCCCATTTGAATATAGTCAATAAAGTCAAATCTTCGGACGATGAGACGACCGATATATACTGTCATGCCCAGAAATTTAACCAAATTTGCAGACTATTTTGTGTAAAAATCCCTGTCTAGGAATCAAGCCAGGGTACACAAAACGATAAATTAATATACCGGTCTAAACGTAAATAAAGCAAAAATACATACAAAAGAGGCACTTAGTCCTCACAACGAAAAGATAGCAGCAACAGCGAAAAAAGGTGATCCTAGCGGGGCTTTAGCTCCTTTCTAGAGGCAAAACTCAACTAGGGTATAAGCCTTGGTCCTCTAACTCCGTCTTCAACTCAGAAGCACTACACTTCTGAAAAGGGGGAACAATAGTAAGGTTGAGTATAACCGTCGTACTTAGCAAGCTACACCAATGAGACAGACGTACAAGGGGACACAAAGGAAAGTTTGGGGCTCTTTGCATAAAGGCGGTTGTAAACATTTAAACTTTAAACGAGTAAAATAGTTATTAATTAAGGCAATATTAAATATCCACTGAACAACGCTACACCACATTGAATAGGCCCAACCAAACCATCTGAACTACACCAGTTCATTAAGTCAAGTTAATTAATAGAGTGGGACTAATCATGATGAAGTTGGTCGATCGCCCATAACCGCGGGCACAACTATTCGAATAGTTTTACTCTGGCCAGAGGTACACAACTGTATCCATAAGACACAATCCACCATATGTTACCGTGCCCACGCAGACACGTCACCATCTGAGTGATTGTGACAAGACCCTTCGCATAACTCTCCCTAACCAAGCGCACCATGCTGCTAGTTTCACCCCCACCCCTAAGCCGGGATGGCAGGGGGCAGTCCCCCTTGTGCCATGGTGAATTCGGAAGCCGCATAGACCGTCACAGAGTCTATCCAAACTCTATTGCACCCATCCTTGCCTGAGTACATTAGAAAGGAAAAAGCTATACTACAGGTCCAGTAGTTGCCCACGTTTGCTTGTGGTAAGCACGGTAAGTCTTTCAGGATTTCCCGTGAACCGGTACTTAATTGTCATGGGTGCGACAAGTAAAATCATGCACCCACACCCCACCATTAGCCATATTTTAGTTATATAATTATGACCAATAAAACATGGCCAGGTGTTTCGAGCTCACAGCTCATCAATATACAAGATGTAGAAACTGCGATTATCCCATTAGGTAAGCTAGTGGTAATTAAGCATGGCTAAGCATATCATAATTCTAGCAAGGTCAACACAAGTGAAACAAGCTGGTCAAATTATCACCCAAGTTCAACAAAGGAATGGATACAATTAAACATGGCATAAGCAAGTAGAATGGTAGTTCCATAATCTAACGTAATTAGCAGAACATGCAATTATTTACAAATGATAAAACATTTTATAACATGCAAATTAGGCTAAACATGCTCAAGTGGGAATGTGTGACTTGCCTTACTTCTTCAATACTTTTTTCCCTGCGACCGCGATGTTCCGAGACGGTGAAATCTACACGCTGGACATAAAGCAAGGAGAAAACCTAATAAAAATCAAATAAAAAGTACATGAAAATTAAACAAACATGTAGAGCTTGATTTTAGATGAATTTTGCAAGTTGAATGGCCCAATTCAGAGTTCGTATGAATTAGTTATGAATTTTAGAAGGTTTGAGCCATTTAATTCAATTTCTGAAATTAAATATGATTTATTACGCAATTAAGATGATTTATGAAGTCATCCGAGGGGAGAGGTGGGGCCGACAAGCGAGCCTCATAGGTCGGTGACTCAAGGGGTATGGTCCACGGTGGACCGAGTCCACGCGTGGCACGAGCAGGTGCACCACGTGGCGCCGACGCGGCACCGACGTGGCTGCTATGTGGGTGGACACATGGGTGGCCCAGATCAAAGCCGAGATCGATCGAATAGCTGAGATCGGCCGAACGGCGTGACCCAGCAGGGCACCCGACAGCGGCCAGCCGGCGAGCAGCAACGGCGGTGCCTGGGCTTGACGGCCACTGGCGGCGACCCGTAGCACAACAGCGACGCGGGAGAGCGGTGGAGGAGGTGGGAAGGGAGAGGGAAGATCACCGAGGGGCCAACGGTGAAGAGACGATGGCCCGAGGTCTCGGTGGCGTGGAATGGACGGCGCCTGGCGCAGGGCAACGATGATGGCGGGATTCCGGTGAGTTCCGGCTTCGGGAGGAGGTGGCCGAGGTACTCCTCAATGTAGGGAAGCTGAAGGGGACGACGTTGCGGCCGGGCGAGGCTTCACTCGTCGGCGGGGAGTGACTAGGGTTGCGGAGGTGGCGCTAGAGCTCGGGTTGCCCGTGGAAAGGACGACCCGACGGCCTTTGGGTTCAAGGAAGCGATGGCCGGGAAAGACCTTGAGGCAGCGAGGCCGACGGCGGTGGCGACATGGCACGGAGGTGGCTAAGGCAGCGGCATTGGCTAGAGTTGGCAACCGGCGGCGGAGGTGGGGGTTTGCAGTGGGAGTGGCGTTTGGGTGGTGGATTGAAGGTGCGGAGTGGTGGCCAGGGTAGCTCTCGGAGCGGTGGTGCTAGTGGTGCAAGTGGCGCAGCACGACGGCAGCCCTAGCAACGACGGCGTGTGGCCGGAGTACGGCGGCGACAGGTGGAGTGAGGGAGTGTGGCGAGGGGATGGTTTTGGGCACGAGGGAGCTCGCGAGATTAGGGAAAATGACGAGTAGGCTCCAGGGATCCCTTTTATAGCCTCGAGGAGAGAGAACAATGGCCGGGTGAGATGGGGAAGATGCGACAACGGCCAGCGGGGAGAGACGACGTGGGCACGAAATGCGGGCATGATTTGGCGCCAGTTCTTGCGAGGAAGTGAGAGAGAAGGTGGCGGTGGTGGATGGGGAACGGTCCCATGCGGTTTGGATGGGGCGCGAGCGGGAATGCGCAGGAAGGACGTTGACGGGGAGTAGGTGGCCATGGTAGTTGCCGACCGGCTAGAGATAGGAAAAGGAGCTGACAGGTGGGGTCCACGGTCCCGCCTGTTGGCGAGGGGAGAGTGGGAGGGAGGCGAAGTGGACTTGCGGGAAAGGGACGAGCGGGCCGGGGCGGCCTGGGCCAGTGTTGAGAGAAGAGGAAGGAATGAGCGGGCCGAGGGAGGTAAGGCAGACTTGGCCGAAAACGGCCCAAGGACGAGGAGAAGATTTTTATTTTGTTTTTCAATGTATTTAATTGATTAAATGAATTTTGTTTTATTTAAATCATTTCTTGAGCTCCGAAAATTCACGAGAAATTTCATTAAGTACTTTAGGGCATGGAGAATATTACAAAAATATTTCCAGCGATGATTTTTAAAAGAAATTTTTATTTTTCTCATTAATTTCACTTGTTAAATTGCTTTTAATTTTAATATAAATTCTAAAAGTGCATTATTTAATGATTTTTAATCCCGAATAAAAATCGGGGCGTGACATATACATAGCCGAATGGGCTTGGTCCTCTACGTCCAAACCATTCGTTTGCTCTACTCTTAAGCCGATTGGGCGCATGAATCGACAAGAAGAAGTAAATTTTAGATTTGATGTGGCCAAATGCGATAGGATCTTTGACTACTTGTCAGAGAACAAGCAAATCAAATTGTCACAAGACCATGTCGTACCATCACTTGAGGAATTAAAGCAACGAGCATATTGTAAGCAAGTGGTACAACTCTTATTCTCATGCCACCAATGATTGCAATGTATTTCATAGACAAGTTCAATCGGCCATTAACGAAGGATTATTTGGCATTTGCAAAGATGCAAGTAGATGAGTCACCTTTTCCTATACACAACATTGAATTGCAAGAGAAGAAGATCCTTGATGACAAGGAGAAGATCACATTGAAGACTTCAATACTCGAGAGGCAAGATGACAAGCCGGAGATTCCAAAAAATGATAAGCGACCAATGAGATCAAGTTCACCTACCAAGCGAGGGAGGAGACGAGCGAAGACAGATCACCGACAACCTACTTCTCTATCTTCATGGTAGTACCCTTGGTATGCACCATGGGGCTTCAATGGTACGTGGATGATGCCTACTTCTATACCGTATTTTTATTATCTATTATGGGCATTGTCACGAAGACTGATTTTTAATAATCAATCGTGCTCTTCTCATAGCCGGTTGAAAGAAAAGAATCGGTTAGAAAGGAATCAATGCAAAAAAGTGATGAGGCAAGAGTGGAGGCCAAAACAAAACAAAACATAATCTGAACAAGAGGAGGCCTCTACTAGTATTCTTGTATCATCATTGAACACATAACCCTTAGAGGCAAGTATGGTCGATATTAGTGGATATCGTCCTTAGACAACCCCGTGCTTAGTGCTTTTCGGTTCACAAGTTCACTAAAAAAACAGGGGGATGCATTTATATCCAAATTTGGCTCCTAGAGTATGAAATAGAAAATTATAGACAAATTTGAAAAGAACCCAGACTTGCCACATGAAGCCGTCTGAGCGCAGCCATCAGGCCGGTTAGACCGACGGCAGGGGGTCAGTCTGACGGGTGACATGTAGCCGATAAGACCAGCAGAATTCGACTCCGAGTCCGATTTATCGGTTCTCGGGTTTTCTTGCTTGGGCTTGAGATTTGAGAGTCCTAATTGGTTTCTACACCTAATTGGACATGGAAAAGACCCTGAGAAACAAGTCCGTCCCTCCTATAAATATAAGGGGGCTAAGGCCGATTGAGACAACAACCAATCAATCATCAAAATCAATTTATTTACCCAAACTCTCTATTCTACATCTTCCTCCTGCTTGCTACCTATCCCAAAGTCTTTTCTTCTTAAATTCCTAAATTGCTCGTCGTCTCTCGTCTCTACGGTGTTTGAGGACGTCCTAACTGGCCTGCTGAGCCTAGGATAAACCGGCGCGTATTCACCCTGACGGGGTTCCTCACGGGTGTTTGTTCGGCGGCATGTACCCACTCTCTACGGCAGCGCGTCTTCGGATGCCGCCGCAGATTGTACATAATGTGCTCAAGGTGTGATGACACAATTTTATGTCTAACATATATTTGTAAGTAACTATTGTATGAATGTGTTATTAGATTAGTTATAAATAATTTGAAGGTAGCAGTTGACTATCCTATTAAATTTGCTGTGAGTGGTGCAGTAATCTTCAATGCGGTTTGCATTCTGAACAGGGTTAATTACTGTTGGGGCAATGGGATGGCTTTATTTGATAACGAGGGGATTGACAGACGCGACCATCCAGCTTAATTGCGTCCGTACGTATTGTATTATTACTACTAGGAGTAGTATATTCATGGTAAGACGATGGATGGGTCTTGACTGATTCGTTGGGTTCAATATGAGGACCAAATTATGCTACATTGCCGGAATCTTTGTTTCTCATTTGAAGTTGGTTAATTTATGCATTTTTTCGGTTTCTAAATTCTAAAGGAGCACAAGATCGAAAATCAAAATCAAATATTCCCAACAGCAAGCATGCATAATTAATGAATTGCGTAACTCGTTTTAGTAGATAAGCTGAGCTTTTAAGGACATCATAGTGATACGATTCCCCTGGTTTAGGTAGATAGCACAGCTAAGAGAGAATGCTATCAAAAAAGTTTGGGCCTCGCAAGATGCTTGAGCTCGACTCGTTATAGGCTTTGAATTCGAGCTTGGTTACAGACGTGATCACAGACGTTGCAAGTCGAGTTCTCCACCGTTACTTTTTTTGCTCAGGTTCTCTTCATTGGCAGGCGCTCTTGGCACAACAACTAGGCGAAGAACTGAATCTTGAGTGGGGCTCTGTTATCCTAGACGAACTGCCAGTTGGGATAAGACGTTTGCGCTGGCAAGCTAGCTAAGGTTGTGTTTGGGAGGTGAGGTTAGAAACTCACCTCTCACGCACGCAAAACGGAGCGATATATTTTCTTATGATTAATTAAGTATTTGCTAATTTTTTTTTAAAAAATGGATTAATATGATTTTTTAAAGCAACTTTCATATAGAAATTTTTTGTAAAAAATACACGGTTTAGCAGTTTGAAAAACGTGCGCGCGGAAAAAGAGAGAGATGAGTTGGAAATGGAGTGTACCGAACACAGCCTAAGTAAATTTGTCGAGATGTTATGGCCGCTATCTCCTGATTCAGGCTATTCGTTCGACTGTCTAGGTCGTCAGTTAGGGACACCGTCCGAAGCAGGAGTTGCAGAGCTTGCTTCTCGCATTGGGCAGCAGAGGAGACTGCGGTTGGAGTAGCCCGTCCAGGCCAGAATGCATTAACTGCTTTACAGTGACCTCTCGGCTCTTGGAGTGTGAGAAGAGAGCTTAGAATTTGGTGCATAGAGGCACCGATCCCAGCCAGGTGCCCTGCCAGAATGAAGTTTGAGCACCGTTGCCGAGCTTGACATTCGAGAAACATAAGGGTGTTCAGTGCTGGTCACGCACTTGCTGGACCTGAGATGCCACCTACGCCTAAGCCCTTTGAAAGATACAAGCTCCACAGTGTTGTGTGGCTCAAGTAGATCCAAAGCCACGCATGAAAGACAAGCAACCTACGGTGCGAAGCTACGCCGTGCCGAGGCTACTCGCTCCACAACGCGGTCGCGCCCATCTAATCCTTACGCTGCACGCCATCAAACCCATCAAAGAACCCGTGGCTAGCTTTGGCTCCGCGAGCTATGTTTGGTCACGAGACGAGCGATCGTGGAGTCAAAAATCCTACGTGAAAGGGTGAGGGAGAATGCCATGTCGACGCATTGTGAAAGGCCTAATAGGGTTAGGAGGAGGGACTGCTGACTGCATAAGAGAGCATTATACTCATTCCAAAGCCATGAAGCCCAAGATGAACATGAGTTGTGGAGATTGAATAGCCGTTTTATAAGCATTGCCTCGTTCTGTACCCTTAGATTCTCGATCCCTAGGCCCCCTTTCTCTTTTGGCAAGCAGACTTTCTCCCAGGCGACTAGGCAGCGTGCTCTAGAGAAGAATCATCTTCCGTCCACAGGTTCGCTCTTCGTTTCTTATCAGTGGTTTCTACAGCTTCTTTTGGTAGCTTTAGGGCTAACATTGCATAGACCAGGAGACTGTCGAGAACCACATTGATTAGAACGATTTCTGTAGTCTTGAAGGTTACATAGGCTTCATCGGCTTGAGTTTGTGCTGAGCTCAAGCCTAGATAAGTGAGCTCGCTTAAGCTTGGTTCGTTGACATCATGGTTCTAGCTACTCGCTGTAGTGGGTGAGATCTTATATATTCTTTAATTTCCTTCTCTTTTATCGTTGCTATCTTTTGTAACACTGAGCTAAACTTTGTCTAGAATATATATGTGGAGACAAATTAAGATCGATGTGCTACCACTAAGCAAACAAAACTAAGCTAAATGTGTTCCATTAATTGATTAAGCGCCACATTAGATGTGGTTGATTTGATTAGACAATGCCAGGACCCCAACTAATGAACTATACAATTAAAAAAACCCTTGCTTGACTCAGCAGCAGATCTCTTTTACCAAAGCAAATCAGCAGAGAAGCCATTGAAAAACAAGTGGTCACTCAGTTGTGTGTGATACTGATGGTTTGAGATTCCCACCTGTGTGCAACTTTTTCATTGTTATAATATCCTTATACATTTTATTCTTGATAAATAATGCTACTCCAATATGTGTTATGTAATAATCCGGTCATCCTAATAACTATACGGAGTATTAAACAATTTGATCATTTGATAACATGCATATACCAAGCTATAGTTGTGTGTGTAATTCCACGAACTTACCAAGAGTACGAATGCACTGGTTACTTTACTCCATAATCCATACATCAACACATTTAAGGCACACCATATTTAAACCACACATACCTTTGGTCATTTTGGGTTTAAATTACAAATTCAAATCTTACTGTTGCGTGCAAATTAGTACTCCCGCTACACATTTCTTATGCCAGAAAACAGAACAAACTTTTGCTTCTGAAGAAAACCAAGCAAAGTCCAATTCTAGTTGTACCAGGGTTTATAAGACCGTACGGTATATCTCGGTATACCTCACGATAACCATACGATTATCACGGTAATCAAATTATGGGATGATGGTAACTTCACTTAAAACGGTCTGATGAACCTGATAGTAGCTCGAAAGTATATTCGTATTTCCTGATCTAGTATAAAGTTTAAACCTAGGGAGTCGATCAGGTTGCAAATAATTGATCACCTTATATAAAATTCTCCAGCACTGAGTGATGCATCAGTACTAACATACGGACAAAACAAGTAGAGGTGTGTACTGTACTAGTACACAATAATTTAGTACTGTACAATAGAATAGAGGCAGAGCACCATGATGTTACTAGCAGCATTAATTAATTAAGCACTAACGTACAGTAGTATATGGCAGAGATAGATGAACACCATGATGGTGATGAGATCAATTATAATCAATTAGTCGAATAGAATAATTACAGGACCCTAATGATGGCTTAAGGGAAGCTGGTGGTTTGCAGGATGGAGCTGTCTTGCTTTCATACAACAGCAATACTTTATGTTGGCTTGTGCATCACAAGCATGATTAACTAGAGATCTGGTTGAGGTTTTATATGTGGCACTAACTAGGGGGAGCAAGTTGGGGAAGTAAAAGACACGGCACAAGAATAAAAGTTCTAGAATGACGGTATGAGAACAATGATTTAGGGTAGTATTAGTTTAGGGCCAGTTGAAGTTGTAAGATATCTATGGGGGCCAGGGAATCATAAACCCCCTACTTGTGTTGTTTTAATAGGACACTTGCTATTTTGTTTTATGCCAACTAGCTAGCTGGTGTGTTCAAGTGGAACAGCCATAGGGAAAACAATAAAGAACCATGAGACACGCACGGTCCCTTTTAATACATAGAAAATGGAAAACGTAGTATATGGTAAGGCATTTACAGAAAAGTAAGGAGCAAATTGCAAGGTGCGTTTGAATTTTCATACTATAAGACCTCATCGTCCTCATCGTTTTGTTTATATTTTATAAGCCAGAATTTGAATTTTAAAAAGATTGATTTTGTGGTTTTCTCACTATAGTATATTTATATTGTTTACTTTTGAATTACTAACTATACTATATAAAAATTTTATTTATAAATTATTTTTTATTGTTAATAAGCATTACGGATAAGCACAAACATCAGTGAAAAGTCTGTAATGTATATGTATTTTGCACAGTGGATCGGAAGTTAGCACATCTTTAAACTACATTTGTGTTTATTTTGGTTCTACTGCTACATTCCCCGGGAGTGGTTTGGTACCGTAATGTGTCAAGCGGCTTAAATTAGTAGCGTCAGTGACTTCACCATCGTGCAGCTGCTGGTGCAGACTGAAGAGGTACGAGGTTGCATCAGGAATGCACGAGCCACTCGCCTTTTCCAGGCCATGGATGTGACATCTCTCTGGGCCTGGTTAGCAGTCGCGGCGGCCCAGAAAGGCCTCACTTCAATCACAACCTCATATACCCAACTGAGTGGGCCGGATTGCCTGGGAATGAGGCCCAATATTGGAGCGCAAAAAAACTCCGGAAGCCAAGGTCTTTTCCGCGCACAGCGCGGACCACGTCGGACTTTTAATAAAGCCAACCACAACTTTTTTTCTGAGGGAAGGCCATTTGGCCTTGATTGAAAAACATAGTTACATTGCTAACCAAAGTGCTGCCAACCACTCTGGTTATGTATGTGTTTATTTGCTAGAATAACTCGGCATGGGATAATACCATGCAAAATCCGTCACCTAAAAATCTTGATTTTCGCTGGAGCTCGAATATTCCAAAGTTTTTCTCAAATCAGGTTGCCTCCCGAGCCACTTGCCCCTTTATATTTTCTTTGTTTTCTTCCACATTTATGTTCCCATTGAAGGTGATATGTTGATCTTACGGCCAAAATCAGTTCTTGTATGGTGCCATGCAATAAAATCCTTGTCAATGTAAAAGTCATACCTCCTATACATGAATTCGTGGTATATGAAAATACCATATATCTAATAATATACGAAAATGTATTTTTTGGTTAGGGAAATATGGTGGATAAAGAAGGAGAAGCGGAGTCCTACTCAAACACTACAAGGACTACTCGGATCATATTCATACTTGTCTCTCTAGTTTCTACTTGAACAAAAGGACATCTGAAGGTATAAATACAAGATCCTCCAGAAGGAAAGGGAACACGTCAACACATGCCAACTCAGAATACAAGCCTAAACAAACCCAATTTAAAGCCACAAAGGTTGACATAAAGGATCTAGAGTTACCTTCAATCTCGTCGATTTCATATTCGAGAAAAAAGACTATGCTAGCCGTCGACTACGTGTGAGAGCTTCATGCCGTCAAGCCGACGTCGACTAGATTAGATCATCCCAAATATTGTACTCATATGATATCGATATATAAAGGCAATATCGGCTTCAGGCAACAGGAATAGGGCTATTACCTGTCAGTTAATGGGCTCGAAGCTGTATAAAAATCCCTGTCTCCCGTATATTTTATCTCAATCTTGCGTATACCCTGGTTCCAACGATCTTCATACTCTACAAATATTGTCTGTGGTATAGTTCATCGACAGTGGCGTACTAGGTAAGAGACTTGATACTTTAAGGTTTCGACAAGATGGGTTCAAGAGACGGATTTTTCGATAACAAAGCTCCTTGTCGACTTTTGTTTTAATAGATACAATCCAACCGGAGTACATTTTACTATGAATCGGGACCCTCATCATCTCAACCTTCATTAAGATATTGTCTTATGAATTTTTCGACGATGGATACTTCAACGACTTTGCCTCTAGAAGATCTGACCCGACTAAAGTACGTTTTTCGACCAAATCAAAATCATCGTCGTCAGCAATTCCATCTATCAAGATCGACCAAACTTCAAAATACTACCGTCGCAAAGAACATCAATTCAATATTATCAATCAGGAAACCGGTGTCCCTACCGACCACTTCCAAACTGACATCATTCGCCGGATCTTTCGGTCATTACCAGACAACATACAACCAACTTTCCGTTATTACGATCGTCGTCCTGCTCGGAGAAATCTAATCCATCTCGTGCGTGAGTCAGAAGAGGAGTCGCTACGTTGATTCCAATTCGACGTCTGTCACCTAGAAAATCAAGCAGCTGTGGAGATCAAACAGCCGTGCATGTGCATGCCGTACATAGCATGGTCTTTTCACAGTACTTACGATTACGAGAAGGACAAGAACAACATATGCTTTCCGGGATTTTTTTGCTGCTTATATGAAAAGTAACCAGAACATGTACAGACACATGTACATACAGGTAATCAGTGAATTCATTATTTCTAATCAATATACTAATTTCGTAAATTTCATAGATATATCTAATATATATCTATAAAGGTACGTAATATTTTATATATGATTTACCGTATTTATTTTCAGATCCATGATTTATTATGTTTATCTAGAGTATGTTTTTATACAATATCTATTGTGTGAGTGCATGTTTTCTATATTAGGCCGACTACGGTTTAATACTGAGAGCTCGCTCTGTTTTTTCTGTATAAATCGTGCTTGTAAACGGTAAATATAGTACTTAGTATTTAATCTAAATCTGCTCATTATATCATGACAATATTAGAAGGTTTATATAATTTTCCGAGTATGTACTTATATTCTCTGCTATATATCATGTCTTCTATACAAATATTTTTCAGGAATAATGAAGCGGTCTAATGGGCAGAGGTCAAGTACACCTCATTGTTGAGAATATTCTCGAACAAACAAGCAGTTATCGGACCAAACCCACCAACAAAGACCAGCAACCTATCTCATATCTAGTTCCAGTCACAACCTGGTTTATTTGTGAAAAGGTTGCTACGCACAAACTCCTCGCGAACGTTGTCGGCTTGATCACTCGGCATGATTATGAACGGACGTCTGATATGCTTATAAGTTGGGCATGTGAGTCATGCTGGCTACATGAGATGCACATGTAATAACCAACTCTAACGTCCCTAAAAGTGATTGAGGTACGACTAAACCTAGTCCTCTACCAGCGATTGTAGTGATCCTCCCACCATCTCTACTAGTGGTTGAGTGTGACTACACATCTGGTTCTCAACTAACGTGGTAGCGATCTCACCAACTCTACAAATCTTCTACGAGTAGTCGAGTACAACTACACATCTGGTTCTCAACTAGCGTTGTAGCGATCCTCTCACCACCTCTGCAAGTGGTCGAGTATGACTACACACTTGGTCCTCGACCAGCGTTGTAGCGATTCTTTCACCACCTCTACGAGTGGTTGAGTACGACTACACATTTGGTTCTCAACCATCGCGGTAGCGATCTCACCAACTCTATGAATCTTCTATGACTGGTCGAGTATGACTATACACTTGGTTCTCAACCAGCGTCGTAGCGATCTCAGCACCTCTACGAATTTTCTACGAGTGGTTGAGTAGTACAACTACACACCTGGTACTCGACCAGCGTTGTAGCGATCCTCCTATCACCTTTGCGAGTGGTCGAGTACAACTACACACCTGGGGTCTCAACCAGCGTTGTAGCGATCCTCCCATCTCCTCTGCGAGTGGTCGAATATGACTATATATCTGGTTCTCAACCAGTGTGGTAGCGATTTCATCACTTCTACGAATCTTCTACGAGTGGTTGAGTATGACTACACACCTGGCCCTCGACCAACGTTGTAGCGATCCTTCCACCACCTCGCGAGTGATCGAGTACGACTACACACTTGGACCTCACTCGACTATTGTGTGTACTACTGTTGGCGCAGAATTTTGACCCGCCTTGCAACCAAACGGGTTCCACGTTTTCACGGTGGTCTGAGAGGTTTGCTTTACTCTAGTGCAGGTCCAAAAGGCTTGCCTAGTTGTGTGCAGAGCGTGCCAGTTGATTTGATCTGCAATCAACAAGATAAACAAGTAAACCATGTTAGAAAACAATGGCCGATCGGCCGATAGGCCGACATCGCATTGTCATGGCCCCAGCCGATAGGGCAAAGCTGTATTGGCTCACTTGTGATAAAATACGATTAAAGCATGAATCTGATCTTATCGGCCTTCATCAGTATATTAATGTCGATTAACGGCATCGGCCGACAAGGGATAACGAAGATAACTACACTAGCTAATACTCTAGTGCAAATCTACATGAACTAATCAACCGATATAAATATAGCAATCACAGATAAACCCTAGAGAGCAATCTATAACAAGTATATCTATATTCATTGATCCGTTCATGTAGATGGCAAATACACATAAAAACCTTACGATAATCATGCATATCAGGCAAGACTGGCTGAAACTCTAGTACTATCCTTAATTACAACTGAAAACAGGCTTTGGGCTAGATCTCAAAACATGACTAAGGTCGATAGCAACTCAAAGTGTGAATTGAGACTTAACACAAATAGAATCAAGCCGCCGATTGCTTTTGGGGATGGTAGATGCATTGAGACTTAACTCCTGATCGTCCTTTATCTTCAATAACGGAGTGAATGGCTCTATCCTTCCCGATAGGTTTGATATAAAGCGCCGGACAAAATTGATCTTCCCGAGCAGAGATTATAACTTGGTCTTGTTTGTTGGAGGCTTGATATTTTTAATGGCATCAATGTTCTTCTGTGTAATTTCAATTCCGCTCTCATGGACCAAGAAACCCAGAAATTGACCGGCCGATACGCCAAAGGCACATTTGTTAGGGTTTATCTTTAAGCCATATCTCCTTGCTCTTTCCAGTACCTTGTGTAAATCGGCCAAGTGCATATCGTACTCTCTGGACTTCACGACGACGTCATCAATGTAGACCTCAATCAGCGAGTCGATAAAATCATGAAAAATGTAATTCATAGCCCTCTGATAAGTAGCTCCAGCGTTTTTCAAACCGAAGGTCATTACAACCCACTCGTATAGGCCGATTGCTCCCGGGCTCCGGAAGGCTGTCTTGTGAATATCTTCCTCGGCCATGAATATCTGGTTGTAGCCTGCGTTCCCATCCATGAAACTAATAATTTTATGTCCAGACATGGCATCTATCAGCAGATCAGCCAGCGGCATAGGGTACTCATCTTTTGGCGTTGCTTTGTTTAAGTCCCTAAAATCGATACATACCCTAAGCTTGCCGTTTTTTTTCAACACCGAAACTATATTGGAAACCCACTCCGCATATCGGCAGGGTCTAATGAAATTAGCGTCGTAAAGTCTAGTGATCTCTGCTTTGATAGCTTCATGCATATCGTCCTTAAATCGTCTAGGAGCTTGCTTAAACGGCCGATAGCCTGGTTTGATAGGTAACCGATGTTCTACGATCGATCGGCTTTACCCTGGCATCTCATGATACTCCCATGCAAAACAGTCCATGAATTCTTTCAAAACATTTATCGAATTATTTTTATATTCTCTTGACAGGTTAGCACTTACATACGTCGGCCTAGGCCTATCACCTGTTCCTATATCAACTTCTTCGAGCTGATCGGCCGACGTAAAGCCTTGTCCCAATTTTCCATCTAGCTCATCCACCGCATCGTCTGTGTAGGGACTAGCTTGCTCATCTTGGGCAGTGGATGGTTCATCTTTGTTAAAGTAACTGCTTGTCTTGATCTTCAATCGTCTCGATATCGCAATCAGTCACTTTGAGGAAATCGGCATTCCAAACTCGTCCGGATAAGCAGTCGATTCCCTCCATCTCCCAAACTGCGAGATCGGCATTGGCCACATGTACTGATCGATCGGCCTGCACGATCTCGACCTGATCCCCATGCCATTGTATAAGGTATTGGTGCATTGTTGAAGGGACACAACAGTTTGCGTGGATCCAATCTCGTCCCAACAACAGGCTATAGGAACCCTTTCCATCGAAGACAAAGAAGGTGGTAGGTATCGTCTTGTTGCCCACGGTAAGCTCCACGTTTAGCACCCCCTTTGCCTCGGATGCGTTGCCAGCAAAGTCTTTCAGCACCATGTTGGTCTTGATGAGGTCCTCCGGTACTTTTCCAAGCTTCCGGAAGGTTGTATACGGCATTAAGTTCACTGCCGCGCCGCCATCGACCAGCATCTTCGTCATCGGCCGCCCGTTGATGAATCCCTTGATGTATAACGGCGTAGGTGCCTGTGGCTGGTGTCGGCCGGCTTGTCGAATATGGCCTGGTCCGGTGACAACTGTAGTCGAGCCGAGGACTGCTCATCGTCGGCTATTGCTTCATCGGCCGTCTACACGCTGTATTCTGCTGGCAATATGAAAACCATATTAACAGAAGCCGATGCTACACCTTTACCTTTGGCGGACGCAGGAGCTCGAGCTGTCTTGGAGGTGCCCTCATCGGCCTTGACCACCGTAGATTTTATTCTCCACTCTTTTTTAGTTTTTGTGGGCCGATGAGCTGTTGTCGCTTGCTGCTCCTGGACCTGCTCCTTCTTCCTCAGCCTCTGTACCCGTCGTTTTTGAGTTTTGGTAAACACGTCGCTTGGGCACCACTGAGGATTTTGGGGTTGATCGTCGTCTTCGTCGGGACGATCTTGGCGCATCGGCCCTAGCCTTTCGTGCACATATTTTCTTTGCTTGGCTGGCCGATGCGCTTGCCTGCTCGAACTGCCCTGATGGGGGTCTTCTACATCATTGCACGCAGGGCACTCTTGGATGGATGGCAACCTCATCCCTTCATTCCAGCAGAACCGAAAAAACTCGCATTCCCAATGCGGGTCATAGGAGTTGTCTTGATCGGCGTAGTCTTGTGCTTGTTCTTCCTGCCGCCGCTGGTATTTTCTGATCAGGCCCTTCGAGGTCTGATAAAGTCGCTAGCTGGTCCGATGGCCACCGCCGTCGGTCCTGTCCACCCGCACCATATTGATTGGGAACGGGTGTCCTTCTATTTTCATCGGCCGCTTGACATCATCGTTCTTAATCCTGCCTTGCTCGATGGCCGATTGGATCTGTTGTCGGAAGATTTTGCATTCATTAGTATGATGGGAATATGTATTGTGCCACTTGCAATATCTCCTCTTCTTGATTTCTTCGGCCGATGGAAGTATATTGATGTCGAAGTCGTATTTATCCTCCTTATCGCCCTTCTTGGCCCATTGGCATGTTGTCGGCTTCTTCATCTGGGCCTACTCGGCTAGATCGACGTCGACGTCTTTTTCATCATCTTCGTCGGAGGCGTACCGATAAATTGTATTAATTTTCTTTGCGAACTTCTTCGCCTCTTGGAATCGTTGCTCGTGGGCCGATACTCGTTGTGCTAGCTGCGCTAGGCTATCGAATTCCTGA
The DNA here is from genome assembly GCA_008326285.1 of Oryza officinalis. Lineage (NCBI taxonomy): Eukaryota > Viridiplantae > Streptophyta > Magnoliopsida > Poales > Poaceae > Oryza > Oryza officinalis. The sequence goes on along the minus strand of BDMV01000003.1, from coordinate 28,032,276 downwards.
GAGGAGAATCTCTCTCGTTTCAGCCCTAATATCCTTGGAACGCCAGATCGGCTAGTTGAGAATCGGTCAAGCTGAGGCTGTAACATCTGTTCCTTATGTCCCTGAATCTTTGAATGTACTCTAGGACCGATTCATCAACACGTTGCCTGATGGCGGTGAGATCAGACAGCTTCATCTCTTGTACACCACTGTAGAAATATCTGTGAAACTGCTTCTCTAAATCTATCCATCCTCTGATGGAATTGCAGGGTAAAGAGGAAAACCATGTAAACGCTGACCCTGACAAGGACAGAGGGAAAAACCTCACCCTCAACGCCTCTATGGCCGATGCCTCCCCACACTGTGCTAGGAATCGGCTCACGTGCTCGTAAGTCGAGACGTTGTCCTGCCCTGAAAACTTGGAGAAGTCCGGGATCTTGTATCGGCTTGGCAGTGGCACTCTGTCGAACTCCTCGGGGTAGGGGTGCCGATACACTGTAGAGTTCTCCTTGGGCTTTAAACCGAACTGATCTCGCATCACTTCGGCTATCATATCGGCCCAATATCCTGCGGGCTGATGTGGGAAGTCCTGGTGGTAGGATTGCTGCAGGCCCTCCGCCCAATATTGCCTAGGGGAGTACGGTTGGTAATGGTGATTCAAATTCTGCGTATCGTACTGCCCTGCCGTATACTGCTGGTAGACTTGCGGCGTGTTGTAAGCAGTCGGTGGTGGAGGGTTATTGAACACAGGGGCTTGAGGTTGTCCAGCCGATGGCGGGTTTACTGGAACTTGCTGCATCGGCTCGATCATCGGCTGTTTCCCCTTTGTCCACTGCGCAAATTGCTCTTCCGTAATGTGCTGAGGACTTCCTCCCGCTTGCTTGGCCAGGACTAGTGGCATGGTCGGCACTAGCTGAGCCGATGGAGGCGGTATCGGCGTCGTCGGCTATGGGGTTGAACTCAGATCGGTCCTCAGGGTCCGATAAGCTGGGAACTTATTTTCAGGCCATCCAAGATTGACTTGACCGTATTGGTCAATGTGTTCACCAGAATCCCCAACTGGTTGACTAGCGCAGAGTGGACTGTGGAGTCGATGCGGTCTTGCAACGTCGGTGCGGCGTTTTCTTCAGTTTTTATTGCATGGTCGTGGGCTGCCGCCGACGTGCTGGCTCCATCTCCAGGGCTCGGCAACACCATCTTAGTTTTCTGAATGAGAGTGCCTTGCCGAGTCGTAGAATACGTCTGCAGGTACATATTCCGGAACTGCTGGACCAGCTTGTCCACCTCAGCTGCTTGCTCTTCGCTGAGCTGGTCGGCGGTCACAACAACGACGTTCTCCTCGGAGATCTCACCCTGCTTCGACATGATGCAGTGATCTTGTTGTTGTTGCAAAGCTTGCGTCCTTGAGGTCCCACTGGGCGTGCCAAAAGCGTGTTGGCGCAGAATTTCGACCCGCCTTGCAACCAAACGGGTTCCACGTTTCCACGGCGGCCTGGGAGGTTTGCTTTACTCCAGTTGATGGAGCGTGAAACTCCTCACCGGGAGACCATGCAGGTCCCTCTTTGCCGGTTCGGCCAGGGGCGCAAGGTGAAATTCTTTGCCCCTGATTTGTGGGATCTCCGCGAGAAAAAACGCGTGGACGCAGGCGGTTTAGACAGGTTTGGGCCGCTAAGAAGCGTAATACCCTACTCCTGTGTTCTGGTAGATCTGAGAGTGTGATGGGATTCAGAGAGAGTCCAGCCTCCAGACAGAGTCAGCCAGAGTCCTCCCTCCTCTCTCCTAGGCCTGGGCCTCCTTTTATATGGCAAGGGGCTACCACATGGGCCACGAGCTGCCTAAGAAAGAAAACATTCTTTTACATTTAGAGCTATCCTACTGCCGGAAGCAGCCTCTGACGGACGCCGAAGCACGCTACTGACGGACGCCGCAGCGCGCCTCTGCTTGACCAGTCGACCCATCCGGGGGACGCCCATTTCAACTTTCATTAAATGGCGGGCGACTTTCTCGTCTCGCCTGCGCCGGAATCGGGAAAGCATCTGACCGGGGCTGACATACCAACTCCAGGAGTTGGCACGCCAACTCTGGCTGAGAGACGAGAGACAGATGGTTCTCATCATTCCGACGGGACGGGGCAAGGCGTGCTGCAGGCCGCCTGGCGCCACCTAACCTACGATCTGACCGGTCTGCGATCGGTCACTCGCTGTGACCGGTCACGGACCGGATATGCATGCGCCACACCGCATTAAATGCGGCGTGGTGAGCTCTGCCATGTTACCTAACCTGCACACGTGGCACCAAAACCACAGGGGGTCGGGGCGCCCCAGCCCTCGGGGCAGAAACGGGAGCGGCCCGACCCTAGGGGGAAACCGGGAGGGCAGCCGCCATGTCACCCTCGGGCCCGACCCCTCTGGGGGAACGGGCCACATGGATCCCTGTGGCCGCGGCCCCATGTCACCGACAGTAGCCCCCGGCGTTACGCCTGGGTGGCCACACCCGGGGGGGGCACCCAGGCTTGACGCCACCCCTCGGGCCTGATGACAGGTGGGACCGGCCCCCAAAGGCGGGCAGGACTCCTACGGTCGCGAGCCGTGCACATTGGTGAAGAATGCTAGTCGACATTAATGAGCGGTCTCCTTGTAACCGCAACATTACTCGAGGCAGCGCGTGGATTGGGACACGTCGGTCTGTTTCGCCTGGGGATGTGATGATGGCGCTTTTTGCGGTAACCGAGCGCGATTAATGCGCACACGATCTGCCCCTCCTCAACCGTCACGGTCGCACGACTGACGCGTGTGCCGTAGGCGGGCGAGTGGGGTTAGTGGAGGCGTGGGCGCAAGAAACGAGGGGGCAAGGAAGTGGGCGCGGGAAAAGAGGAGCCGAGCGCGGCGGAGGCAAGGGCATAAAAGGCGTCGAGGAAGGGATTCGTTTCCTTCCTCTCGCCACTTTTTCCTTGCCTTTGCCATCCGTGCTCTAGCACTTTCGTTTCTCTCGTCTTACTCTCGCCATGCGCTCTCGTTCTCAAGCTTCCCCCCGCCGGCGCCATGATGCGAAGCTCTCCGCCGCTTGACGGCAGCGTGCTGCCGCCTTCTCGCATCACCAGCGAGAGGCAGGCCGGGCTACCGCGCTGGTTCATGCCGGAATCTACCACTCGAGAGGTGGTCGCCCTGGGCGAGGGACGCCCGGTGCCGCACTACCCAGAGCGGTCCGTCATCTTTCTCTCCTTCACCATGACGGGCTTGATCTCGCCATTCTCCACATTCTTCATGGATGTTCTGGAGTTCAATGGCCTCCAGATGGCGCACCTCACCCCCAACGCGGTGATGATGCTGGCCATCTTTGCACACCTGTGCGAGATGTTCATCGGGGTGCGCCCATCCCTTCGGCTGTTTCGGTGGTTCTTCACCGTGCAGCCGGTATCTCCGTCGACGGTGGTCGGTGGCTGCTACTTCCAGCCGCGGGGGCAGGTGTTGAACCGCTACATCCCGTGCGTCCTTCGCAAGAAGTGGGACGACTGGAAGAGCGATTGGTTCTACACCCCCCCCGACGAAGCGCGCCTCCGACTCCCGAGCCAGCCCCCAGTGCAAGCGCCTAGCTGGCGGGCGACGGTGGATCTGGGGGACGGCTACAACGCCGTCCTGGACCACCTAGCGGGCCTGTGAACCCAGGGGCTCACGGGGGCCATGGTGTTCGGCGACTACCTCCGTTGCCGGATCGCGCCGCTCCGGCGACGCGCCCGGGGCGCCTGGGAGTACACCGGGACCGAGGACCTCCTGAGGACCCACCAGGGGTGTAAGTGGGATTGGGACCCCGAGGACTTCAGGATGGTGGTCCAACGGGTGCTAAACCTTAGCTCCATGGAATCATCCCTCATCTCTCGGGGGATCCTCCCCTTCTGCAGCGACCCGGAGCGCGCCAACATTCTGGCCATCATGCAGGTGGTCGGGGCGTTGGGGGATCGGGTCCCCCGAGGCCATGATGGTGCGGGCGGCAGCCGCAGAGGGTACCAATCTACCCCCGGAGGGGGCCATGCTTTTGGGCCCCGTGGCGGGGGTTTAGGGGGCAGCCGCCCTGCCGACGCCAAGGGGAAGAGGAAGCAGGAGGCGACGCCTCCTCCATCTTCTCCCCGAGAGGGCGAGGCGGTGCGTGTCAGCGGCAGGAGCCCGGAGGACGCCGCACCGACGCCCCAGCCTGAGGGGGAGCGGAAGAAGAAGCGGCTCCGCAAGATGGGGGAGACCGAGCCGTGTAGGGGGAGTCGCATCACGCCCCCGAAGTGGTCGTTCAGCCGGCCACCCCACAGGTTCGACCTCTCACCCACAGCGACCACACTTTTATTCCCAAACCCCTAGGGCTCGTCTTTACTTATCTCTCTCTGTTTCGTGTTTTTCCTCTGCCTCAGCAAGATCCCGTCCCGCCCCACGCGTCACTCCAAGGCCGGCCGGCCCGCGGGCAACGAGTCCCGGGGGGGGGGGNGCGGGAGGCCGACCTGCAGGAAGCCGCAGTCCGCCTATGGGAAGCTCAAGAGGCCGCTCGGGAGGCGGCCCGAGTCTGCCAGGCTGAGGAGGCTGCTCGGGAGGCGGCCAGAGTCCGCCGGGCCGTGGAGGCTACCCGGGAGGCCGAGGCGGCGCGCGCGCACGAGGCACCGGCGGCCGAGGCTGCCGCCCAGGTCCCCGACCCGACTGCGCCCGAGGCGGAGGCCGCCACCGAGGCCGCCCATGACGACGCCGAGGGGGCGCACCCGGTTCCCGACGCCCCAGGCGGCGCTAAGGATGAGCCGGCCTCGGGAAAGACCCCCAAGGCCAACAAATCTACCGGTGAGCCGAGCCGGACTTCACCACCACAGTGGTGGCCTTCCCCCCTTTCTTTCGCCGCCCCGTTGAGCGCGGAGCCCCTCCTGCAGGCCTTGGCCATGGCCAACAGCACGGTGCTGGACGGGCTAAGCGCCCAAATGCAGGCCCTGCAGGCGGAGCGGGCGAAAATTGACGCGGTGTGGGCGCGCGTCGAGGAGGGACGGCGCTCTGTGGAGGCCATGGTGGAGGCCGGCCGTAAGGCGCACAGCATGCACAGCTCGCAGCTCGAGGCTCGTCGCAGCACCCTGGCGGAAATCGCCCGGGAAGTGGAGGAGGAGCGGGAGACCGCCCTCATCGCCACCGCCGTGTTCGACGGGGCGTGGGATGACCTCCGTCTCCAATACGGGAGCCGGATGGCGGAGCTAGAGGAGAAGCTCGACGCCGCACGCAGAGTTCTCGACGCCGCCGCCGCCCGGGAGCAGCGGGCGGCGGAGATCGAGGCGGCGACCCACCAGCGCGAGGAGGCCCTAGAGGCCCGAACTATGGCGCTGGAGGAGAGCCTTGCTATGCTCGGGGGGCGGGCCTCGCGTTTGCTCGTGCTAGAGGCCGCCGTGCGCCGGCGGGCCGAGGCCCTTGACCTCCGCGCCCGGGAGCTAGAGGCGCTGGAGGAGTGCGCCCGTGCCCTGGACACGAAAGAGGCGGCGCTGGCGGCACGCAAGACCGCCGCCGCCACACGGGAGGTGACGCTGGCGGTGCACGAGGCTGCCTAGGCCGAGCAGGAGTCCGCACTCCGCCTCCGCGAAGATGCGCTCGCCGAGCGAGGGCGAGCCCTCGAGGAGACCGAGGCCGCGGCGCAGCGGCTGGCGGACAGCCTGCTCCTCCGCGAGACGGCGCGGGAGGAGCAGGCGCGCCGCAATCTGGAGAGCGCCCGCGCCGAGGGGGATGCGCTGAACCAGCGGGCCTTCGAACTAGAGGTGCGGGCGAGGGAGCTGGACGCGCAGGCGCACACCGACGGGGCGGCCGTAGGCCACGACGATCTGGCCGCCCGCCTTGCCACCGCCGAGGACACTATCGCCGAGCTGCAGGGCGCCCTAGAGTCGTCCGCCGGGGAGGTTGAGGCCCTCCGGCTGTCGAACGAGGTGGGGCCCGGCATGCTTCGGGACGCCGTCAGGCGGGCATCTGGCGGGCATCTGGAGCAGGCGGTACGCAAAGTACACCGCCAACCAAGGGGGCCTCGCCCAGCGCCTCTCGGAGATGGCCGGGGACCTTGAAAAGCTCCCCGAGGAGATCGAGGAGACGGTTATGTCTTCCTGAAGGGACCTCGCCCGGGGGGCGGTGGAGCTCGTGCTGGCGGGCTACCAAGCCTGGGACTCCGACTTCTCCCCGTGGACGGCGCTGGAAGAATTCCCCCCAGGAACCGAGGCCAACGCGCGCGCCCAAGTCTGGGATGCCGCCGATCAAATCGTCCACGGCTTCGAGGGGACGGCCCCTCAGCTCGTCTTCGCCCTCGACTCCGACGAGGAGGAGGACAACGACGATGGTGCCGACGACGACAGCGACGGCGAGGCCGGCGACCCGGGTGCGTCGGAGTGAGCCCCCGGGCCCCCGCGTATCTTAATTTTTTTATTCCTTCATCTTCTGAGGCCTTTGAGCCAATGCTTGTACAAACTGGCTTCATTTTATCTGCAATCAAACAAGATTTTAATTTTTATGTTAGCTATGCTTGCTATATGCGCGCGATAAGGATGGTCTGTGTCGCGATCCTTTTGTATCTTGGCTTGAGCGAGGGCTCGTGCTCGGGCCCCAGCCTCAAGCGGCGCGGGTCGGAGCTAGTGCCTGGGGAGATCCGCATGTCGAGACTGGCCAGGGCGGGAGCGCGGTGACCGAGGGTTATGTGGACCCGATTGTGGGCCATTGCCGATTCCCCCCCGGAGTTCACCGTGCCCCGGGGCATGGCTCGGTTCTGGGCCCCGTTTGGCGGTTTTAGACGACCCGGGCTGCCGAGGGCAAGGTCGAGCACGAGCAGGCTGACTCAAGTCAAGACTTTTCAAAAGAAAACGATAACACAGGCGCGGTCCTTAGGAAATTGAAAATGCTTGTTATTGAAATGCTAGAAAAGAAATAAACAAGTATGTGCATGTGGGAGCCCCCGGCCAACCCTGTGTGCCCGAGGGGGGCGCGGGGTTGGCCTGAGCCCGAGGTACGACACCCGACCCCCTTATGGGTAGAAGCGGCGAAGGTGCTCAATGTTCCACGGGTTAGGCAGCTCTGTGCCGTCGCCCGTGGCTAATCGAACCGAGCCCGGCCGGGGGACGCCGATCACTCGATACGGACCCTCCCACATTGGTGAGAGTTTGCTCAGTCCAGCACGCGTTTGGACGCGGCGTAGGACGAGATCGTCGACGCAGAGTGATCGGGCCCGGACAAGGCGCTGATGGTAGCGCGCGGCTCGGAGGGCCGTGCGCCGCCTTCGCTCTTCCAGGTAGTTGAGGTCATCTCGGCGAAGCTGATCTTGATCAGCCTCGCAATACATGGTGGCCCGAGGGGACCTCAGGGTGAGCTCGGATGGGAGGACCGCCTCCGCGCCGTAGACGAGGAAGAAAGGCGTTTCCCCTGTTGCCCGGCTTGGAGTGGTTCGGTTCGCCCAGAGCACCGCTGGCAGCTCCTCGATCCACGAGTCGCCATGCTTCTTGAGGATGTTGAAGGTCTTGGTCTTGAGGCTCTTGAGGATTTCTGCGTTGGCACGCTCCACCTGGCCGTTGCTTCTAGGCTGGGCGGGTGAGGCGAAACAGAGCTTGATGCCCATGTCTTCGCTGTAGTCGCCGAAGAGCTCACTAGTGAACTGGGTGCCATTGTCCGTAATCATATGTTTAGGCACCCCAAACCGAGCCGTGATGCCCTTTATGAATTTTAGCGCCGAGTGCTTGTCGATCTTGATGACCGGATAATCCTCGGGCCACTTAGTGAACTTGTCGATTGCGACATACAGGTACTCGAACCCGCCCGGGGCTTTCCAGAAGGGACCCAGAATATCCAGCCCACAGACGGCAAACGGCCATGAAAGATGTATGGTCTGCAGGGCCTGAGTCGGCTGATGCGTTTGCTTGGCGTGAAACTGGCACGCCCTGCATCGTCGGATCAGGTCCGCTGCGTCATGGAGCGCCGTCGGCCAATAGAAACCCTGGCAAAAGGCCTTGCCGACCAAGTTGCGCGAGGCAGAATGGGCTCTGCTCTCGCCTTCATGGACATCGACAAGAAGCTCGACGCCCTGTTCCCGAGGAATGCACTTCAGGAGGACTCCGTTGGCCCCGCGCCCGTAGAGGGTTCCTTCCACCAGCACGTAATGCTTGGAGATTGTTAACGACGGATTTTGGTAATCGACTCGGAAAGAAAAGAGGAAACCGAAGCAGAGAGGAAGGATTGAGTTGGAGTCGGACCAGGCTTTGTATCGGACCCGGTAACCGTATCGGACTGGGGAGGTGTTGCTGTAAAGAGCGTATCGGCCGATACAGATTTGGTTTGGTCATGGGCCGATACGGGTTGTGAGTTGACAGTGTCAACGTGGGCTTGGTCTGGGCTCAAAATAAGCTTCAAGGAAGTTGCCAAATAGAGATAAAGCTCGGTTTTAGGCAATTGTATCTTGTAAATTAAGTAGTGTAGATCTAATCTGTAGCTTAAGTCTGCCGCAAGGACTTGTTTGTTAGTTGTACATAAGATCGTGCCCTACAAAGGTTCTGTTGTAACCTCGGGTATAAATATCCCGATAGTTTGTACATGTAAGCTCTCTCAATCAATCACACAATCAAATCAATCTACTTTCGGTGCATCGCCAACCCTCGCAAGAGGTCTTCTTCGACGAGTTCTTGCTTCCTCGGAGCAGAGGTAAGAACTCGTCCCCGACGATCTGCATCGTCGGGGCTAACGTGTCGCTTTAGACACGTTAAGCCTCGATGATGTGATCGTCGATTATCATGTCTTGAATAGTTTTGACAGGTATCTTAATTAAGCCTTGCCAGCAGTTTACTCGCTTTAGGGTTTATTGCCGACGATGGTTTAATTCTTATGCTTGGCTAGATTGTTCAATGCAGTTGCCATCCCCAAAAGCAATCGACGACTTGATTTTCTTTGTGTTAAGTCTCAATTCACACTTCGAGTTGCTATCGACCTTAGTCCTGTTTTGAGATCTAACACGAAGCCTGTTTTCGGTTGTAATTAAGGATAGTGCCGGGGTTTTAGCCGGTCTTATCTAACATATGTGATTGCTTTATGTTTCTTGCATGTGTTTGCCACCTATATGTGCAGATCGATAAGTATAGATATGTCGATCGTGAAGTAGTCTTAAGATTTCTTTATGGTTGATGTGTTTATATTGGCCGATTGGCTCGTATAAGTTTGCACTAGAGTGCTAGCTGGTGTAGTTACCTTTGTTATCCTTATCGGCCGATATTATTAGTTGAAATCTACATATCAGTGAAGGCCGATAAGATTAGATTCATATTTTACTTATTTTCTAAGTGAGCCGATATAGCTTTGCCCTATCGGCTGGGCTATGACAATGTGTCATCGGTCTGTTGACCGATCGGCCGTTGTTTTCTGACTTGGTTTACTTGTTTCTTGTTGATTGCAGATCAAATCAACTGGCACGCTCTACTTACGGCTAGGCAAGCCATTTGGATCTGCACTGGAGTTAAGCAGATCTCCCAGGCCGCCGTGGTAACGCGGAACCCGTTTGGTTGCTGGACGGGTCAAAATTCTGCGCCAACAGAGATGCGATTGACGCGTTCACTCCCTTCGCGGTCCTCGGGTAGAGTCTGATCTTTGAGGAACGCCTGGATCTCAATCATCCAGGCGATCAATCTTGGGGGGCCAGGCTCGGCCCCCCCGGGTCCCGAGGCCTGGGTTTCGACGGGCCTCGGGGGCCGTGCAGGCGCGTCCGTCTCCCCTTGGGGGTCGGGTCGCGCCGACGGCTGGGCCAGCCTTTCTTCATAGGCTCCCAGTGGGGTCGGGGCTCGCGATGAAGCGAGCCTCGAGAGTTCGTCGGCGACCGCGTTATCCCATCTGGGCACGTGCCGAAGTTCTAACCCATCGAAATGTTGCTCCATACGCCGCACCTCGCGGCCGTAGGCGTCCATCTGTGGGTCAGAGCACTGGTACTCCTTGGAGACCTGGTTAACGACCAACTGAGAGTCGCCTAGAACCAGGAGGCGGCGGATCCCCATTCTAGCCGCCACTCTGAGTCCCGCAAGGAGTCCCTCGTACTCCGCCATATTGTTGGTTGCCCGAAAATCTAGGCGAACCAAGTCTCTGAGGACGTCTCCACTCGGCGAGGTCAAGGTGACCCCCGCGCCGGCGCCCTGAAGGGCCAGGGAGCCGTCGAACTGCATCCCCTAGTAGGTGGTGTGAGGCAGCTGCGAGGAGCTCGTGTTGACCTCGGGGGCGAAGAGTCCGAGATCAGGCTCGGGAGCCGGGGTCCACTCCGCCACGAAGTCGGCGAGGGCTTGGCTCTTGAGCGCGTGGCGTGGTTCAAAGCGCAAATCGAATTTGGAGAGTTCGATTGCCCATTTTACCACCCGTCCAGCACCCTCTCGGTTGCGCAAGATTTGGCCGAGGGGGTAGGACGTGACCACCGTGACCCGATGCTCCTGGAAATAATGGCGCAGCTTCCTCGAGGCCATCAAAATCGCGTAGAGCATCTTCTGGGCCTGAGGGTATCGGGTCTTGGCTTCTCGTAGCGCCTCACTAACGAACTAGATGGGCCGCTGCACCTTTCGGCGGGGCCTGTCCTCTTCGTTGAGGGCACCGTTCCCGGGGCGCTCGTCATCCGAGGGGCCTTGCCGGGCCCACTCGGCTTCTGTGCCAACAACCTCGAGGTCGGAGGGCGTCGGGCGCGGCCTTCCCGCAGTGGCCCCGGGGCCTTTCTGGGGGTCGGGGGCGTCCGGCGCCGTCGGACGAGTGGGCAGAGGGCCACATCCGGTCGTCAGGGGCCTTAGGCCGCCGTCCGGCTCGGGGGCCTCTCCTCCCTTCTCTGTCCCGGGTCGGGTCAACATAGGGTGGGGGCGCGCGGGCCGAGGGCTGTCCTCGTCGCGCTCCACAACCAACGCCGCGCTGACTACCTGCGGCATTGCCGCCAAGTAGAGTAGCAACGGCTCATCTAGCTCCGGGGCGACCAGGATCGGGGGGGAACTGAGGTATGCCTTCAACTGGGTGAGGGCCCGCTCAGCCTCCTCCGTCCAGGTAAACGGCCCGGAGCACTTAAGGAGCTTAAATAGGGGCAGCGCCTTCTCTCCCAGCCTCGATATGAATCGGCTTAAGGCAGCCATGCATCCGGTGACGCATTGCACGTCCTTAAGCTTGTTGGGGGGCGCATCCGCTCTATAGCTCATATCTTCTTGGGGTTGGCCTCAATGCCTCGGGCAGAGATCAAGAACCCGAGAAGCTTGCCCGCAGGCACACCGAACACACACTTTTCGGGGTTCAGCTTTATGCGGGCGCAGCGGAGACTTTCGAAAGTCTCCGCTAAATCCGAGAGCAAGGTCTCTTGGTCGCGCGTTTTCACAACCACGTCATCGACGTAGGCCTCAACATTGCGTCCTATCTGACTACCCAAAGAAATACGAGTAGTACGCTGAAAAGTAGGACCTGCATTCTTTAACCCGAAGGGCATGGTTGTATAACAATAAGTTCCTACAGGGGTAATGAATGCAGTTTTTTCCTCATCCTCCCTAGCCATGCGAATCTGATGATACCCTGAGTATGCATCTACAAAACACAAAAGGTCGCACCCCGCGGTGGAGTCGACAATTTGATCTATGCGTGGCAGGGGATAAGGGTCCTTAGGACATGCTTTGTTGAGGTCGGTGTAGTCGATGCACATCCGGAGCTTGCCGTTCGCCTTGGGGACGACGACCGGGTTCGCGAGCCACTCCGGATGGATGACCTCATGGATGAATCCGGCCTCCAAAAGCCGCGCCACTTCTTCACGGATGAAGGCTTGGTGCTCCGGGGCCTGCCGCCGCACCTTCTGCCGGACGGGCCTTGCGTTCGGCCGCACAGCGAGACGGTGCTCAATCACCTCCCTGGGGACCCCGGGCATGTCCGCCGGTCTCCACGCGAAGACATCGGCGTTTGCCCGCAGGAAGGAGACGAGCGCGTCTTCTTATTTGTCGTCCAAGAGACCACCAATCCGGGTGGTCTTGGACGGGCCGTCGCCCAGGGCGACCTCCTTCACCGGGAGCTTGTCGTCTGAGGCCATCCGCTGCCTCGGGGCGGGCGAGGTGGAGGTGCTGAGCCTCTCGTCGCCGCCCGCGGGCTTGGACACAGTGGCGAGGCAGTCCGCGCGCTGCTCCATACAAGCGACCGCGACTTTGAGGTTGCCGTGGACGGTGATGGGGCCACTTGGGCCCGACATCTTCATCTGGAGATAGGCGTAGTGGGTGGCCGCCATGAACTTCACCAACGCGGGCCTTCCCAGAACCGCGTTGTAGGGCAGATTGAGGTCCGCCACATCAAAGTCCGCCCGCTCGGTGCGGAAGTTGGCGGGACCACCGAAGGTGACCGGGAGGTCGATGTGACCTAGCGGCCAGGTGTGCCCCAGCGTGACGCCGATGATCGGCTGGGACGGCCGGAGCTCCATCCCCGGGGCCTTGATAGCATCAAAAGCCACGGGGGAGAGGATGTTGAGAGCTGCGCCACCGTCTATCAGGACACGCCCCAACTTCACATTGCAGACGGTGGGGGAGACTACCATCGCGATCTGTCCTCCCCGGGCAACGCATGGCGGGTGGTTGGTCTGGTCAAAGGTAAGGGTGACCTCCGACCAACGCGCCCGCTGCGTCGCCTCATGGGTAGGGACCGCGGCCAAAAGCTCTCGCTTCATGGCCTTGAGGCTCCGGCGAGAAGCGTGAGCGCACGCTCCCCCATCAACGGTGGCGACGGTGGCCTTGGGCTCCTGAAAGCCCAGGTCATCGTCGCCATCGTCGATGTCCTCAGCGGGGGCCTTCTGCTTGGCCTCACTTCGCCGGTTGCCGGTGGGAGTCGCCGGGGCTTTGCCCTCACGTCGTTCCTGCCTCCTCTCCTCCTCCCACTTCTCGTTCGCTCGGCCAAGCTTTTGACCGCGCGGCAGTTGGCGAGGTCGTGGAGGGAGGTGTTGTGCACGGTGCACCATCTGTCGGCCGGGCGCTCCCTGCCGGAAGGCCAGCCTCCTTCTTTTTGTCGCCCACGGGCCTCGCCTTTCGGGGGGCCCGCGAAGCGCCCTCGACGGCGAGGACGTGACCCTCGTCGTCGGAACGGCCCTGAACGAGCGGCGGACTTGGGGGCAGCCGGAGCCGCCGCTCCAGAGCCGGAGGAGTTCCAGGTCCAGGCCTCCTCCTTGCGAGCCACATGGTCTACGAGCTTGAAAAGCTGCGCGATGGTCTGGGGCTCCTTGGAGGCGATCTTTTCAAGCATGCGGTTGTGCCGCACGCCCCCCTGAATGCATAGATAACCGCATGTGCGGGGATGCAAGGTATGGTGTTGCGGACTTGACAGAACCGTTGGATGTATGAGCGGAGAGACTCGTCGTCCCTCCGCTGTACCGCGTGCAAGTCCGCCTCTTCGCCTGGGCGCGGATACGTGCCTTGGAAGTTCGTGGTGAACTGCTGATACAAATCCTCCCAGGAGTGAACCGACGCGGGTGGCAGGTTCATTAGCCAACCCCGCGCCTGGCCCTTCAGGGCCATGGGAAAGAAGTTCGCCATGACCCTGTCGTCACCCCCCGCGGCTTCTATTCCAGTCGTGTAGATCTGGAGAAACTCAGCGGGGTTGACGCTTCCGTCATATTTTTCGGTGATGGTGGGCCGGAACCTCGGGGGCCAACGGACATTCCGAAGACTCGCCACGAAGGCTCGACAGCCGGCACCACCAACCGGGGACACGGGGGGCCGGCCCCCGTGACCGGAACGGAGTGGCGCCCTAGAGGAGGAGGTGCCTTCCGTTGCATGGGCGGCACGATGAGCGTCGCGCCGGCGCTCTCTATCGAGCCGGGCGTCTGGCCCCCCATGCATATTTTCATGAGTCGAAGGCGTTGATGAGGGGACCGCGGACAAACGGCGTGAGTCGGCCGTCACCCGTCGTGCCCTCCGCCTCGACGACGTAGAGCCGGCGGTGGCAGCGCCAGAGGTCCCGGTGGCGGAAGACCGCCTGCCAGTGCCTAGGCGCTGCTACGCCGTCATGACCAGGTTGGCCACGTCATCCAGCCAACGTTGGGCTGGGGTCTCTGGATCAGGGATGACGGGCGGGTGACGCAAGAGCGCGCCCGCAGCCTGGAGCGCGCCCTGGGGCGTGCCACCATCACCAACCGGGGGGCGTGACTGGGGCTGACATACCAACTCCAGGAGTTGGCATGCCAACTCCGGCTGAGAGACGAGAGACAGAGGGCTCTCATCATTCCGACGGGACAGGGCGAGGTGTGCTGCAGGCCGCCTGGCGCCACCTAACCCACGATCTGACCGGTCTGCGATCGGTCACTCCCTGTGACCGGTCACGGACCGGATATGCACGCACCACGCCGCATTAAATGCGGCGTGGTGCGCTCGTCTGAACCGCCATAAATGCGGTTAGGTGAGCTCTGCCATGCTCACCTAACCTGCGCACGTGGCACCAAAACCACAGGGGTCGGGGTGCCCCAGCCCTCAGGGCAGAAACGGGAGTAGCCCGACCCTGGGGGGAAACCGGGAGGGCAGCCGCCACGTCACCCTCGGGCCTGATCCCTCCGGGGGAACGGGCCACGTGGATCCCTGTCGCCGTCCTTCCCTTTGGTCTCGACACCCCCGGCCCCATGTCACCGACACCTGTGCAGGTCCAAAAGGCTTGCCTAGTTGTGTGCAGAGCGTGCCAGTTGATTTGATCTGCAATCAACAAGATAAACAAGTAAACCATGTTAGAAAACAATGGCCGATCGGTCGATAGGCCGACGTCGCATTGTCATGGCCCCAGCCGATAGGGCAAAGCTGTATCGGCTCACTTGTGATAAAGTACGATTAAAGCATGAATCTGATCTTATCGGCCTTCATCAGTATATTAATGTCGATTAACGGCATCGGCCGACAAGGGATAACGAAGATAACTACACTAGCTAATACTCTAGTGCAAATCTACATGAACTAATCAACCGATATAAATATAGCAATCACAGATAAACCCTAGAGAGAAATCTATAACAAGTATATCTATATTCATTGATCCGTTCATGTAGATGGCAAATACACATAAAAAACTTACGATAATCATGCATATCAGGCAAGACTGGCTGAAACTCCAGTACTATCCTTAATTACAACCGAAAACAAGCTTTGGGCTAGATCTCAAAACAGGACTAAGGTCGATAGCAACTCAAAGTGTGAATTGAGACTTAACACAAAGAGAATCAAGCCGCCGATTGCTTTTGGGGATGGTAGATGCATTGAAAAATCTAGCCAAGCATAATAATTAAACTGCCGTTGGCAACAAACCCTAAAACGAGTAAATCGCTGGCGAAGCGTAATTAAGACACTTGTCGAGATCATCCAAAACATGATAAACGACGATCACATCATCGAGGCTTAACGTGTCTAAAACGACACGCTAGCCCCGACGATATAGATCGTCGGGCATGAGTTCTTACCTCTGCTCTGGGGAAGCAAGAACTTGTCGAAGTTAACCTCTTGCGAGGGTTGGCGATGCGCCGAAAGTATATTGAAACAAACTGGTTGTTGTATTAGGTTGTGAGAGAGTTTCTATGTACAAACTACTGGGATATTTATAGCCGAGATTACAATAGGGTCCTTGTAGGACACGATCTTATCTAACTAACAAACAAGTCTTTTGCGGCAGACTGTTGCCAAAGATTAGATCTAAACCTACTTGATTTACAAGATACAATTGCCTAAAACCGAGCTTTATTTCTATTTGACAACTTCCTTGAAGCTTATCTCGAGCCCAGACCAAGCCCATGCTGACTCTGTCAACTTCCAGCCATCCTCCGCGACCATGCCTTCGCCACGCTGCAGGCGCGGATCCTCTCGCCGGCCCCCGTCTCCGTCGCCGTCTTCAGCTCCGGCCGCATTCAGCTCCTAGCTGGCCACGCCGCCACCGCCGCGGCCGTTGGACCGATGGACCCGGAATTGTCGTTCCTGCCGTTCGGGGGCCTAACATTCTGCTCATGCACCGGGGGCCTCCTCCTCTGCGTTAGCGCGCGGCCCCCAGTCGGGGCACACCTTCGTCGTGGTCAACCCGGCGACCCGCGAGTTCCGCAGCGTCGTGCCCTTCGACGGCCAGGTGACCGCCGCCCTGGCGTCCGACTCGGCGACCGCCGCCCGCGACGGCTTCCACCTCGTCGTTGCGTCGCTGGATGACGCGTCGTATCGCATACGGTTCTGGCGGTTCTCGTCGCGCGACGCCGACGCCGACGCCTCCTCCGCGTGGCGCGCCTCGCTGCACACCGTGCTCGTGCCACAGGACAGCCTTCTCCTGAGGATTCCAGCGTACGCGGGTGGGCGCGTGTACTGGCTCGTCTCCTCAGACGCGATCGTCTGCCACGACGTCGCCGAGGACCCCGCCGGCACGCTGCCGCTGTCGCCATGCCGTCCGACTAATGACGCTGGACGCGGCGGGCACTTCAGCGGGAACGACGCCCTGGGCGCATGCGGCGGTCGGCTCCGGCTGGCGCGCGCCACCTTTGTGGGTGTGGGGTTGTGGGAGCTCGCCGGCGACGGGTGGGAGATGATGTACTGGAAGCGGTACGACGAGATGCCCGGCACGATTTGGCGCGGGAGGAGAACGGGACATCGGGCGGAGATGTTGGGGAATGTGGGGATGGAGGACGGTGGCGAGGCGGCGGTGTGCGTGGAGATGGGGCTATGGTATACGGCGGAGAACAAGTCGGCGAGGTGGTGGCAGCGGCTGGTGATGCGGCACGACGTGCGGACAGGGACGGCGGCGGTCGCCCTGAAGCTCGAAGTGAACTTCAACTACCCATGCTACGAGCGGATAGATCTGTTGGATTACCACTCCAGCATGGCGTTCATCCCCGCTCTCCTCCACCACGCCGTCTGATCCATTCCATGCTTGCTATGTACTAGATGACATGATACTTTCAGATAAATACTTTCTAGATGACATGCATTATATTTTGACTCCCTTTGTCCCAAAATAAGTAAATCAGTATAGGATGTGACATATCTTTTATCTAAATTCATAGTATTAACATATGTCACATCTCATGTTAGGTTTGTTTATATAAAGAAAAAAAATCCGAATTACCTCCTGAACTATTGCGTGAGTACGAATTACCCTCAAACCTGAAAACCAAACATCTTTCATCCTCAACTATTAATACTGAACGAAAAACCCCATAGCATTGTTTTGAGCGATTTTGACTTAAGTTTGCATACGTGGCCACCAACGTGGTAATCCAATCAGCAAAATAAATAAAATAAAATCAATGGGCCCACTTGTCATCTCTTCATCAAGCCAATCCCTCCCCACTCCCCATTTTCTCTGCTACCCTACTCTCTCTCTCTTTGAGCTCCTATGGCCGGAGAAGGAGGATGGAGAAGGACCTCGCTCGAAAGAAGGCAGCGGAGGCAAATCGATGCAAGCTCGGCCGGGCGCGCGAAGTTGGATCGGGGAGGCGACGACCCAAGGTGAAGCTAGAGCCATGCGGAGGTGGAGCTCAAAACGGCCACTCTCTGCCACACCTTCGCTTGCCACCATCGGGAGAAGAGTGGGGGTGATGCGACATGGCATGGGGCGAGGGAGATGCCACGTTGGTTGGGGGCGGCAACGGTGAGGCAGAGGTTGGGTGCGGGGGCGGTGAGGTAGAGGTTGGGGGCATAGATGGCGCGGCGGAGATTGGGGGCGAGGATGGCGCAAGGGAGATTGGGGGCGGGGGCGACAAGACAGAGATTGGGGATGAGATGGGGAAGGTGAGGCGGAGGTTGGGGACGGGGGCGGCGAGACAGAGGTTGGGGAGGTGGATGTCGATGGCGGCGATGACGAGCCAAGACTGTGGTCGAGGGGATTCACCGCTAGCTGCAGCCATTGTCGAGAGAGAGGGGGAGCACGGGATGGGATGGCTTGTGGGAGACAGATGATAGGTGGGCCCATTGATTGTTTTTCTGATTGGATTGTCACGTTGGCGGTCACGTATGCAAGCTTAAGTCAAAACCGCTCAGAACAGTGCTTAGGGGGGAGGGGTTCTCCCTCTTCTATTGATAGTTGAGGGTGAAAAGGGTTAATTCGTACTCACGCAAGGGGGTAATTCAGATTTTTTTCTTATTATTATCCCCAACTTTCTTACATATATAAGTAGTTATCAAATTTTTTTAAAAACATAATAAGATAGACTAATACGAGATATATCACTTCACAAACATACAAACTCGTAGAAAAGAATAAATTAAATTGAAATTAGTTAGAGTGAATTCACAGGTAAGGAACATAAGCACATGGACGATGTTTACAACTTTAGTCTAAAAAATATAACTTATTTTCAAATATGTTAAAGCCAAGAAAATCATACCATGAGCATCCTTACGTCCTCAAAAACACCCAATCTAGGCTCACTGCAAATCTTTAAAAATTAGAACATCGGAAAACAAAATCGGAAGAAAGTCGAGACTTGTAAGGTTGGACTGTTATTTAATAGCAACACGAAGAAAGGATTAGCCTATTGTTAGCTCTAATTTGCTTCATTTCATCTCAACCAAACTTATGAGGCAGCTGGCCAGCTGCTACAATAATAAAGTAGCAGCAATATGCCAACATGGGCCTCCTGGGAACGCGCACGGTGCACCCCACTCGATCGATCGTCGCGGCGGTCTCGCGTTTCGCGTAACCATCGCGTGGAGGAGTCGATCGAACGCTGCTCCTCCTTATGCGGCGATCGATCATCTGTACTGTCAGTGTAGCGCGATCGCTAGCTATTCGCTACGGCGCTCGCGTCCAGCACCAGCAGCAGAGCACTGGGCTAGTGGGCTGGGCCTCTGCGGCCATGCCTGCCGCAGGTCGCAGGTTGTTTGGGCCCCTAGTTGTGGGTCAGGTACGTACATTCTGAGGAATAAGTCCACCTTGACTCCCTTAATATAACTTCATTCTAATTCATATCCCTGAACCACGGTACCGGATATCTTAACCCCCAATTATTAAAACCGGTGTAATTTAACTTTCTCAGCGATTTTGAAGGGCAGTTTCACTGATGTGGCGATTTGACCTAGGCTATCCCACCGAGTCATCCTGTGAGGCGCACATGTCATCCTCCCTCTTCGCCTTATCTCCCTCTCTATCTCCTTCCTCTTTCCCTTCGGGACAAGGAGGGGGCAGCGGCGACGACCACAAGACCGCTGCTATCTCCACAGCCGCGCAAGGACGAACCCCTCTCCATGGCCCATCGAAAGCACTACTAGGATGAGCGCCATGAAGAATGGCAGTGAGAGCACGGTGAGCGCCTCCTCGAGTCTTGCGTCAGCGCTCGTCATGACGACGTCCGCGATGGCCGCGCACACTCGACCCATGTGTTTCGGGTGGCTCGAATTTGCATGTGTCGGTGAGTCCCCACCTCCTCCTCCACCACCTCCACCTCATCATCGCCCGATGCCAAGTAGGTGGAAACGCACCTCGCTCCCGACAGTAGGGAGAGCGCGCCACCGGCCGCCCCACATGCCAGTGCCAAGAGGAGAGGCACGACAGGGAGGAAGCGGGATCTGGCCAACGACAGAAATGGGAGTGGGCCCATGCCGGGTGTTGACGGTTGTTAAGTACCAATTTTGAACGTCAACTATCATAATAAATAAAGGGAGAACTAACATTTCTTGGACGTGTATCATTTATAAATAATGTAGTTCCACTTGTATTGGAGAAATCTTATGGATGTAGGAATTATAAAGGAGAAATGAGCCGGCATGCAAAGAAACACACCTCCGGCAAATCACGTGCGAGTACATGGATTGATGGGCCCACAAGTCAGTTCAAACCGACTTAAATTGGGGCCAACCCATCCTCAACCGCCATAGGAGCCCACGTGGCAACCTGTAGTGAAAGGCGGTTGAGAAAGGTGCGATCGAGGGTTCGGCGCCTCTCATTTTCACCCTCCACGTGTTGCTTCCTAGTGGCTTTCCAATGACGATTGTGGGAGTTACCGACCTTCCTAACCATCATAAGCAGCTATAAAAGGAGATCACTTCCTCGCTTCACAACACACACTTCAAGTAGCAATTCATTCATTCCATATAATGTATTCTCTTTAGTAGTAGTGGAGTTAGGCTTAGAATAATCTTCGGTGCTATAGTCTTCTTGGAGATTCCGATATGTCTTTAGTACTTTACTCTTCTTGTAAGACAATAGTTGCAAGTAATGAATTATCCTCTTTACTTAGTAGTGTTCATAGTTCATATACTAGTCTATTAGTTATGTGCTCTACGAATAGATTATACTTCATTTATATGCTTCACTTGATTAGGCAAGTTGATCTATGCTATGGTAACGGTCACTACAACGGTACCCCTCATCTGTGTCGGGCTGCAACCCACATCTGTGTCGGGTATGGCGCCCGACACAGCGCAAAGGTCAGTGATGTGAGGAATCATCTCAAACGGGCATAAGTCCGTCACGGATGAAGCTATCTCAATCGGGCCTCAACTAATGCCCGTCACCGATAGCTTTGATCGAGACGACCAGTCAAATTATAGCCCGTCACGGATGACTATCTCAATCGGGCTACAACTATAGCCCGTCACAGATGACTGTATTCTCAATCGGGCTTTAACTATAGCCCGTCACGGTTGACTATAACTCAATCGGGCTTTAACTTATAGCCCGTCACCGATGAGTATGACCACAAAAAAAATAAATACTGTTTTTCGGCTAGCCTCAGGCCTGTGCTAGCCATGCCCGCTGCAAAATAACAGAAATAATCCCAGCATCCCCATCCCAGCATCCCCATCTCAACATTCACATATATTCATATATATTCACACATCCGAGCATCCCCATTCACATATGCCATTCACATATATTTTACAGAAATAACATTCATATTCACACATGCATACTGGTCACATGCATAGAGATAACAAATATAATAAACATAAATATTACATAATAACATGTGTTTGACAATTCAAACAGGACGTTAAAAAATGTTCATCACTTACACCTGAACCCTAAACATTCCTTTAGGGTGAATAATTTCGCGGAGGATGAAGTCGGCAATCTCCTCACGAATGTCCTCAAAGCTGCTACCCGGATCCTTTGAAAATTTGTCCTACATGTACATAATTCGAAATTAGTCGAACGATCTTTACATACATATACATATATATATATATATATATATATATATATATATATATATATATATATACATATACTTCAATTTAGTTACTACATGTCAGGAATGAGACCACAAACCTCCAATTTAGCCAAAGTCTTCACCTTTTCTTTGCACAGAAGGCGCATGTTGTGGCAGACATGGAATCTGCACTGGTCGCCTATTTGTTGTTTGACTGGGAAGTCCTTCTTGTGGATAAGAGTGTCTTGCCCTGTCTTTCGAAGGCCTCCTTTTTGCACATATTGGCCTCACGCTTCATCTATTGCGAGTTGAATCGGGGTCCAATCGTACAGTTGCTTGTCAATTTTGGAGTTTAAGTAGTGGCATGTACTCCACTTAGGCGTTATTACCAATAGGATCCAATGTCCACTGCGACATTAAATTAGTTAAAGTTAACACTAAAGCTAGACGTGTAATGCAATGTATTTAGGGAACACACTTACTATTGATTGTAGGCGCACCTGATGTACTCCTTGTCTTGTCGGGCCCAGAAGGTGTCAAACAAGTAGTTTACCATTCCACTACGGTCCCCTTGAAGATTTGTGACATTGACTACCTGAGGATCAAGGAAGGCAACTTCTGGTGCATTCTTGAGACACCACTTCCAACTCAACCTACACGCAAGCCAAACGCTCTTATAAGCATATTACACGGATTAAGATGAATAATTTTCGTGAGCAAGAGTACTTATAAGGAGTAGCACTTGAGGAGGGTTGTGTCCACCGAGCGGAGCCTGTAGAGGTCGAACAGATCCTTGAAGTCTATCACGATAAAATTTGATGGCCCAAGGAATGGCGCTCTGGCGTGTTCGCCTATTATATCATTTTCTCTATTCTTCCTCCTCACGTTAGATTTCTCCATGTAGTACATGTGTAGCTCCTTGCAAGCGGGGCCCATCGTTGCTAGAACGTCGTCTCCAACCAATGGCATGCCTAGTTGGTAGGACGATGGAGGTACGGGCTTCCTATGTGTGACGGGCCCCTTGGTCAGATCTAACTTTGTTGGAGCAAGACGTGAGAGGTGCAGCTTTCCTTTTCCTCGCACCCCTGCAGCAGGTTTTTCGATAACTCTTCTCTGGGGGGAAGAATGCGCCTTCCTGCTCTTCTTCATGGGTGGGGGTTTGGTGATCGCCGTGCTGTCGACCTCCATAGGCTCGCCCCCAAAGTCTGTGTCGTACTGCAACTGGACATCGTCAATTTCATGACGACCGGGAGCTGGAGGGGCTGAAGGAGCAGGGGTAGTTTGTACTATTAGACGACCGCTTGGTGCAGTGCTTGGCCTCGGGATCACCCTTATCTCAATGAGGTCCTTGGGCCATTGGATGAAGGTTCCACGAGCATTTCCAAGGGTTAGGACCTCGTCGTTCGGTGCCAGAGGGAGGGGGGAATGATCGAATTCGGGCTTCACTGAGTCAACTTGCACTTTCGCATAATCAGCCCTAAGTTGTGCCCCATGCACTCTTGTCTCCGGGGTCGGCTTGAAAGCAAGGCCCTCAGCTGCAGGAACAGAAAAGGTCGGCACCACCCTTACTGTCAGGGTGCAGCTAGTTGGTTCCTGCGATAGTTTCATAAATATTGTTAGAATAGTACTTACCATATGGAATCGTTAAGAACTCCATGCGTACTATATTATCGTACCGTTATTTGGTCGACGGCGGCAGGGACCGATGGCGGATCTTCCCCTGCCTCAGTTGATGCACAACTGCTGCGCCTCTGCGTGGGACTAGCTAAATCTTGTTGCGTAGCAGCAGCGGCAGCCACCGGGAGATGTTGTTCTTCTCGAATCTCTTGCCTGATACGAGCCCTCATCGATTCAAGCTTTTCGTCGAACTCAGAGCTCAATTCGGCGAGGCTTCTTGGGAGGCAACCAACTCCTTCTGCAGTTCAATTGAGATCGAATTCAATGAAAAGTTCAGGCTGAAACAGTGCAAACAAATACTGAGATTAGGCACTTACTATATTATCGTACACTTGTTGATCTTGGGGATTTGGAAGCGAAACTGTCCCATCCTCATTCTTCTGGTACCTCGCCCGGGCCCAATTCCTTGCACGTGGGTGTGGGATATCGGCAAACACCAGCGGTGTGTTCGCTGCTGCTGCCGCTTCATCCTCCTCTTGCCATTCCTCTAGCTTCCCGACATATCCTGCGATGCCTAGCCGGTGCGGGTGCACGTTCCTGGCCTGCAGTGCTCGAAAAGCTTCGCTTCTGGCCCGGGATTCTGGGGTCGACTTCTTCTCGTAGAATTGCTCGCAATCTTCAGCCGTGATGAAGGGCTATTGCTCTGTTGGATCAGGGGTCGTCGGATTTAAGACAAACTCCGTGACCAGCCTGCTCTTGAAGTTCTTCCAAGCATTGCCCATAGTCTTCAAAGCAGCCCGCTTGAGACGGTCCTCGTCGGCTGCAGGATACTCAAAGCGTTCCTTGAATTTGAGCCAAGCTGCGTTCTTCTCCGCTTCGGGCACATGCTTGATGTCATCAACAAGGATTGTGAAGTTTTTCCCTCCCTAGGACACCGCACGTCGACCTAAACTTGGCGAGGACAGTCCGAGGACGCGTCGGCAGTCCAACCTGGTTAACCTCTGCTATGGTGTACCGTTCCTTAGGGATTTTGTTCCCTGTCCTACGACTCCGTGCCCTTGAGGACCCCACTAGTTTGTCGTCGACATTGGTTCACCTTGCTGAGACATCGTCTAAATAACTTAGAAAATAACAAAGTTAATTTCACTAAATACGGATAAAATAACCTAAAAATTTCACTAAAATAACCTAAATTAACTGTATTTTCATTAAATTAATTCTAAATCACTAAAATCACTACACTTAACTAAAATAACCTACATTTCACTAAAATCACTAAACTTAACTAAAATAACCTACATTTCATTAAAATCACTAAAATAACCTAAAAGTAAAGTATTTTCATTAAATTAATTCTAAATCACTAAAATCACTAAACTTAACTAAAATAACCTAAATTTTCACTAAAATCACTAAACTTAACTAAAATAACCTACATTTCATTAAAATCACTAAAATAACATAAAGGTAAAGTATTTTCATTAAATTAATTCTAAATCACTAAAATCACTACACTTAACTAAAATAACCTAAATTTCTCTAAAATCACTAAACTTAACTAAAATAACCTACATTTCATTAAAATCACTAAAATAACATAAAAGTAAAGTATTTTCATTAAATTAATTCTAAATCACTAAAATCACTAAACTTAAACTAAAATAACCTAAAATTTCACTAAAATCACTAACTTAACTAAAATAACCTACATTTCATTAAAATCACTAAAATAACATAAAATTAAAGTATTTTCATTAAATTAATTCTAAATCACTAAAATCACTACACTTAACTAAAATAACCTAAATTTCTCTAAAATCACTAAAACTTAACTAAAAATAACCTACATTTCATCTAAAATCACTAAAATAACATAAAAGTAAAGTATTTTCCATTAAATTAATTCTAAATCACTAAAATCACTAAACTTAACTAAAAATAACCTACATTTCACTAAAATCATCTAAACTTAACTAAAATAACCTACCATTTCATTGAAATGCACTAAAATAACCTA